>JAEOAD010001030.1:4287500-4987500 GCA_036365145.1 Orientallactaga sibirica
ATTACTATCAAATTGGTTGATGTAAAAGATTTTTTTTTACCTTTTAGAAAGTATTTATTTATTTATTACTTACTTATTTGCAAGCAGAAAGAGATAGAAGACAGACAGAGGCATGCACCACTTTGTGCATTTAGCTTTACATGGGTACTGGGGAGTCAAATTCAGGTCCTTAGGCCCTGCAGGCAAGTGCCATAACTGCTGAGCCATCTCTCCAGCTTTAAATATGCTTTTATCAGCCTGTGTATTGAAACATACTTGACAGATTTCATTCATTCTGACTCTTTCCTCCTCCTCCCATCTCTGGCGGTCCACCTTCAGCCAGTTGCAGTTTCTTTACTCTGGCTCTGAGTCCATACGCCATGATCCTAGTGGTCTTTGATAGTGTTTCTATTGTATAAGAATATTCTAGACTCATTGTGCATGTTCATGTCCAGTACTTTCATTCATTTATTTATTTAAAAATATATATTTATTTATTTGAGAGAAGGGGGGAGAGAGAAAATGGGTGCACCAGGCTTCCAGCCACTACAAACAAACTCCATGCACCCCCTTGTGCATCTCATGTCCAGTACTTTAAATCAACCATTTTCCCCCGATACCCTAATATTTGTTTTTAATTTTAATTAATTCATTTGTGGGAATAATTATATCAAACTTAGTAGCATGTCTAGTACTTAATATACCACCTTTTTTTTTTTTTTTTTTTTTTAAGTTTTTTGAGGTAGGGTCTCACTGTAGCCCAGGCTGACCTGGAATTCACTATGTAGTCTCAGGCTCGCTCAAATTCACAGCAATCCTACCTCTGCTGTGATTAAAGGCATTTGCCACTATGCCCTGCTTTGTCTTTTTTATAATAGCCCCTTTTTCCTTTATTTATTTATTTATTTATTTTTATTTGATGGTGGGGGGGTGGGTGCAACAGGGCCTCCAGCCACTGCAAACGAACTCCAGGCACATGTGCCACCTTGGGCATCTGGCTAATGTGGGTCCTGGGGGAATTGAACCTGGGTCCTTTGGTATTGCAAGCAAAAACCTTAACTGCTAAGATATCCCTCCAGCTCCTTTTTCTTTCTTTCTTTCTTTTTTTTTTGTTTTTTTGAGGTAGGGTCTCACTCTGGCCCAGGCTGACCTGGAATTATGTAGTCTCAAGGTGGCCTTGAACTCACAGTGATCCTCCTACCTCTGCCTCCCAAGTGCTGGGATTAAAGGTGTGCGCCACCATGCCTGGCTGATTTTGCTTTAAAAAAATTTATTTATTTGGGGGGGGGGAGAAGGAGGGAATGAGGCAGATAGAGAAAGAGAATGGGTACACCAGGACCTCTAGCTACTGCAAACAAACTCCAGACACATACGCCACCTAGAATTGAACCTGGGTCCTTACACTTTGCCATAAATGCCTTAACTGCTGAGCCCTTCCAGCCTGAGATTTTGCTTTTTATGTTATATCATTAAATACTTCGATTCTCAGGGCTAAAGCAGATCATGGCATTAAGGTAATCTGTACTTACGTGTTTGCTTTTTGGTGAGTCCACATCAGTATGATATGGATACCATTGTTAAGTCACTAAAATGGGCTGGGTGAGACGACTTAGAGCTTAAAGACACTTGCAAAGTCTGCTGGCCTGGGTTCAATTCCCAAATCACTCAAGTTATTGGACTGGAGAGATGACTCAGCGGTTAAAGGCACTTACTTGCAAAGCCTGATGGCCTGGGTTCAATTCCCCAGTACCTACACAAATCACATGCACAAAGTAGCACATGCATCTGGAGTTTTTTTGTAGTGGCAAGAGGCCCTGGTGGGTTCATTCTCTCTCTCTCTTTCCTTGCAAATAAATAAATATACATAAAAAACAGGTAAAATTTTGTTCTGTTTTGCTTACATTATCTTATTCCAGTTTTGATAATTAGTGTATGTACATTTTCAGGTTATATAGCTACTACCTTGAATTTTGTCACCTTATTTCTGAGTTTTTCTAACTTTGACCTATTTTTATTTCTTTTGGTTAATTTTGAAGAGGAACATGTATTTTTCCTTTTTTCATTGCTGGATTGATGAGAATATTTGAAGAGTATTTGAAGATGGCCCTGTTTTCACTTTGGATAGTGAATTCATATTCTTTCCATGCTTGTTTTCTTCTTTTTTTAAAGAAAGTTTTTATATTTATTTATTTATTTGATAGAGAATGGGTGTGCCAGAGCCTCCAGCCACTGCAAACGAACTCCAGATGCATGTGCCTCCTTATGCATCTGGCTATTGTGGGTCCTGAGGAATTGAACCTGGGTCCTCTGGCTTTGCAAGCAAACGCCTTAAGCACTAAGCCATCCCTCCAGCCCTCAATGCTTGTTTTCTAAGCTAAGATGTAGCTGTGGAGCTCAGTTTAGCTTGCTTCCTCCCTCCCTCTCACAAATGCTGGCATTACAGGTATATGTGACTGCCTGGTTCTTTTAGTTCCTGAACAAAAATTACATTACTGAAAACCTAAAATCTGTTCTGCTACAGAAGATAAACGTTAACCTGGAGTGGTTTGCATTAGGTTTAGAAGTACATCATCCACATTGGTTCAGTGGTAACTGTCCCCACAACTACCATACGCTGTTTGTACCAGAGACTTGCAGCTTGGCACTCCCTTGCAGTACAGCAGCTTAAAGTCAGTTTTTAAAATGCTCTCAAATATGACATAGCTATTAAAATGGGGTTGTTAGTAATTGAAATGGGAAAAGTGTTTGATCTGGTAAAATGGCTATAGTTACCTCTATGGGATTGTGACTGCATGGCATAAATAGAAAGGCTATCTGTTACTATAGATCTTAGGAATAGTCTTCTGAAAACAGGCCCACCTTTACAACTTTTGCTCCTGAAAACCTCAGAGCTAGGTGTAGCAGTTGTCATGCACTGTCGTGAAAGCATAGTATAAGATGTGTGTCTGTATTGCTGTCTAGTCTTCGTTCTTTCTAATCTGGACATGTCAGCATGCTGTACAAGGCGCCGCAGCACATAGTAGGGCTTGCTTTGCTTCTGCGTAGGGGACTCATCTACATTCTGGTTAAGGGAGGCCCAGCCGTACCTCTCACACGAAAGCCTCTCTTTCACTGGCACGTGGACCACAACTCAACTCAGTCTTGGAAAGGAATGAGCTTGGAAAGAAAGCAAATGAAGATGTGTGTGAACGTACAAGTTGTATTAACTACATCTTTACACTGCTCTTCAGTTTCTGTATTTGCCTTCCATTGGTTTTTGATTACTTTTAAAAAACTTTTTTATTTATTTGAGAGTGAGAGAGTGTGGGCACACCAGGGCCTTGCTGCTGCAAGTGAATTCCAGAAACACATGCCACTTTGTGCATCTTGCTTTATGTGGTACTGGGGAATTGAACCCAGGGACAACAGACATGTAAATTGTGACTTTAAACACTTAGCAATCTTCCCAGCCCTCAGATTTTTTTTGAACCCATAGACATATGTAAGATTGTTTTTAGCCGGGTGTGGTGGCACACACCTTCAGTCCCAGTACTCACCATTAATCCCAGTACTCGGGAGGCAGAGGTAGGAGGATCACCATGAGCTCAAGACCACCCTGAGACTATATAGTGAATTCCAGGTCAGCCTGGGCTAGAGTGAGACCTTGCTTCAAAAAACCACTACTACTACTAATAATAATAGCAAAAAATAGAATAAAAGAAAAGATTGCTTTTATCTTAAATAGTAGTGCACATGTAGTCATTTGCATTTTACTTTACCATGAGGTGGAAGTGGGGGAAGTAATGCTTCTCTCTTTCTGCTTCACCCTTATTCCTGGGCTTGCTTGTGTGATTGTTCCCGCTCCCCCTTCCCCCCATTAGTGCATTGTTATTTTGGTGCTTATATTCCAGTGTCATGTGCATAATTAACACTTTTTTTTCTCATTTCATCTGATTGGGTTTCAACTTACAATTTATTGTTATCAAATCTTACAGTCAAGATGTAATGTTTAAGTATGTTGTGCTATTGTTGGTAAATTTTATTCACTTTACTCTTGGTGAAGACATGAAGTTCTGATGTGAAAGTAGGAGAATCGGTCCTTTTTGTATGTGCAAGCCATTATAGTTCAAGTAGGTGACACTCTCTTCTTTCTTGTTAGTGTTAATGAATCTCTATTAAATGCCAAAACGGGTTCAAAATTTTGAGTAAAAATAACTTTGGCCCTGGTGGGTTCATTCTCTCTCTCTCTTTCCTTGCAAATAAATAAATATACATAAAAAACAGGTAAAATTTTGTTCTGTTTTGCTTACATTATCTTATTCCAGTTTTGATAATTAGTGTATGTACATTTTCAGGTTATATAGCTACTACCTTGAATTTTGTCACCTTATTTCTGAGTTTTTCTAACTTTGACCTATTTTTATTTCTTTTGGTTAATTTTGAAGAGGAACATGTATTTTTCCTTTTTTCATTGCTGGATTGATGAGAATATTTGAAGAGTATTTGAAGATGGCCCTGTTTTCACTTTGGATAGTGAATTCATATTCTTTCCATGCTTGTTTTTTCTTTTTTTTAAAGAAAGTTTTTATATTTATTTATTTATTTGATAGAGAATGGGTGTGCCAGAGCCTCCAGCCACTGCAAACGAACTCCAGATGCATGTGCCTCCTTATGCATCTGGCTATTGTGGGTCCTGAGGAATTGAACCTGGGTCCTCTGGCTTTGCAAGCAAACGCCTTAAGCACTAAGCCATCCCTCCAGCCCTCAATGCTTGTTTTCTAAGCTAAGATGTAGCTGTGGAGCTCAGTTTAGCTTGCTTCCTCCCTCCCTCTCACAAATGCTGGCATTACAGGTATATGTGACTGCCTGGTTCTTTTAGTTCCTGAACAAAAATTACATTACTGAAAACCTAAAATCTGTTCTGCTACAGAAGATAAACGTTAACCTGGAGTGGTTTGCATTAGGTTTAGAAGTACATCATCCACATTGGTTCAGTGGTAACTGTCCCCACAACTACCATACGCTGTTTGTACCAGAGACTTGCAGCTTGGCACTCCCTTGCAGTACAGCAGCTTAAAGTCAGTTTTTAAAATGCTCTCAAATATGACATAGCTATTAAATGGGGGTTGTTAGTAATTGAAATGGGAAAAGTGTTTGATCTGGTAAAATGGCTATAGTTACCTCTATGGGATTGTGACTGCATGGCATAAATAGAAAGGCTATCTGTTACTATAGATCTTAGGAATAGTCTTCTGAAAACAGGCCCACCTTTACAACTTTTGCTCCTGAAAACCTCAGAGCTAGGTGTAGCAGTTGTCATGCACTGTCGTGAAAGCATAGTATAAGATGTGTGTCTGTATTGCTGTCTAGTCTTCGTTCTTTCTAATCTGGACATGTCAGCATGCTGTACAAGGCGCCGCAGCACATAGTAGGGCTTGCTTTGCTTCTGCGTAGGGGACTCATCTACATTCTGGTTAAGGGAGGCCCAGCCGTACCTCTCACACGAAAGCCTCTCTTTCACTGGCACGTGGACCACAACTCAACTCAGTCTTGGAAAGGAATGAGCTTGGAAAGAAAGCAAATGAAGATGTGTGTGAACGTACAAGTTGTATTAACTACATCTTTACACTGCTCTTCAGTTTCTGTATTTGCCTTCCATTGGTTTTTGATTACTTTTAAAAAACTTTTTTATTTATTTGAGAGTGAGAGAGTGTGGGCACACCAGGGCCTTGCTGCTGCAAGTGAATTCCAGAAACACATGCCACTTTGTGCATCTTGCTTTATGTGGTACTGGGGAATTGAACCCAGGGCCAACAGACATGTAAATTGTGACTTTAAACACTTAGCAATCTTCCCAGCCCCCAGATTTTTTTGAACTCATAGACATATGTAAGATTGTTTTTAGCCGGGTGTGGTGGCACACACCTTCAGTCCCAGCACTCACCATTAATCCCAGTACTCGGGAGGCAGAGGTAGGAGGATCACCATGAGCTCAAGACCACCCTGAGACTATATAGTGAATTCCAGGTCAGCCTGGGCTAGAGTGAAACCTTGCTTCAAAAAACCACTACTACTACTACTAATAATAGCAAAAAATAGAATAAAAGAAGATTGCTTTTATCTTAAATAGTAGTGCACATGTAGTCATTTGCATTTTACTTTACCATGAGGTGGAAGTGGGGGAAGTAATGCTTCTCTCTTTCTGCTTCACCCTTATTCCTGGGCTTGCTTGTGTGATTGTTCCCGCTCCCCTTCCCCCATTAGTGCATTGTTATTTTGGTGCTTATATTCCAGTGTCATGTGCATAATTAACACTTTTTTCTCATTTCATCTGATTGGGTTTCAACTTACAATTTATTGTTATCAAATCTTACAGTCAAGATGTAATGTTTAAGTATGTTGTGCTATTGTTGGTAAATTTTATTCACTTTACTCTTGGTGAAGACATGAAGTTCTGATGTGAAAGTAGGAGAATCGGTCCTTTTTGTATGTGCAAGCCATTATAGTTCAAGTAGGTGACACTCTCTTCTTTCTTGTTAGTGTTAATGAATCTCGATTAAATGCCAAAACGGTTTCAAAATTTTGAGTAAAAATAACTTTGGCCATTCATGACTTGTTTTTTAAGGTACTTAGCTCCTGTGGGGTGTGTTAGGATGATTACATATGAACATACTTAATATTTATGTTCCTGGAGGAGACATCTGTATGGAGACTAGAAAGCACTCTTTTTTGTTGTTGTTTGTTTTTCGAAGTAGGGTCTCACTCTAGCCCAGGCTGACCTGGAAATTACTATGTAGTCTCAGAGTGGTCTCGAACTCACGGCGCTCCTCCTACCTCTGTGTGCGCCACAATGCCCAGCTGAGACTAGAACTCTTTTTAACAAAGTGCTTATTGCTCCATTCACAAACTAGATTTTCTTTTCAGAATTTGAATTTATTATCTGTTGTACCTCCCTTTCCTTGCTTGTTTTGATTTCAAAGATTAATCATTTAAAGTTCCATTAGAAAATACATTAGAAATTAACTCACAGTTTTCCCATTCTGAAATGGCAGCATTCCTATTTTTTGTGTGGCCTTCTCTTATTACATTATGAAAGATTTTTGGGTAATTAATTCATATGCCTTAGAGTTTTACTTATTTTATTAACGTTGTGTTTAACACTTGTTAGCATTTGTTATGATGGTTACTTGTTCCTATGTGTTTTTATATTTTGTACTTTTTAAAGAATGTATCTTAAGTGCCTAGGTGTTGTTGGGCTTTTTATTATTTGGAGTAATATGGCATCATAGCCAGCATCATAGTACACTTTTAAATATTATTTCCTTGTGACAATTCTCAGGAGTTTTTAGGTCAAAGGTATGGTATAAACACATTTATAGGTTTTGACACATATTAAACATTGCTTTCCAAAAGAATTGTATCAGTTTACAATGCTGTAATGAATGTGTGATCATGCAGACATCTATCCTAGCAGTCCCATTGGAATTGAATTTCAAAGTCAGGTTTTTTTTTTTAACTAGCATAGATTAAACATTTTTGAAGGCAGGGTCATTTTGTTTCAGTTTTTTACTTGAAATGTGGCATATAAAAAAATCCCACTGGAATTCACCAACTGGCATTATTTGATATACATTTGTATGTGTGCATATGCATGTGTGTGCAGTGCTTATTTTATATTTTATATTTTTATTTTATTTATTTTATTAGAGACAGAGAGAGGGAGGGAGGGAGAGAGAGGGAGAGAATGGGTGCATCATGGCCTCTAGCCACTGCAAACGAACTCCAGATGCATGTGCCCTTGTGCATCTGGCTTATGTGGGACCTGGTGAATTGAACTGGGGTTCTTAGGCTTCACAGGCATGCACCTTAACTACTAAGCCATCTCTCCAGCCCCTTCAGTGCTTATTTTAGTACAGCTTTAAGTGTTTTTTTTTTTTTTTTTTTTTTTTTTTTTTTTTTTTTTCGAGGTAGGGTCTCACCACTCTGGCCCAGGCTGACCTGGAATTCACTATGTAGTCTCAGGGTGGCCTCGAACTGACAGCGGTCCTCCTACCTCTGCCTCCCAAGTGCTGGGATTAAAGGCGTGCGCCACCACACCCAGCTTAAATAGGTGATTTTTATTGGTACATTTATTTTCTCTTAGATTAATGCATCTTGCACATGTTTTCTCTTTATGGGGCAGTTTTAGGCCTGATGTTCAAAAGGACGTGTGTCAGATAGACTTAGTGATCTGGTCTGAGTGCTTCTGTTCATCATGACAGGTTGTACAGAAAGAACTTAACTTACATTACCAGTGACAATTTAGAATACTCCTTGTATTCCATCCTTCTACCTACAAAAAATTTCAAATTTAATACATGCTTTATTTGTATGTTTTTTGGCTGCTGGATTTAAAAAAAAAATTTGTTTTTGTTTTTGGAGGTAGGCTCTTGCTCTAGCCCAGCTGACCTGGAATTCACTCTGTGGTCTCAGGGTGACCTTCAACTCTTGGCAATCCTCCTACCTCTGCCTCCTGAGTGCTGGGATTAAAGATGTGTGCCACCATGCCTGGTGGCTGTTGGATTTTTAAAATATATATATATATATATATATTTATTTATTTATTTATTTATTTGAGAGAGGTAGGTAGAGAGAATGGGTGCTCCAGGGCCTCTAGCCACTGCAAACAAACTCCACACACATGCACCACCTTGTGCATCTGTCTTACATGGATACTAGGGAATTGAACCTGGGTCCTCAGGCATTGCAGCAAGCACCTTAACCGCTAAAGCCCTTTCTCCAACCCCCAAATATTTTTTTATAGAGACAGAGAGAGAGAGAAGAGAGACAGATAGAGAATGGGTGTGCCAGCGGCCTCTCAGCTGCTGTAAACAAATGGTTGTGCCCCCTTGTGGGCAAGTGTGGCATTGCGCCCTTGCATCATTTTATGTCTGGCTAAACGTGGGACCTGGAGAATTGAACGGGCATTCTTAGGCTTGTCAGGCAGGCGCCTTAACTGCTAAGCCATCCCTCCAGCCCCCCAAATATTTTTTAAATATTTTATTTATTGAGAGGGAGAGAGAGAGAGAAAGGCAGACAGGGGTGTGGGGGGGCAGGAATAGGTGCACCAGGGTCTCCACCTCCAGCCACTGCAAGGGAACTCCATATGCATGACCCACCTTGTGCATCTGAGTCATGTGGGTCCTGGGGAATTAAACCTGGGTCCTTTGGCTTTGGAGGCAAGTGCCTTAGCCATCTCTCCAGCCCTTGAGGGATTATTTTAATGAGTAAGATCATAATGACCTCAGAGGTTTTCTCTCTTACCAGGGAAAGTATCTATCCAGTTAAAGTTTCTACCCAAACTAAAAGGAGCTTGGGGTTGGGGTCCCCGGTCATGTGAGTGAGTCTAGTTGCCAGTTTCCCCAGAAGCAGCGCCTGTCAGCCTGTCAGAGTGCCGTGGCCGCAGATGCCAGCGGAGGGCGCTATTGTTTTTTATTGTTGACACAGCCACATGCTTTTGCTCCCTGCTGAGCTGTGCCTTTGAGTGGAGGCCTTGTCTTATGGCTAAAATAAGAGTATTTTCTTTTCCTTTTTTTTCTTTTCCTTTTTTTTTCTTTTTTTTGTTTTTGAACTAGGGTCTCACTGTAGCGCAGTGAACTCTCACCACTATGGAATTCACTATGTAGTCTTAGGTTGGTCTCAAACTCACAGTGATCCTCCTACCTCTGCCTCCCGAGTGCTGGGTTTAAAGGTGTGCGCCACCATGCCTGGCTCAAGAGTATTTTCTTTCTTTTTCTTTTCTTCTTCTTTTTTTTAAAATTGGTTTTTCCAGGTAGGGTCTCACTGTAGCTCAGGCTGACCTGGAATTCACTATGTATTCTCAGGCTGGCCTCGAACTCTTGGCTATCCTCCTACTTCTCCCTTCCAAGTACTGGAATTAAAGGTGTGTGCCTTCACACCCGGCTTCAAGAGTATTTTCTTGACCCAAATGGTATAGCTGGTGAAAAGACTTTAATTTTTTTTTATTGAATTGACTTAGATATTGTCTAGTTAGGATAAAAGATCTCTCCATTAGTAGAATAGAATTGCCAAGGGATCACTAGGAAAGAGTGACGTAAGTCGAGATCTCCCCGAGAGCAGGCAAGCAGCAGGGTAAAATAACTTCCATGGGACTGGCCTAATACACCCTGAATGGTAGACTTATCTTGGGATCTGGGACCAGGGAACAAGTGGCTCTCCTGCCAGTCAGGAAAATAATCTGGTATTTCTCTATCGTTGAGACAGCTACAGGCTCTTTGAGATGGGCTGGCATAGCAGGAGCTTGAAAGGGAGGCCCTGGGACCCATCATTGATAAGGAGAGGAGACAGCCTCAGTCTCAGTAGCTCTCGAGGGCATCGAGCCTTCCAGTGATGGCGCGTGCTGATGGAGCAGTCCTGGAGGAGTCTTTGCCTCTCTGGGCACTCTGAGATGGCCCTCTGGCTCCAGGTGAATTCAGACTTTGTCTGAGATTGCAGTGTGACTCTGGGCACTCTGAGATGGCCCTCTGGCTCTAGATGAACTCAGACTTTGTCTGAGATTGCAGTGTGACTCTGGGCACTCTGAGATGGCCCTCTGGCTCTAGATGAACTCAGACTTTGTCTTTGTCTGAGATGGCCCTCTGGTAGATGAACTCAGACTCTGTGACACTCTGAGATGGCCCTCTGGCTCCAGATGAATTCAGACTTTGTCTGAGATTGCAGTGTGACTCTGGACACTCTGAGATGGCCCTCTGGCTCCAGATGAATTCACACTTTGTCTGAGATTGCAGTGTGACTCTGGGCACTCTGAGATGGCCCTCTGGCTCTAGATGAATTCACACTTTGTCTGAGATTGCAGTGTGACTCTGGACACTCTGAGATGGCCCTCTGGCTCCAGGTGAATTCAGACTTTGTCTGAGATTGCAGTGTAACTCTTATAGCTGCCAGCAAGTTTTTGTAACATTTATCTCTCTGCTTTTCTCTCTCTGTAGCTCATGTCTTTCTCTTGATCCCAGTTATAGAAAACCAGTGTAACAGTCTGGACTCAGTTGTCCAGTGGCTTTCCTGGTTTGACTGCCAGCTTCTGAAGCTTCCTACGAATACCAGAGGTCAACAGAGCCAGGAAATGACCTTTTAGGAGATTCTCCCCTTCTGTGACCCTGGTTCCACATGAGTACGTTTTCTCATAGCATCCTGGAGCTGCTGGAGAAAGACCGCAGTGCTCTCATTTTCTCCCTGGGTTGTGGCAGACAGCTGGGGGTAGTTAAGATCTTTATATTGTGGCCTTCTTTATTCTCTGGATGATAGAAAATATGAAATGGCACTCCTCTTCGGAGGAAGTGCTGGTGCCCCAGAATAAGAGGAACATGGGTCAGTCCATAGGGGACCACACGAGGGGACCTCTTGTGGGGGAGAACAGTCTTCTAAACTAGGTCATAGGCTGTGCGGAGTCACAGGGCAGCATATGGAAGCTCTGACCCAGTGATATCCCTTGTTCTAATTGGTCTCAAGAATTCTGAGTCAGACCAGTGCCCAAACCAGGCTGTATATTTTACAGTCTTTGAACAGAATGTTCCTCTGTAAGGAAGAAAAAGCCGTACACGAGCACCTCCGTCCACCCTTCCATTTCCAGGAGCCGTCTAGCTGCATGATGGTGTGGTGGCTGAGGCTGCCACCCTCAGTCCATTTTTCTCTTCGGGCCATGTTTTGTTGTAGTGGAAAGCAGACAAGGGGGCGGCATTCCTCTTGGAGGAGACTGCTCCCTTGTGTAGGGTGAAACAGAAGTATAAGCCCGAGCTACTCTCGCCAGTCGTCTGCCAGGTCCTCGGCTCCTGTGTGAGAGGATGTCTCCCCTTCAGGCTCCGTCCCTGTTCCTGTGGCCAGAGAATAGGACCTTAAAAAGTATGTGTGGGTTTGAGGCTGCCATCCAGTGTGACCTTGCAGTTTCTCCATTTTGTTCCTCTTATACTACTGTCATCTCTGACACTTTTACCTGCTGAAAGCCTAGAAGTAGCTCGACCCAGAGCCAGTAGGCTGAGAGAGGAACTTCTCCCTGGGGTGGGGCCTTCTCATGAGTATGAGGCAAGTACCAATTGGAGTCAGGGAATGCACATCCCTACCTTACCTGAAGAGAGTGATGGCAGACAAACAGAACAAAACCCTCCAGCCTCACAGTGAGAGACAAAGACCACCTAAGAAACAGATTTCTTATTCTCAGCTATGACCATATGTAAATTTAGACAGCCATAGTGAAGGGGTAAGGGACAACGTGTCTAAGCAAAAGGAGGTAGTCTTGGGGCAATGATACTGGGGAGTAAGACGCAGTTTTCCCAATAGTTATATCGACAGATACGTAGCTGTGTTGACAGAGCATGTTAAAGCCTGTTTTTATAACTTATCATGAGTAAACCTGTATCAGTGAACTGAGTTGAATCTGAATTACATTCATGACATCATGTAGCAAATTAAATTACCTGTTCACATATTGCTAAATTGTAAAATCCTATCTTGTTATAAGCCTTAGGCAAATCTGTTTGTTTTTTTAAGAGGCTTGTACTCATTTTATAATAAAGCTATTCTAGCAAGAAATATCAAGACTTTATTGACCTGACAAAGAGCTGTCTTTTCAGTAACCAAAGGCAAGAGAGATGATTCATGGAACCAAGTCTCTTTAAATACTGTTTGCTCTCTTTTCCCTTAATATTGAGCTAGGTGGTCAAACCTGTCTCACAGGAAGGTTGTGGAGAACATAATAGGTCACACTTGCTTGGGCTTTGACATCAGGCAGGAACCAGCCCATCTCAATCCTGCTTTCCATGAACTTAAACAACATCATGATGATAGGTTAGTATACTGTACCTTACAGTGGCATATGCATCTGGAGTTCGTTTGCAGTAGCAGGAGGCTCTGCTATACCTATACTCTCTCTTTTTCTTTCTCTCTCTCTGCTTATAA
This sequence comes from Orientallactaga sibirica, assembly GCA_036365145.1. NCBI lineage: Eukaryota > Metazoa > Chordata > Mammalia > Rodentia > Dipodidae > Orientallactaga > Orientallactaga sibirica. Next base: position 4,300,410 of record JAEOAD010001030.1, read on the forward strand.
ATAAGTAAAATATTTAAAAAGAATTGATACATTTATAAAAACAAGCAAATGGACTTTCGTGTAGTTTGCCATTCCACATGAAGGGGGTCTTCATCAGGCAGTAATAATTTTGTGGCAAGATCATCCTATTTTAAAATATTTTATTTTTTAATTTATTTGAGACAGAGAGGAGGAGAGAGAAAGAGGCAGATAGAAAATGGTTGCTCAAGGCCTCCAGCCAGTGCAAATGAACTCCAGACACACGAGCCTCCTTGTACATCTGGCTTAGGTCGGTTCTGGGGAGTTGAACCTGGGTCCTTTGGCTTTGCAGGAAAATGCCTTAAAGGCTAAGCCATCTCTCCAGCCATCATCCTATTTTAAAAGGATGTATGACAACACTAAATTTTTTTATCATGTTAGGCACCAGGGATTACATGATATAATGGACTTCATATATTTAATTTTGAAGTAATTTTTAAAATTTAATTTTATTTTTGAGACAGCACCTCACCCTGTATGTAACTAAGGGTGTCCTAGAATTCACAGTGTATTCCAGGTTAGCCTGAAATTCAGCAGTGACCTTCTTACCTCAAATTCCCAAGCACTGGGATTATAGGTGACAGCCACCATATCCTGCCTGTAGTAAAATTTCTAATAAAGCCTTTTTTTTTTTTTTTTTTTTTTTGGTTTTTCGAGGTAGGGTCTCACTCTGGTCCAGGCTGACCTAGAATTAACTATGTAGTCTCAGGGTGGCCTCGAACTCTTGGCGATCCTCCTACCTCTGCCTCCCGAGTGCTGGGATTAAAGGCGTGCGCCACCACACCCGGCTAAAGCCCTTTTTTAAATTATCCTTTATACATACTTCTGTAAATTAGACACAAAATGGCTTAACAATGTAAAGGTTGCGTTAGATTTGTTTGTTAAGTGGTAAGGACTATTCTTCCTGACACATTGAGGGTTAAAGTAAAAAAGCAGTACTTGTCAGATCTAATGGCATTATTACATGTTAACACCTCTCTGTAGTGTACAGCCTTAATTATGGCTGACAGACACAATTGGGAATAGTTAGAAGGAAATAGTAGTTCTAGACCAATCAGCAATGGAATGAAAAAAACTCAGGAAGTCCCAGTGCCATGATAAAGGAGAAAAACTCATTTTTCATTTCCTTTCATGTACAGTGTGTTCATATTAACTTTAAAGGGGCATGAGAGGTAGGTCAGAAGATTTTGTCTACAATTGAGTCTTACCTGAGTGTGGAACCCATCTCAGCAGGCATCCAGTCATCAGCTAACAAGCCTCTCCAGGCCCCTTGACAGCGGCCAGATATCCTGTTGCAAATTAAATATGAAGCAGCGACGGACTTAAAGGATTTCTGAAAGTTCAACTTCAAATGAAGTTGCTGGTGCATGTATTTTTATTAAAGCTGGCTTTGTTGGGAGGGAAAGGATAGCTTGGCTGTCTCTGTGGTATTATAAAAAATGCTATGGGAAAATAGAGTGTGTGGTGTACAGTTCTGTACCTTTGTATATCTGTATTGTACAGTAACTCCTTATAAATGCCAGACGATCATTAAGCCCATGAAAGTGGTGTTTAACCTGTGGTGGCAGTTGCAGCCCATGAGTAAACATAAGTTTGTAGTTTAGCTGATGTTAAATATTTTCTTTAAAAAGATTTATTTAATTATTAGAGAGGGAGAGAGAGATGAGAATGGGCATGTCAGGGCCTCTAGCCACTGCAGAGGGACTCCAGATGCATGCACCACCTTGTGCATCTGGCTTATGTGGGTCCTGGGATATTGAACCTGGGTCCTTTGGCTTCACAGGCAAGTGCATTAACTGCTGCTAAGCCATTTCTCCTGCCCTGATGTTAAATATTTTAATAAATGTTGATGGCAGAGTACTTTTGAGGCTTTCCTCTTCTGTAGGTTTGTCTTGATAAGCCTTAGTATCAAAAAGAAATAAAACAGTGTAGCCTAGCTTGAGGAACAAAGAGGCTGGATTCTGTATTTGCAGAAACGTCAGCTGCAACAGCAGTACTATTTGCATACCCTTTCTTAGTGCCACACACTCATCTGAGAATTTTCACACACTAATCCGCCTTTTTCTGAGATGCTGGGCATTGAGCCTAGGGCTGCACATATGCAAGGCCATGCTCTATCACTGAGCCATATCCCCAGCCTGCTTTTTAAAAAACTTTTATTTTATTTTATTTTTATTTGACAGAAAGGCAGAGGGCAAAAGGGAGAATGGGCGCACCAGGGCCTCCAGCTGCTGTAAGCGAATTCCTGATGTGTGCGCCACCTTGTGCATCTGGCTTACGTGGGTCCTGGGGAATTGAACCTAGGTCCTTTGGCTTTGCAGGCAAATGCCTTAACCACTAAGCCATCCCTCCAGACCTCTTTTTTCTTTTTACTGTGAGATAGGCTCTTGCTAAGTTAACAAGGCTGGTTTTCACCTCCCTTTCTAACCCAGACAGGCCTTAAACTTGGATCCTCCTGCCTCAGGCTCCTAAGGAGTAGATGACAAGGAGTACTGGTCTTTTATTTTCTGCCCTTAGTGACCTACCTGTAGATTAAAGAAACAGACTTAGCCGGGTGTGGTAGCAGACTCCTTTAATCCCAGCACTTTGCAGGCAGAGGTAGGAGGATCGCCATGAGTTTGAGGCTATCCTGAGACTACATAGTGAGTTCCAGGTCAGTCTGGGCTAGAGAGAGAGAGAGAGAGAAAAGGAAGGAGGGAAGGAAGGAAGGAAGGAAGGAAGGAAGGAAGGAAGGAAGGAAGGAAGGAAGGAAGGAAGGGGGAGGGAGGGAAGGACAGAAAGAAAGGGAAAGAGAAAGAAAGGGAAAGAGAAAGAAAGGGAAAGGAAAGGGAGGAAGGAAGGAAGGAAGAGGGAGGGAGGGAAGGACAGAAAGAAAGGGAAAGAGAAAGAAAGGGAAAGAGAAAGAAAGGGAAAGGAAAGGAAGGAAGGGAGGAAGGAAGGAAGGAAAAGAAAGAGACTTGACGGCACTCCTCCCTGACTTCTGCGCTGCTCATGAATGAGAACGCACTGCATTCATTTTAATTTGGGACTGATGGTAAGACGATTCATATTATCAGTTTGAGAAAGTGACGTGGGAGGCAAAATCATAGCAAATGTAAATTTCAAGTTAAGCGCTAATACTAGTTAACATACCAGCCTTGCATTACTCCAGTACTGAGAGGTCAGAGCTTGGCTTTTGGGTTTTAGTTTTATTTTCCAGTTACCCCAAACTTCTGAGTCATTTAGTTTGCACAGATTTGCCCCATCTTGTTCTGTGGCTTAAGTACAGTTTGTAGATTGAAAGCTTGGTTCCAGTGTGGTGGTGTGGGGTTGTAAAAGACGGGTCCTCATAGGAGGCCACAGCTCTCTGAGGACACTGTCCTTAAAAGGGATTCAGTGAGATCGCATGGGAACCTGGCACTCTCCTGCAACTGGCTTGTTGTGAGTAAAGCTGGCCCGGAATGTAACCCTGGCTCTCAAGGTGCAGTCTCCGCTGGACTGGGTGGTGTAGCCCCCTGAAATCCCAGCAGGCTGAGGCAGGAGGGTCACAAGGTGGAGGGCAGCCTTAGCTACAAAGCAGGATGCTGTCTCAAAAAATAGACAGTAACACAAAAGACAGAATTATTTCCTTGCACATGTGCTTCTGCCATTGTAACACCAAATGCTAAAAAAAACCTTTTTTTTTTTTTTTTTTTGTAGTTTTCTTGAGGCAGGGTTTCACTCTAGCCCAGGCTGGCTTCTAACCCACAGGGGTCTTCTCACCTCTGCCTCCCTCCCCAGTGCAGGATTTTTTCTCTTGTTTACTCTGTGTTTACTCTGCCTCAGATAGTTGTTATAAAAACAAAAATATGGTACTTGTGCTGTTCATTTCTTTCATTTGGCGCACTTTAAAAAAATTCTCACGTAAAAGTACCAAGCACTATTGCGAAATCAGAAAATACAAAACTGAACAAAACACATAAAAATCTTGTTCTTAGCCTGGAGTGGTGGTGTACACCTTTAATCCCAGCACTAGAGAGACAGGTAGGAGGATCACCATGAGTTCAAGGCCACCCTGAGACTACATAGTGAATTCCAAGTCAGCCTGGGCTAGAGTGAGACCCTACCTCAAAAAACTGAAAACAACAAAACAACAACAACAACAAAAAGCTTGTTCTTATGTTAAACTTAAGTAAGTGGGATGGACAGGAAATGATAAACATAACAAATGAATAAATTATATAATATATGTAGAAGGGGATAGGTACTATGACAAAAAAAAAAGAGCATTATAGGGAAAAGGAAAATACTAGGATATGTGGAGCAAGACTGTCATTAAAAACATCATTCTTAGTCCGGCATGGTGGCACACGCCTTTAATCCCAGCACTCGGGAGGCAGAGGTAGGAGGATTGCAGTGAGTTTGAGGCCACCCTGAGACTACAAAGTTAATTCCAGGTCAGCCTGGGCCAGAGTGAGACCCTGCCTTGAAAAACAAAAAAAGAAAAATACAAAACCAAACCAAACAAACCATTAGTCTTCATCTCCTTTTCTTTGTCCTTCTTCCCCCTTTCTTTGTCCTTCTTCCCCCTTTTCTTTCTGTCTTTCCCATTTGTATTTACATATTTGTTGTAGAATCTGAGTTATTTGTCTTGTACTTTTTCATAGTCTGCAATTTGCTTGTAACATCCTAACCTTGTGTTTTCCAAGGGCCTCTACATACCCCTTAAGTTAGTAGTTGGCTCTGAAAGCCTGATCAGATAGTAGATTTGTTCTGGAGAGATTGCTTCATAGATGGGAGAGTGTCATTCTGTCAGGGAGGTGCATCATTCTGAATGTGTATGAATTTAGCCAACATTATACCATAAGTCAGAACAAGTGGAAAATGGTGGCAGTCTAATCATGGTTTCTTAATTAGCTTAAGTATGTGTTACATAAATAGAAACTTCCCTTCATGTACTCTTCGGTTAACTACTAGTATAGTTTAATAAAAATGAATGAGTAATTTCTTTTCTTATCAGGTTTTACTTTTTGTTTGTTTGTTTGTTTGTTTGTTTGTTTGTTTGTTTTGGTTTTTCAAGGTAGGATCTCACTGTGATCCAGGCTGACCTGGAGTTAGTTATGTAGTCTCAGGGTGGCCTCGAACTCATGGTGATCCTCCTACCTCTGCCTCCCAAAGTGCTGGGATTAAAGGCGTGAGTCACCATGCCCAGCTTCAGGTTTTACTTTGATGAGTTGATTCCCTAGCTTCTTCAGGGTGGTCCCTGACTAGTTGTAGTTTTTAAGTATCATTACTAATCATGGCTTTAAACAAATTTGATGGGCTCAATCCCATTCAGCTGTCATTATCCATCCATGTCGACATTGCCTCAACTCTGGCATGTGGGACCAGTGCTTTGCTGGAACTGACTCATACGCATGTACAAAGCTGAGTAGAAATATTGTCAAGAAATATTTCAGGAAGTCTGTGGGCTGATTGTAAAACAAAATCTTTACCAAAAATTAAATTACATAAACTTAAAATTAAATAAATTATATCAAATTATCAATATATCAAAAAGATACTCAAAATCCATAACATCTTGTTTTACTATTTAAAAAATATTTTATTATTTATTTTACTTATGGGAGAAAGAAAGAGGCAGATACAGAGAGAGAAAGAGACAATGGGCACACTAGGGCCTCTAGCCACTGCAAATGAATTCCAGATGCATGTGCCACTTTGTACATCTGGCTTTACATGGGTACTGGGGAATTAGACCTGGGTCCTTAGGCTTTGTAGGCAAATGCCTTAACTGCTGAACACATCTCTTCAGCCCTTATTTTATTCTTTAAAAATTTTTTTAAATTAATTAATTTATTTATGTATTTGAGATAGAGAGTCAGAGACAGAGAGGGGGTGAGAGAACAGGTGTGCCAGGGCCTCTAGCTATTGCAAACAAACTCCAAACATATGGACTACCTTATGCATCTGGTTTAATGTTGGTCCTGGGGAGTTGAACCCAAGTCCTTTGGCTTTGTAGGCAAGCACCTTACTCATTAAGCCATCTCTCCAGCCTTATTTTATTCTTTGTTGAAAAACATATTTTTATTTATTTGTTTGCAAGCAGAGAGAAAGAGACTGGCCTCTTGGCTCTATGGACAAACTCCAGACGCCTTTGCTCCTAGGTGCATGTGACTTTACGTGGGGTGCGAGGGGATCGAGCCCAGGCTTTGCAAGCAGGTGCCTCTAACCACTGAGCGATCTCCCTGGCCCCCATCTTTTTTCTTGAGGTTGAGTGTGTGGTGCTGTATTGTGGAAACACTGTGTAACTGTGCTACTGAGCATCTCCTCCCAACGCTCACATAGGCACATCATAATGAGCGTTTGACAGGGCCAGTGCGGGAAATGCACATTACAGAAGTTCACAAGTGCTGCAGATCAGGGCTGCCTTTATATCTAGATTTGAGAAAGTGATGGTGAAAACTATATTAAGTTTTAAACTGTGTGGCATCTATAGCTCTTCCAATGCCCCAAATAAGGAAGTATTCTTCTACTGCCTGTAACTGGCTTCCATCTTTGACAAATGAGACTATAATATACTGTCCTTTTTTTCTTTATTCCTTTCTTCTTCTTTTTTCTTCTTCTTTTCCTCCTCTTCCTCCTCCTCCTCCCCCCTCCTCCTCCCCCCCTTTCCTCCTCCTTGTTTTTCAAGGTAGGGTCTCACTCTAGCCCAGGCTGACCTGGAATTCACTATGCAGTCTCAGGGTGGCCTCAAACTCATGGCGATCCTCCTACCTCTGCCTCCCGAGTGCTGGGATTACCATGTCTGGCTCTCTTTTTTGTTCTATTTATTTACTTATGAATGAGAGAGAGAGGGTGAGTATGGGTGGGCAAGGGCCTCCTGCCACTTCAAACAAACTGATGCATGTGCCACTTAGTTTTTTTTGTGAGAGTGAGAATGAGAGAGGGAGAGAGAAAATTGGTGCACCAGGGCCTCCAGCCATTGTAATCAAACTCCAGACGTGTTCCACCTTATGTGCATGTGCAATCTTACATGTTTATGTCACCTTGTGCATGTGGCTTATGTGGGACCTGGAGAGGTGAACATGGGTCCTTAGGCTTAACAGGCAAGTACCTTAACCGCTAAGCCAGTTCTAGCCCATGTTCCACTTTTTAATTTTTTGTTTATTTATTTGAGAGAGAGAGAGTATGAATGGGTGTGCCAGGGCCTCTAGCCACTGTAAACAAACACCAGACACATGCATGTGGCATCTCGTGCATCTGGCTTATGTTTGGTACTGAGGACTTGAACCTGTCCTTTGGTTTTGCAGGCAAGCGCCTTCACCACTAAGCTATCTCTCCAGCCCACATGAGACGCTTTCTGCATCTGGTTTACATGGGTACTGGGGGAATCAAACCCAAGCTGTCAGACTTAGCAAGTTAGCACCTTCAACCACTGAGTCATCTCTCCAGCCCCTCTCCTTTTCGTTAGATTCAACCAGAGGTCAGCAAACTATGCCTGGTTGGCAGCCTGATTCTGTTTATTTTGTATTTATTTATTTGAGAGTGACAGAGAAAGAGGCAGATAGAGAATGGGTGCACCAGGGCCTGCAGCCACTGCAAATGATCTCCAGATGCATGTGTCCCCTTGGGCATCTGGCTTATGTGGGTCCTGGGGAATCGAGCCTCGAACCAGGGTCCTTACGCTTTATAGGCAAGCGCTTAACTACTAAGCCATCTCTCCAGGCCCCAGCAGCCCAATTCTGTAAACTAAATTCAGTTGACATACAGCTGTATCCATTTGTCTTCAGGTTGTCTGTGACAACTTTGATGCTGGGTGGATATAACAGATACTGTTGAACTATTTACCAACTGACCTGCTGAGGTCTAAACTAACCATAGGGTGGCTTTTGAGACATTTTGGCAGATATCAACAAAATTAGCTATAATAATCAGTTGGCTATATGGAGCTTACAACAATAAAGAGTACATGCATTTTTATTATTTTAAAATTGTGTTCTGTATGTCCTTTATGTAGGTGAAACTTAAACACACACATGCACATCACCACATCCTAGAGCAGCTGTTAAACATTTACCAGCACACCACTCTTTCCACTTAAACTGTCATCTAGCCAGTGAGCCTGGTGACAGATTTCATTACTGAAATGCCTCTGCTCTTTGCCTGGGGACTGGGAATCAAGGAAGTGAGAAGCATGGGCTTACAAGGAAGAGTCACCGGAAGCTCAGCAGGAGCAGGTGGAAGTGCGCGAGCACGCCTGTCCGCCCGTGCCGTCCTAGAAAGTGCGCCTCAGTTATCATTCATTCTCACAGTGGGGCCTTTAAACTGCCTCCAACAGATAAGAAGAAGGAATCGGTTGCTCCTAAACAATTCCTGTGTTTTCACTGTTGGGCTAGACAGCACAGAAACACTAATTCAAGCATTCTCAAAGAATGCTTTTGTTGACTTTTACCAAACTGGTGTTTATAACTAAACCACTGTTAGTATAGTTCCATCATAAATGTTGCTTAATATTTTCCTGGATGTTAATGAGAAGACAAAGTAAAAGAATTGACTAGTGTCAATTACTAGAAGAATGTTTTCTCAGTTGCTTGTGGAATTCATAATGGAATGGCTACAAACACAGGGGACACTTCAGTTTAATCTTCGTTTTCAATAGTTCCTCCATAATTTTCTTAGATTTTTGATAATCAACAATATTTCTTTTTTTGTCATTTATTGATTTCTGTGGCATTGAACTCACACAGTCAGCTTCAAGTTCCTGTGGAAGAGATGTGTAAATCACACTGTTATATAGTGTTCCCGTTATATAGATTTGATAGACGTAAATGGCTGCAAAGAACGCCAGGCGTGGTGGTGCACACCTTTAATCCCAGCCCTCGGAAGGCAGAGGTAGGAGGATCACGTGAGTTCGAGGTGACCCTGCGACTACATAGTAAATGGCTGCAAAAACAGCATCATTAGGAGTGGTGAGTTTTACATGCTTATTAGCTTTGTTGTTGATACATAATTGAACTGTAACTCATACACTTACCATTGTGCTGCTGCTGCCCATCAGCATTCTCCCAGGTCCCAGATTCAGAGAACTGGCTGCTAGGGAGCAGTGGTGATGTCACCTTTTACAATAGACATACATCTGACAAAAGTTGCTACTATTCAGTTTTTTTTTTTTTTTTTTTTTTTTTGATTTTTTGAGGTAGGGTCTCACTCTAGCTCAGGCTGACCTGGAAATCACTATGTAGTCTCAAGGGGGCCTCGAACTCATGCGTGCACCACCACACCCGGCTTTACTATTCAGTTTTTTAAGGACAGAATTTGAAATAATGACCACACTGTCTACTAAAGGAATCATGCCCTGAGCCCTTTGTAAAGTGCTGACTCCTTACCTTTTTTTTTTTTTTTTTTTTTTTTGGTTTTTGCAAGGTAGGGTCTCACTCTGGTCCAGGCTGACCTGGAACCATGCAGCCTCGAACTCTTGGCGATCCTCCTACCTCTGCCTCCCAAGTGCTGGGATTAGATCGTTTTTCTCTTAGTACTCTCTTAGTTGGCATCATTCACTGCACATGGCACTGGGTGTCGTAAGAACATTTTGACACGTCTCCCCCATGCCCCTTTTTTCATTCCGTACCCCCTCTTAGTCCCCTACATACTTTTGCTTCTACTTTCATGTCATAGGTGCATACTTGATTTTAGTTTTGTAAAGAACACCTATTCATAGAGTTCAGATCATAAAACCAAGGAACAAGGCCAAGGCCAAGGCCAAGGCAATGATGAACTATCACTAGAGGGAGAATTAGGGTAGTGCTCTATATTTTGTTTTTATTTATTTTTGTTTCGTTTTGTTTTGTTTTTCAAGGTAGGGTATCACTATAGTCCGGGCTGACCTGGAATTCACTATGTAGTCTCAGGGTGGCCCTGAACTCCAGCAATCCTCTTATCTGTGCCTCCCAAGTGCTGGGATTAAAGGCGTGCACCACCATAACCAGCAATATATTTTAAAATATTAATGATAGCAGGGGGTCTGGGGAGATGGCTCAGTAGTTAAAAGGCATTTGTTTACAAAGCCTGCTGGCCTGATTCATTACCCCAATGTCCATGTAAAGCCAGATCCACAAAGTGGTGCATGCATCTGGAGTTTGTGCAATGCCAAGTGGTCCTGGAACACTGCCCATACATTCATTCTCATAAATAAAAATATTTTAAATTAAAAATATTAATTATAATGTAATTCCTCTCAAAAGAATCCCTTGAGAACTGTAAATTTCCCAATGTTCTGAATTTAAAAAAATTTTTAATTGACAACTTCTATACTTACAAAAAACCCATGTTATTTCCCTCCCCTCCCCCATTCCCCTTTAGAACTCCATTCTCCATCATATCCCCTCCCTTTCTCCATTAGTCTCTCTTTTAACTTGATGTCATCTTTTTCTTCTATTATGAGGGTCTTGCGAAGGTATTGCTAGGCACTGCAAGGTCATGGATATCAAGGCCAATTTCTGTCTGGACAGTTGTATTGTAAGGAGTCGTACCCTTCCTTTGGCTCTTACATTCTTTCTGCCCCCTCTTCTGCAATGGACCCTAAGCCTTGGAGGGTGTGATAGGGATGTTTCAGTGCTGGGCACTTCTCCATCCCTTCTTCTCAGCACTGTGTTGCCTTTTGGGTCATACCAGTGGTCATCGCCATCTGAAAAAAGAAGCTTCTCTAGCCAGAAGTGAGAGTAGCATTAATATGTGAATATGAATATTAAGTGTAGTGCTTTCAGGGCAGTTTGGTGGAAATAATATACACATTTAGCCAGACAAGAGCACGCTTTATAACCCTAAGGCTCATGATCTTCTCTGCAATAGACTTTTGCTTAGGTTTTTCAGTACCAGGTATGTATTCCCTCCCGTAGAGAGGGCCTTCAGTCCAATTATGGAGCAGTTGGTTTCCCCAAGAGCAGACATGCCACTATTGTACCCATTCAGTCATTGGGCCTGTGTGACCAAACTTGAATTTTCATTGTCCACTGTTTTCACTGCCGATGGCTTCTGTCTCCCATATGGCTGCATGCAGTGCAGATTTTTCCAGCTTTTGTTGGCTGGTCTACAGGGAGAAGTCTTTCTGCTCAGTGCCAGCTTGCTTTCTCAGTGACCTTGCCTCTCAGGCAAGAGATGTCTTCAGCAATAGGGTCTTACCATCTGTTTCTCAAGGGCAACCAAGGGCCTTGGCAATAGCCTGTAATGTTTTGGAGGCTACCGGGACCTCCTTGGCCAACAACTCACTGGAAGGTATCCCATCCCAGACACTGAAAATTTTCTAGTAACAGTCTACAGCTTCTAGATGTGCCATTATTCAAAAAAGTAGGTTTACATAAGTCTTCTTCAGACTATCTTGAATTTAGATTGACCCTCCCCCTGCCCTTCTTTTATACATTCTCTTCCCATGGCCTCACTTAGGCCTTTCCCCTCCCTATAGTCTGTTCTTCTACTTACATATGTACAGAAAAAGATAGAAAATTGGAGAAGTTATGAAACTACTTTTAGCTTTCTACATCCATTGGGGGAAAACTGATTTTCAGCTATATCACACCCCAGGGTTCTTTTCAACATTTTAGAATTTTTCTTTTAAACTAACTTTAGGGATTTCACAGAAACCTTATCTGTCAGTTGAATTATTTGAGGTAGGCAAGAGTAGAGAAGAGTGGAGTTTGAGGATTTATAGGGCTGACAGATTACTAATAGGTTTGAATGACTTCAGTAGCATATTAACTCTTGAGCTCTATGTTATTACAGATTGAGACATTAAATAATATTACTTTCCTTATTTACCTTAGTGAAAGAACTGTTCTTTCAAAATAGTGTTTGGCCTGGCTATCAAGGTCCACTGGCGTCCTCAAAGAATATTAATTATAACCTGACAAAATCCTACTTTTATCCAAGAGCTGCTGATTGAGAAGCCATCAAGGAAACGAGGGGTAGCAGGGCTTTCCAGTGATATTTTTTATCATATTTGATGTGCATTGGTTCAGTGGATATATTTTATTTTACTTTTTCTTTCTGGAATTTGATGATTGGAATCCAAGATGATACAGTCACTTTGTCAGCTAGTATACAATTATCATTGGTAGGGCTTGTTCTTGGATAAACTTATTTTTTTTAAGGCAGGGTCCTGCTCTAGCTCAGGCCGACCTGTAATTCACTATGTAGTCTCAGAGTGGTCTTGAACTCATAGTGATTCTCCTACCTCTGTCTCCCGAGTACAGGGATTAAAGACAGGCACCACCATGTTTGACTAAACTTAATTTTTCACTAGCTCTGATTCTTACTGATCATTTAGAAGACTCTAAACTTTCTTATTCCATTGAAATTGGGGAGATTAATCTAACAAAGATTAAGTTCTTAGTTGTATTGTGGTGAACAGTGTGTGGCTCATTGGGTAAGTTTTGTCTGTCCATGAATTGAATTATTTAGTGAGAATTTACTTCAAGGTGGCTGTAAGTTCAACATTTATGATACATCTAGAACTTAACATAGTGCACAGGACATCTTAGTAGCTTCAAAGTCAGCTTCACCGTCACCGTCATCATAAGATCCACTGAGGTATGAGATTTGTGGAGTCTGTGTGGTTATCATCCAAGATACTATTTTACTTGTCTCTGCTTCATTACGTATTGGGACATGAGGTCACATGAGAAAGTGTTCATAGGTTATGCTCTTGGCTCTGCTGTTTATCTGAATCTTCTTTAAACTGGGGCATGGTCGTTTGAATATCAAGTGTCCACAATAGCCTCATGTGTTTGAATACTTAACCCCTAAGTAGTGGCATTGTTCAGGACTGTTTTGGAGCCTTGGGGGGGGGTGTAGAGCAATGCTGGAGGAAGTGTGTCACTGGGAGTGGTCCTTGGGGTGTCATACCTCAGTCCCTCACCCTCTCTGCTTCCTCCTTGCTGATAGGAAGATGAGGCACCTGGTGTCTGCTCCTGCCATGCTTTCCCTGCCATGAGGAAATTTCCTTCCAGAAGCTCGTTCTGGTTGAGTGGTTTGTCCCAGCAAAGAGAAAATAACTGCTATAATACAACAATGAAAATGCTAGTATATAAAAAGTCTCTTGTAGTTTGTTGTAATAAAATTTTGGCCTTCAGTGTTTAGACAGTATTGAATGTCAAAGGCTTGATACAATCAGATTTCAGTAGACATGACTTTTGATACTTTGATTGCACTTGACATTGTCATTATGAGTGAGCCTTGAGCACTGAAGTCTAGGAATGGACCCACCAGCTGTTACAGTCTTCGTTCATTGCTTCAGGTTCATCCATTCAGACCTCAACAGCTTCTCTGAGGTTCTTATTGTTCTCTTCACTTTATAGGAAGTTACATGATTGCCTGAGCTCATACATGTTTTCTCCCGAAGATCCAAGTTATAAAAAGGCTTATACAACGGCTTAAGGTTTTTATTTGTTTCTTTTTTTCCTTTCTTTTCCTTTCCTTTCTTTTCCTTTCCTTTCCTTCTCTTTTTCTTTTTTCTCTTCTCTTCTTTCCTCTCCTCTTTTCTTTTCTTTTCTTTTCTTTTCTTTTCTTTTCTTTTCTTTCTTTCTTTCTTTCTTTCTTTCTTTCGTTCTTTTTGGTTTGGTTTGGTTTTTCAAGGTAGGGTCCCACTCTAGCTCAGGCTGACCTGGAATTCACTGTGTAGTCTCAGGTGGCCTTAAACTCATGGCGACCCTCCTACCTCTGCCTCCCAAGTGCTGGGATTAAAGGTGGGCACCACCATGCTCGCCTTATTGTTTCTTAATCTTGAAGCCAGCAAGTGTAAATAGCAGTTGGGGTACATGGAGATTCTAAAAGCCATGTTCTTTCTCCCTGTTTAAGTCAGATGACCCAAGAGCTGGTAAAGATGGCACCAGAGCCTCTCCTCCTTCACCCTCTTCTTGGTGACATTCCCGTGTCATCTATCTTCTCATTGAAGCTTTGAGCCTGTGTTTTTCTGGAATATGTTACTGAAGCTTCTGACATTTGCATATTATCTCCAAGTTCTGCTATATGTATTCTAGGGACATCTGTCATGAGATTTAAATATTTATTTATTTATTTATTTGTAAGCAGAGGGAAACAGAAAGAGAGAGATAGGAGAGAAAGAATAGATACACCAGACCTCTGGCTGCTGCAAACAGCAGATAGACTTTGTGTATTTGGCTTTACGTGGGTACTGGGGAATTGAACACAAGTTGTTAGGCTTTGCAGCACCTTAACCACTGAGCCATTTCTCCAGCCCCATCTTTAGTTTTTTTTTTTTTTTAATTTTATAAACATTTAGTTATTTGAGAGAGGAAAAAGAGGCAGAGTGAGAGAATAAGAGAGAGAGAGAGAATGGGTACGCCAGGGCCTCCAGCCACTACAAATGAACTCCAGACACATCCACCACCTTGTGCATCTGCTTACATGGGTACTGGGGAATTGAACCTGGGTCCTTAGGCCTCCTCCATCCCCTTCTCCCGACCTCACTTAGACCTTTCCACCCCCAGTGTTCTGCCCTCTACTTACGTAAACACCATGTATGCCCTCTCCTCCCTCCTTCATGTCCCCTTTCTGGTCTTCTGGCCTCTTCTATTTACTCTTACTCCAACTCACAGATCTGAACATTCAAAGCTAGGATCTAAGTATGAGGCAGAAAATGTGGAAATTGACTTTCTGCACCTGGGTAACCTCACTTAATGTAGTCTTTCTCAAATCTGTTCATTTTTCTGCAAATTTCATAAATAGAGTATTTGTTAAGCCCCTTTATAATCAGCCCATCATCTCTCTTCCTTACCTCTAGGCAGTTCCTGTCTATGTTTTGTTTCTGTCATTTTGCCTTTTCTAGGATGTCCTATAATTGGGATAATTCACTATGTGATCCTATGGGCCTGACTTCTGTCACTTGGTAATACTGTTGAGAACTTTCAATTTTGTACTTACCAGTGCTCATTACATTACTGCTATAGTAAGTGTACTGAGTGTACTATGTGTATCAGGTGTCCTAAGTAAGTGCTGGGATTAAAGGCAGTGTGAGCCACCATGCCTGGCTCCAGCCCAGCTTTTAAACATTTGTTGATTTATTTGCGAGACAGAATAGCGGAAGGGCAGACAGAATTCCAGATCTATGCACTATTTGTGCATCTGGCTTAATTGAGCCTGGGCTGTTAGGCTTTGCTGGCAAGTCCTTTAACCTCTGAGCCGTGTCCAGCCCCTCAAGCCCAGGTGCTGGTGGGGGTGGTCATCATCTTGGTCATCTTTTTTTTTTTTGAGGTAGGGTCTCGCTGTATCCCAGGCTGACCTGGAATTCACTATGTAGTCTCAGGTGGCCTGGAACTCATGGCAATCCTCCTACCTCTGCCTCCCCCCTCCTTCTTCCTTTCTTCTTCCTTCCTTCTTCCTCTTTCTTTCCTTTTCCTCTTCCTCCCTTTCTTCCTTCCCCTCCCTCCTCTTCTTCTTCCTTCCTTCCCTCCTCCCTCCCTCCCTCCCTCCCTATCTTCCTTCATTCCTTCCTTCCGCTTCCCTTCTCCTTCCTTCTCCTCCTCTTCTTTCTCCTCACCCCTCCTCCTTTCAAGACCAGTTTTTAATGCTGGGATTTCAGGTGTGCATTTTCAAACTGTTTTGTATTTTAGAGGGAAGAACTAGAACTTCATACACTTCTTGTAGATGGTGAGGCATCAAGAAATTTGTGCTCAAAACCATATATTTTGTAACTTATTTAAAAACCACATTCAGGCTGAAGCAATGGCCTGCAAAGCCAAAGGACACAGGTTTGATTACCCAGGACCCACACACAAGGTGGTGCATGCATCTGGAGTTCATTTGCAGTGGCTGGAGGCCTTGGCTTGCCCATTCTCTCTCTCTCTCTCTCTCCCCCTCTTTCTGTCAAATAAATAAATAAATAATATAAATTAAAAACCACACTTTGTGGGGCTGGAGAGATGGCTCAGCAATTAAAAGCATTTGCTTGCAAAGCCTGCCAGCCCAGGTCAGTTCCCAATTTACCTATATAAGTTCCTTGCAAAAAGTGACACAAGTGTCTGGCATTGGCTTGCAGTGACAAGAGACCCCCTCAAGCAAATATATAAAAATTTCAAAATAAACTAAATGCACACCCCACTGTTGCTATGAGTTATCACCACTGGATTCCCATGTATTGAGGGTTTGCAGGATTTGAGGAAGGTGCGTGCTTGTTCCATGTGCTGTTAACAGTTGGAGGAGGCAGGGTAACACCTACGGGCATGGAGCACAGCCTGGCACAGGCTTTAAAGTAAGATTGATGTGCTTCCTCACCAAAATGTGAAATGGAGATGGAGAGACAGTTCATCAGTTAAAGTCACTTGCTTGCAAAGCCCATCAATTCCCTAGTACCCATGTAAGAACAGATGCACAAAGTTGTACATGCAACTGGAGTTTGTTTGCAGTGGCTGGAGGCCCTGGCCTATGCCCATTCTCTCTCAAATAAGTAAAGTAAAATTTTAAAAAGTGAAGTGTCGCCGGGCGTGGTGGTGCACGCCTTTAATCCCAGCATTCGGGAGGCAAAGGTAGGAGGATCGCTGTGAGTTCAAGGCTGCTCTGAGATTACATAGCGAATTCCAGGTCAGCCTGGGGCTAGAGTGAGACCCTACCTTGAAAAACCGAAAAATGAAGAAACAAAACAAAACAAAAAAAAAAAGTGAAGTGTTCTGAAGGAAGGATGACAGAGTCATTACCCGATAGTAGTAATAACACCGGAAGCACGTGCACGTCTCTAGTGACACAGAAGAGCAGCAGAGGCGTGTTCCAATGCACAGCTGTGCTTACGCCCTGGGCACAGTGTGGCTGCAGTTGTGGAGCAGCCTCGTAGAAGCTGTGTTTTATTGGGTGTGTTGCTTTAAAATTTCACATCTCATTTCCTCCTACATAAAATATTGATCCTAAGTAGGTCTCATTTCTCAGGATACAATGAAGAGGAAACAGTAATCTGTGGTGTTCTCAGTGTCATGCCTTCATATTTGATATTTAGTATAACTTTGTCTAATTTATTCACAACTCCAAAGGCATGTATTAATACCCCACTTTTCAAATGAAAAACATCTTAGAGAACTTTTTCCTAAGGTCACATAGCTTGGAAATACAGAAGTGGGATTTAAACTTAGGTCTGACTTCTGAAATCATGCTTACAGCCATAACTTCATATTGTCTTCTAAAAGGGTCTTTCCAAGGTTGGATTCAGATCACAGATTAAGAGTTCAGAGGCTAGCCGGGCATAGTAGTAGCTCACGTCTTTAATCCTAGCACTTAGGAGGCAGAGGTAGGAGGATCTCTGAGTTTGAGGCCAGCCTTAGACTACATAGTAAATTCTAGGTCAGACTGGGCTAAAGCAAGACCCTACCTCAAAAACCAATCCAAACAAGACCAAAAAACAAACAAACAAACAAAAACACGCCACCACAAAAAAAAACCTTCAGAGTATAAACCAAGACGTCACAGAACAAGACCATCTTTGCTAATCTGACGTTTACCCTAGCATGCTTACACCCTACTTGTGTTTGTTATTGACTTTAAAAAAATTGCTTTTATTTTATTTATTTGAGAGAGAGAGGGAGAAACAGACAAATATATAGAGAGAGGGCCATCAGCCACTGTAAGTGAACTCCAGACACATGGGCCCCCTTTGCATCTGGCTTACATGGATCCTGGGGAATCGAACCCAGATCCTTAGGCTTTGCAGGCAACCCAGACCACTTATCTCTCCAGAGTTCTGGCTTTGCAGGAGAGAGCCTTAGAGAGAGATCTCTCCAGCCTGAGGGAGAGGGAGAGGGAGAGGGAGAGAGGGAGAGAGAGGAGAGGGAGAGAGAGGGAGGAGGGGGGAGGGGAGGATGGATTGCTGTGAATTCAACTTGAGGTTGTGTGTATCTCTGATAAAGTAACCTGTTTACATCTAAGACAAGCCAACAGGAAATTTTCTTGATTCAGTAAATTGGGAAATAGTAATAATTTGAGGTCAGATATTTAATATGCTGTTAATAAACTTCTGGTTTTTAAAAAGTCCACTGTCACAGTGCATGATTCAGAGCTTTTACAGGGCACATTGTGAAAGTCTTGTATTGTTCTCTTGTATATGACAGTTTATTTCAGCAGAAGAGTTCTTAGCAATGATAGTTGTGTTGTTGCTGGATGTTAGGTGTGTGTTAGGTGACATTGCTGACTGCTGCGACAGCCAAAGAGAGCTTATGAGATATTGATTGTTTAAAGAAACACTTTCTTGGAAACATAAGTATAGAAATGAATTATTTGCGTCTAAATTGATTTCAAATAACTATTGCTGTTGTGACATTATGTCAGGCCAAGAAATACAGTTCATATATTTAAAGAGTGCGTTTAAAGCCAGACGTGGTAGCGCACGCCTTTAATCCCAGCATTTGGGAGGCAGAGGTAGGAGGATCACTGTGAGTTTGAAGCCACCCTGAGACTACGTAGTTAATTCCAGCTCAGCCTGGACCAGAGTGAAACTCTACCTCGAAAAACCAAAACAAAAAAATAATAATAATAAAATAAAATAAAAGAGTGTGTTTTTACTGTCTTTTAGTAAATATCTGAATTTTTGATTAAGAGATGCTGAATTTCTAAAAAAAGATATTGAATTTTTAATATTTGTTCATCACATTCAACAAGATTTGTCTTTTAACTAGATGGTATATAGTTAGAAACCACAGTTCTTGAATTCAGTTATTTCAAAACTATAAATTTCATGAGAAAGCTTTTCATGTCAAGTTAATATTTACTTAGACTTAAAGTGACAGCAGTTGGAGCTCATCATTTACATTAAAGAAAGGCAGCAACATTTCCATAGTTAAAAGGTTGTTTTTCCTCGCCTTTTCTCAGTAAAATGCCATGCTTTTTTTAACCTGCAAAGGTCTGTAACTACCAGTAGAGGGCACTGTTGTAACATGACAGAAGTGTTTTATCAATTCTGTAACTCCCTCCCTCATTTGCCTTTGCAATTTGGAAACTGTTTTTAAAAGCAATATTCTCTGTGTAATTAAAATCAGTTCTCTGTATAATTAGCAATTGAGCCTTATTCTTCGTGGCAGAGTTTGTGGATGGCATTATTTTTTTAAGTCTTGTTCATCTATAGCCAATGCCAAAACTGTTGTCTATTAAACTGTAGGAACTTCTGTTTCTGTTTATCAGTATTGAGCACTGCTGTAGACGGAATGTATAAAATTACAGGATGCTTCATTTAGGTGCTCTGAGCAAATTATTCAATGGAGAACGTTTAAAATTCCTGGTTCCAGCTTGAGAAATAGCCGAGTTAATGTGCCATAGTAATAGTATCTTGTGTTCAGGTGCCCTGAATTATAATAGAGGACAGTTAATTCTGCGTTAATGCTCTGCCCAATAAAACCACTGATGTACTTAGCAAATTCCCCAATGATTTCTTCCACATGCTTCCTTAAAGTCGTACAACGTCACATAGTTATAAAGTACTCAGATAGTAAATAGTAGAGCACCGTTAGAGCTACACCTGTGTTGCTTAAAAGCACACTCGTGTTATATGTAGTGACATTAAGTGTGCACTCCCTCTTGCACCATCTTCAGAAGTGTCTGGGAGCAGTGAGGCTAGAGAGGATCCAGGCTGGAACCTTAAGTTGTCAGGGGCACAGTTCATGAACTTACCATTTATCCAGAAGTCCCAGAGTCTGCACAAGTAGTTTAAAGGCCAAGAAAAATCTCATTTCAAAATCAAATTATAAATCCTTTTCTGTATGTATTTTGGAACAGAGAAATTATGAGTAATGTTTTGAAATTAATTTCATCTATGCTTTAATACTTGTAAAAGCATTTGAGAATCATAAGTCTTAGTGGTTAATCTTTTAATTGGTAGACATGTAAAATTAAGAAGTTAACATTTTCTCTTTTTTTTGGTTTTTTGAGGTAGGGTCTCACTCTGGCTCAGGCTGACCTGGAATTCACTCTGTATTCTCAGGGTGGCCTTGAACTCATGGTGATCCTCCTACCTCTGCCTCCCGAGTGCTGGGATTAAAGGCGTGCGCCACCACGCCCAGCTTATGAGTTAACATTTTCTTGAAGAAGCTTTTTAAATGTTATGAAATCCTCTAGATAAAGTACATTGGACTATTGAAATTGATAATTCTGTAATTCAGACAACCTTTCTCTTAAAAGGTAGAAGTAGTCTTCCATTGGCTTACTGTATGTTTTATAGACTTAAAGCAGAATAGACAGTTTAACTTTGATTTATTTTGATAATAAAAACGTGACATTAAAATTTGAGAGAGCAGTGAGAATGTTTAGAGACACTGTCATGTAACTTAAGAGAAACATTCAGGAATATCATTTAGACATTAGTCACTGTAGGTGTAACTTTAGAATACTTTAGTAGAAGTGGTAAAGTGCTGAAAATCGGAAATCCAGGTCAGAAAAGGCTTCTGTTATTTTTTCCTATCTTGATCTGGTGTCCTCAAGACGAGACATTCTAGTTTTCCTGTCACATCGCTCCCCATACTCCTTTGAGCTTTATGAGACCTCCTAAGACAGGTGGGACCAAGTGTTCTGAAGATCAGAAGTTATAGGAGCTCTGCTGGTATCTTGATTCAAAGATGTTTAGATGTTTAGAGAAAATAACTTAACACTGTGTACCTGTCGATGGAGAGCTCCTGCTGGCTCCTCGTGATCACCATTCATTTTGTCGAAGCCTTTGTATGGAGCACCCCAGTTCCTGTATCATCTTGGTAATGATTATGGCTGTGTTTTCTCCACCGAGGCTGTCGTAGGTTTGAGTCTAGCTGTGTGTATTCAGCAAGGTCAAGATAAGTTTTATCTTTACAGATAAGTCAAGTGCTTTGGGATCGATAGGTAATAGTAAAAAATGCACTGAAAATATTACTGCCAAGCTCCCAGTGAATTTTTAAAGCAGTGGGCTTGCCATGTGAAATATGCCTCTTGTCGTTTTTATTTATTGGAATGGAGCGGAGGATACAACTATTACTACAGACGTTACCCATAGGCTTTGCTGTATAAATCAGACTTGCTTTCTTGGTTGGGGAGTGGTGTTGGGACAAAAAGACATCTTACAAGCCGGGTGTGGTGGTGCATGCCTTTAATCCCAGCACTTGGGAGGCAGAGGTAGGAGGATCACTGTGAGTTCGAGGCCACCCTGAGACTGCATAATTAATTCCAGGTCAGCCTGAACCAGAGTGAGACCCTACCTTGAAAAACCAAAAAAAAAAAAAAAAAAAAAAAAAGACATCTTACATTTACCAAGAAACAGTGATGAGTATTTTGTTGTCTAAGAACTTTTAACCTGAATTTAGGATATTAAAGGGGAAAAGCATTCTAAATATTTTCATTGACATTGTTTAACTCAGAGTGTCGATAATTTTATGGTTTATGCTCATAGACATATTAAAAAGATGTTTTGTCATTTTTGTTTTGATTTTCTGTCAGGTGACACCATATTAGGTGAAGTGTAGTTTGAATTTATTTTCTTTCTAGGAACAGACATTACAGAAAACATTTTCTTTGCTTATACAAACAGGTTCTTTATATACAGAAATCTCATAACAGTTCAGAACTCACATTAACTTGGGAAATTATGTATTGGACTCAAGTAATTTTTCCTTCCTAGTGTTATCTACAAAGAAAGCCTCCTAAACTATAGGCTTGTTTTTGGAATTTACTGTGGCTCATAAGTTTATGCTTGTTAATTTTCTCAACGTGAACTCTTTCCTTCATTCTTCTTTGGAGATCAGCTTGTAGATTTTTCTTGTTTTGAACAACATTTTCTTATCTCAGTTGATAATTGCAGCCAGTGTGCATGGTGATGTGAGGCGTTCATTCCGTGTGTGACAGTCCATGCTCTGCTCTGCTGCTGTCGTCACTGCCCCTCCCTGCTGCTCGCCCTCTTTCTCAATACTTCATACATTTATTCAACCATTGAAATGGGAAGCATTGTAAATTCTTGGTACCACTTGTGGAAATTGTGAGAGTTTTCTTCAAAAGTTCCTGAAAGGATGGTCGATTCTTAAACATTTCTTAATCTTTATAATATGGGTCTGCATATCCAGCACATACCCAGTTTTTGTTCTGGCTAAGGAGTAACAATATCAACATTGTCACTTTCTTTTATTACTGGATTCACTGGATTGTGCTGTAAGAAAGAGAAAACCAGATGTAAGGGGTGGTACCGAACTGCCCTGAGAAGCAGCCAGCAGCCGGCAGGCAAGAAGGTGTTGCAGGGCTCTAGCTGCAAAGTAGCAGGAGAGAGAAGTCAGCTGTCTCTCTTCAGAAGAGATCTTTGTGTGGCAGGCCCTGTGCAGTATTAAGAAAATTAGGCCTCTAAAAGTAGAACAATGGGCCTTTTAAAATGTATTTCCTTCAGTGAGTTTACCGCTCCCCAGCTCTCTGGTGTGAGGAGAAATCTTTCTGCTAGCAAAACTACATTGGGAAACATGGCAGTGGCCACACAGCATTTTAATCCTACTTTAATAAGAGGGCAACAAGAGAGGACATTTTTAAAACTTGGGTTTTCCCCACTGGATTAATTTTGCTAATAGAAAATAATCCAACTCCAAGCAAGTGATAGTGGTCTCATACTAGTATTAAGCTTTTAAATTTATATTTGTGGAATTGAAGTTTGTTTTCCCTTCTTGCTTGTGATTTGTCTTTTTTGTATAATAAAGGGAGACACCTAATGACCAAAAGAAAAATGTACATGTGATAAATTGTTTTCTACAATATTTCTATTTTACTTCTCTTCATCCCCAAGTAGTTATTAAGTAGTAATTTTAATAAGAGAGCTTTGCTTAGGGTTAATTTCCTAAAATAATGTAAAGTGCTTTTTTAATTTAAAAAGATCAATTATTGCCTAAAAACAACACTGTGGCTTCATGTTTAGGAGCCTCCATATTTTACACTATTCATCTGGTTTTCTCTGGATTTAATGAGGAACTCATATATAGAGATATTTTATTTTGAATGAAACAGTGTGGGTAGAGGTGTTTTAAAGTAGGTATTTTCTAAAAAAAATTCCTGTTGACTTCATAAGAACTACATTTAAAGAACAACGTACTTATTTGAAAAGTAGCAAGTGAAATGCTATTATTAGACATGAAGTTTTTGTTCATATAGATAAAAGATAGAAGGAACAGTCTTATCACACATGTGAGACTAGATGCAAAGTCATGATGTAAATTGCAGTGTCACCTTTTACGTATTTCATCAGCTCATTTGGAAAAAGACATGTGTGTTGAAAGTTATGAAAGACTTTGGCTTAATTATCCTTATCAGTGGAGTGTAGCAAAATTGTGATTTCCACTGAGATCTTCAGTGAAATGCTCCTCCCCCTCCCTCCCGTCTGCTTCAACTTGGGGAAGTGCATGGCATGGCTCTTCCCCCAGATCTTTTTTCTTGTTCTGAAAACAGGACCATGCCATCCCTCATGTTACCTAGATTTGCAGCCTTTATCTGTAACAAATCTAAATAAAACTGTCATCCTGAGTTTAAATCTCTCTTTGAACTTCCTTTACCCAAAATGCTCACTTTTCTGTCTCTCACTCCTTTTTTAAGTAGAGATCCCACACCTGACTTTTTTTTTTTTTTTTTTTTTTTTTTGCTGTTATCCTTAGGTTGTTAAAAGGTTTTTTTTTTTTTTTTTTTTTTTAAACTTTATAATGTACCTGTTAACTCCTGTCTTCTTTTGGTTTTGCGAGGTAGGGTCTCACTCTGGTCCAGGCTGACCTGGAATTAGTCTGAGGGTGGCCTCGAACACTCAGCGATCCTCCTACCTCTGCCTCCTGAGTGCTGGGATTAAAGGCATGCGCCACCACGCCGGGCTTAACTCCTGTCTTCTAACCACAAATTTAGTTGAAGATCTTGGAATAGGTGAGACACTTGCTGGTGAAATAATACTGTTTTCATGAGTTTCTTTTCTTTTTTTCTGTAGCTGCACTAATCTATTTTAATTAATTAATTTATTTATTTATTTATTAATTTATTTATTTGAGAGAGGTAGAAAGAGAGAGAATGGGCACACCATGCCCTCCAGCCATTGCAAGCGAACTCCAGATGCATGCGCCCCCTTGTACATTTGGCTTATGTGGGTCCTGGAGAATCAAACCGGGATTCTTTGGCTTTGTAGGCAAAAACCGCTAAGCCATCTCTCCAGCCCATTTCACTAGTTTCTTAAGAGGTAATTTTAATTTGTAACTTTGGGATCACTGGGGACTCAGGTGGGTGTAAGAGTATGGATTAGGATTTCTTTCATATTTGAATATATTTCAGTTAATGGATTAATTTCTCAGTATTTAAAACACTGAGTAAATAAGTAGCCACATTTCTTAGCCCAGAGTTACAGAAAATGTTATAGAAAAACAGTTGCAATTTCTTGCTCAGGTTTTAAATTTTTCATTTATTTGTACATGTGTGCACACATGCATGCCAGGCTCTCTGGAGCTGCAAAGGAACACCCATATGGGTTTACTCGAGTTGCTGGGGAATTTAACCCAGGCTAGCAGGCCTTGCATGCAAGCACCTTTAACCATTGAGCCATCTTCTCAGCACCCTCTTTTCAGTTCTTTAAGAAAAAAGTATTGAAATATTTTAGTACTTATTAAATTCTTAAATGTTTGCACATTATGGTGAGAATATGGCAAGATGTATTATTAGAATTTTCAAATGCTGTTGTAAATGATTATTTCAGTAGAAACAAAAAACAAACCAAGACTGTTAAAGCTAAGGTGTTCTCTGAGATTAAAAAATAAGGCAGCAGAAACCCAGTGATTAAGTGAATCAACCAAGAGCGACAACGCGGGCTGGTGGCAGAAATGGAGAAAGAGGGGTTGAGCAAGGTCTGTTGATAATGTGCTTGCTTTGCAAGCAAGAGGACCTGAATTCAATCCCCAGTGCCTGTGTAAAAAGGCATGTGACTCTGATCCCATTACTGAGAAGGCAGAGTCAGGAAGATCGCTGGTGCTCCCTGGCCAGCTAGTCTAGCCAAATTAGGAGGCTCCAGGCCAGTAAGAGACCCTGTCTCCAAAATAAATAAATAAATAAATAAATAAATAAATAAATAAATAAATAAATAATAACAGTAACCAGCAACAATAAAATTCCTGAAGAATGACACTCGAGTTTGTTCTCTGGCCTCTGCGCACACATGTGTGAGCACTTGCATACACATACACACACATAAAAAAAGAAATAAAGAATAAGGTTTCTTGGCTCTTATTGCATGTTCTCTTTTATTAATTTGCAAGGAGAGAGAGAGAAAGAGAGAGAAACACTGCACTGTTCCAGGATCTCTTGCCACTGAAAAAGAATTCCAGACTTGTGCACCACATTGTGCTTCTGGCTTTAAGTGGGCACTGGGTTATCAAGCCCAGGCTTTGAAGCGAGCATCTTTAACTGCTGAGCCATCTCACCAGCCCCCTTACTCCATGTTCCTAATCATATAACAAATACCGTCTTTGATCATCCCTTTTATAACATTTATGTTATTTTGAGAAGGTTCTGGCTAAGAGGTAGTTCCTAGCTATAATGGCGACAAAATCTGCAATATATTGGAGCTCATGTTTCTGTCACCTTGTATTCCATGGTGCCCTTCAAGTACACTTGTATTATACTTTCCAATTTGGCATTTTATTCAGTATCTATTTATGAGACTGTACTGTGTACTCATGATATGTATGATAAACAGTTACTGACTTCTTATACTGCATATTACTTTAAAATATGATTTCAAAAGGAATACATGCCAAATGTGGTGGCACACGCCTCTTTAATCCTAGCTCTTGGGAGGCAGAAGTAGGAGGTAAAATGTGAGTTTGAGGCCACCCTGAGACTACATAGTGCATTCCAGGTCAGCCTGGGCTAGAGCGAGACCCTACCTTGGGGAGGGGGAGGGAATACATACTGGCCTGGAGTGAAGTATTTTGACCTAGGTCTTCAAAGCTAGTTTAATGCCATGGAGTCAGAATAAAGGTTCTTGCTTGGTTCTTTCTCCATTATTGGCACATACCTATTCTAGAGTAGACCATTGTAATTTTCTCTATTTTACCACTTTTATTTTCAGAGGTTAATCCTTTGGTATAAAAACTTCTTTACTGGGCTGGAGAGATGGTTTAGTGGTTAAGGCTCTTGCCAGCAAAGCCAAAGGACCCAGGATGATTCTTAGGACCCACATAAAGCCTGATGCACAGGGTGGCGCATGCATGTGGAGTTCATTTGCAGTGGCTAGAGGCCCTGGTGTACCCCTTCTCTCCCTCCCTCCGTGTCTCTCTCTCTCATACGTCAATAAAATATTTTAAAAACTTTACCAGTTATCATTATAAGACTATGTATAGGTTACTAGTTACAAACTCATAAAAGATTTTTGTAATTATCAATGACATGCAGCTTTGGTTTTTAGTTGACTTTTAGATATTTAATTTCATTAAATATTTTATCTAGTATAGTTTTAAGTGAGAACTACCTTTGATTTATATGAAAAAGTACTGATACCTTCATCTTTGTCACAAGATTAAAATGAACTACAAGAAAGAACTTTTATTTTGGGAAATGACAAATGATTTTAGAAAACCTCTAGAAATTTGTTACATTAACAAGGATAAAACTGAATCCTAAGTTCAAAGTGTGCTACAGGCTCTTTTAATAAAACAATTCAAGCCTCATTAGAAACACTGTGACATGTCTTCAAAGTGCTTTGTTTCCTTCTTTACTTGTCTTGTAACTCCTCGTCCTGCTGGGTTCACCACTGTGCATTCAGGTCTGGCTTCTTCTTTTCTCTTTCTTTCTATATTGATGTGGCTTCTTACACGTTCTTTTGATTTTAAAAAGATTATTTATTTGAGAGAGAGAATGGGCTCATGCCAGGGCCACTAGCCACTGCAAACGAACTCCAGACAACGTGTGCACCACCTTGTGCATATGGCTTTACGTGGGTACTAGGGAATCGAACCTAGATCCTTTGGCTTTGTAGGCAAGTACCCTAACCGCTAAGCCATCCCTCCAAACCCATAAATACAATTTTTAATAAATAAAGCCCAAGTAATTCATTCCTCACATTTCTGGAGTTGGAAGGAAGAAAAGAGCCTAACTTTAAAATTGTGCCTTTATTAAGCACATTTTTGCACATCTGAAAACAAAAATATTTTCCATTTGAATATGAATGACTATGTTCATTCTGTGACTATATCATAGAATGACTATGATCATATTGTGAATTTCTAAATTTTTTTATTGACAACTTCCATTATTATAGACAATAAACCATGGTAATACCCTCCCACCCTTTCCCTTTGCAACTCCACTCTCCATCATATCCCCTCCCCCTCTCAATCAGTCTCTCTTTTATTTTGATGTCATCGTCTTTTCCTCCTATTATGATGGTCTTGTGTAGGTAGTGTCAGGCACTGTGAGGTCATGATATCCAGGCCATTTTGTGTCTGGAAGAGTGCATTGTAAGGAGTGCTGTCCTTCTTTGGCTCTTACGTTCTTTCTGCCACCTCTTCCACAACAGACCCTGAGCCTTGGAAGGTGTGTTAGAGATGTTTCAGTGCTGAGCACTCCTATGTCCCTTCTTCTCAGCACCATGGTGCCTTCTGAGTCATCCCAAGGTCGTCACCATCTGAAAAGAGAAGCTTCTCTAACCAAAAGTGAGATTAGCATTAATATATGGGTATGAACATTAAGAGACGTGCTTACTGGGAAGTTTGGTGAGCATAATATATTCATTTAGCCAGACACCAGCAGACATTACACTCTTAGGGCTCATGACATCCCCTGTTGTAGGTTTTCAGTATCAGGCATGTATTCCTTCTCATGGAGCAGGCCTCCAGTCCAATTAGAGAGCAGTTGGTTTCCCCCACAACAGACATGCCACCATTGGACCCATTGGCTCATTTGGCCTGGCTGGCCAAATTTAAAGCTTGCAGTGTCCACTGTTGAGTATCTTCACTGGTGATTTTCTCTCTCACTGAACTGCATGCAGCATAGCTTTCTCCAGCTCTCTGTCAGCTGGTCCTCATGGAGGAAGTTTTCAGCTGAGCTCCAGCAGAATTTCTCAGTGACCTTGCAGCCCAAGTATGTGGAGACTAAAGCAATACATATTGTGAATTTAAGAGATTGGGTGATGGTGTGGAGGGACTCAGAAGGTACGAGAAATAAAAAATGTCCAGTTATGCCAATGGTCCTCGTACTCTAAAAGCGCTCCCAAGTATTTAAGAGACACTCCTAATAGTTGTTGAGTTTCTTATGCTGCCCCTACTGAAAGCTTGTATGATAGGTGTCATCTTTTCACCATTGTTTAAGAGCAGCTCGCTTCCCTCCCCTTCCCTCTCCTCCCCTTCCCATCCCGTCCCTCCTGTCCCCGCCCCTCCCCTCACCCCCCCCCTTTTTTCTCTTTTTGAGGAAGGTCTCACTCTAGCTCAGCTTGAACTAGAACTCACTTTTGTAGCCCAGGCTGCCCTCAAACTTTTGGTGATCCTCCTCCCTCAACCTCCCTAGTACTGGGATTATAAGTGGGTACTACTACAAATGCATAAGAACTTTTTTTGTGAACAATTTCTTTTTTAAAAAAATCGTTATTTGTTTGTTTGAGAGAGAGAGAAAGAGGCAGATAGAGAAAGAGAGAATGGGCTTGCCAGGGCCACTAGCCAGTGCAAACAAATTCCAGACGCATGCACCATCTTTTGCATCTGGCTTATGTGGGTGCTAGGGAATCGAACCTGGGTCATTAGGCTTTGGAGGCAAGCACCTTAACCACTAAGCTATCTTTCCAGCCCCAAGAGCAGTTTCTTATAAATGCACTTATATTCTCACCGCTAAGCCCATTTGCATTGTCACTTGGCAAACATTAGTTTTGAGGATGAGTACCCATGGAACATGTAGCATTTAAACTACATAATCAGTATTAGCATATCTAATTTCCTGTGAATCCACTGTATCAGTGGCCAGAGGAAGAAAGATAAATTAGAAATTATTCCTATTACCACTCCCCTCAAATCCCTTAAAAAGTAAGCTTTAGCCAGGCGTGGTGACTCACGCCTTTAATTCCAGCACTTAGGAGGCTGAGAATTGTCATGAGTTTGAGGCCAGCCTGGGCTAAAATGAGGCTCTGCCTCAACCCCCACTCCCAAGTTAACTTTACTAAAATACTGTTGTCCCACCATCTGTTGTAAGAAGCTTTAGTTATATTTTAGTATCCCAAGTCCCTGACCTTCAAAAATTGCCTTTAATCAATACCTTCACATCAGCTATATATCAGAATTATTGAATTGTCTGTAGAAGGACTATATCTTATAAATTGAATTTATCTAATTAAATTAGGAAAGATATAAAAGACATTTATTGCTTATATATATAAAGTAACAACAAGTTTAGATATAAAATTTAGCAATAAAGAATGATCTTGGCCTGGAGAGATGGCTTAGTGATTAAGGCACTTACCTGCAAAGCCAAAGGACCCAGGTTCAATTCCCCAGGATCCACATAAGCCACATGCACAAAGTGGCTCATGAATCAGGAGTTCGTTTGCAGTGGCTAGAGGCCCTGCTGTGTCAATTTTCTCTGTCTTTCAAATAAAAAAAAATAAAAATAAATTTTAACAAAAATATTTAAAGAAGAAAAAAAGAATGATCTTGCTGGGCATGCATGGTGGCTCATACCTTTGGTCCCAGCCCTTGGGAGGCAGAGGTAGGAGGATCACTGTGAGTTTGAGGCCACCCTGAGACTACATAGTGAATTCCAGGTCAGCCTGGGCTAGAGCAAGACCCTATCTCAAAAAAATCAAAAACAAAACCAAAAAGAAAAAAAAAGAATGATCTTGATAAATTGTTTCTTAAAATCAAATCAGTACTTATGTTTCCTACACACAGAGAACACGACACCTATAACTTATAGAGACCATTGAAAATGAGGTAGAGTAACAATCGTACCTTTGATGTAATGACACATTTGAGACAGTGTCAAACTGGCAGAGTGCTAGGGCAGAGGCTGCGACAGAGAACTTGTAAGGCTCCAATTCTGTGGTGCCGGGGGCCCAGCCTGTGGCTTCCTGAATGCTAGTAAGCCTGGGCTCTCCCGCTGAGCTACATCGCACCTGTTGTGCATCTTTCAGTCTAATTGATCACGGAACTTTGCATGTTGCTTTCCTTCTCTGCACCACATGACACTGCACTTCGTGGTTCTAGAATAGAGAAAGCATGAGAGACTGGCTGTTAGATGACAGGCAGCTTCCATCCTGGCTGTTCCTGTCAGTTCTTAGGTGGGTCCTGGATGACTAGCATAAGGAAGTAGTAAGTTCAGGCAAACAGGTACTGATGGGGCTCCTGTTCCTGCGTTCCAACCTGTAAACTTAGTAGGTTTGATTCATTTTCACAAACAGCTATTTCCTAGCATTATCCACCATTTTACTAAATCATGGGAAAAATATATCATTTTAATGAGATTATGGGAAAACAATTAGAAATGCAATGGTATTTACTTGTACAAAGTTTAGAAGGTATTGTAATCTGTGCCATAGTGTAGAGATCTGCTTATTGGAGACTACTATGGAAATCCTGATCTCAGCATTGTAGATTTGGAAGTTTGGTCAGCCCAACACCCTTATTTCCCATGACCTACTAGTTCTAGGCATGTTCATTCATTCCTGTGTTCTTGCTTCTGAGACTCTCATCCTCTTGGTAGGATCATAGAGGCCACCTGGCCTAGATACCTTCCTTGTTTTATGACAGAAGGAATAATATTGTTATATGGACAGGAGAAAGAATCTTCAAAAGCAGGAAGTGGATATGTGCAGTGTGATGCTTAAGAATGTGTTCAACATTGAGGGTGGTAGAAAGCCTTTGGAAGGACTTGGGGAAACATTTCAGTTACAGAAAGGCACCTGGATTTGTTCGGTAGATGGAAAATACAGTGGGGTAGAGTTGGACTCTAAGCCCTCGCATCCCAGGGCCTTCAGATGGAATGCTCTTATCGCATAGTTGGTAGAGAGCAATGGGATTTAACCTCTGGTAGTGTGCCAGCCTCGCTTGGGTTTCTTGTTAGATGAGAGTCTTGCAGAAAATATTAAGCAGTGATTGGTTAATGCTACCAGTGGTTTTGTTTCACTTTTTATAATTGCAGACACAGAAAAGTTGTTAGAACATAATGTCCAAAGATTCTTAAGTGCTATTAACACTCTACCTCCTTGCTTTATTATTCCATTTCTCTATATCTGCGTAGAGTTGTTTATTTCTGGACTGTTTCAAAATAAGTCAGAGGCATGCTGCCCTTTCCCTTCAATATTTTTGTGTACATTTTCTAAAACTAAAGGGAGTTCTCATGTAATTGTGGTACAGTTATCAAAATCAGGAAATTAGCATTGATATAATACATCATTTGTTCAAATAATTATCCTATATTGCAAAATGAAAAGAAAATATATCTAGCCCAGTGTTCCATTAGGAATCCCATGTTGTATGTTTGTGGATGCTTTATTCTAGAATAGTTCCTCAGTTGTCCTTCCCTTCCAGACCTTGCTCCCTTTGAAGAGAATTACAGTGGATTATGTTTATCAGCAGTACTGTGGAAGGAGGGGTGTATGTTCTTGTGCATGGTGATGATGATGGCAGTTTTTCTTAGTGTGCTGGGTGGCGCATCTCTCCGCTGTCAGGTTATTGCTTTCCTTGTGGTCATCAGCGGCTCTCTGCTCAGGAGATGATGGAGACCATGTAAATCTCCTGTTTCTCCTTCAGCTGTCACCTACGAGGTTGAGCAGCCATTCATGATTTTTACTTGGGTCACTTATTCCTGGAAATTGCTGGATAGTTAATGCCTTTCATCTGTTCTTTATCTATCTATCTGTCTATCGATTTATTTATTGACTGGATCTGGGCTTGAACCCAGGGGCTTGTTCTTGCTAGCCAAGTGCCTTGTCACTGAAACGCATTGCCAGAAGTGTATTCGTTACATCCTCATTGCTGTGACACAATGCCTGGCCAGGGCTACTTAAGGAAGGAAGGGGGTTACTCTGGTTTTTACAGTTCATCCCATCATGGTGGGGAGAGAGGAGGCTGAGGGCAGGTGTGGTAGGGAGCACGGCAGGCCAGCTGGCTCACTGCGCTTCCGGCAGTGTGGAAGCAGAGTGAACCGGATGAAGGACCAGCTATAAAAACCTACAGAGCCTGCTCCTGGTGACGGATCCTCCAGCAAGGCTTCATTCCCCTCCTCACGTCTCCACCAGCTGGGGACCAGGGGTTCAAACACACGAGCCTGTGGGGGGGGGATTGTACATTCAAACCACAACAAGCAGAGTGACAAGTTTCTACTCTGTCCTTCTACATTTGTTAGTTGACGTGCTGCTGTAAGAGAGCTTTTCCTTCTGTGCTTGAGTCTGGTTTGAAGTGTCCTCTAGAGGGCCTCCCGTAATTAACCCTTGGTACCCAGTGTGGTGCTCCGGGGAGATGGTAGAATGCTTGTGAGATGCTGTCTGGTGAGAGTGCTTAGGTCATTGGGCTAAGTGCTAGCTCATGTGTGTGTGACCTCTTAAACTCTTTTTTTTTTTTTAAATTTTTCTCTTTTGAGTTTTATTTATTTGAGAGAGAGAGACAGACAGACAGACAGAAAGCTAGACAGAGAGAATGAATTTGCTAGGGCCTCCAGCCACTGCAAATGAACTCCAGATGCTTGTGCCACCTTGTACATCTGGCTTATGTGGGTCCTGGGGAATCAGACCTGGGTCCTTTGTCTTTGCAGGCAAACGCCTTAACCGCTAAGCCATCCTTCCAGCCCTGACCTCTTAAATTCTTGCTAAAGGATTGTTATAACAATTCCTGCTGGCCCTGTTCTTCTCTGCTTCTGTTCAGGATGGACCTCTTGCGTCTCGTGGACTCTCATTATGATGTGCCACCATCCTGTGCCCTCACATAGAGTTCAAACCAGTCATTCTGCAACTGTGAGCCAAGTAGACCTTTTCTTTCTTTTCTTTTCTTTCTTTCTTTTTAAATATTTTATTTATTTCAAAGAGAGAGGCACATAGAGAGAGACACACACACACACAAAAAAAGGCACACCAGGGCCTCTAGCCACTGCAAACAAACTCCAGATGCATGCATCAATTTGTGCTTCTGGCTTACGTGGGTCCTGGAGTAATGAGACTGCTAAGCCATCTCTCCAGCCCTAAATAAACCTTTTCTTGTTAGAAGTTAGTTGGTGCAAGTATTCAGTTGTACAAAAGGAAAATTAGCTAATAATACAATTTCTTTCACGATTTTTCTTCATGCATTGATATCAGTGTACACATTTGGATTCTTATTTTATTTGATGTACTCTATTACTATTGCTATGCATTTTGGTTCTTACTGGTTTCATCCATGGAAGCTCCTCAAGCTCCCTCTGTGTCCTTTGGTTTGTTCTCATTACTCCCTGAGCTTTTCCCTACCTGCTGCCCCAGTTCTAGCCTTGGAACCCTTCCAGAGAGTCTTCCCTCCTGTCTTTGAAGAAAATAATGTAGAATTTCAAAATCAGGATACTAGGTCTAGTCTTTGTTATGACAGTGCCATTGTTTCTAGGTCTTCTCTGCAGAACTAGGAAATATATCTGGGCATATACATAATCACACCTGTATATGTCTCTATAATTATCTTCATAAAAGCCTGAGCTCATACGCATACTTCAGGTTATAATTTAATACTACAGAGGTAATTCTCATCTTTTATTAACTCTAGAAAATACAGAAAGCAGTTTTATAATTGTTTACCTATGTCAATATATCTAAGATTCAACTTTGATTTCTAGTTGTGTTTTGTTAACATTTGAAGTTGGAAGGTGTGCAGCAGTGTTCCCAATCTATGGTGGCGTCATTCCAAGACCTTCAGTGGATGCCTGGAAGTGAGAATGACACCAAACCTCATATTCAGTGCATTTTTCATTTTACAAAATGACTTACTATGCCCTTAACTTTTACAGTTTGAGTGGTGATGGCAAAACTTCTAAGCATTTCTTTTTCCTTCTCCACAGTTTCATAGCTTGATATGCTTTTACCATAGATCCTGGCAACCTCAGCATACATTTTCGTTTTCTTTGCTTTAGTCAAGAACTTTCACCTTTTCACTTCAAGGACACCTTTATCACTTCTCTTTGACACATCTGAATTGCTAGCATCACTACTTGTACTTCAGGCCATTATTAAATAAAATGAGAGTGACTTGATCACAAACAGTGTGATACCATAACAGTGGGCTTGATGACTGACAGGGCTACTAAGTGACGGACGAGTGAGAGCCAGCTACTGGAAGGTTACCTGGTGAGTAACATGTGCAGTGTGGCCTTGCCTGGGCCACGTGGAGAAGAATGGCAGAAGACTGCAGCACTTGGCGCAGATGACGTGAATAGTGTTGATGTGTGGCATTTTCCATTTAACATTTGTGGAACACAGTTGTCTTCAGATAACTCAGACCATGGAAAGCAAATCTGTAGATGAGGAGGGGCAACTGCATAACTCTCAGTCAAAATTTTGTGTTCAGGGCCAGAACCTGGTGGCACACACCTTTAATCCCAGCCCTTGAGAGGCAGAGGTAGGAGGATCACTGTGAGTTCGAGGCCAGCCTGGAACTAGAGTGAGATTCAGGTCATCCTGGGCTACAGTGAGACCCTACCTCCAAAACCTTTTTTAAAAAAATTGTGTTCAGGGGCTCCCCCCCCTTCACCTCCCTCATGGCAGGAGTTCTCTACTTCTTGTGTTCAGGGGTTCCCCCCCCTTCACCTCCCTCATGGCAGGAGTTCTCTACTTCTTGTGTTCAAAGGCTCCCCCCCCTTTACCTCCCTCATGGCAGGAGTTCTCTACTTCCTCCTCTTTTCTTTGCTTTTTTTATTTATTTGAGAGAGGGAAAGAGGCAAAGAGAGGGAGAGAGAGAATGGGCACACCAGGGCTTCCAACCACTGCAAATGAACTCCAGATGCAGGCGCCACCTTGTGCATCTGACTTACATGGGTCCTGGGGAATTGAACCGAGGTTCTTTGGCCTTGCAGGCAAGTGCCTTAACCGCTAAGTCATCTCTCCAGCCCCTCTTTCCCTTTCTTAATCTAATAAAAGTCTGTCTAAACTTTAAATAATTGTGTTTAGGAATTCCTGGGAAGGGCTGGAGTGAGGAGGAAGAAGGGAAATTACTATGTAATGGTTACAGGGTTTCTGATTTGATTAAAAAAGTTCTGCCGGGCATGGTGGCACACGCCTTTAATCCCAGCACTCGGGAGGCAGAGGTAGGAGGATCACCATGAATTCCAGGCCACCCTGAGACTACATAGTGAATTCCAGGTCAGCCTGGGCTAGAGTGAGACCCTACCCCCAAAAAACAAACAAACAAACAGAAAAAGTTCTGATAGTAAAGGGTGGTAATGGTTGTACAACATTGTGAATTTAGTCAAGGGAACAAAATTGCACACTTAAAAATGGGGTTCATAAATTTTATAGCAATAGATTATAGCACAACACACAAAAAGTTTCTTGGGTTAGTTCCTTTTCCTCCACTTCCAGTGCCAGTGGAGTTGTGCTGCTCACTTAACATGCGGCATGCAATTGCATTCAAATCTAGGTGCATTCATTTCTGGTTTTGTTCCTTTTTAGGCTTTTCCTATATGCTTGTTGAATTTTTTTCTCATTTATAATCTTAACATAATGCAAGAACCATACAGAAAAGGTCTAAGTCATCTTTCATTTTAGTTACAAAGTTGTGTCCCTCTCCTCCCAAATCTGTGTCTACGCACACCCTTGCAGGCACACAGTCTCATGAAGTTTTCTTTATTCTTCCTGTCTCTCTCTCTCTCTCTCTCTCTGCATCTGGGTGTGTGTATATTCATGTATGTGTGAGTGCACGTGTGTCTAAGTTCACACGCACCTTTGTTGGGTGTTGGGGACGCTGTGGAGGCCAGAGGTTGACATGGAGTGTCTTCCTTTCCTTGATCACTCACTCCTTGTTTAACAAGACGAGGCCTCGCACTGAAGCCCCAGCTCACTGGTTCAGGTGGTCTAGCCAGCGAGCTTGCTCTGGGGTCCCCTATCTCTCGAGCACTAGGGTTATAGGCCGGCGCCACACCTACCCAGATCTTACTTCACGTGGGTGCTGGGGAATCTGAACTCAGGTCCTCGTATTTGCAAAGCAGGCTTTTGTACTTTATATATTTGCCTTAAAGATTCTGGCTTTAGGGGACTGAGGAGATTGCTTAGTAGTTAAATGCACTTGCTTGCAATCCCTGCCAGCCCTGCTTCAATTCCCTAGCCACCCATCTAAAGCCAGTCATGTTTTCATTTGCAGCAGCTAGATACCTGGCATGTGTGTGCACACTCATGCAAACAAATAAACAAGTAATTTAAAATTCTGGAATGTACTTCCATAGCATGGGCAAGACCCTTCACTCATTCTTCAGCAGAGGGAGGAGAAACAAAGATTTTTTTCTCTTTTCTAATTCTGGCTTTGTCATTTCACGCCTCTTGACCTTGTGAGCTAGTTTTTTCTTCTTAGCAACAGTAGCTCATCAGGTTGTCGTGAACAGTCACTGAGACAACATGTATACATTGCAGCACACTGTAGGTGTTCAGTCACCGGTCACTGCTGTGTGACCATCTTCATACTAATACGCACATTCTTGCCAAGACAGCATGGCATGGCACTTTTGTTACTCTGGAAGGCAAACCTTGCACGTTATAAGAAGATACTATAGATTAATCTTGTATTGAATGTGTTTAAAATGTCTTCTTTTGGGAGGGTGTTGAGACAGCATCTCACTGTGTAGCTCGGGCTGGTCTTGAATTTACAGCAATCCTTCTGCCTTAGCCTCGTAAATCCTGGGAATATAGGTATGCACCACTAGGCCCAGCCAGGTTGCCTTCTTGAAGTATATCTTTAACTTAGCGTGTTAGGAAAGTGATTAGAAAAGCCCAGTTGCCAGGCTTGGTGGCGCCACCTTTAACCCCAGCACTGAGGAGGCAGAGATAGTAGGAGTGCCACAAGTTTGAGGCCACCCTGAGGGTACGCAGTGAATTGAGTGAGACCCTACCTCCCAAAACCAAACAAAAAAGAAAAAGAAAGTCTAAAGCAGTGTATGCACTGGTACTGTTGTTAAAGGAAGATAGGCAACATAAGGACTCGAGGTCTTTAGCTTGAAATTTTGCTTATAAAATTTTTACTAGTGCAGACAGAACTTTTTGTGTCCACGAAGAGTCAAGAAAAGCTTTATCTCCACAATGAGGAGACTGTAGGTACCTCTTCTCCCTCTTTCTTCTTTTTCTTTCCCCACTTCTGCTGTTTATAGGGAAAGGAAGCAGGAGATCAGAGAGCAGAGCTGATGAAAACGCATCATAAGACCTTCACATAAGAC
Organism: Orientallactaga sibirica; assembly: GCA_036365145.1. Classification (NCBI taxonomy): domain Eukaryota; kingdom Metazoa; phylum Chordata; class Mammalia; order Rodentia; family Dipodidae; genus Orientallactaga; species Orientallactaga sibirica. The sequence goes on from JAEOAD010001030.1 coordinate 4,337,736, forward strand.
CGTGCTGATAGCTGCGGACTGTTTAGGCAAGATGAATTGACTGCCTGGGCCTGAAGCCGATAAGAGCCCGCCAGGGTTTTGATGCTGAATCATCTGAAGGCTGAGAACAAACCCCGGGAAAAGACTTAACAATCCAAGCTAAAATTGGGGGCGATAAAGGAAAAGTTCAGGATTAGACAAGATACCTGACTGTAGCTTTCAAGTGATTAAAATTCTTTATAATTTTAATTGACCACTTGAAAAAGAATGCCAAAGCAAATCACAGAGTTGAAAAAGTACTGTCAGTTTCAAATGTATTACCTGAGCTCCAGGCCAGTGGCTCCAGCCTCTATCCGTGGACCAGCAATATCAGAATAACTAGAGGAACTTTCCAGGCCTTTGAGTCCATATGTTAACATGTCCTCATCATTGCTGTACACAGCAGGAACATGACCATGGGCCTAGCTCAGGGTTCATTGCTCCATATCATTGCCTTTTGTCCCCAATCTTCGTCTCCATTGGCTCTTTCCTTTCACTTTCAAACGTGCTTCCATCTCTGTCAGGTTAAGAAGAGAGTTTAAAACCTTTCTTTCCTTAACTCTCTTCCTCCAGGTCAAGATTTACACCCTTTCTTCCTTTTATGACTAGGCTTATTATTTATTTATTTATTTATTTATTTGAGAGCAACAGACAGAGAAAGAGAGGCAGATAGACAGATGCAGAATGGGTGGCCAGGGCCTCCAGCCACTGCAAACGAACTCCAGGCGCATGTGCCACCTTGTGCATGTTTAGCCAGACGTGCCCACAAAGGGATGCATCTGGAATTCATTCACAGCGGCTGAGAGGCCACTGACGCACCCATTATTTTATCTATCTCTCTCAAAAAAAAAAAAAAAAAAAACTTCACATTATATCAATTTCAAAATGCTTTGCGGGCTGGAGTGATGACTCAGTGGTTAAGGTGCTTGCCTGCAAAGCCTAAGGACCCAGACTAGCTTCTCCAGTACCCCATAAGCCAGATGCACAAGGTGGCCATGAGTCTGGAATTTGTTTGTGGTGGTTAGAGGTCCTGGTGTGCCTATTCTCTCCCTCTTCTCTCTAATAAATAATAAATAAATAAAAGAGGAAAAGAACCACTTTGCTCCCAAATCCTTAATACTAATTTCTTTTGTTATTTTAAAGTTGACTATTAGTGTGCTAACTTAAATATTGATACAAGCTAACCAGTTCTTTGTATGTACCACAGAGCATGGTTATTTCATGTAGCATACTACTTACAATGTTATTAAAAAATAAAACCAATTTGGTTTTTTTTCTAAAAACTATGGTAAGCTTTTTTAATGTCCTTTCTTCAGCACCTTCTCTGTATTTTTAGTAAGAACTTTTTTTTCTTAAGGTAGTTGATGATGGTATAAGACAGCTAATTTAAGCATCTGTTCATCACTGCCTGACTAGACTGAATATAAAATTTCAATTCAGTTGAATTACCTCCCAAGAGAGCTCTTAGGGTAAAACACAGCATTTTTCTCTTCTCTCTCTTGGGATTCCCAATAGAAAGAATTCATCTAAATAGTTTACATGCATTTTGAAAATGTTGTATTTACTGGACTTAGCTTTGTTGTTTGTGGATCATTGCCAGTATAAATGGGATAGCTCCTTTGCTTGTTAACTCAAGTACAATAGTGTTTTATGGTATTACAATGCGTGTGCAAAATTTAACAGTGAATGACTTTTGCTGATAGTTAATTTATAACCAATTTTCATATTAAGAAATAGAATTTTCCTCCTTTAAAAATTTAATTACTGGGGGCTGGGAAGATGGCTCAGCAATTAAAGATGCTTGCTTGCAAGCCTGTTGACCCAAGTTCAATTTTCCCTAGTACCAGACACAAATGGCATACGCATCAGTAATCCCAGTGCACCTATGGCAGTGGGAAACAGAGCCAGGAGATTGCAGATGCTCACAGGCCAGCGAGATTGGCCTGTCTAGCAGCAAAACAAGAGGCCCTGTCTCAAAAGAAGATGGGAAAAGAAGACTGCCACCCCAGGTTATCCTCTGATCTTCATGCGCACACACATGCGCGCGCGCACACACACACACACACACTTCTGCCTGCCACATACATATTAAATCAGCCCTGTCAAAGGAACCTTAAGAAAAACAAAACAAGGCAGAGTCATTCTCTAATCTCCCTCTCTCTTTCTCAGTGATCCTTGAGCCTTAGAGGGTATGATAGAGATGTCTCATTGAGTGCTGAACACACCACTTCCATCTTCTCAGCACGTTGGTGAGTTTTGAGTCTCCCCAATGGTCACCACCATCTGAAAAGAGAAGCTTCTTTAACCAAAAGTGAGCGTTGCACTAATCTATGGACATAAACAATGAGAGGACAGTGTGGAGGACATGATATATTGCACTTAGCTAGACAACAGTCCTGGTTCTCACTAAAGCTTATGACCTTCCCAGCCATAGGTTTTTGATTAGGCTTTTGGTAACAGGTATGAAGTCCCCCCTATGGAGCGGGCCTCAAGTGCAATCAGAGAGCAATTGGTTTTCTCCATAACAGACATGCCAGTATTGCACCGATAGGTGGTATATATGGCCCGGCTTAGCCCCTGTAAAGCTTGTAAGGTCCACCACTTGTTAAGACCATTGATGACTTCCCCCCCATAGGCTGCCAAGCTCTTTCCAGCATCCTGACAGCTGGTCAACAGAGAGGAGGTTTCCAGCTCAGCTCTTGCTTCATTTGTCACTGACCTGCAGCCCAAGCAGATGGATTCTTCAGCAATAGGGTCCTACTGTCTAGTTCTGGTGGGTAACCAAGATCCTTGGCAATGGCCTATAATATTTTGAGGCATCATTAGCCTCCCTGGCCAACACCTCATAGGAAGTATCCCACCCCTAGCACTGACATTTTCTTGTAGCAGTCTCTGGCTTCCCCCACAGGGTACTTCTGTCCAAACTCTCTCTTGTTTAACATACACATGTTTTTAGCTAGCAAAGAAGTATGTTTCTATATGGCTTATTTATGACATCTTAATTTTTGTTTTTTAAATTTATTTGTTTGCAAGCAGAGAGAGAATCAGCATGATGCCAGGGCTTCTAGCTGCTGCCGATGAACTCCAGATGTGTGCACCACTGTGCATCTTGCTTTATGTGGGTACTAGGGAATTGAACCTGGGTTGTTAGGCTTTGTAGGCAGGTGCCTTAACCACTGAGCCATCTCTGCAGGCCGACATATTTAATTTTGATTAGCTCTCCTCTTCTCCGTCCCCTCCCCTAACCCAGCTGAGACCATTCCACCCCCCAGTGTTCTGCTCCTCTGCTTACTATACATATATCTACTGTATCCTCCCCTCAAACCCTGTCCCCTTCACTCCCTCCCTGCTGCCTTCGTGACCTCTTTCTGGCTTACTGGCTTCTGCTCATATGCAAATCTGAACACTTGACTCTAAGATCCACATAAGAGAGAGAACATGTGGTGTTTGACTTTCAGAGGCTGGGTTTGTCATTTTTCCACAACCATCCATTTTCCTGCACATTTCATAGTTTCATTTTTCATTACAGCTGAATAAAACTCCATTGTGTAAATGTGTCACATCTTCATCATCCATCTAGGCAGCTCCACTTCCTAGGTATTGTGAGTAGAGCAACAATAAACATGGATGAGCAAGGATCTCTAAGGTAGAAGTCGTTCTTAGGGTGCATGCCAAGGAGTGGTTTAGCTGGATCCTATGGTAAATCTATTTTTAGCTATCTCAGGAACCTATTCCACACCATTTCCACAATAGCTATACTAATTTACAGTTCCATCAACAATGGAAAAGGGTTCCTCTTTCCTCATACCTCACACGTGTGTATGTGTGTGTGTGTGTATTTTGAGGCAAGCCCAATTTAATTTTTTTTTAATTTTAATTTTTTTTTCTGACAGTGGACTTCTGTAAATGAAGCCCAATGTTTGTTTGTTTATTTATTTTTTAACTAATTACTTTTTTATTGACCACTTCCTTAATTGTAGACAATATCCCATGGTACTTCCCCCCCTCCCCACTTCCCCCTTTGAAACTCCACTCTCCATCATATCCCCTCCCCCTCTCAATCAGTCTCTCTTTTCATTTTGATGTCATGATCTTTTCCTCCTATTATGATGGTCTTGTATAAGTAGTGTCAGGCACTGTGAGATCATGGATATCCAGGCTATTTTGTGTCTGGAGGAGCATATTGTAAGGAGTCCTTCCCTTCCTTTGGCTCTTACATTCTTTTTTTTCTTTTTTAATTTTTTTTATTGACCACTTCCTTAATTGTAGACAATATCCCATGGTACTTCCCCCTCCCCGCTTTCCCCTTTGAAACTCCACTCTCCATCATATCCCCTCCCCCTCTCAATCAGTCTCTCTTTTCAGTTTGATGTCATGATCTTTTCCTCCTATTATGATGGTCTTGTGAAGGTATTGCTAGGCACTGCAAGGTCATGGATATCGAGGCCAGTTTCTGTCTGGACAGTTGCATTGTAAGGAGTCATACCCTTTCTTTGGCTCTTACATTCTTTCCACCCCCTCTTTTGCAATGGACCCTGAGCCTTGGAAGATGTGTTAGAGATGTTTCAGTGCTGAGCACTCCTCTGTCCCTTCTTCTCAGCACCATGGTGCCTTCTGAGTCATCCCAAGGTCGCCACCATCTGAAAAGAGAAGCTTCTCTAACCAAAAGTGAGAGTAGCATTAATATATGGGTGTGGACATTAAGAAAAGTGCTTACTGGGCAGTTTGGTGAGCATAGTATATACATTTAGCCAGATACCAGTAGATATTATACCCCTAAGGCTCATGACCACTCCTGTTGTAGGTTTTCAGTATCAGGCATGTATTCCCTCCCATGGAGCGGGCCTCCAGTCCAAGTAGAGAGCAGTTGGTTTCCCACATAACAGACATGTCACTATTGCACCCGTTGGCTCATTTGCCCTGGCTGGCCAAATTTAAGGCTTGCAGTGTTCACTGTTGAGTATCTCCACTGGTGATTTTTTCTCTCCCATTTACCTGCCTGCAGTGTAGCTTTTTCCAGCTTTCTGTCAGCTGGTCCACATGGAGGAGGCTTTCAGCTCAGCTCCAGCAGGATTTCTCAGTGACCTTTCGTTTATGTCACTGTGTGTCTGGCTTACATGAGACCTGGAGATTTGAACATGAGTTCTTAGACTTCACAGGCAGGCACCTTAACCACTAAGCCATTGCTGTAGTCCAAAGTAGATATTCTTGTTTCCCTCCATTATTGAGCTTTTAGCAACATGAATTTATATAATGGCATAATATAGTTGTCATTCACTTTCTTTTACTGCATAAGAAGTTATCACAAATTAACAGCTTAACACCACATTGATTTGTTATCTCACAGTGTGTCTGGGTCAGAAGTTCGTTGTTGCTCAGCTGGGAAGTATCCTTAAAGTCGCACAAGACAAAGTCAGGGTGTCAGCAGGCCAGGCCCTTCTTGGTTGTAAATTCCTGCCTCTGTTTGCACAGGCCCCTGTTTCCAGATGGCTGGCGCCCAGATGGGGCCGACTGTCAATGCACAGAAGCTCCTCAGATTTCTTACCACATAGTCCCTCTATCCCTGTGCCAACAACGGCCCATCACATCTTCATGCCTTGGGCTGGAGAGATGGCTCAGCAGTTAAAGGTGCTTGTTTGGAAAGCCTGACAGCTCAGGTTCAATTCCCCAGTACCCACATAAATCAGACATGCAAAATGGCACATGGGTCTAGAGTTCTTTGCAGTGGTAAGAGGCCTTGGTGTGTCCCCCACTCTCCTTGCAAATAAAACAATAAATAAAATTACACATATACAATTATATATATGTATATATTATATAGTATATTTATATAATTTATGATTATATACATTTACATAATTATATATATAAATTCATGCCTTGAAGTTGAAGCTAGTTTTTTCTCTTAGCCAGAGAATGCTTTACTTTTAAGGAATTCATATTGGAGAGGTCAGGGCGAGTTTCCCTTTTTCATAATTGTGGGAGTAATGTCCGCTCATGTTTACATGGCTCTCATAGTCGAGTGGGGATCATGCACAAGCTAGTGTCTGAGGGCTTTGTTCAGAACTGCACCTACCTCAGATCATTTAACTGAAATTAGAGATCTCTCGATATTTATTCTTGTGGTTCAATCCAGTGTCCCCCATAAACTTAGGTGTTCTCAGTGCTTGTTCTCAGCTGGTGGCGGTTTGGGAGGTGGGGCCTTGCTGGAGGAGGTGTGCTGCTGGGGGGGACCTTGAGGTTGATTAGCCTCTGGCTCTCCACTATCAGTCGGCTCCCTCTCCCTGCTGCGGGTATCAACTGACGTTGGCAAGGAGGTGATGTCCAGCCTCTGCTTGTGCCGCGCTTTCCCTTTGACACAGACCGTGAGCCAAAGTCAACCCTTTCCTCCCATAAGCTGCTTCTGCTTCTAGTTAGGTGTTCAATCCCAGCAGTGTGAAGGTTACCAATTCTCCTGTCTGATTCTAAGTGAGTTTTTCAGTACATTTTAGCATTTAGTAATACACTTGAGAACTCGTGTGCTCTTCTGGATCCCAGCCATGATCAGAAAGCCTAGAGTCTTCTCCTTTATAGCTCTGCTTAAATGTTTAGTATGACTTCATATGACACAGTGATACCACCTTGGTGTGGATTTCCTTTTTGCTCATGGAACTGGGTAGTTGGTGGGCTCTCTTAATGTAGGTTCCTGCCCTTTAGCTAAGAACTTATTTTATTTTTGGGTGATTTTTATCTCTGTTTACTGTTATATAAAAAATCATTTTTTTAAATTTCGTTTTTCAAGGTAGGGGCTCACTGTAGCTCAGGCTGACCTGGAATTCACTATGTAGTCTCAGGATGGTCTCAAACTTATAGTGATCCTCCTACCTCTGCCTCCCTAATGCTGGGATTAAAGGCGTGCGCCACCACGCCCGGCTGAATTCTTATTGACTAGACATTGACTCTTTTGAACTTATCTTCTAGTATTCTTTTCTGCTCTTTTCTTCTTTCTAAAAGCTTTCCTTGATTTCATCCTTTAACCTTTATATATCCTTTTACTTCCAAGTATTTAAAAGAATACTCAACTAAAAATAAATTAAACAATAATGTTTTTGTGTAACCAGGAATCAAGAACTTGTTAGACTTTGCATGTCTCCAGGCAGATTTTGATAGACAGCCTGTTGTTTTTGCCCCAGCATTATCTGTCATGTGCAAGGGGATCCTGACACCATAATGTGAACTCACTGTTGGAACATGCATGTTAAGTTCGATGCTGTAGCTCACCACAAGTACCTGTTGCCACGAAGTAGAATGAATATCAGATAGGGTTGAGGACATAAGAGCTGGGTCAGCCCTTGGTTGGGCTTTTTTCCATGCATGACTTCACCCTGCAAAGGCACAACCCTATCCCTGCCAACCCAGCTGTGTTCCTGTGAGGTATAAGGAGCCTACTGAGCCCCTTCCTGCTTGGTGTTCTCTGGGTGCCTTTGTTGACGGTGTGTTGTGCTGTAAGAAGTGCTATAAGAGGGCAGGAGAGGTGGCTCGATGGTTAAGGCTCTTGCCAGCAAAGTTTAATGATCCGGATTTGATTCCCTAGCACTCACATACAGCCAGATGCACAAAGTGGCGCATGCATAAGGAGTTTGATAGCAGTGGCTCGAGTCCCAGGTGTGCTTTGCCCTCCCTCCCTCCCTCCCTCCCTCCTTGCAAATAAGTAAAATATTTTAAAGGGCTAGAGAGATGGCTTAACAGTTAAGTTGCTTGCCAGCAAAGCCAAAGGTTCGATTCCCCAGTATCCACATAAAGCCAGATGCAAATGGTGGTGCATTTATCTGGAGTCCATTTGTAGTGGCCAGAGGTCCTGGCCTGCCTGTTCTCTCTCTCCCCCCTCCCTCTCTGTCTTTCTCTCTCTCAAATAAATAGGTTAAAAAAAATTGGCGGGGGGGGGGTTCAAGGTAGGGTCTCCCTCTAGCCCAGGCTGACCTGGGCCCAATATTGTGAAGGTCTTGTAGAGGTAGTGATAAAAGGTCAGCTGCTGAAAGGTCATGAATGCGACTATCAGTACGTGTCCAGAGAGTCATGCCTCAAAGGACTCCGTCCCGCCCGCTGGCTCTTTCCACCTCCTCTTCAGCAGTGTTCACCGAGCCTTGACGAGTGTGCTAGAGATTTCTCATTAGAACTGAGCACCCAGCACCACGTACTGTCAGCACGTGGATCAGTGTTGAGTCTGTCCAGTATCTACTGGCTTCTGTAACTAGAAGCTTCTCTGGCCAACAGAGAAAATAGCATTAACCTATGAATATAAGCATAATATAAACCTTTAGGGGCAATGTGATGAACATATTATATACCTTTAGTCAAAGAACTGTAGTTACCACTCCCCCAAATGCCCAGGGTTTATGACCTCCTTCTGGGCCATGGGTTTTTGACTAGGTTTTCAGTACCATGCATGGATTCCTTCCTGTGGAATGGACATCACATGGAATCAGAGGGTATCTGGTCACCCTGTAACGGTCATGTTACTGTTGCCGCAATAGATAAAGGCATCTTGCCTGGACGGTGGCTGTGTGGCGAGCAGGGTGGATCCACTGTTGAGGATGACTGGTTTTGACTTTTCTTCCCCAGCAGCTTGCATAGCATTTTCCAGTGGGATGGGATGGGATGGGGATGGGGATGGGGATGGGGTGTTCCACGTCAGTTCAGTGTCCAGCAGCTGAGGCATATGGTGTCTTCAGCAGTAGACACTTCTTATCTAGTTCTGGTGGGCACTCAAGAGCATTCATTGGCAGTGTCCTGAAGTATCTTGGGGATGGCGAGGGCCTCTTTGACTAAGTGCTCCTACCCCTGGTACTAGGGTTTTTCTAGAACAACCCATGGCTTCTGGGAGCAGCACTGTCCACATTTACAGGGGGTTCTTTTCCCCAAACTCTCTCTCTTTATAAATATTAGTTATATTTTTATTAGCTAACAAAGAAGTAGGCTACTCTGTGGTTTTTTTTCCATAACATTTTTCTTTCTTTCTTTTTTTTCTTTTTTTTTTTTTTTTTTTTTTTTTTTTTGGTTTTTCAAGGTAGGATTTCACTCTAGCCCAGGCTGACCTGGAATTCACTATGGAGTCTCAGAGTGGCCTCAAACTCATGACGATCCTCCTACCTCTGCCTCCCAAGTGCTGGGATTGAAGGCATGCACCACCATGCCTGGCTTCCGTAACATTTTTAATTTTGTAAAACCCCAAAATTCTGAACGTCAACATGACACAAATGGAAAATTCCACAGATGACCCATGTGACAGATGGCAGCCAGAGTGCTCAGTCATTGAAACCTTTTTTGTTAGAATCCCATCCTGTCTCCTTGCCTGCTCACTTACAAAAGCTTCTTTCTTCTGAGTAGTCACCTGGTACCTGTGCGTGTCAGCTGGGTGTCTTGTCTACCAAGGGACATTTGTTCTCCTCAGACTGCATGTCTGAGAAGCAGTGTGCATTCAATAAGATTTCTCTTCAGAGTACAGCGTCCGAATTTTCTTCTCTCTGATCTCAAACTCTCATTTACCTCCTTCATCCTGTACAAACATGGATAGACATGTTTGTTCTACACACAGCAGAGTGCTGTAAAGACTGGGAAATAGGGAACGATAGTCTGCATCCTCAGGAAACTCCCAGGTCTGCTGATACTTAAGAACAGAAAGGAAGAGAAATGCTGAGCAGTAGGGATAGTATTAAATAAATCATTTTTGAGGATTAATGACTTAAGAATTTGTGCTATAGTGTTAACTGAAAATAGAATGTGGGGTATTTTAATATAATTTCAATTGCGTAGGGGAATAAGTATACACAGGGAAATATTATAATACAATGCAAACCTCTTGTTACCACTGTTTTTTTCTGGATTGTGGAACTATGCTGACTTTTAAAGAAAAATGGCTTCTGGACTATATGCTGTCTTCATTCTACTTGTTTCCACTGTGATTCCAGTCATTTTTGTTGGCCTTCCCATTGCTTGTCTAGTAAGTTTTGCAAAAGTATGGACATTGTGTAGTGGTCTAAAGTTAAGCCAACATGTGTGATGGTGTAAGGTCAGCGGAGCATGAAGTCCTGTGACAGTGACTGTGACTCGAGTACCCCTCCTCGCAGCCCCCTTGTCTTCAAGACCTCGACCGTCATGCAGTTCGCCACTTCCTACATCTCTGCCCTTGTGCAAAACAGTGAAGAGCTGATGAGGAACACGGACGTGCGCACATCAGTTACAAGTAAAGCACAGCCGTCTCGGTGTCCAGAGGACTGCTTACAGCCCTGTAGACTCTGGAATTGCCAGTTGCTCAAGTCCCTTGTGAAAATGGCATTGTATTTTCATACGGCCTAGACAGAGCCTCTATTTTCTCTGTTCATCTCTAGATCACTTATACACTTACTGTAGTGTGTTTAAATAGCTGTGGCACTGTATTGTTTGGGGAACACGGACAATGAGGGAAGTAGGCATGTTCAGTACAGAGGCCAGTTTTCTTAGAAAAAAATTTTTTTTGAGGTAGGGTCTCAGTCTAGCTCAGGCTGACCTGGAATTCACTGTGTAGTCTCAGGGTGGCCTCAAACTCATGGCAATCCTCCTACCTCTGCCTCCTGAGTGCTGAGATTAAAGCGTGCGCCACCACGCCCAGCTCTCTGATGTATGTATGTATGTATGTATGTATGTATGTATGTATGTATGTATGTGTGTGTTTGGTTTTTCAAGGTAGGGTCTCACTCTGGCCCAGGCTGACCTGGAATTCACTATGTAGTCTCAGGGTGGCCTCAAACTCACTGCAATCCTACTACCTCTGCCTCCCAAGTGCTGGGATTAAAAGCGTGCGCCACCACGCCCAGCTTGAAATATTTTTGATCTGTGGTTGGTTGAATCCAAGGATATGGAACTTTAATGAGACATTTGTCTTAAGATCATGAAGATATGAATGGGATACTCTTATTTTTTTCACATGATTTTAAAAGTGGCAGAATAAGTAGATGGCTGTTTTATATTTGACAGCTTTGGTGAGTGGATAGGTGAAGAGACACCCAAGTCATTGCTCTTATGTGACACTGAAAGGGACCAAGAAAACAATCACAACCACTGGGGTGCTGGCGTCAGTGAACACCTTCATGGCCTATAATGTGGAACAGAAAATCCACTTTCAGAAAATAGAAAGTAGGAAGTTAGGAGTTGATTCTAGTTCCTTTACCACAGAAAACTTTCCTATAAAGTGTTTCTTTAATCTTTTAATCTGAAAAACTTTGTTTTCATATAAAGAGTGTTTCTTTAATGTGTTTTAATCTGTGACTGTGTGTGTGCGCATGTGTTTTCACGTGTGTGTTTTCATGTGTGTGAGTGTGTGTGTGCGTGTGTGTGTTTTCATGTGTGTGAGTGTGTGTGTGCATGTGTGTTTTCATGTGTGTGAGTGTGGGTGCCGATGTGCACACGCCATAGCTGCATGTGGACGTCAGAGGACAGCTAAAGGGTCCTTTCTCACCCATCTACCCCATTTCAGGCAGGATTTCTCTCATTGTCCCTTCTCGCACGCTCTTATTTTTTGTTCTTGTTGCTGTGCTTGCTGAAAGCTTCTGGAAGATTCTTTTGTCTCCACCTCCCATCTCACAGAGGGCTGGGATTACAGAAGCCTGCCATTGCTTCTGGCCTGGCCTTTTTCATGGAGTCCGAGGATGAAACTTAGATACTCAGGCTTCAGCAATGATTGCTTTATTCACGGAGCTACCTCCTGGCCCCCAACGTGTTTCTCTTTTAAGACACACTGAAGTTGTCTTTCCTTACTTTGGGGAGGTTAGAAGACAAAAGTATAGGGCAGTCAGTGATTACTGTCTTCCAGAACTTTCGTTCTTTATGATTCATATAAAGAAAATTAAAATTTTGATTGGAAGCTTGTGAATTTTATTAAGACATCATAAAACTTTTTGTTGTGTTATTGTTTTCGAGGTAGGGTCTCACTCTAGCCCAGGCTGATCTGGAATTCACTCTGTAGTCTCAGGGTGGCCTTGAACTCATAGCGATCCTCCTACCTCTGCCTCCCAAGTGCTGGGATTAAAGGTATGTGCCACCATGCCCAGCAAGGCTTAAAACTTTTGAAATTATAGCAAAACAGTTTACTTTTCAAATGCCATGTTAATATTTTAATTTTTAAAAAACCGATCCTTCATGAAATAATTGTATATACAAACATTTTTAATTTCAGTATGCTATGAAAACTTTCCAGATGTTTTGATTTAAAGTTACTAAGGCCCCTTGCATTTGATTATGATTTATTTTAAAATGCATCATATTGTAAATTTAGATTTTTGATGTATTATCTAGCTATGTACTGTCATTTATATTGCTAAAGTTATTTGCATCTAAATTTAAATACTGTGATATTTTGATGTATGTATTTTTTAGATAAACTAAGAAGGAAAATTTTATTTATTTATTTATTTATTTATTTATTTATTTTGTTGACAATTTCTATACTTAACATACAAAAAACACATGATATTTCCCTCCCCTCCCCCATTCCCCTCATTCTCCATCATATCCCCTCCCTCTCTCCATTAGTCTCTCTTTTAATTTGATGTCATCATCTTTTTCTTCTATTATGAGGGTCTTGCGAAAGTATTGCTAGGCACTGCAAGGTCATGGATATCAAGGCCATTTTCTGTCTGGACAGTTGCATTGTAAGGAGTCGTAACCTTCCTTTGGCTCTTACATTCTTTCCGCCCCCTCTTCTGCAATGGACCCTGAGCCTTGGAGGGTGTGACAGAGGTGTTTCAGTGCTGGGCACTCCTCCATCCCTTCTTCGCAGCACTATGTTGCCTTTTGGGTCATCCCAGTGGTCATCGCCATCTGAAAAGAGAAGCTTCTCTAGCCAGAAGTGAGAGTAGCATTAATATGTGAATATGAACATTAAGCATAGTGCTTTCAGGGCAGGTTGGTAGGAATAATATATACATTTAACCAGACAAGAGCAGGCTTTATACCCCTAAGGCTCATGACCTCCCCTGCCATACACTTTTGCTTAGGTTTCTCAGTACCAGGTATGTATTCCCTCCCATAGAGAGGGCCTTCAGTTCAATTAGGGAGCAGTTGGTTTCCCCAAGAGCAGACATGCCACTATTGCACCCATTCAGTCATTGGGTCTGTGTGGCCAAACTTGAATTTTCAGTGTCCACTGTTTTCACTGCCGAAGACTTCTGTCTCCCATACGGCTGCATGCAGTGCAGCTTTTTCCAGCTTTCAGTTGGCTGGTCTACAGGGAGAAGCTTTCTCAGTGACCTTGCCTCTCAGGCAAGAGATGTCTTCAGCAATAGGGTCTTACCATCTGTTTCTCAAGGGCAACCAAGGGCCTTGGCAATAGCCTGTAATGTTTTGGAGGCTACCGGGATCTCCTTGGCCAACAACTCACTGGAAGGTATTCCCATCCCAGGCACTGAAAATTTTCTAGTAACAGTCTGCAGCTTCTGGATATGCCATTATTCAAAAAAGTAGGTTTACATAACTCTTATTCACACTATCTTGAATTTAGATTGACCCTCCCCCTGCCCTTCTTTTATACATTCTCTTCCCATGGCCTCACTTAGGCCATTCACCTCCCTGTAATCTGGTTCTTCTACTTTACATATGTGCAATACCATACGCTTAAGTCAGAAGGAAAATTTTTAAACAAATAAATATCTTCTGGAGTGCTTCCTAACTACAGATTTTTAGCCACAATGTCAGCAGTCTTTCTTGAATGAAGTTAATTGCCCACAGGGTGCATGTTGGTCACTCTTTAAAATTCTTGTAAAAACAAAGAAATTAATTATCCAACATGAAAACCAGGCCTACTCTTTCTGGCAAACATTCAATTAACTTTTTAGTGCTTGCTATTTAATGTTGTTTTTGACCAACCAACCATTGAAAACTACTTTCCTTTGAAAGTGGACTTGAGTAGAAAACAGTATTATGTGTAGCTATTTAGATGGTCAGTTTTATTTTGTCATCAGCTTTTTTCCCCATGATCTCTCGATTCAGTGACTAGTTAGTTTAGACTTAGCGTGAGATGTGCCTTGAACACATTTATTTTTGATATTTAGTGTTTAACAGAGTTAACTTCTCAGATCTATTGGGAATAATTGGAAAAGTTCTCAGATTAGTGTTTCATATTAAGATACTTCAGTGTGTAACAGTATTTTAAATAATTGTACTTGATTGGTTAAGGTCTATGACAATCACATGCAAATAATTATTTTTCAGAGTATAGGTGTTGATATGTCCTTTCTTATATTTTAATATATATTAGAATATATTCAGAAGATATTTCAGAAGATATTTTCCAAATTTTGTTTGATTTGATTTGATCCTATCATTTTTCCCCCAATGGCTTTCTCACCCTCTGAGCTGTTTTTGTTTTTATGTTTGTTTTTCCAGGTAAGGGCTCTAGTCCAGGCTGACCTGGAATTCACTCTGTAGTCTCAGGGTGGCCTAATCTGACAGCAGTCCTTCTACTACCTCTGCCTCCTGAGTGCTGGGACTAAAGGTGTGCACCGCCACTCCCAGCTCTTTTGAGTATTTTGATATGTGCACATGTCTACATGTAGTCCCACTGACATGTTCCTTTCTGAACCATGTGAGAGTTAGGGCCTGTGTTTTGGCAGTTTACCCCTGGATACAGCACTATGTGCTTTCTATGAACAAGGACAGTACCACCCATAACCACAGACTGACACATCTAAATAAATTATGAAGTCGGTTCCCTCTTTTAGAGAGGATATGTTTATTTTCATGCATAGTGAAAATATAAAGGTGCTTGTCTAATACCATCACCTTTTGATTTTATTTAACAAAGCTAGACATAACTGTGTTAGTCTGTTTTTTCGTGAAATTTTAATCAGATAGAAAACTATTTCAAGTCAACAATACTTTTAAAACAAAATTAGACAAAGTCTGTTTGTACATAGTTTGTATTCATAACATATACTATAAAGGTACCAGTTTTAAGCAGCAGGTTATGTTTTGAACCTGCTAACTAGGCAGAAGGAAATTTACTAGAATGTTCTTTAGTGAATTGTGTCAAGGGAATTGAAGTGCTCCTGACATAGGATTTGATCCCGTAGAAATAGTTTTCTTCTGCTGGGCCTGGTGGTGCTTGTCTTTAATCCCAACCCTCAGGAGGCAGCAGTGGGAGGATCATGGAGAATTCGTGGCCACCCTGAGACTACATAGTGAATTCCAGGTCAATCTGGGCTAGAGTGAGACCCTACCTCAAGAAACAAAAACACAAACAAAAAAGTTTTTACTGTTGCTTGAATACTTTAGAGTATATTAGTGGTTTTTCATCTTTTGCTTCACTCAATGCCTCCTTCCATTTTCTTTCATTTTTCCAACATAAGTTTTAGTGTCATAGTATCTTGTTTTTTACTTTAATATTGGATGGGATATTACTGTCAGTTATTGGCACATCTTCCTAACCCAGAAATGAAACAAGCAGGATATCTGATAATGGCCACATTTAAATAGAGCAAGGTTGTGTTATTCAATAGGCATTGCTTAGTGACAAAGCTGCCCAAGGCAGGTGGTAAATATAGCTCCATTCTTTTAAAATTTTTATTTATTTATTTATTTGGTAGAATGAGGCGAGAGAGAGAGAGAGAGAGGGAGGGAGAGAATGAGCATACCAGGGCTTCCAGCCTTTGCAAACAAACTCCAGACACATGCGCCACCTTGTGCATCTGGCTTATGTGGGTCCTGGGGAATCGAACCTGGGTTCTTTGGCTTTGCAGGCAAGTGCCTTAACCACGAAGCCATTCCTCCAATCCTATAGCTCCATTCTTATTCAAAGGGAAAACCCTATGTTTGATGGGACAAGGGACAGTTTATAATTACTCTAAAGCTGTTTTCTCTCAGGATAAAACCCAGAAAAATATGGAAATAATTGAGATTGATCCGTTTTGTGAAACCTTAGAAATTTCTGTGTAATTTCTATTAGTATCATTTGTGCAATGAAAAGGCACCTTAGTGACCTCAGTCCACCCTCCATTCTACAGCATGCGCTCGTCCAAGACCTTTACATTGGGAAGTCTGCCTTTTTCCTGGCTCTTCATCTCCCTGCCCCCACACATATTTTGAGTGACATTTATGTGGCTGTCATTTAGTGAACCTATTCCTTGTGCCAACAGCCTTTTTTCGTCCTGTGGGCTTGAGTAGCTTGAGCGACTTCTAGCAAATGTTGTGAAATTCAAAGCCAGGTGTGGTGTGCCCTCTCCGGAGTAGCAGTGGTGTACACTGACTGGACCCCCCATGGGCTCAGAGGTGCTGTGGCCACGCCTCCGTTTGCTGAGTGCTGCCTCAGAGTCAGGGGTTTCCACAGCTTGCCAGGAGGTCGTCGTGAGCTCTGCGTCAGACGGCAGAGCTGAGCCCACAGTAGAATGTGGATGTCACTGCTGGTGAGGTCACTTTAGGTAAACACTGGACACTTGTTTTTTTTTTCTTTTTTGTTTGTTTTCTATCTTAATATCTATTAGAAAAATATAAATAGTGTGAGGATCCTAAGCTAATTAAGAACAAAAATGAGTTGGGTATAATGGCTGATGCTTATAATCCCAGCACTTTGGAGACTGCTGAGACAAAAGGATTTTCACAAGTTCAAGGCCAACCTGGGCTACTGAGTGAGCCTCTGTCTCAAAAAAAAAAAAAAAAAAAAAGGAAGGAAGGAAAACAGGGTGAATAACTCAAATGTTTTGTTGCTGCTGCAACAGGTTATGAAGGTAATGCCCAACTCGCAGAAGTTTGGGAACTACTTAGCTGACACACAGGGGCAAGTAAGTGGCTTTTAGCAGAGACTTGAGGGTTCTGTCCATTGACTGGAGTATTTTCAGTGTGTATCTCCAGGAAAGCTTCTCTTTAGAGAGAGGCATCTCGGTCTTAACGTTTACCAGTCACTGTTACAATAATGTGGAGCCATGAATGGCTTTCATAAGTGAGCCGATGTGTGTTCACAGAGCTCACTCTGAAGCCATGCAACCAAAGCAATGGCGAAGGACTGCAGAGCAGAGCAGAGCATTGAGGACCTATTTAGAAATTGTACTGATTTACCAAGAAATTGCCCTGTGTCACAGCCTTCACTCTGCAATTCTACCCTGCTTTAATCTGCCAGCCAGACCCGTGCATGAATGAGAATGGCAAAGAGGTCTGGTGGGGTCTTGGATCTGGAAAGTGCTTTTGCAGTCTGGGGTGGGTGTTTACTGCTTGACTCATCTGCTTGTTCCATGAAGGAATGCTATGGTCTATAGTGCCAGGTTGTTCAGTTTTAAGAATAGAAAAGGGAAATTCAATCATTAATTAAAATTTCCTGATTTTTAAAAGTTGGACCCTGCTAGGAACTCAAACAGTAACTATTGTATGAGGCAGCTCTGAATATTGAACGTGTTAATAAATGCAGAGGTCGTGGGCATGGACCTGACCCTGTAAGGCCCATCGGCTCTTCCTGCAGCAGCGGCGGCATTTCCATCACTGTCCTTCCCCTGCCTCCCTCCACCAGAACCCGCAAAGCTTCCTGGGGGCCCCGTGCTGCCCAAGCCACAAAGCATGTAATGACACCGAAGCCATAGAACACTTTCTTTAATAATAACCATGTACATGGAAATCTGATATGTAAGAGAGATTGACTTGGATTGCTGTCTCTGAAGTGGCCGTGGGAGTTGAATCTCTCAAGGGTGTTCTCAAAGTAGTTGGCATCAGAATCACTTAGGTTGTTACCCAGCCACAGTTTCATTCAGTTTTTGTTGTTGTTGAGGTAGAGTCTCACTGTAGCCCAGGCTTACCTGGAATTCACTATGTAGCCCCAGGCTGGCCTTGAACTTCCTTTTGCTTCTCCCTCCCAAGTGCTGAGATTAAAGGTGTGTGCGGCCACGCCCCGCTCCCCAGCCGCAGTTTCAGAGTCAGTGGATCTGGTGTATGACTCACGAACTTCTGACAAGTTCCCCAGTGCTGCTGCAGCTGTTGGCAACTGGGGAAGCACAGTGGAGATCTCTTGTGCCAAAGGGCAGTAGCTTGATTTGGTCACAGTGAAGACTTAGACTTTGTCAGCCATCACTGTGGCTATTTCCAGCCACTGCAGGTGAACTCAAGATGCACGCATCACCTTCTGCATCCGGCTTGTGGGGGTACTGGGGAATTGAACCTGGGTCCTTATGTTTCACAGGAAAGTGCCTAACCCACTAAGCCATCTCTGTGGCCCCACTGTGGCTATTTCTTCACCTTGGAAGCCTGTTGTCCGCATTGCATTTAGTGATCTAGACCAAGAAGCAATAGTGAGAGCTTTTTCTTAAATGCAAGTTTATAGACCCTGGTCTCCACCTATTGATTCAGAACATCTGGTGTCCAGAATCTGTTTGAAAAATGCTCTGGTAGATATTTGTACCTATTGAGGCTTGAAAACTGAGCCTGTATATCTCATACTCAGCCAAGGAATAGCCTAAAAAACTACCATTGGAAAGAACTATAGTCACTGCTCACAGAACTTGACCTCTACCACCCGTATCCTCAAAGCAGTTTTGTTCTTCCAGAAGCTTCCTTGGCCTTTACCGTGCTCATTAGATTACTGTATTTCTTAACAATTTCCTATTTCTACCTCCTCAGAGATGGGGTTACAGGCACTCACCACCATGCCTGGCAGATTACCTGGGTGAAGAGACCCAAACTCAGGTCCTCATGCTTGTGTGGGAAGCGCTTTCTCCCCAGTCCTCGGTTAGCTCCTTCAAGGTTCTGTGTTTACGTACAGTTACATGGGGTTTGGTTCTGCACAGTAACAGGCATGCAATATGACAGTGAAGTAGTGTGAGTAAATGAAGTGTGTGAAAGAGCCCAGCTTCATACACCTACTTCTAAACTTGGGTTTTCTTTCCCTGTTCTCTCTCTTTCTTACATTGTCTTGTAAGTAATAGAAATGCATAGATCAGAGGCTGGGTCCTGCTTCTAAAACGTTGCTAACCTTTTATGCCATCATATTTTAAGATTAATTTTTAAAATCTCTAGATGGGAAACACCACCCAGCTTGCAAATGTGTCTTTACAAGCCCACTCCAGCTTCAGTGACGTCCTTCTCACTGGACACTCACTGGTGCCTTGTCCCGGGGACACTTCTCTGTTTCCTTTAACCTATTGATGATTTTTTTTTTTTTTGGTGGCAAGCCCAACAGACTGGCCTTTTTTTAATGTGAGAAAGCGAGTGAGAGAGAGAGAATTGGCACTCCAAGGACCTCCAGCCACTGTACTTGAACTCCAGATGTGTGTGCCATCTTGTGTGCATGTGCAGCCTTGTGCACTTACATCACCTTGTGCGTCTGGCTTTCTTGAGATCTGGAGAGTTGAACATGGGTCCTTAAGCTTCACAGGCAGAAGCCTTAACTGCTAAGCCATCTCTCCAGCTATCATTGATAAATCTTGGTCTCATAAAAGTGAGACAATTGTGCTGCTTGTGTAACACAATAAAAATCGTTCTCCTGGATAACCAGGACCTGAGTGTAAACACGCCCCCCGAGCAGCCGTACACCCCGAGGAAGCACCATGAGGAAGAAGGAAGCAACTGAACAGACTGGGACACTCAGCCAAACAGATGGCCCAGCTTGTTTAGCAAATAAGTAGAATGAAACGGGGGAGGAGAAAGCAGTCATTGTTCAACTGAAATGGATGGGACATCAGCCACTGGCAGTGTATGACTCGATTTTAGATACTGATTTAAAGACTTGACAAGAACATGTCATTTTAGAGGTGAAATGGGGGGGAAGTTTACATATGTGGTAGGTGTTAAAGTTGTTAAGTTTACTAGATGTGATAGTGACATTGGTTATATAAGCATAAAGTATCTTTTCTGTTAGGAGAGTCATATGGTAGTACTTGCTGGTGATGTCTGACTACACGAGGGATAAGAGAAGAAATGGCTGGTTCCTTACCCCTGACATTCACCACTTACATTCATTCATTGGCAGGTCAGAGGGCGAGATTGTGGCCAAAGCAGGTCCAGTCCCTGTAATTTTGATTATTTCACTCTGTTGATATATCAGTTACTTTTCTCATCATTGAGGTAAAATATCTGACAGAAGCAACTTAAGGAAAGCAAGTTTTGTTTATTTTTTGAAAAGTTTATTTTCATGCACACTTCCAGAAGCATCAAACATTCATGGTGGTGGGACTGTAGTGGAGGCCGCTCACATCAACACACAGTGAGCCTGGGTATAGAAGGTAGGCTAGATCCAGAGGCCTGTGTAAGCTTCCAGGGCCCACCTGGACCTACTTCCTTCAACCAGGCCCTGCTCCCTAAAGTGCCTGTTACAAGTATTAAGGTGGATTAAAAGCTTATTGTTGCTGGGTGTGGTGCAGCACGCCTTTAATCCCAGCACTTGGGAGGCAGAGGTAGGAGGATCACCATGAGTTCGAGGCCACCCTGAAATGACATAGTGAATTCCAGGTCAGCTTGGGCTAGATTGAGACCCAACCTTGAAAAACCGAAAAATGAAAAAAACCAAAAAAAAAAAAAAAAAAAAAGTAGGATGTAACTAACTTCATATACCTGTCACTTAACCTTTGTACTCATTAGATTCACATGTATGTCTTAGCTATGACATGTGATTATGTAAGAATTCAGATAGTTTTATAATGGAAACCTGACTTCTAAAAATATGTCAGTATGAGTCTCAATTTGAGTACATTTTGCCTAAACTTAACATGGTGTCTAACACAGTTTTTCTATTTAGTGGGAATTTCAAAATAGTTAAATTTGTCAAAGGCATGTTTTTAATAGCAGATGTAGTAGTTATCTTCATGTTACTGTGACAGAACACCTGACCAAAAGTAGCTGATGGGAGGAAACGGTTTATTTTGGCTCACAGTCTCAAGGGCAAGTTTCATGATGGCAGTGAAAAAATGGCAGAGCAGAGATTAGACATCATTTCTTGCCGCAGCAGCTGGTAGCAAGAGCATGAGCTGAGCTCTTACAAGGTAGAAGTCCACCCCCAACAACACACCTCCTCTAGCAAGGCTCCACCTCCCAAACTGCCACCAGCTAGGAACCAAGCATTCAAAACATGTAAGTTTATAAGGGGCAGCTGATTCAAACCACCACAGTGGGTGAGAGTTTTTAAGTATGCAATTTAATTTATAGAGAAACTCCTACTTTCATTGCTATAGTGAAACTTAATCTTTAAAGATTTGTCTTGCTTCAAGGCAGGGTCTTATTCTAGCCCAGGCTAACCTGAGACTCTGTAGCTCCAGGTTGGCCTTGAACTCATGGTGATCCTTCTACCTCAGCCTCCTGAGTGTGGGGACTAAAGTTGTATGCCACTATGCCCAGCTAAAGATGTTTTCTAAATGAACTTTGAAGTTCTGTGTTTTTCGGTCTAGATTGTCATATTATCTTGTCTTAAACCAACCTGGGAATGCTTGTAGCTTTTCTTTTTCTTTCAAAACTGATGTTTTTCTGTTTTTTGCTATGTTCCAGTTGAGATATATTCTTTATCTTAATATATGATAGTTTTGAAGTTAATTGCCTTGAAAAAAAAAGTTGTTTAATTGGGTTCACACCCTTCTCAAGGAACAGCAGTGCAGTCATTCATGTGATTTTCTTGAGAAACAGGCAGTATTCTGCATGCTGGAGGAGAGACTTTGAAATCACATGGGCTTGGGTTGAAGCCTCACCTTGGCTAACGAGGCCACTCACTCACTTGCTGATGATGTACTGTGTGCTTGTAAGTATAAGCATGCTTGTCAACATGGCGGGTCTTTACCGTGTGACACCTGCATTTAGTTAGTTTAAAAAACTACTGAGGCTGGGCATGGTGGCGCAAGCCTTTAATTCAGTACTTGGGAGGTAGAGGTAGGAGGATGGCTGTGAGTTCAAAGCTAGCCTGGAACTACAGAGTGAGTTCCAGGTCAGCCTGGGCTAGAGTGAGACCTTACCTCAGAGAAACCAAAAATCATCATCATCATCATCATCAACAACTACTGAGCATTTGGTAGAATTTCAGAACACAGTAAAGTTATAAGAAAAAAACCCAGAAGGGGAAACGAATGAGGATGGGGAGTGAGGACGAGAGTTGGTTTAGGAAGGGAGCAGAGACTGAGGTCTTTGGGGGTTACCCTGTTTGAAGCATAAATGCTTTTACACAAGAAGGCCGTGCGTTTTCCATGATGGGTGTCTTTCTGGTAGGACAGAGGCTGGAGAGGATGGAGGAGATGGCCATACAGAGGTGGGTGGAGTTGAGAGGGAGCTGGAGCCAATGTCTAGGCAGCCGTGTAGACCATAGTATGCATGGACTTCGTGCCATTTCTTCTCAGTAGGCTTTTTAGTCAAGGGGATCTAACTTATGTTTCAACAAGCTCATTGTGGCTGTTCTGTGGAAGACATGGCAGGGCTTGGGAGTGAGGCTGTTAGGAGGCAGGGCACACAGTTGGTTTGCCCTACAGATATGGCAGTAGAAAGACTTGGCACTGAACTGTTCATAGGTGGGAGAAGAGACGATTTGTAAGTCAGCAAAGAAAAAATGACTCAAGG
Organism: Orientallactaga sibirica; assembly: GCA_036365145.1. Classification (NCBI taxonomy): domain Eukaryota; kingdom Metazoa; phylum Chordata; class Mammalia; order Rodentia; family Dipodidae; genus Orientallactaga; species Orientallactaga sibirica. The sequence continues at coordinate 4,360,269 of JAEOAD010001030.1, forward strand.
AAAAATATAGTTTTCAGAAGTTGTGTAGCTGAAGATTAAACGTGGACAACTGGGCAAGAAGAAAGCCCTGAACACCTTGAAGAGGGGAATTTCAGTGGAGGGCTAAGGAGGAGGTCTGATGGGAAGACTGAGGAAAGAATTATGTGCAAGGAGGTAGAGACAGTGAGCCCATGCAGGCAGGATTGGAAATGTGGACGTGTAACAGAGAAGAGAGACATGAGAACCTGAACTGGGTCCCACCAAGAACTCTAGAGTCCTTGCTAAGTCTCGCAGAGCATGTTAGAAAACTGCATGGCCTTTCCAAGCCTGATAGTAAAGACTTCATGATAGTTTTCCTTCTACATATATAAGACTAGACTTTATTAATTTCTAGCCTCCTCCCCCAGCACATTCTATAACTGTTCATGTTTGGTTGTTGATAGTAATGTCAAAAAAAAAAAAACCAAAAACAAGAAAGAAACCTTAAGAATATTGTATACAAATGCCTGGTTCGTTTGTTGGGTTAGAGGAATGCTGTGAGTGATTTTGTGTGATTCCAATCTTTGTTTATAACATAGCGTTTTTCATGCAATGCATTTTGTTCTGATGTATAAATGATAAACTGTATAGTCATATTGATTTTTTTTGTGTAACATAATGAAAGAGAAAATTATCTCCTAGTGTCTGTTCTTAGTGAGCTGCAGAAACCATATTAAGAACAAGCCTGAATTTGAACAATGTATATGCCTTATCTTGTTTATTTGATCCAAGCTGACATTTTAAAAGTCAGAACAGAGATAAAAATCATAGTTAATTGTTTTTATTCTTTAATATAGCTAAACCTGAAAAGCTTTTATATTTGCAGTTAAGACGTTTTCTGAAATAAGACTTACTTCTTACCAAATAGCTTAAGGGTATTTGGTAGCCTTGAAATCAAGGAGGAGTGTTTTTGTCAATTTTGAAAATTAATCATTTTGGTAACAATGATTTCTACTGTAGCTAGAAAGCCGTTGCTAGTTTTCCGAATCCATAAGCTCAGTGACCTTCCATTTGAACCCAGCTGCAATGTCAACATTTTCTTGAGGCAGTTAGGGGCTGCTCCAGCCAATCTGGAGGATATTAGTGGTCTCTTGGAGGGAAGCTGAGACCCTCGATAATTCTTTGGAGCTCCTTACCAAGCCAGAAGCTTTCTGAGATATTATATATTTCTCGGTTCCTTCTTGGCTTTGTTAATAATGCCTACCGTTTCCTTGAAAACCTCATTAGCAGAAAATAGTATCAGACTTGACTGAAGCAGAAGGTAAGGGTAGTTTTATTTGGTAGGTTTTCTATCCTTTAAACACATAGTGTAGAATGTCAGCTACTGGGATTGAATTTATTGCCATCCGACCTTTACAACCTCTTATTTTTCAGTCATCTATTACATATCCAACATATTTTTGTTCAAAGCAAAACTAAGTACGATATCAACTCCCTTTGATCCCTTAACCCCCTTCAGACTTTCTGAGATGTACTGAGCAGTGTTTTTCAAAAATCAGGCCATGACCCATTAATGATCATTAAATCAGTTTTAGTGGGTTGAAATCAGCATTTTTATTTTTAAAAGCATAAATGTAATACAACTCTCATTGTAAGGGTAAGTATTATGATCTTTTTCTTGTCTTTATACAGATGTATTTGTAAATTTACATATAAGCATAAAAGCTACCTTTTTTGCCCAGGGTTGCTCTGAAAATTTGAAAATAATACTACAAGAAATACTTCAGGTAAAGGTCTTATAGCTTTATTAATTTCATTAGCATTTACATTTTCAGTAACGAGCTTTTAGCTATATAGCTGATGCCAGTGTTCATTGATATCTTACAAGAAAATTGAAAATACTGAAGGTTCTTTAAAAAATAAACCTACATTTTTTTAAAGCAACTCTTCTAATTCTGACATTGTCCTATAGTTAAAAACTTCTTTGATTGTCAGAGCTAAAGAAATGCTTCTGTGTAATTCAAAAATATCGTGCTAGTTACTGGGTGTGTGTAGGTATGTAAGGTACAAAACTTTTATTAGGCTTGTACTGGAATTTGTCCCGTTCCTTTATGCTCTATTTTATCTCCTTAAAAATGGTTCACTGTCAGTCCTGAACTCAAAGAAACTTTCAAAAGAAATGCTTGCCCCTTGCCCTTTGAATGCTGTCAGATTCCTCAAGTCTATAATTGAATTCTTCTTCCTACTTGAATTACCCTCGCTACATAAACAGTGAACTCTGTTGTTAATACTTTAGTTAATACCTTAAAAGCTTTCAACTAGGTTTGTATTTGGGTCCTAATATAATGGTTACCATTATTTTTCTATCAAAATGTCATCCTTAATCTCTGCAAATAAATAAATAGATGGTGAGCAAATATATATATGCCTCAGAATTTCCTTATATCCCCATCACATTGTAAATCTTGTTGTGCTGGCTTATAATTTGGGGGGGCATGATACTTGGTTTTTGTTTGTTTGTTTTGTTTTTTTCTTTGACGTAGGATCTCACTCTAGCTCAGGCTGTAGTCTCAGAGTGGTCTTGAACTTATGGCGATCCTCCTACCTCTGCCTTCTGAGTGCTAGGATTAGACATGCACCACCACACCCAGCCGGGGCATGATATTTTTATAATGAGTACTGTTGGGATAAAAATACAGCACACTGAAAGTTTTGCCTCATGATTGAAACTGGGTTGTCGATTCAGAATGAAGACATACTCCATTCTCATTTAAATAATTTGTTCTTGGGGGCTGGAGAGATTGGGTAGTGGATAAGGCACTTGCCTGCAAAGCCTAGGGACCCAGGTTCAACTCCCCAGAACCCATGTAAGCCAGATGCACAAGGTGACATACGTATCTGGAGTTCAATTGCAGTGGCCAGAGGCCCTGGAATGTCAATTCTTATTCCTCCCAAATAAATGAATGAATGATGAATAAATAAATAAATAAATAAATAAATAAATAAATAATTTGTTCATGAAATAGATGGTCCCTTGATCATGATTTATTGCTTGATCTGGTGTTCTGACTACCAAATACCAGTTATGCATCCTGATATATATTTGTGTACATATATATGTATGTGTATAATGCTACCTTCTTGAGGTATGGAGTAATAATGATACTCTTTTTAGCATTTAGGACTCACATAGAGTTCATCTGATCCAGTTATATCACTTTAGAGATGACAAAAGGATGCTAAGAAATGAATGCTGGACCATCGTGTTGGCTTGTCTCTCCTAGCTTGTACATTCAAATCACTTTATAACATTCATTTCTTTTATTTATTAAGAGAGAGAGCATGGATGCACCAGGGCCTCGTACCATTGCCAACGAATTCCAGACACATGCTCACTTTGTACATATAGCATTATATGGATACTGGGGAATCACACTTGGGCCAGCAGGCTTTGCAAATAAGTGCCTTTAATTACTGAGCCATTTCATTAACCCTAGCATTCATTTTTAAAAGTGTATTTATATGTACGTATGTATGTATGTATGCATGCATGTATATATATGTATGTATGCAGTCTATATAAAATGTCAGAATTGTCTACAAAACATAATTTTCTCATATCATTAATTTTTTATGTAGGCAAACAAAAATTATCAAAATATGAGCAATCATATTAAATACTACTATGATTATAATAGAAATTTCAAGATGAAGATTGACATTCTATATCCTGTATGTCTCAACAAAAATACTGTCTTAGCTGGGCATGGTGGTGCACGTGTTTAATCCCAGCACTCGGGAGGCAGAGGTAGGAAGATCACCATGAGTTCGAGGCCACCCTGAGACTACATAGTGAATTCCAGGTCAGCCTGAGCTAGAGTGAATCCTTACCTTGAAAAAGTCTTACTAAGAACTGATGTGTTATAATTTAAAATTCCTTTGTGTGGCATCCTAAACAGTAATATAAATATGATGTTTGTGCCTGTTGATCATTTTGTTGTAGATTCTATGTGTGTCATAAAATGTACATATTTTGGGCTGCAGATAGAACTTTGTTTACATTTAAATTCTGTAATACTACTTGGATAAAAACCAATGCTAATTTAAATTCTCCTAGTATTTGCCACGTCTTTATGCTTAAAATGTCTAGAATGAGCTTAATAACTTTTCTCTGCCTTCGTTTTATTTTGAAGTTAGTATCACTGCATTAGCTGTATTGCAGAAAACAGAAATCAAAACGAGTCATTCTCTGTTGGAGTTGCTTCGGTGTTCATTCTGAGCTTCACCAGTTGATTCATGCTGATAACACTTTGTTAAATACAAAGTATGCCTTAAATACAACCAGATATGTACTTCCCCGTTTACTTTTTTCACTGTACAAATACTGCTAGAGCTGATCAACCATTGTATAGAATAAATGGGGAAAGAATTGAATTTTTGCACACTATTGACTTTATACAAAAAGCAAGGCTAGATGTCTTGAATAAGAAATTTGTGTGGAACTAACAGTTGATATAAAGTAATAACAAACTTGTTTATTTTCACATTGAAAATAAAAGCATCCCAAGGTATAAGGTCATGCCCCACTTTAATTTAATTTAATTTTTTTGAGAGAGAGAGACACAGAGAGACAGAGACAGAGGGAGAGAAAGACAGAGATGGGCGCTCCAGCAGTCTCTCAGCTGCTGTGAACCAAATCCAGATGCATGCCCCCCTTGTGGTCAAGTGCGGCATTGCGCCCTTGCGTCACTTTGCATCTGGCTAAACGTGGGACCTGGAGATTGGAACTGGGTTCTTAGGCTTAGCAGGCAGGCACCTTAACTGCTAAGCCATCTCTCCAGCCCAAATTTAATTTAATTTTTTAAAAGATATTTTATTTTTATTTATTTGAAAGAGAGATACAGAAATAAGCAGGGAGAGAGAGAGAACGAGCATACCAGGGCCTCCAGCCACTGCAAACAAACTCCAGATACATGTGCCCCCTTGTGCATCTGGCTTACATGGGTCCTGGGGAATCGAACCTGGGTCCTTAGGCTTTGCAGGCAAGCATCTTAACGGCTAAGTCATCTATCTCTCCAGTCCCCCACTGTAATTTTATAGTTGATGGAAACAGAAAAGCTACTATGCAGCTGAGTGTTGTGTCCTAAAAACAGGCATTGGGCCCTCAGATCAGCACCAGGAGTGCTTGTTGTTTACTGTTCATTCTCCTCTGGTGCCTGTCACTTCAGGAGCTGTGAGGGCACAATGGAATGCCAGAGCTGCTTTCTGGGAGGATGCACCCAGTTGTGCTGTTGTTGTTTTATTTTGTTTGTTTGTTGTTTTCTTTTGTTGTTTTGTTTTGTTTTGAGAGAGACAGAGAGAGAGGGAGAGGAAGACAGATAGAGATGGGCGTGCCAGCAGTCTCTCAGCTGCTGCAAACGAAATCTTGATGTGTGGGCCCCCTTGTGGTCAAGTGCGGCATTGGGCCCTTGCGTCACTTTGCATCTGGCTAAACGTGGGACCTGGAGATTGGAACCAGCATTCTTAGGCTTAGAAGGCAGGTGCCTTAACCGCCAAGCCATCTCTCCAGCCCTGTTGTTTTGTTTTTATTGTACACTAACCTGATGGGAAAGTGTGTTGGAGCAAAACCACCAAAGAAATCCACAGTTCGTGCTAGTGTGCTTAGATTTTAAAAGAATGCCCGAGTGGTATAGACTTTTCTGTTCTCATTTACTGTGTGTACTTCCTTGTCATTTATGACTTTGAAATTCTGTCTGCCCTTTGCCTTGAATCTTGTGATCTGCCTATCAAACTGTCACAAATACAGATGCCAAGTACATAGTCATTTGTACACCTCGATATATTGATATATGCATATTCTCTGCCACTTTTTCATTTAACCTTTTCTCAACGCCAGATTCCCTTTTTGGTAGAAGTTAAGAGCTCCATGTTGGGTTGGAGGTACAGCTCTTTGCTTAGCACGGGTGAGGCTCTGGGCCCCACCCATAGCAAAAGGAAAAAGAAAATCTAAATGGCTTGGTAGGGACCCTACCAGTGAAAAGATAGAAACTTTCCTGTTTCCTAAATTTCATCAGTATATTACATAGAAAAAAGCACTTATAATTCCAGCTTTATACAGTATTTGTCCATTCGTTGTTGTGACCAAATGTCTGACAGGAAGCAGCTTAAGGAAGGGTTGAGTTTTAGCTTACAGTTCTGGTGGCCGGTCCATTGGTGCAGGGAAAACATGGTGGCTGGAACAGGAGGTGCCTGGTCTTGTTAGATCCACTCAGAAAGCAGAGAAAGAGAACAGGAAGTGGGCCAGGCTATAAAACCTCAAGACCTGCCCACACTGCTGACTTCCTGCAGGTTCACTTCCTTCTCAAGTAGCACAAGCAGCCGGGAACCAAGTGCTCCAACACCAAACCTGTGGGGCCACTTCGCCTCAGTCCACGGAAGAAAGAGATGCTGAATTTTGTGGGTTTTATTTTGTTTATTAACTTTTATTTTTAGTGCTGGACTTGGTGGCGCACACCTTTAATCCCAGCCTCAGGAGGCAGAGGTAGGAGGATTGCTGTGAGCTCAAGGCCACCCTGGGACTAGAGAGTGAGTTCTAGGTCAGTCTGGGCAGGAGTGAGACTCTACCTCCACAAACCAAAACTCACATTCATAACCCACACCCCATGGTGTGTGGTGAACATCAGCAACCCCACTGAGGAGGGCCCTCAGTGGAATGGGGGCTGGGAGGAAAGGACATAATGGGTCCAACACATGATGCATCCATACAAAGTTTCATATGTATATATATGAATAACAAATAATAAAGTGGATGTGTATATGCTAAATAAATAAAACCTGTGGATATATACACTTTATTAAGAGCTTCATTTTGACATTTTCACACACATATGTCATTTTACTTGGACAGAGTAGAAGTCATTCATCCCCTGGTTGTCATATCCATTTCTACAGTTGCCCTCAAATTTGTTTACGACACATTTAAAAGCTAAACTGGTCAGAAATTATGTGCCACTAAAGGTCTTCCATTTAGTTTTCTGATACCTTATCTTACTACTATACTCTTTTAGGCATTTAAGAATAAAAATTACCCTGGAGATTTAATGTTCCAATGTACATCAGTAATTTTTTTTAATTCACTTGTTCAAATGTATAGGTTACCAATTTAATTCCCTGAGGAGACCAATATGATGTTTACTACTAGTGATAACTTAGAATGTGTCCTGCTGACCCTCGGATACACTTTGTAAAAGGACTGATTCTTTAAAAGCAATTTTTGAAGTTAGCATATCATGTAATGAGTTTCATGTTTCATTCTAGTCTGTTCTATAATTTACCCTTTTTACTGATTTTTAAGCAATTATGTCCATGCAGTACAAATACTGCTAGAGCTGATCAACCATTGTATAGAATAAATGGGGAAAAAATTGAATTTTGCACACTATTGACTTTATACAAAAAGCAAGGCTAGATGTCTTGAATAAGAAATTTGTGTGGAACTAACAGTTGATATAAAGTAATAACAAACTTGTTTATTTTCACATTGAAAATAAAAGCATCCCAAGGTATAAGGTCATGCCCCACTTTAATTTAATTTAATTTTTTTGAGAGAGAGAGACACAGAGAGACAGAGTCAGAGGGAGAGAAAGACAGAGATGGGCGCTCCAGCAGTCTCTCAGCTGCTGTGAACCAAATCCAGATGCATGCCCCCCTTGTGGTCAAGTGCGGCATTGCGCCCTGCGTCACTTTGCATCTGGCTAAACGTGGGACCTGGAGATTGGAACTGGGTTCTTAGGCTTAGCAGGCAGGCACCTTAACTGCTAAGCCATCTCTCCAGCCCAAATTTAATTTAATTTTTTAAAAGATATTTTATTTTTATTTATTTGAAAGAGAGATACAGAAATAAGCAGGGAGAGAGAGAGAACGAGCATACCAGGGCCTCCAGCCACTGCAAACAAACTCCAGATACATGTGCCCCCTTGTGCATCTGGCTTACATGGGTCCTGGGGAATCGAACCTGGGTCCTTAGGCTTTGCAGGCAAGCATCTTAACGGCTAAGTCATCTATCTCTCCAGTCCCCCACTGTAATTTTATAGTTGATGGAAACAGAAAAGCTACTATGCAGCTGAGTGTTGTGTCCTAAAAACAGGCATTGGGCCCTCAGATCAGCACCAGGAGTGCTTGTTGTTTACTGTTCATTCTCCTCTGGTGCCTGTCACTTCAGGAGCTGTGAGGGCACAATGGAATGCCAGAGCTGCTTTCTGGGAGGATGCACCCAGTTGTGCTGTTGTTGTTTTATTTTGTTTGTTTGTTGTTTTCTTTTTGTTGTTTGTTTTGTTTTGAGAGAGACAGAGAGAGAGGGAGAGGAAGACAGATAGAGATGGGCGTGCCAGCAGTCTCTCAGCTGCTGCAAACGAAATCTTGATGTGTGGGCCCCCTTGTGGTCAAGTGCGACATTGGGCCCTTGCGTCACTTTGCATCTGGCTAAACGTGGGACCTGGAGATTGGAACCAGCATTCTTAGGCTTAGAAGGCAGGTGCCTTAACCGCCAAGCCATCTCTCCAGCCCTGTTGTTTTGTTTTTATTGTACACTAACCTGATGGGAAAGTGTGTTGGAGCAAAACCACCAAAGAAATCCACAGTTCGTGCTAGTGTGCTTAGATTTTAAAAGAATGCCCGAGTGGTATAGACTTTTCTGTTCTCATTTACTGTGTGTACTTCCTTGTCATTTATGACTTTGAAATTCTGTCTGCCCTTTGCCTTGAATCTTGTGATCTGCCTATCAAACTGTCACAAATACAGATGCCAAGTACATAGTCATTTGTACACCTCGATATATTGATATATGCATATTCTCTGCCACTTTTTCATTTAACCTTTTCTCAACGCCAGATTCCCTTTTTGGTAGAAGTTAAGAGCTCCATGTTGGGTTGGAGGTACAGCTCTTTGCTTAGCACGGGTGAGGCTCTGGGCCCCACCCATAGCAAAAGGAAAAAGAAAATCTAAATGGCTTGGTAGGGACCCTACCAGTGAAAAGATAGAAACTTTCCTGTTTCCTAAATTTCATCAGTATATTACATAGAAAAAAGCACTTATAATTCCAGCTTTATACAGTATTTGTCCATTCGTTGTTGTGACCAAATGTCTGACAGGAAGCAGCTTAAGGAAGGGTTGAGTTTTAGCTTACAGTTCTGGTGGCCGGTCCATTGGTGCAGGGAAAACATGGTGGCTGGAACAGGAGGTGCCTGGTCTTGTTAGATCCACTCAGAAAGCAGAGAAAGAGAACAGGAAGTGGGCCAGGCTATAAAACCTCAAGACCTGCCCACACTGCTGACTTCCTGCAGGTTCACTTCCTTCTCAAGTAGCACAAGCAGCCGGGAACCAAGTGCTCCAACACCAAACCTGTGGGGCCACTTCGCCTCAGTCCACGGAAGAAAGAGATGCTGAATTTTGTGGGTTTTATTTTGTTTATTAACTTTTATTTTTAGTGCTGGACTTGGTGGCGCACACCTTTAATCCCAGCCCTCAGGAGGCAGAGGTAGGAGGATTGCTGTGAGCTCAAGGCCACCCTGGGACTAGAGAGTGAGTTCTAGGTCAGTCTGGGCAGGAGTGAGACTCTACCTCCACAAACCAAAACTCACATCTCATAACCCACACCCCATGGTGTGTGGTGAACATCAGCAACCCCACTGAGGAGGGCCCTCAGTGGAATGGGGGCTGGGAGGAAAGGACATAATGGGTCCAACACATGATGCATCCATACAAAGTTTCATATGTATATATATGAATAACAAATAATAAAGTGGATGTGTATATGCTAAATAAATAAAACCTGTGGATATATACACTTTATTAAGAGCTTCATTTTGACATTTTCACACACATATGTCATTTTACTTGGACAGAGTAGAAGTCATTCATCCCCTGGTTGTCATATCCATTTCTACAGTTGCCCTCAAATTTGTTTTTACACATTTAAAAGCTAAACTGGTCAGAAATTATGTGCCACTAAAGGTCTTCCATTTAGTTTTCTGATACCTTATCTTACTACTATACTCTTTTAGGCATTTAAGAATAAAAATTACCCTGGAGATTTAATGTTCCAATGTACATCAGTAATTTTTTTTAATTCACTTGTTCAAATGTATAGGTTACCAATTTAATTCCCTGAGGAGACCAATATGATGTTTACTACTAGTGATAACTTAGAATGTGTCCTGCTGACCCTCGGATACACTTTGTAAAAGGACTGATTCTTTAAAAGCAATTTTTGAAGTTAGCATATCATGTAATGAGTTTCATGTTTCATTCTAGTCTGTTCTATAATTTACCCTTTTTTACTGATTTTTAAGCAATTATGTCCATGCATGGTGGTGCACGTCTTTAATCCCAGCACTCGGGAAGTAGAGGTAAGAGTATCACTGTGAGTTCGAGGCCACCCTGAGACTACGTAGTGAATTTCAGGTCAGCCTGGGCTAGAGTAAAACCCTACCTTGAAAAACCATAAACAAACAAACAAACAAAAACTAATTGTATTTGTTATGAATTTGTACCCATTAAAATTGAACAAGGGTGGGGGTAACTGGAGAGATGGCTTAGTGGTTAAGGACCCTCAGGACCTAGGTTCAGTTCCCCAGTGTCCACTTAAAACAAATGTACAAAATGGTGCATGTGTCTGGAGTTTGCAGTGACTAGACACCCTGGCATGCTCATTCTTTCTCTCTGTCTGCCTCTTTCTCCCTGTCTCTCTCTAATAAATAAATAAAATAATATGAAAAGGTTGACCAGGAGGTCTGGAGAGGTGGCTCACTTGCAAAAGCTGCTTGCTTGAAAAGCCCGCAGCTACAGTTCACTTCCCTAGTGCTCAGCAAACATAAAGCCAAGTGCACAAAGTGGCACACAATCTCAAGTTGGTCTGCAGCTGCAAGAGGCTCTGGCACACCTATGTATTCTCTCTCTCTCTCTCTCTAATAGTAAATAATAGATAAATAATAAAGAAACATGGGGGTCTGCCTTTCCAACATGCATGTACAGTGCCTTCAGATGCTGTTCTTTCCAGAATGCTGTGATGGCACCATCAGTTGCAGGCCTTTCTGGCATGCATGCATGCATGCATGCATACATACATACATACATACATACATACAATGTGTAATGACACACTTAGCTGCAAGTCTTTCCAGCATGGGTGTGTATTTATGTGTGATGGCGCCCTCAGCTGTGGACCTTTCCTGTGTGTGTGTGTGTGTGTGTGTGTGTGTGTGTGTGTGTGTGTGTGTTGGAAGCCTTCTTGGCATGTGCGTTTGAATGTGCATGTATATGTGTGATGGCACCCCCAGCTGCAGGCCTTTCTGGAATGTGTGTGATACCTTCAGTTTCAGGCAGGACAAGGCTCTGGCATATCAACTAACTTTCCGTCTTGGCTTTTTTCACGTGAGCTTGTGAAGGACCAGGTAAACACATGTTTGTAGGTCTGGTCATGATCACATTGCACTGTGAAGGTTTTCAACTCTTATAGATAGAGAGTGTTAACAGACATAATGTAAAATGAGGTATCTTTGAAAACCAAAATTTATTATTGCCTCAATGCCTTGATCTGCTTAGTTAAGAATACTCTGATAGCCAGACATGGTGGCGCATGTCTTTAATCCCAGCACTCAGGAGGCAAGGTAGGAGGATCACCATGAGTTTAAGGCCACCCTGAGACTACATAGTTAATTCCAGGTCAGCCTAAACTAGAGTGAGACCCTATCTCAAAAAATGAACAAAAGGGGGCCGGAGAGATGGCTTAAGGGTTAAGGTATTTGCCTGCAAAGCCAAAGGATCCCGGTTTGATTCTCCAGGCCCATGTAAGCCAGATGCACAAGGGGTTGCATGCATCTGGAGTTCGTTTGCAGTGGCTGGAGGCCCTGGCGCACCCCTCCCCGCTCTGCCTCTTTCTCTCAAATAAATAAAGTCCCCATAGTTTTTTTTTTAAAGAATACTCTGAGATTGTAAAGTAAGCTGTTGCGATTATGAAGTAATACCTTATTTTTAAAGTCTTTTAAAGTTTTATTTATTTGAGACAGAGGGAGAGAAGAGAGAGAAGGGAGGGGCAGGAGGGAGAGAAAGAGAAAGAAAGAGAAAGGGAGAATGAGAATGGGTGCGCCAGGGCCTCTAGCCACTGCAAACAAACTCCAGATGCATGCGCTACCATGTGCATCTGGCTTATGTGGGACCTGGAGAGTCAAACTTGGGTCCTTTTAGGCTTCACAGGCCAATTCCTTAACCACTAAGCTATCTCTCCAGCCCAGTAACACCTTTTTTAAAAAAAAATTTATTTATTTGCAAGCACAGAGAGATAGGAGACAGAAAGAATGGGCGCACCAGGGCTTCTAGCCACCGCAAATGAACTCTAGGTGCATGTGCCCTTTGTGCATCTGGCGTGTGGGTCCTGGGGAATTGAACCTGGGTCCTTTGGCTTCATAGGCAAACACTTTAACTGCTAACCCATCTCTCCAGCCCAACATTGTTTTTAATTAAAAGGATTCTGTTTATGATTGAAAATCTCCGATCTAAAAGAAAGAAATAACAGATATAGTGCCTCTTTGTTTTAGCAAAAAATTTGCTGTCCTGTGGAAGTAGTATTTTAAACAAACTAATCAAATTATAGATGTTACTCAGTAGGTCAGCAAAATAAATAAATAAATGCAAAGTTAGCAGGCGAACTTGTTGGGAAGAAGAAGGGATTTAGCAGGAGGGAAAAATGTAATTGGAAGTAAATATGATCAAACACATTAGGTTCATGTACGAAATTATAAATAAATAAAATTTTAAAATGGTAAAAAAAATATAGCGTACTAATCGTTAGCAAGGCACAGGAAATCTCATTTTAATATATTGAGCACATTCAAATTCTAAAATGGAAATAGAATAGTCAAATGGGCAAATTTTAATTTGTAACTAACAAAAGTAGCTGTTGAGCTATTAAGAGCTCTTATAAAAGGACATTGCTTTATTTAAAGTAGCGAAAAAAAAAAAAAGGAGAATTATACAGATATAGCTTCCTGGGATTCTCAAGGAAGATGTTGTCGTCCTCTGAATCTAGGCATTGTTTTCTTTGGATTTCTGGTTTTTAAATGAAGATTGCTTGTTTTATCGCCTCCCACATTTTAGTTTAAAAGACACTTGGGGGAGCTGGGCATGGTGGCGCACACCTTTAATCCCAGCATTCGGGAGGCAGAAGTAGGAGGATCGCCATGAGTTTGAGGCCACCCTGAGGATACAGAGAGAATTTCAGGTCAGCCTGGGCTACAGTGAGACCCTACCTCGAAAAAACAAACAAACAAAAAAAGATACTTGGGGCTGGAGAGATGGCTTAGCAGTTAAGCACTTGCTTATGAAGCCTAAGGACCCCGGTTCGAGGCTCAATTCCCCAGGACCCACGTAAGCCAGATGTACAAGGTGGAGCATGCATCTGGAGTTCTTTTGCAGTGGCTGGAGGCCCTGGTGTGCCCATTCTCTCTGTCTCTTTCCCTTTCTCTGTCTTAAATAAATAAAGTTTTTAAAAGACACTTGATTTTAAAGCAAAGAATTAAGCACTCCCTTGATAGTGCTTGTGTTAGGTAGATAAGGTGGTAGTAGTAACACTGATCTGAAGTCCTCTTACCTTCCATAATAAAAGAACCCCAGAAGTTACTCTGAGCTGTTTCGTCTTCTTCCTCTGACAAGCTTGTGCGTCTGTCTTTCTTCTTTTTTTTTTCCTGTTGTGTCCCAGTACTTAGCACCTCGTGGTATATAGGAAGTATTTGAGTATTTGTTGAGTGAGCTAATTAAAATAGTTCCACTATAGCAAAATTGCCTGGTAACTGGGGAAGAGGGAATTACATAGATATTTTCCACAAAATTTTCATTTCCATCAAAATGCTGTTTTAATATATTGATGGAAGTCTTCAAATGATATCAGGGTATATTAATTTAATAACTAGAGTACTCCAAAATATTTACCTGGTGACTTAAGGATCCCATTATGAGTAATTACTGTAATGCCTAGGTGGGTTAGTGAAGCTTACAGAACTGCCCTGGTGCAAATAATCATGAACTATTTGATGGTCAATTTAAACCAGATAACACATTTTGGAAATTTGAAGAAAATACATTTATTTGTTTATTTATTTGAGAGAAAGAAAGAAGCAGAGAGAGGGAGAGAAAGGGCATGTCAGGGCTTCCAGCCATTGCAAATGAACTCCAGATACATGTGCCCCCTTGTGCATCTGGCTTATGTGGGTCCTAGAAAATTGAATTGGGATCTTTTGGCTTTGTAGGCAAATGCCTAACTGCTAAGTCATCTCTCCAGGCCTGGAATGGTTTTTATATTCCTGTTGTGTGCGCTCTGTCATTTTACTCACAATTATGTAGATAATGGTATAAGACTGGCCATCCTTGCGTATCAAATGGCACGTGTGGATTTTCTGACAGATAATTGCCATTTAGTAACTTGTATTTTCAGGTTCAAAAAAAGAATGGTTTTGCGGGGGGGGGATATCTAAATTTTTTGATTCCTGAGCTCTGGATGAGCAGGCATATTGTTAGGTAGATTACAGTGTGTAGTTGGCCGTATATGCTTACTTCTCGTGGGAGAATTGTTCTTCCATGGGCATTTGCTAAGACTGTTAGAGATGGCACATCGAAGAGAATGCTTACTCTTGTGGTTAAAAGGCAAAATCCTCATACTTGAATTTACTGTAGCAACTATGTTTGTTCTGAAATGCAGAGTTGTATTTTAAAGATTTATACCTCCTAAATTATTCTCAACACAAGAATATTTTATACTGAGAACAGGTCTCACTACTGGAATTGCAAGAGTCTCTTTGTTTATGTTAATTAAAAGAAGTATTACTTTTTCTTTTATTTTATTTTCCTGATAACATGTTTCCAAAGTCTATGCTATTGTTATCAGTTTAGTCCTTTAAAGCTAAGGAATGCCTGTGTAAATGCAAATAAGCTCAAGGAAGTGTTACCTCTGGGTTGTGAAACTCTGTGGCTTTCAGTGTTGATGCTGTTTATCTATTCCTAATAAAGAAGGGTGCAGGATCCTGTGTATGTTCCTTTAAGAGTTAGGTTTCACTCTAATTTTATAGGGGCTCTAAAATAGTGAAATGCAAAACCATGTCTAGATGTGACTGGGGATATAGCCCAGTCATAGAGCATTGTTTAAAGCATGTATAAAGCCCTCAGTTTGATTTCTACATGACTAAAAAAAAAAAAAAAATTAAAACTGGGGCTGGAGAGTTGCCTCACTAGTTAAAGGTAATTGCTTGCAAAAACTGATGGCCTAGGTTCGGACCCCCATTACCCACGTAAAAGCCAGCTGCACAAAGTAGCACATGCATCTGGAGTTCATTTACAGTAGCAGGAGGCCCCGGCACACTCATATTCATATTCTCTCCTTGCAAAGAAAATAAATAAATTTTACCAAAATTAACACTGTCCACACATGGCAAGAAAAGGTAACAATAAATTAGACTGAGCTAAAATAAGAAATTATATGTCTGTGCAGGTACTAAAAATACAGCCTAGGGGCTGGAGAGATGGCTTAGCGGTTAAGGTATTTGCCTGCAAAGCCAAAGGGTCCTGGTTTGATTCTTCAGGACCCATATAAGCCAGATGCACAAGGGGGTGCATGTGTCTGGAGTTTGTTTGCAGTGGCTAGAGGCCCTGGTGCTCGCTAGCTCGCTCGCTCTCTCTCTCTCTCTTTCAAATAAATAAATAAATAAATAAATAAATAAATAAATAAATAAATAATTTTTTTAAATGTAGCCTAAGGGGGCTGGAGAGATTGCTTAGTGGTTAAGATGCTTGCCTGCAAAGCCTAACAACCCAGGTTTGATTCCCCTGTACTCATATAAAGCCAGATGCACAGTGGTGCATGCATCTGGAGTTCATTTCCAGCAGCTGGAGTCTCCGTCATGCCCATCCTCCCTCCCCCTCCCTCCCAGAGAGAATGAGAATAGGTCCACCAGGGCCTCCAGCCGTTGCAAGTGAACTCCAGATGCGTATACCACTGTGCGTCTGGCTTACGTGGGTCCTGGGGAATCAAACTCCGGTCGTTAGTCTTTGCAGGCAAGCACTTTAACCACTGAGCCATCTCTCCAGCCTAGGGTCAGCATTTATATCATCAAAATTTATACTTAGGCAGGAGGTGGGTCAGTAACAATGCACAGGAAAAAGAAAGCCAAATATATATGCTCATCCCCTGGTACCTGCTAAATACTGGTTCTAGGATTTCTCTTCCTGCATTGTTCCTCAAATTCTCAGGTGCTTCAGTCTCTTTTTTCCCCCTTTAAAAAACTTTTAATATATATTTTATTTTATTTTTATTTATTTGAGAGAAAGAGGCAGAGAGAGAGAGAGAATGGGCACACCAGGGCATCCAGCCACTGCAAACTAACTCTAGATGCATGCGCCACTTTGTGCACCTGGCTTATGTGGGTCCCAGAGAATCGAACCAGGGTCCTTTGGCTTTGCAGGCAAATGCCTTAACCACTAAGCCATCTCTCTAGCCCGCTTCAGTCCCTTGTATAAAATGGCATAGTGTTTGCATATAGCCTATATCTTCCTATACACTCTAAAGTTTCCCATACACTAATTATAATACCTGATAGAGGACAAATGTTATATAGTTGTTACCGTTTCTGTTTAGGAAATATATGACAAGAAAGAAGTCTATGCGTGTTCCGTATAGATGTTCCCTCCTCCCCCAAGTATTTTTGATATATAGCTTGTTGAGTCCAAGAGTATATAGCCCATGGATACAGAGGGCGACTGTGTTTCCTTACATGGATAGGTTATTAATGGTAATGCTAAACGCTAAGTCACGCTCCCTAGCTCCGTGGCTGGATTACGAAGTACACATTGATTATGCTACTCATCTGACGGTCATGTGAACAAAAGGCAAGTATGTAGTTTAGTGCACTCTGAAGCCATAGGTCATGTATTAATGGTCTAGAGTGCAAGTGCCTTTCTTTTGTTAGCTAATGGGGACTTCCTAATCCTAGCTCAGAGTCAAATTTATTTTATGCTTCGAGTACTAAAGGAAAGGAGACAAGTAACGCAATCGCCCTTTTCATCACAAGCTGAGTTATTACATAAGAAGCAATCTATTTGAAAAGTAGTTTTGAATAGTTATTTTTTAAAAAAATTTTTATTGACTTCTATACTTAACAGACAACAAACTATGATATTTCCCTCCCCTCCCCCCATTCCCCTTCAGAACTCCACTCACCATCATATCCCCTCCCTCTCTCCATTAGTCTCTTTTAATTTGATGTCATCATCTTTTTCTCCTATTGAATAATTAATTTTATAGTCACAATACAAGAGAAGTACATGAGGCCAGCATCCATTTTTTTTCGATTAATGCAAAATCAGCATTGGCCTATCAAATGATCTTTATTTTTGTGGCATATACTAACATCTGTAGAAGGAAAAAGATCTTTATAAGTCATACAACTTTATCTTTCCAGGGTTGTATGTGACACATCTGTAGTAATACTGTGCATAGAACAAGAAGAACTTAGTTTGAGCCTGCATTGTCAGTCAGGTCTGTCCACTACATCATGATGCCCGGCAGCGTCTAACATTAAGAAGAGCATGGTTGGTTTGTTTTTCTGGGTGTTTTTCATTTCTGTTTTATTTCAAGATTGTACTTGATTCTTCCACCTAACAGCCTACAGATACTTGACCTGCATTGAGTTGTCAGTGTGTGTACGTGTTGTCTCATATCACTCACGTCTCACAGTACCTCAGAGCCAGTGTGCTCTCATTCTACCAGTGACACATAGGGGCATAGAGAAGGCACAGGCTTGTTCTTTGTTCTTTTTTCTTGTTTTTTTTTCTTGGCAGCTTCCATACATACAGGAAATAAACCATGATAATTCCCCCCTCCCCCACTTTCCCCTTCACAGATCTACACTCCATCATATTCCCTCCCTTTCTCCATTAGTCTCTCTTTTATTTTGATGTTATCATCTTTTCCTCCTATGTGAAGATAGTGCTAGGCACTGCGAGGTCATGGATATCAAGGCCAATTTTTGTGAGGTCAATTGTATTGTAAGCAGTCCTACCCTTCCTTTGGCTCTTACATTCTTTCTGCTACTTCTTCTGCAATGGACCCTGAGCCTTGGAAGGTGTGATAGAGATGTCTCAGTGCTGAACATTCCTCCATCACATCTTCCCAGCACTGTGGTGCTTTTAGGGTCATTCCAGTGGTCACCATCATCTGAAAAGAAAAGCTTCTCTAACCAAAACTGAGAGTAGCATTAACATATGGATATGAATATTAAGTAAAATACTTACAGGGCAGTTTGGTGAGCAAAATATATGCATTTAGCAACACAAGAGCAGGCTTTACACTCCTAATGCTCATGACCTTCCACACCATAGGCACCAGAGGCAGAGAATGGGCATGCCAGGGCCCCAGCCACTATAAACGAACTCCAAACACATGTGCCACCTTTGTGCATCTGGCTTATGTGGTCCTGGGGAATCTAACCTAGGTCCTTTGGCTTTGCAGGCCTTAACTGCTAAGCCATCTTCCCAGTCCCCAACATAGGCTTTTGATTAGGTTTTCAGTACCAGGCATATATTCCCTCCCATAGAGTGGGTCTCCAGTCTAATTAGAGAGCAGTTGGTTTCCCTCATAACAGACATGCCACTATTGCACCCGTTGGCTCCTTTGGCCTGGCTGGCCAAACTTGAGGTTTGCAATGTCCACTGCTTTCACCACTGATGGCCTCTGTCTCCCATAGGGCTGCATGTAATGCAGCTTTTTCAGCTTAGCCCCTGTTTGATTTCTCAGTGACCTTGCGGCCCAGGAATGTGGAGTCTTCAGCATTAGAGTATCACCATCTATTCCTGGTGGGAAACCAAGAGCCTTGGCAATGGCACAGGCTTGTTTTTAACCTCGCCATCCATGTTCCTGCTCACCTTAAAGTTCATAGAAGATAGAGATCCCTTTCTAGATTGCCCAGGAATCAGTAAATTCTTGGTTAACTCTCACATTTTAAATCTGGTAGACTACAGGACAGGCCTTCAATCATTCTATATTTCTAACACATTTAATGAAGGTTCTAGAAAGCAAGAAGATACTCATTCTTGACAATTTAAAAATGGATCCCTGCCATTCGTGGTAGCACATGCCTTTAATCCCAGCATTTGGGAGGCAGAGGTAGAAGGATCACCATGAGTTCAAGGCCACCCTGAGACTACATAGTGAATTCCAGGTCAGTCTGGGCTAGAGTGAGACCCTACTTTGAAAATCCAAAGAAAAGAAACAAGGATCCCTAAGGGGCTGGAGAGACTGTTCAGTGGTTAAGGCGCTTGCCTGTGAAGCCTAACGACCTGGGTTCATTTCCCCAGTAACCATGTAAAGCCAGATGCACAAAGTAGCACATGCATCTGGAGTTTGTTTGCAACGGCAGGAGGCCCTGGTGTGCCCATTTTCTCTCTCTCTCTCCCCTTATAAATAAATAAATAAAATCTTTTTTAAAAATGGATCCCTTATAGTAAATGCCCATGTTTCCAAATCATAGATTATGATAACGTTGTATATTCTTCAGTTTGTCAACAAGAGTAAGTACTGAGTGCTTTTCCTCTGGTTCCACAAGCATCCGTAGCCAGGTAATGTGAATAGATACTGCATAATCAAAAGTGATTGGAACAGTTCCTGCCCTGTCAGAGTTCTGCTGCATTGATTTTGGTCTCATGAGAAAGACAAAAACAAATGGGTTGTTTATGAAACCCTGTGGTAACTGAAATCACAGAAATGCACTGTGTCGTTGAGAAGTGCAAATTTTATTGATAGGGAATCGTAACATACTTACCACACTGTAGATTTAGTGTTCAAGAAAATTATTCAATGAAAACGCTTTAGTCCCCTTTTGGAAAACATGAGTTGTAGAAATTTAGTAAGGAGCATATTCAACCCGAAGAGTACAGTTGATTTTTTTAAAAGGCAAAATGAAATCAACATGCAGTTATCTACAGTGTTAATCTTGTCTGTTTTTCTTACTCATCTCATTTTCTTTGGAACCTGTCTTTCCTACCGTCTTCCCTCATCAAGTCAGCACTTTTGGGAAGGAAAAAGTACCTGGCTCTGGCATGTGGCAATTGATCCTGCTTAAATGAGTGCAAGGAATAGGTCTGTGCGCCAAAGAATGGTGTCCGTTTTCGCCTGGATTGATAATGTCCCATCCACTCCCCAGTGAAACCATTTGGCCACCCTTGTCCCGCCCAGGAGGACTGGCATTGCCATGAGCTAGTATTCCAGCAGAGCGTTCAAACCTCAACACGGGCTATTCTCTGCAGCTAAACTTCACAAATTGAGAGACAGAGATATGGGAGAGGAGAGCAGTTATTTGAGCTCAGGTTTCACCAGTGAAACAAAACCATTGCATAGTGTCTACTTAGTACAGTTCCAAATGTAAAAAGAGTTTTGACTTCATCCTCTGCAAGTGAACAAGACAGAAGGAGATCTAATTCTACTTTTTCGAAACTTGCTGCCTAAAAGTGGCAAGGTAGATGGGGGAATAATATAAAGCAGACCAAAGTGACAGTTTATTCTGAAATGACAGATACTGTATTTTCTTCAAGATGCCCTCATCCTTGTTGCATATTTCATGTTATTAAATCACTGCCATGTAAAATATATCCAGAAATACACTCTTTGGACAAGAATACACAAGGCATTTGGCTTTCTAAAATGTCAATGCCCTGAAAACGCAAGCGCTGACGTGGAGTCATTTCCCCATCACAGCCGCACCATGAAGAGTTCATCTTGCTCTCATCGGCTCGTGCGTGTTTCCCAGTGCAGGAGTGTTAGGTAGGGCACCTACAGCGGCATGCGGAGATGCCCCGCGTGGAGCCAAGTGCTGTTGCCAACTCTAGTGTATGGCATCTGACAAAGCCACGCTTGGGCCATGGAGAGTCTGACTAGAAGTTTCCTTCCTTCTCTCCTCCACCTGAATCCAAGTAGGAAAACACAGGACACTGTTCATTCTGCTAAAGTGACAGGAATATTTTCCTCAGCATTCAGAGACACTCAAGTATTTTTTGTTTCTTTATTTTGCTTTTCATTTTATGAGGCAGGGTTTCACTTTAGCCCAGGTTGGCCTCAAGCTCATGGCAGTCCTCCTACCTCAGTCTCCTGAGAGCTGTGATTAAAGGTGTGTGCCACCACACCCAGCTTCCTACCCACACTCATACAGGTGTGCGTGCACACACATACCAGTACCAGTTTTTGTAGGTTGTCAAAATGCTTTTGCTGTAATCCTTGTGCAAGGGGGGGGGTCATACATAAGATAAATACATGGTACGAACTAAAATTATTGGGAGGGAACATATTTTATGAATTCTCTGAGGCACATTTTTTTCCTGTGTTAGTATTTCCGAAATCCAGATACATCTTGCAGTCAGTGCCTGGCAGCTGTCCTAACAGAGCTGTCATCGCCTGTACACATGCACCCAGACTCACAGAACGAGTGTCAGTGGTTTGTAAGAACAGCCCAGAACTGCTCACTGAGCAGAGAACACGGCCTTTCACTCTCGTGACGGCACACGGATTGGTAATGTGTGGGAAAGCATGGATCAACTCAGGGCCGCAGAATAACTCAGAAGTATTAAACTGGAACAAAAGTTTTATGCAGCATGCTTTACTTTTTATTATCTACATGAGTGATTTATTATCTACATGAGCACTACACTAAGAAAATCCAGGTAACTCTGAAACCATTTGTTCAGTTAGTGTGAAAATGTGTTGTCTTAATTTAACTGACAGAGATTTTTTTTTTCCCCCATTGGTACATAAAATAGATGTGTCTGACAACTGATGCTGCTTTAGAGTCAAAGAAATGCAGTAGCCATTTCTTCCTTATTTATGATATTTTGAGAAGTAACTGTTGCTACTAAACCGCAAATGTCAACACTTTCCTAACTGGGCTATTGAGTCATTTCACAGATATTCACTGAGAGCCTAAGCAGGCGCTGTGGGTGACGAGAGCTAGGAATGTATACTGTCAACGTATATGTTCTAGGGAGCAAAATAAGAATCTTTTATTTAATTTTTGACATATTACATGTTGGTCGTATTCCCATCGGGTTTCACTCCTAGGCTCCCTCTCCCCTGCCCGTTCCATAAGGACCCTGCTCGGTGGATGTGTGGATGGTCACTGTGGGTCACAAACGCACCAGCTAGTCTCTGCGTGTAATGGTGGGATCCTCAGGATACTTCTCCCAGCCTGCGATTCTGAGTCTCTCTGTCCCTCCTCCTCCCTGCTCCCTGAGCCTAAAGTGCAGGTTACGAGCCGCCCTTACTGTTGAGCTCTCAGCTGCGTCTCACTTCCTGCTGGTGAGCTCTGGGTCTCCTCATCCTCACTGCTGTTTGCCTGGACACTGACAGCAGCACTCACGTGTCATCTGTCACCACCTCTGGAATGCTTCCTGGGCCCCGACTTGTGATGGAGAAGAGCGTCATGTGCTCATGTCTTCTGCTGATGGACGTTGGGTCTCACCAGTACTCACCACCATGTGTAAAAAGCAGGTTCTCTAACTACGAGCGAGAGCAGCATGGATCAAGGGGATTAAGCTCAGACATTCAAAAACTTTTTTAAAAACTTTTTTTTTTTAATTTAGAGAGAGAGAGAGAATGCATATATGAGTGCAGCAGGGCCTCCGGCTACTGCAGATGAGCACTAGACACATGTGCCACCTTGTGCATCTGGCTGATATGGGTCCTGGGGAGTCAAGCCTGCGTCCTTGGGCTTTGTAGGCAAGTGCCTTAACTGCTAAGCCATCTCTCCAGCCCTTAAAAGACTTTTTGATGGACATACTCTCTCCTTTTAGCCAGAGAATGCTGGGAGCTTCCCTCTAGGGCCTAGGACCTTCCAAGCCACAGATTTCTCATTTAATGTTCTCATTAATAGGTATGCATTCTCTCCCACTGAGCAGGTCTCATGCCTAATCAGAGAGCAGTTGATTACCGCATAGCCTGTGTGCCACTATTGCACTGGTATGTACCTCCTGCATGGCTGGTTGATTTTGTAGCTTTCGAGATCCCCTGCTTGTTCACACTGTTGATGACCACTATCCCCCAGCAGCTGAAAAGATGCACTTTCCAGTACTATGAGAGACAGCCAGCAGGGAGCCGACTTCCATCAGTTCCAGCATGATCTCTTGATGTCCTGCTACCATTTCTCAGCAATAGAGTGTTACAGTTTAGATCTCATGGGAACCAAGTGCTTTGACAATGGCCTGCATTGTTTTGGGGGCCTCAAGGTTGGCTGTGGGGGGTAACCCTGGTCTGTCTCTGTATGTACCAGCAAGTGCCTCTGGTTTAGGATAAAGCTTTTTCCTTCCCCTACAGGGTACTTCAGCCCAAAGTACCCTTCCTTACCAAAGCTACATCTTTTCATTAGCTAAGTAGGAGGAAGGCTTCTAAGGTACTGACTCTGGCCATCATTAGTTTGGTGTATTTACCTCTCCCACGCGCCCTTACCCCAGTCCCTCCCACTGCCTGTGTTCTGTTCTTTCCCTTGCCTTTTGAATATCCCCTCCTCTCCTTCCCCACTGCTTCTCCTCCCTAGCCTCAGTCTAGCTTCCTTGCCAGTACTGCTGATGCTTAGTACAGATTATAAACAAATCAAACTGAGAACAATAAATATTAATGGCTGGTGACAGATATTAACAAGAAAAAGTGCAGGGCATGATGGCACACCCTCATAATCCTAGCACTTGGGAGCTTGGGATATGGAGGTAGGAGTTCCAGGAGTTAAGGACATCCTTGGCTACATAGTATGTTCAAAGCTAGCCTGGGCTACATGTCACACTGCCTCCAAGAGAAAAAGAGAAAGAAAAAGGAAAGTGCTAAAGTAAAAACCCAGTGGTTGGCGGGGTTATTATATTAGGTAGGCTATTCAGGGAAAGTTCCTCTGAGAATTGAGAATAGAGACTTAAAGGTACAAAGGAGAGGCTGCTCCAGATTAGCGCTGCCTACCTTTGATCCCAGCACTTGGGATGCTGAGGCAGGAGGAGTGATGTAAGATTGAGGGCAGCCTGGGTGAAAGAGTTAGTTCTAGGTCAGCCTGGGCTAGAGTGAGACCCTGCTTCATAAAACAAACAAAACACGGGACAGAAACAAAAACAACAAACAGAAATATAAGGAGAGGCCTTAATGTCAAATTGTACTTGCATAGAGAAAGAACAGATTTAAAGGCCCTGAGGCTGGAATAAAGGTCATCGATTTAAGGAAAGGGGGACAGGTATGGTTGCCTTTGAACCAGGCAGAGAGGGAGAGCAAGAGAGAAAGGCCTGTGGGGACAGAGGAGGTCACCAAGGAGATAATACTGTGAAGTGGAGCACCCTGGAAGCTCTGCCTGGAGGAATGGCAGCATCTTGAACCTCACCTGCAAGCTTGCAAGGGAATATTCTAGGGGAGAGAGGACAGTATCTGGGGCTAGTGTGATAGTTGTAATATTAAACTGGAAAGATGACATGGTATTGAAGTCATAAATAAATCCAAACAAAAAATTTCATAACAGTGTAAAGCAATATGTGATTACAGATCAAGCGTCAGTGAGTTAGATTAAGGTAAGGTAGCAATTTCTGTGAACTGGCATATCAGGAAAGCCTTCGCAGAAGTAGGACATGAGTTGCTTTTTTATATTATTTTATTTTTTAAATTTCTATTTATTTATTTGCCAGCAGAGAGAGAGAAAAGATAGAAAAGAGGCAGAGAATGGGCACGCCAGAGCCTCCAGCCACTGCAAACGAACTCCAGATGCATGTGCCCCTCGTGTATTTGGCTTATGTGGGTCCTGGAGAATCGAACCAGGATCCTTTGGCTTTGCAGGCAAATGCCTTAAGTGCTAAACCATCTCTCCAGCCCTGAGTGCTTTATTAACACACAGTTTTTATTGGGAACATTACTATATGAACATGGTACAAATTGATTGTATTCCCATCGCATCATGCTTCTGTGACCCCTCTCCCTTGGCCCTGTTCCACTGAGGGCCCTCTGCAGCGGGGTCAGTAGTGATCACTATGGAGTCGGGAGTGACCAGTGGGTCCTCTGTGGAGATCCAGGCTCTTCCCTTCTTCAGGCCCCGTCTTCCCCCGTGTTCCACAGACTTGGCAGGCCTGCTAGGTCTCCTCTGTGGAGATCCAGACTCTTCCCTTCTTCAGGCCCCATCTTCCCCCGTGTTCCACAGACTTGGCAGGCCTGCTAGGTCTCTTCTGTGGAGATCCAGGCTCTTCCCTTCTTCAGGCCCCGTCTTCCCCCATGTTCCACAGACTTGGCAGGCCTGCTAGGTCTCCTCTGTGGAGATCCAGGCTCTTCCCTTCTTCAGGCCCCGTCTTCCCCCATGCTCCACAGACTTGGCAGGCCCCTGCTAGGTCTCCTCTGGTGTTGGGCTCTCAGCAGCCTCTTGTCTTCTGCTTTGATGGGCGTTGAGTCTTGTCACTGCCATCTCCTAGAAAGGTCCTCTGGCTACAAGAGAGCAGAATCATATTTAATATGCTCTTCCTCTGCACTGTCCCGGGCCCTGGTAAATGTGACAGAAGACCGGTGCTGTGCATTCAGCTTTGTCACTGGAATGGGTTTGGGTCTTCCCAATGTTTACCACCGTCTGTAAAAGCAGGTCCTCTGACCAAGAGCCAAAGGAACATTGATCAAAGAAGAGAAGCATTTGAATTTAGAAGGTTTTTTGATGGACACAACCTCCCTATTTAGCCCAAGAGCACTGCAAGCTTCCCTCTTCCGTCTGTGTTTTCCAGCCAGAGGCTGCTGATGTGCTTGTCAGAATGGGGCAAGAATTCCCTCCCCGTGAGTGAGTGCTCCTGTATCCAGTCAGGGAGCAGCACTTGACTGCCTCCACAACTATGTGCCACTGGTGCACAGGCGTGCACATCCTGCTTGGCTGCTTCATTTTATAGCCAGATCTACTACTTGGTTGACATTGTTGGTGACGTTTGTCCTCCAGCAGCTTACATAGTGCCTTCCAGCACTAGGAGAGCTAGTCAGAAGGGAGCTGGCGTCCATCTCAGTTCCAGCTTGATTCCTCAGTGTCCTGAAACTGCAGCCTGTGGTGCCTTCAGCAGGGGTTCTTAACCTTCTAGTTCTCAGAGGTAGCCAAGGACTTTGGCAATGGCCTACATTGTTTAGGGGCCGCATGGATTTCCCTGGCCAACAATTGAGCATCATTTAAATAAAATTTATTTATTTATTTATTTATTTATTTATTTATTTATTTATTTATTTATTGGAGGGAGGGAATGAGGGAGGGGGGAGAGAGAATGGGTATACCAGGGCCTCCTGCCATTGCAAATGAATTCTAGACACATGTTCCACTTTGTGTGTCTGGCCTTTCATGAGTACTGGGGAATTGAACCCAGGATGCCAAGCTTTTCAAGCAAGCGCCTTAAACCACTGAGCCATCTTTCCAGCCCTACTGAGCTATCTCTCCAGTCTTGCATTTTTTAAAGATTTATTTTTCTCTCTTTCACTTTTTAAAAATCTTTTATTTTTATTTATTAGAGACATAGAGAGGGAGAGAGAGGGAGAGAATGAGCATGCCAGGGCCTCTGGCATTGCAAACGAACTCCAGATGCATGTGCTACCATGTGCATCTGGCTTACATGGGACCTGGAGAGTCAAACCTGGGTCCTTAGGCTTTACAAGCATGCACCATAACTGCTAAGCCATCTCTCCAGCCCAACAATCACATTTTAGATATGATTATTCCCAGTTTGTATGCTTCTTCTAAGTGCACAGTTTAATTTTTTTTTTTTGTTTTTTTTGGTTTTTTGAGGCAGGGTCTTACTCTTGCCCAGGCTGACCTGGAATTCACTATGTAGTCTCAGGGTGGCCTCAAACTCACGGCGATTCTCCTACCTCTGCCTCCCCAGTGCTGGGATTAAAGGCGTGCGCCACCACGCCCAGCTTGAATGTCTTTTATATTTGAGTATTAGTAGCTAGTACCCAGCACATAGATGTACAACAAATACTACTGAATAAGTGGAAGTCCCCATCCTTTGCTGGGCTTTTGTACCTGGCTTCAGATCCTACATCGTACTTCATTGTCCTTGCTAGTTCTATTCTAGCTTTGGGAGTGTCAGAGAGCCACCAGACTTGGTCAGGGCTAGCTGCAGAGTCATACGGGTAAAAAGTGACGAGCTTTCTCCTCTTCTCTGTGCTTGAAACATACAAACGATGGTGCTCAATGAACAATCTAAACCAAGTTTGCGCCAGCTGATCGTAATAGAGTTCTTTGTACTTGAAAGCAGAGTGGGTTTCCTTGTTCTATTCACAGTTGATGTGCATAAAGGAAGAAGGCAAAACTGAATTCATTCAGCAAGTTTATTTTTGAAATTACTTATTTCTTAAATTTTTCCTCTGTGTGTGGGGGTTAGAGGGGAAAGAGAAACTAACTTGTTTAGGCATGGTTGTCGATTTTCTTTTATTTTCTGTCTACTTAATGCTTTGGATAAACATAATGGATTGCTGCCAGAAATTCAGGTGGCTGGATACTAATTTTGCTGAAATTAGATGGAACAGCTATCCCTGCCAATTTTCTACCTAAATTATGCAGAATTTTCACTCTTTTAGGACACAAATCTGGTCAGAAATAGAGTACTAATTTTCTAGTTAGTCTGTAAGACTTTGAAAGACTGATTACTCCTGTTTTAGCTTTTACTTTTTATTTAGAAAACAAAATCAACGAAAACCAAGGTGCAATAAAAACAATGTAACCCAGATGCAGATTTGCAGTGTGAAGGGATGGGCAGCTGTCACTTTCCCGTTGTAAGGCAGTGATGAGCTCAGAAAACAATTAGCACACCTCTCAACTACCGCAGTTATTGAATAATTGTTCAAATAATGGTCAGTATGGAATACAAAGGGTTATCTTTTAGCTAATCCACAAGTAATGGAATTGGTGTATCTCTGATTTTTCTCTTAGCCTTCCAGGGTTTAGAAGAATGAGACAAAAGTGATTATGGGAACTAGAAGGAGCCACTGGAGGCCACAGCGCAAAGGAGACCTTATCTTAAGCAATTAATCAAGAAACTCATATTGTGGGGCAATTATTCAGAGTTAATTCTAAAATAGCATGAGAGCCCCAGGTCTTAAGATATTTTTTCCCCCTGAATTTTGTCAAGGTCATTTAGAGCACTAGGACCGTGTTCAGTTAGAATAAAGGTTTCATGAGGAGTACATAGAGCGCAGCTACTAGTCTGTGCAATGTGAAAATGTAGGCTACTTTGTTTTCATTTGTAGTGGGTAAGTGTGCAAGCCTAGGGTGAGGCTGAGGCCTCGGCACCTTCACTTAGCACCTTCAGCAGCTTTCTGCTGTGCACTGCTGAGTTCAGCGGCCTTGGGCATCTGCAGCTCCAGAGGACTGCACTCAAGGGTTGGAGTCTCTCCTAATGAAAGTTGGATAGGAGTGTTCATGCTTGTCTCATGAGAATTTGTGTGTGACATTTCATATAATAACTGATTTCCTATTGGCTTCAGTTGTTTTAGTCTGGCCAATCACCTTCAATTTCCTGTGACTGTGTATTTTTCCATTGGTTGAATAAAATACTCTTATTTTCCAGAACTTTTAAAAAAGATTTTATCTTTATTAATTTATTAGAGACAGAGAGAGGGAGAGAGAGTGAGTGAGAATGGGACACGCCAGGGCCTCTAGCCACTGCAAATGAACTCCAGACACATGCGCCACCTTGTTCATCTGGCTAACGTGGGACCTGGAGAATCGAACTGGGGTCCTTAGGCTTCACAGGCATGTGCCTTAACCACTAAGCCATGTTTCCAGCCCCTATTTTCCAGAACTTTTGTCTGTATTATATAAGAGTTGATCTCACTCATCTGCAGGGGGAGTCTGCAGCTCTCCTCAGCTTTCTCTCCCTGCCTTTCCTTGCTTCCAGTCAAGCAGAGCTACTGATGCAGGCCAGTGATTCCCGGTGGCCTTAGGTGCTTGCTGATGCCTCAGGTAGGCAGAGGCCAGGCCTGGGGGTCCCTGCTGCCCTCCGCCCTCTGCACAGGTCCATCCAGGAGCTTCCCTGCCATGGCCAGCACGCCCACAGCACGCCCTTGTTCTTGCTCTCCTGGTCTCCCAGAAAGGCTTCATTGAAGCATCATCCAAGGTCACGTCTTCCTCTGTCTGATCTTAGCTGCAACATCACTTATCCCTTCCCTAGCGACCACCTCACTAGCCCTGTCTGCCTCCTCCACACACATTGCCTGTTTTATTGGCCTCCTAGTTCTTAATCACTGTGAATTATGCCTTGTGTTTATTTGTTGCTTCTCTGTTCTAATAAAATCTGTGAGCACGGAAATCTTGTCTTTTGTTTACTTACCTCTAAATTGCCTAGAGTGACTTACCATATATCATCAGGAGCTTCAGAAAGACCAAATTTTAAAATCCAAAGTCTAGTTTCCATCAAACCACTATCAATTTCACTCCATCATTGGTCAAAAAATGAGTTGAACCAGCATCAGTCAGGGACATTTGTATTTATCAGCAGCTTATAATGGTTTACACTAGCAGTAAAATTAGTTCCCATCTCAGTGAGGCTGTTTGGGAAAACAGACAACAAAGGCATTAATAATCAGACAGAAATTATTCCTTATTTGGGATCATAGCATGACCAGAGAATGAATACTTTTTGAAAAGACAGTGTTGAGCTTGAGAGAGAGAGAGAGAGAGAGAGAGAGAGAGAGAAGCAAGGTCCAGCCAAAGGAAGAATGTTGCTACAGGAAAAAAGCAGACCCTGGAAGGAAAAAAAAAAACCTCACTATGTTCCAGAAATTTCAAAACATGGTCATGTTGCCAGAATGACTGTTCTTTGGATTCAGCTATACTGTATCCTATTTTGAATTTGGTGAAACATCTAGTCAGACATGTCATGATATCATACTTCATCAGGCACATTCTTTTCATAGAATGCTTGTGAGAACTGCAATTTTTCCAAGTAAAAATATTTTATGTCAGTAGTCCATACAAGCATGCAGTGTTGAATCCATACAGTCATAAACAATCTTTATTTGCAAATTCTAGTCTGGTAACAGGTAGATGTAGCCCTAGAACAGTCGCGACACTCCTAGGATCATTGGAGCACCTGTGTGACATGATTAAAGAAATCGAGTTACCTGACACGTAGGTTCCCCTCTACCTTCCCTTCAGCTCTCACCCTCAACAGCTGTCATTTGTGTGCTGTGTGTTTAATAACCGATGTTTTTCTGCTTTCTGTTGGTGACTTTTGCATTTATAGTGGTCCTCCGCAGAATACTAAATTGTTGTACATTATTCTTACATACAAAAGCCTGGGATGTGCCTTACAAGGGAAGACGTATGTATAAGCATAGTCTTCCTTCAGGCATGAGTTGTATAGCTGTTAGCCAGGGTATAGAACTGAGCAATGTATATTAATGTATATTTTAAATGGAAACACACACAGCTGGGTTCAGTGTAACCCCAACACAAGTTCCAGGCCACCCTGGCTTATATAGGAAGTTTCAAGCCAACCTGGGCTATACAGAGAAATTCTGTCTCAAAAAACAAAGGAAAGGATTGGCTGGAGAGATGGCTTAGCAGTTAAGGTGTCTGCCTGCAAAGCCAAAGGATCCCGGTTCAATTCTCCAGGCCCCATGTAAGCCAGATGCACAAGGTGGCGCATGATTCTGGAGTTCGTTGGCAGTGGCTGGAGGCCCTGGCATGCCCTCTCTTTCTCTCTCTCAATTAAATAATATATATTTTTAAAAAGGAAAGGAAAGGGAAGGAAAATGGGGGATAAAGGATAAGGGGAGGGGAGAAGGAGAAGGGAAGAGTAAAGGGGAGAACGTGAGCTCACACCTCCAGCACTCACATCAGTACCAGGCAGGGTGACAGCCCACTGGAATCCCACTGTTCAGGAGGCAAGGATAAAGGCTCCCTGGGGCAAGCTGGCTAGCTAGTCTAGTAGAAGCAGGGCACTCTGGGTTCAGGTGGAAGGCCCTGCCTCTATCAATAAGGTGGAGAATGATGAGGAAGACACCCAACATCAGGAACAAGTGAAATAAAGTAAAAAGCAAGATTATGCATCGATCATTTGACCCAAATAGCCTCGCAGGAACCTAATCCTGTATTTCCCTTAGAAGCAATGATTTGATATTTGCAATTCAGTGTTTGCAGCATCTTTATAGAAATAACAAGAACTGGGACTGGGGAGACGGCTCAGACTTAAAGGGGCTTACCTGTAAAACCTGCCTCCTGGGTTCAGTTCCCCAGCCACCGCCATAAAGTCAGATGCAAAAAGTGGCACGCAGATCTGGTGTTTGTTTGCAGTAGCAAGAGTCATTGATATGCCCATACATCCATGCAAAGAAAGAAATTAATAACATTTTAAAAAATTAACAAGAACTGATTATCTGTGTCTGTGAATACAGTGACAGTTACCATGTTGCAAACCACCTTCAAATCCAGCCATTTGAAGCGGCAGTCTTTGTCAGCTCACAGTTGTGTGCGTTGATGCTGGGCTCCACTGGGGCTCCGTGGACTCCCTTCCATGTCTGCTGCTGTAGCTCAGGCTCCAGGCTCTGCACTTCTCATAATTTGGGCTTAGTCACAAGGCAGTGGTTACAAGTTTCCCAAGAGTTGCAAGAGGCCAAGCTCCAGAGTGCAAGTGCTTTTCAGACCTCTGATTATGTCACCAGCTGGCCCTCTGGCCAAAGCAAGTCAAATGGTTACTCTTTTTTTTTTTTTGGTTTTTCGAGGCAGGGCCTCGCTCTAGCCCAGGCTGACCTGGAATTCACTGTGTATTCTCATGGTGGCCTCAAACTCACAGCAATCCTCCTACCTCTGCCTCCCGAGTGCTGGGATTAAAGGCGTGCGCCACCATGCCTGGCTTAAATGGTTACTCTTTTTTAAAAAAAAATTAATTTAATTTATGCTTTTATTTGAGAGAGAAAGAGAGAGAATATGGGTGTGCTAGGGCTTCCAGCCACTGCGAACAGGCTCCAGATGCATGCATCCCCTTGTGCATCTGGCTTACATGGGTCCTGGAGAATCAAACCGGGCTCCTTTGGCTTTGCAGGCAAATGCCTTAACCACTAAGCCATCACTCCAGCCCCTTAAAAGGTTAATCTTGATTAGCACTGTATTTGCCCATCAACAGATGCAGGGAGGCAAAGAATTTCTGTTCTTTTATTTTCTTTTCAATATAACTCATATATTGAACAATTCACTGAACGAGTACATACTTGGTCTTACAGTTACTCAAAAGTTGAAGAGGCACTACTTTCTGTTAACCCAGATTGTCAAACAAATTAAAGTTCAGAAAGATGACACAACCACATAACCAGTGATGGGCAGAGGCTTATGATACATGTCTGTGTTATTACAAGGTTTTTATTCTTTCTCTCTGTTTTGCCTTCTGATAGATACATAGCTAATTTGTCTTTTTCTGAGTTGAAGCAATAGATTGGTCTTATCAATACAAGAAGGAAGAAAAGGCCATTGTTGGTCCTGGAGACAGCTGCATCCTCTAGTAGCTTTCCTACTGCATAGCAGGTTTAAGAAAATCATGATCATGGAGACTTGTGTATCATGGTACTTGATTATAAATTTGATTCACACCCAGGGCTTACGGCCTAAAAATGGGATTTTAGTTGTAACAAAATTTATTCTGAAAGACTTAAAGGAAGATGATTAAAATATTAGCAATATTGACATTGTCTAAAGAGATCTACTTGTATTTATTTCTTGTGAAAAAAAAATCCACAATATTACCATAGCTAGGCCCTACTTTGCTATTGTAATCATAGTTGAACTGAGAAGGGTGATTAACGATAGCAACTCATTGTATCTGAGGAGAAGAGAAAATAGGAGATGTTGTCGTTATCATAAATCATATAATAAATAACCAAAAAGAAATACTCAGATGCTTATGTGGTGTCAGCAGCCAGCCTT
The DNA here is from genome assembly GCA_036365145.1 of Orientallactaga sibirica. Taxonomy (NCBI): domain Eukaryota; kingdom Metazoa; phylum Chordata; class Mammalia; order Rodentia; family Dipodidae; genus Orientallactaga; species Orientallactaga sibirica. The sequence goes on from JAEOAD010001030.1 coordinate 4,393,202, forward strand.
TTCAAGCACGCTAGCCCAGGATGTAGCCATAGAAACCCCAAAGTCATATTGTTATCTTGGTCTTGCTGCGGTTATGTGATACAACACTATTAACATATAGATTAGGCCATTTATAATACTAGGTGTCATTTCAGGTTGGCTTGCTTAGATGGCATTTTAGAGTTGTATTGTGCACAACGTTAGTGAAACAGTGCTTTTCTATGGGTCAGTGTGTGTACAGGTATTTCTAACGTAGCCTCCTTAGTCTACTACTTATTGATTGACTGGACTCTTGTGACTTGTCAGTGCCTAATTGTCTTGTCTTTGAGAGTAATTAAAAATACATATCCACTTCTACATGTTGAATTATGTTAAGGGTCTGGCTTCTATTAAATTATAGACAGGATGGTGTTTAAAATATCATATGCAGCCGGGCATGGTGGCGCACGCCTTTAATCCCAGCACTGGGGAGGCAGAGGTAGGAGGATCGCCATGAGTTCAAGGCCACCCTGAGACTACATAGTTAATTCCAGGTCAGCCTGGGCTAGAGTGAGACCCTACCTTGAAAAAAAAAAAAAAAAAAAAATCTTATGCAGAGATGTAAATGGAATTAATGATTTTTAGCCTCCCTCTGACTAAAGGGTAAAATGTTGACAAGGATTATGTGTGCTCGTATCACTGCTGCTCTTTTCTTCCCAGACCTTCAGTGTCTGTCTGTCACCTGTTACTAGCCAGCTAGCCCAGGCTCCCTCTCCTTGCAGCAGCCTCTCACCTGAGTCTGACCTTCCTGGAAATACTTGTGCTTCACATCCATTTTATCCTCAGCATTCCACCAAATTCTTTCGCTTATATGCCGTCTGCTCTGTCCTCTTGGCCCTCAAAGTAGTCTAGCTTTGTTTATTAGCTCACTGTGTTCAAGACATCGGTGGTTAAAAGCACTTGCTGTACAAGCCCAGCAGTTGGTGTTCGGATCCCCAGAACTCATAAAGCTGGACGCAGGTCGCACATGTGTCTATAATCCCCTCCCCCAACAGCATACCAATGGCAATGGGAACAGGTAAGGGAGTACAAAGCCTGCAGGCCAGCTATTCTGGCATTCATAGCAGAAAACAACAAAAGAGATGCTGCCTCAAACAAAGAAGGCAATGATCTACACCCCAAGGTTATCCTTGGACCACCACTCACATGTCATGGCATGCTTATTCCCATACACACAATAGGGAGCTGGAGAGATAGCTCAGCAGTTACAGGGGCTTGTTTGCAATGCCTAATGGCTTGGATTCAATTCCCCTGTATCCACATAAAGCCAGATGCTCAAAGTGGTACATGCATCTCGAGTTTGTTTGCAATAGGGAGAGGTCGTTGTGCACACATTCTCATTCTCCTTGTAAACAAATATTTTGTTTTTTTCAAGGAAGGGTCTCACTGTAGCCCAGGTTGACCTGGAACTCACTCTACAGTCCAGGCTGGCCTTGAATTCCCCGCGATTCTCCTACCTCCACCTCCTGAGTACTGGGATTAAAGGTATTGCGCCACCACGCCTGACCAAAATATCTTTAAATGATACATACAATACACATACTACACCCAGCCCAAAATCCACAGACACAAAGGAAGGGAGAGAGGGAAGGGGGCTGGAGAGGTGTCTCAGGGAGTAAAGTGCGTGCCCTACAACATGAAGTGCACAGTTCTATTTTTAGTACCCATGTTTGTCAAAACAAAACTGAGCATGATAACGCTTACCTACCATCCAGCATTGGGGAGGCAGAGAGGATCCCTGGAGCTCACCAGGCAACCAGTCTAGAGAAAGCTTGCACCAAAAAGAGGTAACTGGAGAGATGGCTTAGCGGTTAAGCACTTGCTTGTGAAGCCTAAGGACCCGGGTTTGAGGCTCGATTCCCTAGTACCCACGTAAGCCAGATGCACAGGGTGGGGCATGCATCTGGAGTTCGTTTGCAGTGGCTGGAGGCCCTGGTGCTCCCGTTCTCTCCCTCCCTCCCTCTCTCTCTCTCTCTCTCTCTCTCTCTCTACCTCTTTCTTTCTCTGTTCCTCTCAAATAAATAAAAAATAAACACCAAAAATTTTTTTAAAAAAAGAGGTAACTGGAGCTGGGCGTGGTGGTGCACGCCTTTAATCCCAGCACTCGGGAGGCAGAGGTAGGAGGATCACCGTGAGTTCAAGGCCACCCTGACACTACATAGTGAATTCCAGGCCAGCCTGGACTAGAATGAGACCCTACCTCAAAAAACCAAAAAAAAAAAAAAAAAAAAAAGAAGAAGAAGAAGAAGAAGAAAAAAAGAGGTAACCGGACTGGAGAGATGGCTTAGCAATTAAGATGCTTGCCTTCAAAGTCTAAGTTTGATTCTCTAGTACCCACATAAAACCAGATGCACAAGGTGGTACATGCATCTGGAATTCGTTTGCAGAGACTGGAGTCCCTAGCATGTCTGCGCTCTCTCTCTCTCTCTCTGCTTGAAAATAAATAGATAAAAATATTTTAACAAATTAAAAATAGGGCTGGAGAGATTGCCTAGTGCTTAAGGCACTGGCTGGTAAAGCCAAAGGACCCAGGTTCGGCTCCCAATACCCACATAAACCAGATGCACAAGGTGGTGCCTGCATCTGGAGTTCGTTTGCGGTGGCTAGAGGCCCTGGCATGCCCATTCTCTCTTTATCTCTCTATCTGTGTATCTATCTATCATATGTCTGTCTGTCTGTCATCCATCCATCCATCCATCCATCCATCCATCCATCTATTATCTGCCTCTTTCTCTCTCAAATAAATTAATTAAATAAAATTTTTAAAAATGAGGTAATTGTTGTGAAGATAACTGCACAACTAAAAAATAATAGGAGCCAAAGAGATGGCTTAGCAGTTAAGGTGCTTGCTGGCAAAAGCCAGAGCCTCGGGTTCAGTTTCCCCAGTACCCACATGCGCCAGGCGCACGAGGCGGCCTTACATTTAGAGTGCAGTGCAGTGGCTAGACGAGAGGCCCTGGGGTGCTCATTCTCTATCTGCCCCCCTCTCTCTCTAATAAAATTAAATTTAAAAAATGTCTTATTTTGTTTTGTTTTAATTAACCTGGTGTGGTGGTGCACGCCTTTAATCCCAGCGCTTGGGAGGCAGAGGTAGGAGGATCACTGTGTGTTCGAGGCCACCCTGAGACTACATAGTGAATTCAGGTCAGCTTGGGCTAGAGTAAGACCCTACCTTAAAACAAAAAAAATTAAATTAAATTAAATTAAATTAAATAAAATTAAATTAAACATTGACAGCAACATTGTAATGAGACTACCTTTTCCCAAGACATAATAAAGTGGTCAGAATTCCATGTGCCAGCACTGGGCATCGTGGCTCATGCTTCTAATCCCAGCAATGGAGAGGCTAAAGTGGAAGCATCCCCGAGTCTGAGGCCAGCCTTGGTTACAGAATGAGGCCCAGGCCAGTCTGGACTAAAGTGAGCGCCTGCTTCAAAAACAAGAATAAAACAACAAAAATGTGCCCAGCACATTGCTTGTTTTTCAGTGGAATGTTTAAGACCAGGTGAAGCCTGTCTTGCCCGTCACACCATCCTCATACATCTCCATCACATGTAAGATGGCCGAGGTCATATGACACCCGTAGACAGAGCGCAGATGCCAGTCTTTATACTGTGTGGATAAAAAGTCTTGGGTCTTGGAGAGATCAAGTGTGCTGTTCTAAGTTGAATTGTGGCTGTGGGAACATATCCCGCTTGAATTTCAGCCCACATTTCTAGTCAGCATTCTTTATTTCAATCCTCCATATATGCCTTATCTGGATCCTCACCCTACCATTTAATCTGGAGGCCATGACAAGTATCACATATGACTTTTTATCTCTAGAGTCTAACATTATGCTAACCGTAGTGGCATTTAGATGACATACAGTGAGTGAATGAATGAGTCACACTTCAAGGAACTGGTTAAGAAAAATACATCTTATATCCAAATAATATGAAGGTGCTTTTTGAAGAAAGAAAAAAACACTTTAGATAATCTCACTAATAAAAAGGGAATGTTCAGCACATACTTGTAATGCCGTTCTGAATGAAAGCTGAGGCCAGAGGATTACAAGTTTGAGGCCAGCCTGGGCTACAGATAGAGGAGACTGCCCAGGGAACATAATGACCCTATCACAGAAACAAAAATGATTTTGCATATATACTTTTTAAGGTATAGATATTTCTATTTTAAAAATTATTTATTTATTTATTTATTTATTTAAGAGAGAGAGAGGGAAGCACACACAGAGAGAGAGAGAATGGGCGTGTCAGGGCCTCCAGCCACAGCAAACAAACTCCAGATGCACGCACCTTCTGCATCTGACTTACAGGAATCAAACCTGGGTCCTTAGGCTTCACAGGCAAGTGCCTTAACCACTGAGCAATCTCTCCAGCCCTGTATGTATACTTTTTTTTCTTTAAAAATAATCACAAGAAATCTAGTTTTAAATGCATTTAATTTGGAGGAAATATATGTGGGTAGCATTTTATTGTCTTTTTAGTTAAGATTTAAAAAGAGATGTGTATTTTCTGCTTAGTTTGTGAACATGCCACTGAATTAAAAGCCTCCTGCATGTGTGTGGTTAATGAGGTAAAAAGCTTCCATGCCATGTGCAAACAATTTCCTTTTTTCCCTAATGTCTACGAGCTTTTTAGATGATAGTGTTTCTTTAAAGGCACTTACTGTTTTAGTTAAAAAGATTTTTTTTTCTAAGTCAATATTTATACTAGCATACAATTCACCTACCCCAAATCCTTGTGGTGTGTTCAGACTTCATTGCCTTGTTTTGTTTCTGTTTGAAAAGATTGGTAAACAAGCATGGTTTTCTCATTATTCCTCAAGGAAATATAGTGAGTCTGAGTTGTTTGTGTCATCAAGGAGGGACAACTGTCATGAACTTTGTACTGTTCTGCCCTGCCCCCATCAGCTTTTGTGAAGTTTTGAAAACATGGACATTAGTATGGGTGCATTTTATTATTTCACGTGATTTGAAGAGAATCTGTGTCCAGTCATTCGTATTATTTCACATAATTTCCTTTGTATTGCTGATGAAAATGCATCCAGATATGTTGATCAACTTCCCATCACTACCCAACACATACCTGAGGGAACCGTCTTGTAAGGGAGAAGGCTACTTTGGCTTACAGTTTTAGAGTCTCTGTCCATGATTAGCTGGCACTGTTGCCTGCGGCAGAGCCACACGTCATGGTAGAAGTACACAGGGCAGATCCGCTCACCGCATGACCAGCAAATGAGAGAGAGAGAAATAAATACAGAAAGAGGGGAAGAAACTCCATCCCCTGGTTTCCTGAAGAGAGTAGGCCTTAGAGGCCTACCTCATGAAGTTTCTACCCCTCCCAACAGCAAGAAGGTGGGACCAAGCCTTTAACATATGGGCCTTTATGGGACAATTGAAACCCAATCTATAGCACAATGAAAAGTTCTGATTGAGCCTGGGAGGACAGCTCAGCTGTTAGAGGCCTTTGCTTGTAAGACCTGTTGGCCCAGGTTCAGTTTCCAAGACAGCGCAGTATCTCACGTTCATTTTCCCTGGCATACCTATACACACAATCACATGAATAAGTATGAGAAAAAAGAAAAGTTCTTATTCTAGCATTTTTTTTCTACGATTGAACTATATGGTATACTTATTTTTAGTGAATCTATATGAAAAATGGAGCTGTTATTAGTAAACATAAACTTTTACCAGTGAGGTCAATTTTTATTTATTTGTTTATTGAGAAAGAGGTAGAGAGAAAGAGAGAGAGAGAGAATATGGGTGCACCAGGACCTCTAGCCACTGCAAAACTCCAGACACATGCACCACCGTGTGCATCTGGCTTACACGGGTACTAGGGAATCAAACCTGGGTCCTTAGGCCTCATAGGCAAGCACCTTAACTGCTAAGCCATCTCTCCAGCCCAGGACTGATTTTTTTGTTGTTGGTGGTGTTGTTTGCTTTGTGAGTTAGGGTTGACTGGTTTTTTTTTTTTTTCTTTAAGGACCAAATAGAGTACCAATTCACAGTATTTCTTCACTTTCCACTGCTGACAGGACCAGTGAGAAGCACATGCTCAGATGAGCTTCTTTAGAAGCTCCCATAGGGCATTGTGCTCTGAAAAAGGTGCTCGAGGCAGGCATGAGTTAGACGGCTGTTGCAGCCATGCAGAGGAGAGGTGCTGGGGATTGGAACTGAGAACACGGAAGCATGGGTGAGGGGCACATGGACGTAAACCATGTGTGCTCAGAGGTTCAGATGTGGAGGGGCGTGTACAAGGCAGTAGTCTGAAATGACTCCTTTGTTTGAGCTTTGGCTGAGTGAGAGCTGGTGGCGCCGTTATCGAGTCACTGAAGCAGTCCCTGTGTAGAAGCTGCACAGTTCTGTTCAGCTTACAGTGCTGTCGCGTCTCTTGCCTCATTTATTTAGTTGGTCACCCCTAGTTGCTCTTACTTAGCCTTCATTCTCACTGGCCTCAAGCTTCAACTTCCTTTTGAAAACTTGCTCCTTTCTTTTGGCATCTGATCTTCCATGTGTTTCTTTTGTTCTCCTACCTCTTGTACATACATCTAGGTATTCCTCAAAAGGTCTCCACCTGACACCTTTCACTTCACCCCTGCCCATAAAAACTCGTAAGGATTGAACTAAGAATCACCTTTCGTCTCCTGCTTACCACCTGAGCTTAAAAGCCCTGAACTTGTGTGTGTGAATCCTTCAACTCTTTTGTTTGTTTGTTTGTTTTAAAGTACAGTCTTGCTCTAGCCCAGGCTAACCTGAATTCACTGTGTAGTGTCAGTCTGGCCTCGAACTCACAGCCATCCTCCTACCTCTCCCTCCCAAGTGCTGGGATTAAAAGCGTGAGCCACCATGCCCGGCTAATCCTTCAGCTCTTACACCTGATCACTTATCAGAGCCTCCATCCTGTCTTGAGAACATCACTTCCTTCCAGTGCTTCCCGCCTGTTGTCACTGTTCTAGTTTAGTCTCTTTTCCCCTCTGGATGGGACCTGGATGGGATCAGTAGCCCCTACCTTGTCTCTCCTTTGGCTTCTGTTACCTTCCATCCTCACCCATCATGTGTTCCTACCAGGAAAGTCTTCCTAACACACTCTCTAGGCTTTTTCTCGCTTGTCTAAAACCCTCACTACATCCAAGCCACCAACAGCAGTCAAGTCCTGGGATCTGGATGCAACTTCACTATACTTTCCATGTTTTCCGTCTTATTCCCGACCTTCTACAGACATGAAGTTATTTCCTGATTCTTATGTACTTCCTCGTCTTAACTCTTAGTCCCCCGACCTTTCATTCTGCACTAGCCCCTTTCAGCTCCACATGAAACAAGTACTGCCTGGAACATCCCAGCCAGTGCTTGAACTCGACAGCACTGTGTCTGCGGCTTAAGTTACTCTCCTGTTCTCTACACATGCAGTATTTCAGGTCAGAAATTATTCCTATCGTTCTTTTGGCCTTTATACTTGTTAATGTAAGTAAAAAGAAGAGACCTGATCTTACATTTCAGACCAGTAGGCAGGAACATGAGGCCCTTTTGAAAGGTCAGGAAACAGGCTCAGGAGGTTATGAGAGCCTAAGGCTTATTGCTCTGAATAGCTGAACTTTAACTGAAACTCCCTGTTTCCAGTGTCTGAGCCCAATTTACTGCACTGTGCCATGCTTCCTAACCAAGTGGCTGACACCAAGTGAAGATAAACAGGCTATGGATTATGTGCAGAGAATTAAAAGTTGTTACAAAAGTCATGTCTTTTATTTGAGGAAGGGAGAGCTATGGAGGAAGACCATGTTAAGGGGGACCTGGAAATGGAAAGGGAATATTTGATTGAAAAGAGAATTCAGGAAGCAATTCTTCTTGGTTGCCTCTTTTTTATTTCTTTTCTTTCTTCTTTTTTTTTTTTTTTTTTTGGAGAGAGACACAGAGATGGGCACACCAACAGCCTCTCAGCTGCTGCAAACGAAATCCAGATGTGTGCTCCCCCTTGTGGTCAAGTGCGGCATTGCGCCCTTGCGTCACTTTGCCTCTGGCTAAACGTGGGACCTGGAGATTGGAACCAGCGTTCTTAGGCTTAGGAGGCAGGTGCCTTAACCACTAAGCCATCTCTCCAGCCCGGTTGCCTCTTTTTTAAATGCTGAAACGTAGGTTAGGGTGACTAGAGAAGACTTACTCCTTTACTCTCTAAACATGCAATAATTTCATTTCTTTCACAGAAATCATGTTTGAAGCATTGTTTTTGTTAGCTTTATTACATTCTAATAATCCCTTTTCCTTCCTTTACTAGAGGAAGAAGAAGAGCAGGTGCCCACTGATGGAGGCACATCGGCAGAAGCCATGCAGGTTCCCTTGGAAGAAGATGATGAAATGGAAGAGGAGGAAGTCATTAATGATGAGAACTTCTTGGGTAAGAGGCCGCTGGACAGTCCTGAAGCTGAAGAAGCACCGGCCGTGAAGCGAGCTCGACTGCTGAGCTTTAAGGGGGACAGCCTGGGCGCAGGAGTGCTGGAAGCACGAGAGCCACTCAGCTCAATAAACACCCAGAAGACCCCACCCACGCTGTCCCCTGTCCACACGCAGGACACTGCAGATCGAGCACCCCCGTCACCAGAGCCCCCAATGTTGGCTCCGTTTGCAAAGTCACAAGTACAAACTGCAAAACCGTTAGATATAAAGTCATTTACACCTAAAACAAAGACAAAAACTAGCTCTCCGGGACAGAAAACTAAATCACCTAAAACTACGCCATCACCAGCAATGGTCGGAAGTCCTATTCGGTCACCAAAACCCATATCCAAAGAAAAGAAATCACCTGGACGTTCTAAAAGCCCCAAGAGCCCCAAGAGCCCCAAGATGATGACTCTTACCCCTCCCACCCCGGCCAGACCTGAGACACCAAACAGGACTTCTGCTACTGCCAGTGAGAAAATTAGTAAAGAGACCGTCCAGGTGACACAAACACTAACTCCCCCGGATGCTGGGAAAACGAACAATGAGACCCCACCAAAAAAGGCTGTTGTGACAGATAGAACTATCGATGACTCTATTGATGCTGTGATTGCTCGTGCCTGTGCTGAGCGGGAGCCAGATCCCTTTGAGTTTTCTTCCGGGTCAGACTCTGAAGCAGACATTTTTACTAGCCCTAAGAGAATTTCAGCCTCGGAGTGCACCACTCCAAAAGCTTCCACCTCCTCGAATAACTTCACCAAGTCAGGATCCACTCCTTTGCCTCTCTCAGGTGGAACTTCAAGTTCTGATAACTCATGGACGATGGACGCCTCCATTGATGAGGTCGTACGGAAGGCAAAACTGGCAACACCTTCCGGCGTGCCTCCCAGCTTCCCTTACCTCTCTTCTCCCTCAGCTTCTCCTCCCACTCCGGAGCCTCTCCACAAGGTGTACGAGGACAAACCCAAGTTACCCTCATCCATGGAGGTAAAGAAGAAGTTGAAAAAAGAACTCAAAACGAAATTGAAAAAGAAAGAAAAGCAGAGAGATAAGGAGAGGGAAAAAGATAAAAGCAAAGAAAAGAGTAAAGAGAAGGATAAAGTGAAAGACAAAGAAAAGGAAAAGGAAGCTGGCAAGGAAACCAAGTATCCGTGGAAGGATATTCTGAAAGATGAAGATTCAGATCCCTATAAATTTAAAATCAGAGAGTTTGAAGACATCGATCCAAAAGTGAGATTGAAAGACGGAATTGTGAGGAAGGAGAAAGAGAAGCACAAAGACAAGAAAAAAGACAGAGAAAGAGGCAAGCGAGATAAAGACAAGAGAGACAAAGAAAGGGCTAAAGATAAAGGGAGAGAAGACAAGTTGAAGGCCCCCCCCACGCCACTAGTATTACCCCCCAAAGAGATGGCACTGCCTCTGTTCAGCCCTGCTGCCGCAGTGAGGGTCCCATCCATGCTGCCTGCCTTGTCACCAATGCTCCCAGAAAAACTGTTTGAGGAAAAAGAGAAACCTAAGGAGAAAGAAAGGAAAAGAGACAAAAAGGAGAAGAAGAAGAAGAAAGAGAAAGAGAAGGAGAAGGAAAAGAAAGAAAAGGAAAGGGAGAAGGAGAAAAGGGAGAGAGAGAAGAAAGAGAAGGAGAAGGAGAAACACAAGCATGAAAAAGTAAGCACTTTACCATTTTCAGCACTGTCTGAACAAGCTCATGGTGGGAAATACAGGTAAATAGGGCAGCGAGCTGTGTTTTGGATGTAAGTCACCCACAACCTAATTGGAAGTATATTTGTAATGAGGCTACAAAGCTTACTTCCGGTTCTGAAATGCAGACGTTGTAATGACGCCTGTAGCCACTAGAAGATGATAGACATTCATAGCATAAGAGGAGTCAATCAGACTTTGAACTTTGTATTCATTAAACTAACCCCTGGCAGTTTGTGAAGAATCTAACCCTAAACTGCTCAATATCAAGTCTGCTGCATAGTATTTTGTCCTGACTGCTGACTGCTGAGAGCATATAGAAGCGTCTCTCTCCTTCCAGAGGATAGTAAGGCCCAGTGGAGGAAGAGTGACTTGGGTGTCTCTTTGAAGAGACACCCTGACGTTCACTCTGGGCTGTACTTTGAGCGGGAGGAGAAACTGAGTGCGCAGTGCTTTGAGTAGAGTAGAACTCCTTCCTGTGTCTCCTGCCCTGAGCATCTCGGCAGAGCTGGCAATGGGGTTTGTAGGCAGAAATGACTCCATACAGATTCTGTTCTAGCACATCATGAAAACAGACTTTCTTAGAGTCCAAACAGAAAACAGTGATTCCTTCCAGGAAACTGATTAAGTCCTGCACTTTTACAGGAACCTAGGTTGCTGCCTCTGCTGTTCCTTATTGGTTTTGAGATCATTATAGTGCCTAATTGGTCGATTGGGACATTTGTTTTAAACTCCCTAAACAAATGGCTCAGTGGTCAGAGTCCCTGCACAGAGCTGCACCGAGATCCTTCCCCGCTCCTTAGAAGCGACTCTCCTTGTTTGAACTTGGCTACAAAATAACACTCAGTAATTTTTTTTCAACATAATTTATTCAACTCACAGCAAGTCCATTACCAAAAATTTTGCCAATCAATGTTTTTAACTTTAAACTTACCTGGAAAAAAATCAACTTAGCTCACAACTGCCACATTTTCTGCCCAACTTTATTCTTTGTCCTCATGGCCTATTCCAAAACACAAAGCCATAAAATGGAAATTCTGAGATCAGTGACAGAATATTGACAAGTTAAGGAGACACAGAACCTCAATTTTTATTTATATCTTTAAAATCATTTTATAATTACATGATTATGTTATTTTTATATGGTACTTATCATTTTTTTTTTTTTGAGGTAGGGTCTCACTCTGGTCCAGGCTGACCTGGAATTAACTATGTAGTCTCAGGGTGGCCTTGAGCTCTTGTCGATCCTCCTACCTCTGCCTCCCGAGTGCTGGGATTAAAGGCGTGCGCCACCACGCCCTTCCTCACACTTTGGTCTCTCCTCCTGATGCACCTGCAACATAGATCCAGCAGGTGTAACTGTCAACTTTTATGAATAAGCAGTAGCCTGATAAAGTGACCTGTCTCAGTTGATGATGACACGTAGCAAAAGCCTTTAGTCACTTATTCCAGACGAACTTGACATTGGGAGGTGCTTATTGCTTGAGTTATTGTCTGACAGTAATTATTCATTTATCCATCATATACTTCAGATATTGCCAGCTTAGCCCTCAGTAAATCAAACATGGTACCATTACGTCCACTGCCACCTTGACACTGGAAAGCCATTATGAGTCAGAGTAAAGCCGTCAGATTGGGCTTTGCACCAGCAGATACCTGACACTGAAGAAGAAGTCACTCAGAAAATATCTGGTTCAAAGGCTCAGTTCCAAGTTGCACAGATTTCACTTGGCAGGATGCAAGTCCTTTTGTGTCCTTTTTCATGGGTTTTGGGTCAGATATATGACAAAATATAAAAATTTATTCAAGCCAGCTATCTTATAAGACCTTTACAAATAATAATTAAAGTTGCCTACAGAGTTTGACTTGAGTTCAAATCCTGACTTTTATGAAATTCAGTATGTCCGTTACATGAGAATGAAGAATAATATACAAGATCGGTGTGGTACTAGGTGAATTGCTGGAGCAAGCTGGCCAGCCAGCTGAGCCAGATCAGTGATCTCTGGGTTCAGTGGAGACCTTGTTTCAATAAATACGCTGAGAGAACTGAGGAAGACACCTATTGTCAACCAGTAGCCTCAGTGTGCATTTACATACATGTTCACAGGCACCTGCACACACCCATGCAACCATACATACACAAAAATTAAAATAAAAAGATGTGTGTAGTCTGGCATGTAAGTAAATGGATACAAGGAAATAGAATTGATGGGAGTGATAACATTGTCTGTTTTGAATTAACTTACAAAATTAGAGAAACTTAGAAGTTGCTAGTTTGTTGTACTCTACTAGCCTACCTGTCAGTATAGACGCATCAGTCATTGTTACACTTCTTAAAATGATTTCTACTCTCTTAGTATTCTTTTAGACTTCAGTCCTTTATGCTGTAGAAGAAAAGGACTCATGTAATGGTGGGTCTGCCGCTGATCAGAGTAGGGATTGAGGTCATAATGTGAACAGTAAGGGTTCTTTTCATTCAGCTCTACTTAATCCGCCCAAGTGCCATGCTGAATGAATAATTGATGCTCCCAAGAGAGGTTTATATGTAGTCTGAAAAATTTCTTCAGAAGATAATAAAGGTAAACTTAAGAATCTACTACACGCGTTTACTTTGCCTACTGACCAAGTCTTGAACAGTCACAGCCACATTTATCACACCAAGGCCAGTCAGGACACGAGTATCTAAACAAGAAGCTGCTCGGTGAGCACAGCGGCTGTGCTTGCAGCATACCTGGAGTAAGATCCAGAAAAGGCCTTTGGTTTCTTTACTCCTTGACTATTTCGTTTTAAAGTGAAAATAATGATAACACTACAAATAAAGGAATAGTGTAATTAACACTGAATAGATAATTACTGAGTACTCAGTGCCATGCTGAGCACCTTGTATACGTCCTTACTGCAACCCTCTAAGGTAGATGTAGTAATGATTACACAATAAGGTGAAAAGCAGGCTTAGAAAAATGAATGAACCTGTCTGAAATGTCCTACTAAGTAAACAGAAAGCCAATCCAGGTCAGCCATGCTATGGCTGATGTTCCTAACCACTGTGCTTCCCTACACTAAGTTAAAAATATCGTATACATGAGCTTCTGCTTCCCCTTTGTGAGGAGCAGAGCGCATTAGTCAGGGTTAGGAGTCTGTTCTGCTGCAAACTTGTTAAGAAGAACCTATAAAAGCAGTTTTGTTGACCAATCACAAAGAGCTCATTAGCTTTAGCAGTGATGAACCTAACAGGACATTACAAAGCAGCTCCTACTTCCTATTAAAATGCTTGTTTCTGTGCTCATCAGTGGATGTATTGTATGGCTTTATTTATGTTGAACCATGAGTCTCTGGGGTTCAGATGAATGTATAGGGTCACCTTGGTTTTTAAAGTATGTTTTGTGTTATTTATGTGTTTTGTTGTTGCTTATGTCAGTGGAGCTGGGTAGTTGTTTTTGGTTTTGCAAGGTAGGGTCTCACTCTGGTCCAGGCTGACCTGGAATTAACTATGTAGTCTCAGGGTGGCCTCAAACTCTTGGCGATCCTCCTTCCTCTGCCTCCCAAGTGCTGGGATTAAAGGCGTGCGCCACCACTCCCGGCGGGTAGTTGTTTTTTGTTTGTTTGTTTTTGTAGTGCTGCAGATCCATCCAAGGCTATTGTGGTAGGCAAGTTCTCAGCCACCGAGCTATACCCCCAGATCTACCTATAATCTTAAATAAAAGATAAGCGGGCTGGAGGGATGGTTTAGAAGTTAAGGCATTTTCCTAAAAAGCCAGAAGACCCAGGTTCGATTCCCCAGGACCCACGTAAGCCAGATGCACAAAGTGGCACATGTGTCTGGAGTTCTTTTGCAGTGGCTGGATGCCCTGGTTTGCCTGTTTTCTCCCTTCCTCTCCCCACTCCCCCCGTCAAATAAATAAAGACTTAAATTTAAAAAAAAAAAAAGAAGAAGAAGAAGATGAGCCAAAATAATCAGATTTGAAGATGTGTTCTTATATTTGAACGTGTTCCGACTTTGATCTGGTCTGGGTGACACAGTAGAGTGCATCACCATCTGCAGACCACTAGGCCCAGCCCTTGCCCGCAGGAGCACTCACACTGCTTATTTGTACGACTCTTCACTTCTGCCTCCTTTCCTCAGTCCTTGCTTTTCATTCATACCAGGAAGAGACAGCACCATTATCAGATGCACTTCTACTTAGAGACAATCATTTTGGGGTTCGAGGAGATGGTTAAAGGTGCTCTTGCAAAGCCTGCTGGCCTGGATTTAGTTCCCCAGTACCCATATAATGTCAGGTGCACAAAGTAGCACCTACATCTTGAGTTCATATGTAGTGGCAAGAGGCCCCAGTGCATCTATTCTGTTTGTCTGTCTCTTTCTCCCCCCTGTATTTTTTAAAACAATCATATCTTCTCTAAGAATAATTGGCATAGAAGGCCTTCTCCTCCACCTTCTCAAAGAAAAGTTAAGCTACTCGGTGTTTATAAGCAGCCAGCCAGAGCAGGTGTATTACTTGGGGGTCTTACAAATAACTAGTGGTGCTGATAATCGGTGGATAATTAACATTTGTTTATAGTAGAAAACCTATAGACTTTATAATGGATGTCCATAACTTTGACCTACTGATTGATGAGCTGATTAATTTGAGCTGACATTAGCTGTTTAATGAACTAATCTAGAGATGAATGATATTAGCAACGCTCACTTTCTAAGGGCCTTCAAGTGCCACGCCTGGCCAGAACGCCGTGGTTTAACCTTCCACACAGCTCCAGGCTTTGGTGCTGTGGTGCTGCTTTTGCAGCCGAGAAAGTCCTCCGAGTGACATGCTACAGCGGTGAGGAGCCAGCCATCTGATGTGGTCAGGCTGTGTGGCTGAAACGTGCATTCTTTGCCATCCATGGCAGCCTTTGCTGGCCAGTTACTGCCCACTCTGACATATGGAAGATGTGGGACACTACTGAAATGAGTAAAGGGCTTATGGGCTGGAGAGATGGCTTAGCAGTTAAGGCGCATGCCTGTGAAGCCTAGGAACCCAGGTTCAATTCTCCAGGTCCCACATAAGCCTGATGCACATGGTGGCACATGCGTCTGGAGTTTGTTTGCAGTGGCTGGACGCTCTGGCGTGCCCATTCTCACTCTCCCCCCACCCTATCTCAAATAAACAAATAAATAAATAAATAAATAAATAAATAATCTTTTTAAAGGGGGGGCTTATGCTCAGGCATAAATTGCAGCATTAGGACTTGGTAAAATGTCAGTCCTTGAAGAGACCTTTGCTCCTGTTTAACAGTCCTGCTTTCAAAAACAGGAAAGCCATGTCTCAAAGCCTGATGACTTTAGTAATCAGAACTGTTAAGACTTTTAATGTTCCTTTAATATGTTCCCAAATCCTTGAGGACTTACCCCAACTCATCTTTATTGAATTTAAACAGTTTATTTTATAAGGAATGGTAGTCTTACTTTCTTGTCCTTCAAAATAAAAGATTTTTATCTTTCCTTCTATTTAAAGTTAAAATAGAGTCTTAAGCTGGGCCTGGTGGTGCACACCTTTAACCCAAGCACTGGGGAGGCAGAGGTAGGAGGATCAGTGTGAGTTCAAGGCCACCCTGAGACTACATAGTGAATTCCAGGTCAGCCTGGGCTAGAGTGAGACCCTATCTCGAAACCCTCCCCCCCAAAAAAATAGAGTCTCGTTTCCAATTTTTTCTCAACAACTGTCATAATTAGTGAAAGGAAGGATTTTTCATAAAATAGCATAGTAAATTGGAAAAATGTTCTTTCTGCTTGTCAATCATTGACTCTTCCCTGGAAAAGCCAGGCATGTAGTGTTCAGCATAGACTTACAGGGCGTAACTGAAGGCATGCCCCAGCCTTCATGTGAATGCCTCTGAGTTCCTGCGAAAAGCTGAGCTTGTTTGATTGTCCACATTGGACACCACAACCAAACATCTCTGAGTGTTTTAAATAGTTGATCAACATTTCTTTAGACTGCGTCTAAGAGGAAATAGGGTACCAACCTTAATTGCTAAGACAGACAACAAAGAGGTTGCATCACAATTTAATACCCAAAATGCTAAGTGATTAAATTTGGCTTTTTATTGGTAGTGTTACTGTGGTTTTCTGACATCTCAGCATAGATGGATATCTGAACTAGTGGTTGCTGGCCTGGTTTCTACCCTAGCTAGCACACATATATAGTGGAAGGTTGATTTTTTTTTTTTTTTAATGAAAGGAGTTTAACATTAAAAAATAAATAAATAGACTTGGACAGATTATATTGACAAAGCTGCCCATTACCTTTGTAAAAAGTCCCTGTCAAAAGATAAACTTTAAAGCTGAAATGCATGAAAGAGTTCCAAGATAGAATTTAAATTTAAACTGATTCTTTATAGATAAGCGTTTTAAAAACCCACCTCTTTGCTTCAAGTCAGGATTTTAAAAATAAATTTCCCCTTTAAATCTCTTGAGCGATTTTCATTTTTTGCAAGGCCGCACTGCTGGTGTCCTGGAAAAATGGAGAGTTAGAGCTTTATCAGTTGGTGCCCTGAGGTATGTGGCAAAGAAGCTAAATCCTTGAAGATTAGCAAAAAAAAAAAAAAAAAAAAAGAAGAAGAAGAAGAAGAAAAAAAAAACGCAGCACATGGCAATAAGGGGCTTATATGACTACTAGTATTAGTTCAGGTAAAAGAAGTATTGCTTATCCTAACACTGGACAAATCCACTGACAATGTATTCTTAGTTAGCGACAAAGGAGTCTTATATTGCTGGACTTTTCCTCTTTGGTGAGTTGGATGCTTGGTAATCCACTGTAAGCGCTCTTCTGCTCACCCCAATTCTCTGCATTACTCCAAAGTGCTGCTCTTTTATTTCAACCTTTAAAAGCTACTGTTAACCCTCAATTTTGATTTCATGACACTAGTCATATTGTTTATAAGCAATTGAAGTCATTGTCAGTTTGGTGTATCCTGGAGAGTGCACAAGAGAAAACATTTTTAAATTGTAGGTAGCATCTCTGTTTTCATGTTGATAAGCACTCAGATAAAGGAAGCATGAAAACCTGTAAGAAGTCTTATTTTTAAAAATCACCTTTTATATTATTAGCATCCTAATTAGTCTCTTTAAGCAAAAAGTCTTATTAACCTTTTTCTGCATTTCCTTGGATTTTTTTCAACATGAATCTAACACTCAATAACAGTAATAAAACTAAAAGTTCTTGAGTAGTTTGTAGACAGGATTGTTGTTTGTCCTGGCTGCTTGGGGCAGTTCCGGTTTACATTTGCTTTGTGATCTAATTCCCAGCGCTGCCTTCCACTGCGTAGATGATCTATAGTGCTGTGATTACAGATCACACTTTGGGCTGACATGAGAGAATCAGCCAATAATTCAATCAACTGATTGAATACCTGTTGCTTTCAAGGTGCAGTCATACCATTTTTCATCTGACTTATAAAATATATTCCCACCTTTGTTTCTTATTTTTTAAGCAAACTGAACTTTTATGCCTGACACTCTGGCTGCTGTGCTAAGGAAGCACCTAAACTGAACTTTTAGAGGCGGTCATGAGCAGACCTTCGATTAACTTGTCCTGCAAGTTGTGAGGATAGTGAGCATAAAGTACCTAGCTTGTTGACATGAATGGACGGGAAGGCAGAGCTAATCGTGGTGTCCATATAAGTTAGCTAGACTTCAACAGAGGGAAAAAACTTAGTTGCTGTCATCAACATGTAGTGTTGCAGAAGTTTTTTCCATTTAAAGACAAAAATAAACTAGGGTGAGGATACAGCTAACCCTAGCCACGTCACAGGTACATAGGGTTTATCATAAGAGTGAACAGCTCTGTTCAGGAGCATTACCAGAAAAGGGACCCAGAGAGCATCAGAAAGTCAGGGCGTGTTGTAGAAGTGGAGGTGAAGTTGGTGTCAGGAGGTTGAGTTGAGCACAGACAGCCTGCGCATTCTTTCTGAGTGCTTCGTTGTGCAGAGGACTGGAGAGAAGGAAGGAGTATAGTAAGGCCTCTATTGAAAAAGCACAGTGCAGCGTAAGGAGACAGCGTCCACACGAGTGATCATTCTGGCGTGCTTGGGACAGACTCTGGGTTGGAATGCATTGAAGAATGAGTAAGAGGTGAAGAAATGAAGACTGAATTGAAAAGGAAAAATGGAGGAGGTTGTTCGCCAGAGGTTACAGGGAAAGTGGTTCTTTTTTTAAATATATTTTCAATTTTAATTAATTTATTTATTTGACAGAAAGAGAGAGGGAGAGAATGGGCACACCAGGGTCTCCACACTGCAAACGAACTCCAGACACATGCACCACCTTGTGTATCTGGCTTATATGGGTCCTGGGAAAGTGAACCTGGGTCCTTTGGCTTTGCAGGCAAATGCCTTAACCGCTAAGCCATCCCTCCAGCCCTGATTCTTTTTTTAAGATTAGAGTTCAGCACATTTAAAATTTATACAAATAGGCTGGAGAGATGGCTTAGCGATTAAGGCGCCTGCCTCCTAAGCCTAAGAATGTGGGTTCCAATCTCCAGGTCCCACGTTTAGCCAGATGCAAAGTGACGCAAGGGCGCAGTGCCGCACTTGACCACAAGGGGGCGCACACATCTGGATTTCATTCACAGCAGCTGAGAGACTGCTGGCACGCCCATCTCTATCTGTCTCCCTCTCCCTCTCTGTCTGTCTGTCTGTCTCTCTCTGTGTTTCTCTCCAAAAAGAAAAAAGAAAAAGAATTAAAAGTTATACAGATAATAGAGTGGCAAGGTTGAAGACACTGTAGATAATCAAGCTGATGAGGGAAGGATTTTCTTCAAAATACTAGGAAAGTCAGGTGTGGGGGTGCACGCCTTTAATCCCGGTACTCAGAGAGCAGAGGGAGGAGGATCACTGTGAGTTCAAGGTCAGCCTGGGCTGGAGTGAGACCCTACCAAAACAAACAAACAAACAAACACACAAAAAAAGTAAAAAAGACTAGAAGAGATGGACTTGAGCTGTACTTAGACATGCAGAGTTGTTTATAACCTTGTAGAGAGTTGAAGGAACTCTACCTCAGTGTGTTTACCCGTGAAGTTTGCTGTGAGGGTAGAGAGGAAAGTAAATGACAGGGAGGGTCTGGAAGGAGATAAAGCTTGGAGTCTACGTCATACTCATGTTTCAGTGTTCCTTAATCCTTGCACGCCTCTGCGGCAGACATTGGGAAACAGCGCTGAACACAGACATGGTTTCTGCCACATGTTAGCAAGCTGGAAATCCAAGATGAGACTAGATCAGGCACAGATGAGATTAGAGGGTTTAAAATGTCAATTCATTGCTCTGGAGGAGATGTTAGGTTGATCCTGAAGATGAATAACCCAGAGAGTTCAGGGTATATGTAAAATAAATCGTTAATTCAACAGCTATTTATTGAACACATCTGCATGCCAAGTACTGTCCAGAGAATAGTCAAAATAGATCTTGATGTTCTGATCGGTTAAAAAGAAGAGCCAGTGTGGTGGTACACGCCTTTAATCCCAGCATTTGGGATACAGAGGTAAGAGAATTGCCGTGAGTTTGAGGCCACCCTGAGACTACATAGTGACTTCCAGGTCAGCCTGGGCTAGAGTGAAATCCTGCCTTGAAAACGCCAAAAAAAAAAAAAAAAAGAAGAAGGAGAGAGAGAGAGAAGGAAACTGCTAGGAAGAAGGCAGTTAGGTCTGGGTGAAGAGAAAGAAACTCACTCCTAGGAGGAAGGCAGGTAGGTCTGGGTGAGAGAGCAAGAGCTTTGACCACCACGATTCTGAACAGTGTTGAGGACCCTTTGCCCTTAGAACCACCACGTTCTCCCATTGTGTTTTAATTTTTAATTTTGGAGCTTCAGGTATATAAGTTAATGGATTGTGCTACTTGTCATAGCTGGCGTTGAGTTGCAGGCACATAGTATTCCAAAACCATGCTTGGGACAGTCCTGCACAACAAAGAGTCATCCCGCCAAAAGTCACCTGCCCGTCCCCACTGGAAAGCTCTAACATGGACAGTCATTTGGAATATTAGAATTTTTATTAGGTTTTTTATTTGGAATATCTATTATGCCATAATCTATCTGTCTTTTTTATTTTTTTGGTTTTTTTGAGGTAGGGTCTCTCTCTAGCCCAGGCTGACCTGGAATTCACTGTGTAGTCTCAGGCTGGCCTCAAACTCACAGCAATCCTGCTACCTCTGCCTCCCAAGTGCTGGGATGAAAGGCATGCACCACAACACCTGGCTAAATGTTAATTTTTTGTTATGTCATAACATCTTAACCAAAAATTATCAAGAGACCCATCGATGTCATTGTGTATGTGCATATTTTAATATTTTTTTCTATTTGCAAGCAGAGACAGACACAATGGGTATAACAGGTCCTCCAGCCACATCAAACAGACTCCAGATGCATGTACCACATTGTGCATCTGGCTTTATACAGGTACTGGGGATTCACACAGGCTTTGCAAGCAGTACCTTTAATCACAGAAACATCTTTCCAGCCTCTGTATATTTTTTACTAAGAGCTAAAATGTTTGTGAAGTCTTCAACTTTTTTTTTTTTTTTCGAAGTAGGGTTTCACTCTAGCCCAGGCTGACCTGGAATTCACTATGTAGTCTCAGGGTGGTCTTTTTTTTTTGGTTTTTCGAGGTAGGGTCTCACTCTAGTTCAGGCTGACCTGGAATCCACTATGTAATCTCAGGGTGGCCTCGAGCTCACGGCAATCCTCCTACCTCTGCCTCCCGAGTGCTGGGATTAAAGGAGTGAGCCACCACGCCCGGCTTCAGGGTGGTCTTGAACTCACAGTGATCCTCCTACTTCTGCCTCACAAGTGCTGGGATTAAAAGCATGCACCACTACACCCAGTAATTTTCTGTTTTTCTTTTACATCATTTAAAGGCTTTTTTACAACTAGCCAAAATTGGAGTCATGTAACACTATAATTAAACCTCCTACTTTAGCTTTCTCATATTGATAAAGTTGATGTACACTGAGTTTAACATTAGCCAAAGCCCAGAAATAAATGCATTTTATGAGGAGGATGTCATTGCAGGTTGTTTGTTTGTTTGTTTGTTTGAGAGAGAGATTGGGCACACCAGAGCCTCTAGCCACTGCAAATGAACTCCAGCTGCATGCACCACCTTGTGCATTTGGCTTATGTGGGTACTAGGGAACTGAACCTGGATCCTTAGGCTTCACAGGCAAGCACCCTACCACTAAGCCATCTCTCCAGCTTCTATTTTTTTTTTTAAATCTTGACATTTGTGTCAACGTACCACCGGATGCTGTGATGACAAGTTTTGCTAAAAATGTATGTATAACAACATAATAAATCCCAAGAAATTAACCCAAACTAATAAACCAGAAATGACTGTCTTGTTTTCAATATAATGTGACTAAAGTCCATAAAGTTTCTCATGATGTGAAGTAGACTTCAGTTATTAAAAAAAAAAAAAACATAGAAATGGCCAGGTTGTCTTTCTGACTAGCAATTTAGCCAAATTTGTGGCTCAAATTTCCTTATTAGGTCTGTGGATAGAAAAGTAGGGGAAATAATAAATTTTTATTTGTTTTCTTTAACCTAACTAGTGTACTAACTTTCACAGATAAAAGTGGAGCCTGTTGTCCCAGCCCCAAGTCCAGTTATCCCCAGGCTGACTCTGCGAGTTGGTGCTGGCCAGGACAAGATGTAAGTATATAGACACACAGAGTCCTGAGGGATTTAAGGCCATAGAACTTCCAGGTATGACATATATGCCAGGCTTTTGTTTTGAGAGATCTTTGTTTTCAGGTTTTTATTGGTTGTTCCTCAGGTAAATGCTTTTTTGCTTTATTTGGCATCATATATGATCCTTTTGTTCCCTTTGTTCTTTTTCTCTTTTTTGTTACAACTAGCACATGACGCTGTTGCTGCATAATACTTGAAGTCCTAGTTGTGTGAGAAATGAGCAGCTGGGTATTGGGTGGGTTGTTTTCTACATCTCACTCACGTAGGTGGAACGTTACACTTCTCCAGTGCACGTCACCGTCATCTCACTCACGTAGATGGAACGTTACACTTCTCCAGTGCACGTCACCATCATCGCACTCACGTAGGTGGAACGTTACACTTGTCCAGTGCATGTCACCGTCATCTCACTCACGTAGGTGGAACGTTACACTTCTCCAGGGCACGTCACCGTCATCTCACTCACATAGGTGGAACGTTACACTTCTCCAGTGTACGTCACCGTCATCTCACTCCACGCAGATGGAACGTTACACTTCTCCAGTGCGCACGTCACCGGTGGAACGTTACACTTCTCATCTCACTCACTCAGGTGGAGCGTTACACTTCTCCAGTGTACGTCACCGTCATCTCACTCACGTAGATGGAACGTTACACTTCTCCAGTGCACGTCACCGTCATCTCACTCGCGAGGTGGAACGTTACACTTCTCCAGTGCACGCCACCGTCATCTCACTCACGTAGATGGAACGTTACACTTCTCCAGTGCACGCCACCGTTACACTTCTCATCTCACTCACGAGGTGGAACGTTACACTTCTCCAGTGCACGTCACCGTCATCTCACTCACGTAGGTGGAACGTTACACTTCTCCAGTGCACGTCACCGTCATCTCACTCACGTAGGTGGAACGTTACACTTCTCCAGTGCACGTCACCGTCATCTCACTCACGTAGATGGAACGTTACACTTCTCCAGTGCACGTCACCATCATCGCACTCACGCAGATGGAACGTTACACTTCTCCAGTGCACGTCACCGTCATCTCACTCACGTAGATGGAGCGTTACACTTCTCCAGTGCACGTCACCGTCATCTCACTCACGTAGGTGGAACGTTACACTTCTCCAGTGCACGTCACCATCATCTCACTCACGTAGATGGAGCGTTACACTTCTCCAGTGCACGTCACCATCATCTCACTCACGTAGATGGAACGTTACACTTCTCCAGTGCACGTCACCATCATCTCACTCACGTAGGTGGAACGTTACACTTCTCCAGTGCACGTCACCGTCATCTCACTCACGTAGATGGAACGTTACACTTCTCCAGTGCACGTCACCGTCATCTCACTCACGTCATCGCAGATGGAGCGTTACACTTCTCCAGTGCACGCACGTCATCCACTCATCTCACTCCACGAGGTGGAACGTTACACTTCTCCAGTGCACGTCACCATCATCTCACTCACGTAGGTGGAACGTTACACTTCTCCAGTGCACGTCACCGTCATCGCACTCACGTAGGTGGAACGTTACACTTCTCCAGTGCACGTCACCGTCATCGCACTCACGTAGGTGGAACGTTACACTTCTCCAGTGCACGTCACCGTCATCTCACTCACGTAGATGGAACGTTACACTTCTCCAGTGCACGTCACCGTCATCGCACTCACGTAGATGGAACGTTACACTTCTCCAGTGCGCACGCCACCTTCTCCAGTCATCATCTCACTCACGTAGATGGAACGTTACACTTCTCCAGTGCACGTCACCGTCATCGCACTCACGTAGATGGAGCGTTACACTTCTCCAGTGCACGTCACCGTCATCTCACTCACGTAGATGGAATGTTACACTTCTCCAGTGCACGTCACCGTCATCTCACTCACGTAGATGGAATGTTACACTTCTCCAGTGCACGTCACCGTCATCGCACTCACGTAGGTGTAATGTTACACTTCTCCAGTGCACGTCACCGTCATCTCACTCACGTAGATGGAACGTTACACTTCTCCAGTGCACGTCACCGTCATCTCACTCACGTAGATGGAACGTTACACTTCTCCAGTGCACGTCACCGTCATCTCACTCACGTAGATGGAATGTTACACTTCTCCAGTGCACGTCACCGTCATCTCACTCACGTAGATGGAACATTACACTTCTCCAGTGCACGTCACCGTCATCTCACTCACGTAGATGGAACGTTACACTTCTCCAGTGCACGTCACCGTCATCTCACTCACGTAGATGGAACGTTACACTTCTCCAGTGCACGTCACCGTCATCTCACTCACGTAGATGGAACGTTACACTTCTCCAGTGCACGTCACCGTCATCTCACTCACGTAGATGGAACGTTACACTTCTCCAGTGCACGTCACCGTCATCGCACTCACGTAGATGGAGCGTTACACTTCTCCAGTGCACGTCACCGTCATCTCACTCACGTAGGTGGAACGTTACACTTCTCCAGTGCACGTCACCGTCATCTCACTCACGTAGATGGAGCGTTACACTTCTCCAGTGCACGTCACCGTCATCGCACTCACGTAGATGGAGCGTTACACTTCTCCAGTGCACGTCACCGTCATCGCACTCACGTAGGTGGAGCGTTACACTTCTCCAGTGCACGTCACCGTCATCTCACTCACGTAGGTGGAACGTTACACTTCTCCAGTGCACGTCACCGTCATCGCACTCACGTAGATGGAACGTTACACTTCTCCAGTGCACGTCACCATCATCTCACTCACGTAGGTGGAGCGTTACACTTCTCCAGTGCACGTCACCGTCATCGCACTCACGTAGATGGAACGTTACACTTCTCCAGTGCACGTCACCATCATCTCACTCACGTAGGTGGAACGTTACACTTCTCCAGTGCACGTCACCATCATCTCACTCACGTAGGTGGAACGTTACACTTCTCCAGTGCACGTCACCATCATCTCACTCACGTAGATGGAACGTTACACTTCTCCAGTGCACGTCACCGTCATCGCACTCACGTAGATGGAACGTTACACTTCTCCAGTGCACTCACCGTCATCTCACTCGCGTAGGTGGAATGTTACTCTTGTCCAATATATGTCATCTGTCACCATGACAGTATTTGTAGGTGTTTGGTAAATAACCCTCATGTTACATGGAGGATCAGTTGATAGATGCCACCAGATTGATTACATTGAACCACGGAATTAATTAAATTCAACACATTACATCTTAAATTAAACCAATAGAGAGAGAGAGGCTCAAGCCGTATAGAATTCTGTAGCAAAGAAAAGTTACTCAGTAAAGTGCTGTTGGGGGCAATGGGTTTAAATTGGGAACTAATAAACTCTATCCCGTGGGCCAAATTCAACCAACTATGATTTTAATGGCTGAAAAAAATTAAAGAAATATTTTATAACATGAAAATAGTGTGATAAGCTGGGCGTGGTGGCGCATGCCTTTAATCCCAGCACTTGGGAGCAGAGGTAGGAGGATCGCCATGAGTTCGAGGCCACCCTGAGACTACAGAGTGAATTCCAGGTCAGATTGAGCTAAGAGTGAGACCCTACCTTGAAAAACCAAAAAATAAAAATAAAAAAATAGTGTGATAGTCAAATTTCAATCATCTGCTAGATTATAGCAGAAGAACCCTGGCCTGTTGTATGGATGCAGTGATGGAAATATGGTGAAAGATTCATGTATGTGTAATTACTGTCTATGCACCTTGGAGGCAAATTAATACTCTTTCATTTTTCTTTCCATTTCTTTTCTTTTTTTTTTTTTTTTTTCAAGGTAAGGTTTCACTCTAGTTCTGGCTGACTTGGAATTCACTATGTAGTCTCAGGATGGCCTTAAAACTCATGGCGATCCTCCTACCTCTGCCTCCCAAGTGCTGGGATTAAAGGCATGTGCCACCACACCTGGCTTAAATTAATAATCTTAAAGTGAAGTGGTCTGAGTAGTTAGAGCAAGATAGGGATGGAGGCATTGTGTATTTCCAAAGAGGCAGGCAGAGTCCTTTGAAATTACAGGGAAAAGAAAAAGCTTTACAAGTTTCAAATTATACCCTTTCTAAAGTTCTGTAAGAAAATATTTAGTTTCTAACTTTTAAATAAAGAAGCTAGGTCTTCTGCCCTTGATCCAGAAAGTTCTTTTAGGTCAGACTGTAGCCTCTGTCAATGTTCCTTGCAGCAAGACAGAGAGCTTGTTTTCCCTTTGGTTTCACAGTCCTCACAACTGTCTTCTAAGGAGTCTACCACCACTTCATGACAGTGTTAAAGTTAAAGGTGGCTTTCCAAAGACCTCAGAGTCCTTGAATGGGTCCTTCAGTAGTGAGTCTGCACAGCTCCCAGTAGTCTACGTTAAATTAAACGAAAGTCCTCACCCTGCAGCCACAGTCTCACCGCCTGTGAAGTTGAATGGGGAAAGACACATTCAAGTCTGTTGCAGAAGTCTCTGCTTCACCCTAAGTCTGGGTTTCAGCTAACTGAAGAACTAACTGCCCAGAGCTCTGCTGGTCAGGGCCCTGGGGCTCCCCCAGGCTCAGAAACAAGAAGTACATGAATTCTGTACAGGGGTGTGGAGTGATAGCACAGCTTCCCTGGGACATGTCACCCTGATCTTACATTTGCTGAGTTGCTTTATTTTGAGCAAGTGGAGAATAATTGGCTGACTGGTGGAATTTATTGTTCTAGTATTTTCTATGAAAAAAATAATAAAGAATGAAATGTGAAATTTCATAAGGATGAAGTCTGTTGAGAGAGATTTGTCAAGAAAGACATGACAGAATAAGACCAGCAGCTTTTCCAAATGTAAATGTCTGACTATACTCATAAAAGTCAAACTCTGTTAAAGGAGCTTTATGTGAAAAAGTTATTTTACATTGTACTATATTTTCTTAATATTCTACAGATGAATTTGTGCAGAGCATCGGGGTGAATACTGGTGGGGTAGAGAGTAACCATCCTTCTCAAGTATTTCCAATGCCCTCTCTGATGCTGTGCTCCCACAGGCGTTAGACAATGAGGTTCTGCCTTTAAGTAGCCCAGGCTAGCCTTGGACTCAAGATCCTCCTGGCTGTTTCTGTGAGCTCAGGGTGATAGGGATGTGCCGTGCACCTGGCTTTGCACTGCCACCTAACTGAGCCTCCCTCTGGGAGGAGTGGCTCTTCTGGGGGGACCGTGCCATAGGAAACTGAATGTCCCAGTCAGGGCTCTAGGACAGCCCTGCCTCCGCTCTGTGCACATGTGCTGCAGGAACTGTCTGTGATCACCTCTCGGTGAGCCGAGTCCCATGGCTGAGCACTGTGGACTCCCTGTCGGAGGTTGCACTGGGTGCACATATGACAGATCTCACCAGGTTGTCTAAGTGCACATGTCAGCTTCAGGTTTCTCAGGGGCTCCTGCACTGCCGACAGTCGACTTTTCCTGTTGCTCACTTTTTTTTTTTTTGTTTTTTCGAGGTAGGGTCTCACTCTGGCCCAGGCTGACCTGGAATTAACTACGTAGTCTCAGGGTGGCCTCGAACTCATGGTGATGCTCCTACCTCTGCCACCAAGCCCAGCTACTGGTGCTCACATTTTGGTTTCAGAAACAACAGGGTTGATTTCTACAATTCCAGTTCTTTTCTTCTGCAGTCTTCTCATGGCAGAAGGGCTGGAAATTCAATACATTCCTTTCTGTATCCTTCAGTTGTTGCTACAGCTTACTAAGTTTTGTTGATGCCTCATGGGACTTTTTAACAGAGGTCCCTTCTCAATTACTTCTCTGCATTATAAGAATGAAAGCTAAGGAGCCAGGTGTGGTGGCGCACGCCTTTAATCCTAGCACTCAGGAAGCAGAGGTAGGAGGATGCCATGAGGTCAAGACCACCCTGAGATTACATAGTGAATTCCAGGTCAGTCTGAACTAGAGTGAGACCCTACCTCAGAAAACCTAAATAGGTAGGTAGATGGTGGGTGGGTGCATCGATGGATGGATGGATGGATGGATGGATGGAAGGAAGGAAGGGGGACTAGAGAGATGACTCAGTAAAAAAAAAAATGAGAGCTGAAGCTCTGCTTATTTATCTTGAAAATCAGAAGGTTTTGTTTTTGAAAACATGAATACCTACAGATGTTTGTTGTCTCTGTGATCCAAACAATAGAAATAGAGAATAATCATAGGCAATTGCAAAAATGATCATTTGAAAAAATGTAGCTGGGTGCCGGGCATGGTGGCGCACGCCTTTAATCCCAGCACTCGGGAGGCAGAGATAGAATAATCACTGTGAGTTCAAGGCTACCCTGAGACTACATAGTGAATTCCAGGTCAGCCTGGGCTAGAGTGAGACCCTACCTCGAAAAAAACAAAAATAAAATAAAATATATATTTTTTTTAATGTAGCAGATGACAGGCATGGTGACACATGCCCTGTAATTTCAGCACCCTGGGAAGTTTTCCTATTAGTTCCAGGCTAACCTGGAGTACATAATGGGTACCAAGCCAACCAGGTCTTTATAGCAAGACCCTGACTAAAAAAAAAGCAAACAAAAAAAAATGTAGCTAAATTTAACTAAGACACTAAACTGGGTTTAGAAAAATATGTATATATATGTTAGCAATAAATTCTTTTTTTTTTTTTTTTTTTTTTTTGGCTTTGTGAGGTAGGGTCTCACTCTAGCCCAGGCTGATCTGGAATTCACTATGTAGTTTCAGGGTGGCCTCGAACTCCCTGGTGATCCTCCTACCTCTGCCTCCCGAGTGCTGGGATTAAAGGCATGCGCCACCACGCCCAGCTGATAAATTCTTTAGAGAGGTAATAGCAAATGTTTTTAATCCCATATTCTGCATTTCACTTACTATCCTTGAAATGTGTTTTTTTTTTTTTTCTCCAGTCTAGATAAATTTAGGACAACCTAAGGAGAAAACACATAGTAAAGTAGCTAATAGAGATAGGGAACTAAGAGAGGAAAAAGAAGGGAATGGACCGTGTGTGGTGGCACACGCCTTTAATCCCAGCACTCGGGATGTACTGGTAGGAGGGTGGCCTAACCCTGAGACTACCACGTGAATTCCAGGTCAGCCTGAAAAAAAGGAAGTGTTTCTACATGAGTTACAATCCTAGCCTCCTGGAAGTGAGTGTAAAAAGTGAAAGGCTGGGGTGGGGGGTAGGGGCAGGATGGCTTTGCTTGCTGTTTGTTTTGGTGTTGAGGATTGAATCCAAGGTCTTCTTTATGCATGCTAAGCACCTGTTCTATAACTTAGCTCGTAAAGTGCTGGGGAGGGGAGTGAGACAAGGTCCTGCTGTGTGGCCCCAGCTAACCTCCAGCTTGTTATCCTCTTGAGTCAGCATCCTGAGGTTTGGGATGACAGGCATGGGCCTGTCTTGAGCTAATTACAAGAGCAGTGACAAAAAACAACCTTTAAGAGAGAAAGAGAACATCAGTGTTCCAGGGCCTCTTGCCACTGCAGATAAACTCCAGATCGGGTGCCACGTTGTGGACACTGGGAAATCGGACTCAGACCAGGAGACTTTGCAAGCCAGCACCTTTAAGGACTGAGCCATCTTCCCAGTGCCCCCCTAAAAAATATTAAGAATGGCTATATTCAAAATTTGTAAGTGAGGGGAGCTGGGAAGATGGCACAGCAGTTAAAGGGGCTTGCTTGCAAAGCCTGCTCCCGCCAGCCCAGGTTAAATTCCCGAACCACCCACATAAGCCAGATACAAAAAGTGGCGTAAGTGTCTGGTGTTTGCAGCGTGCCATGAGGCCTGGAGTGTGTGACCGTCCACCCATCTGTCCCTATGCACGCGTACACACACACTTTTTTTTTAAATTTGCAAGTGAAATTTAAAATTTTAAGTGGCTACATTTGAAATTTAGACATGACCTATTATTTAATGTGAAAGATACTAAATATTACTAATAAGTTTCCTGGCTGCTGGGTAACTGGAGCAGGAGTTGTATCACTTATACCATCTCACTGTACCAATCCTTTCAGCAACCACAAGCCCAGTATCTTTAGGATAAGTCTCAGCTCCCCCAAGAGGAAACAGGTAATTTAATGGTTCTTTTTTCAGGTCTTCAGCCATTGTTCTGTTGTTTCCCAGACAGGGATCTCTGGTCTTTCTTATATTACTTTCATTTTTACTGACCTATGATGAAGTCTAAATTTCATTTCTTCCCTTGGAGCACTGTAGTTTGTTTATGAGCACCAAAGATACAGTATATTTGAGAGAAAAACTAGTATACCATCAATAAAAAACTGGCTTTAGGTTTGGGGAAATGCTTTTACGACCCAGTAAAACAAGTGGAAAGATTATAATCAAAGTGTTTCCATCTTACTTGTAAACAATTACAGCAGTTCTTGCATGGATGCCACATTAGAAGACTGAGGAAAATTTACTGGATTCCATTCTAATGCAATTAGAGCTAATTTTGTTCTTTAAATGAATAAAAGGTCAGCTAGTAAATCTAGCTTATCTTGAGTCCAGACTTCAATAAATTGTTTTATTTAATTTGTTGTAAAAGATCTTATCCTTAATGGGTCTGGGTCTTATTAGTTCACTTAGGTTTTAAAATATTTATGACCACCTTTTTAGATATGATTTGAATGATAGTTGGAAAGTTTCTCTCTGCAGTGTTATCAAGTCCCAAGATCACTAATTGAGTGAATATAGGAAGGTACTTAAGATTTGTTATCTGAAAAAAGCTGATGTGAACTTTGAGAATTTAAATGTTCTTTAACCTGTGACAGGCAGAAATAATTTATCTATATCATGGTAACCTTTCACATACTATCTGATTGTAATTTCCTCCAAAGATCAACCTACTCACACTTGGGGTATTTAAAAACAATATATGCCTACTGATAGAAATACAACATCAGAACATTTAAATTCTTTGTATTCTTTATTCCTGTCCCTTAATGGACCTATATAACAGATTCAGAACTGGCATAAAGGTTTGGATGCATGGAGTGATGTTTCTTCTTCCTCTTTCCCACTCCAGTCTTGGTAGCTTACAAAGTTCATACTCATATTACTACAGGGGTTCTGTGAGTAAAAATTCTGGCAACCTTTTCCTTATTGCTGTCTCACAAGTCTCAACACATGGAACTGACAAGCTACATTCGCCTGTTTGGCTGTGTTCCTTGGGATGCTGAGACGAGAGGTCTCCCAGCTTGTCCTCCAGGCCCCAAGAAAGAGCACGTCACCATCTCACTGACGTTTCAGATCTCCACTCTGCGTGCGCCTTGCTTCCTGCCCACTCCTGTTACCTGCTGCGGGAGCTTATTCATCTCTGCGCTCCTCTGCTCTGTACTTTCCTCTTTCTCCTTCTCACAGTTCAGCCATATCCTCCCTCGTTCCAAACCTTCTCTCCCAGCTTCCCTCTACAGCATGATAATCTTTTGTCTTTTCTCTTAGGCCCTCCAAACTTATTCTTTAGTTTTCAGTCCTTAGCCCCCTGCATTCTGGTTTCTGCCTGTGAAGCTTCTCTCGGGAGCATCAGTAAATGTTCCTCAGCGCCTCAACCTGGAGACCAGGGCCCAGTCCTGTGCGCTGCTCCTTGTGTTGTATGGGCCCCGCGCCCTTCCCTCCTTGTTCTTCCTGGAGCTGTGATTCGGTGCTTGTCTGGGTGTCATGCTCTTTTACCGTCCTTCTTGGTTTTTCTCTTTCGGACTCTTCCTAGCCGACTTTAGTTCTTTTTCTCTGCATGTTCATGTTAATTCTTCAGATCTCACTTGAACCATGATGACTTCCAACTTTTTTTTTTCAGCCCACATTTCTCCCCCTTCATTCATAGTAGTCTGCCCAGCTACCTTCAAGAACATTTTGTCCAAATGACCCAAGGGTACCCATAAGCATAATTCCAAAATTGAATCACTGTTATGTCTGTTTCTGCAACGGCTTCCATTTCTTTTGTGTTGAGGACAGGACGAGAGCTTCCATCTTCAAGCCTTTGTAGGCTTTAGGGTAACCTGAAAGAAGTCTAAGAGTGTCCAAGTGTATTTCATAATATCAGAATGAACATTCTGAAAAATATGAATATCTCCTTTTCTCCAAGTTTTTATCTCCTTTTCTCCAAGTTTCCAAAACTGAACAAAACAGGGCAACGAGAAGCACTGCCTTTGACCTGTACTTGCAGTCTCAGCACTGTAACTTGCACTCAGTGTCTTCACGTTAGGGTTTCCCCTTGTCTAAATGCAAGTGGTTACTAGAATCAGTTCAGGGAAAGGCGGCCTTAGCCTTATCCATAGTCTCATTCACAGACCCTTAAGTAGGAAGAAACAAAAAATCTGTATGGAGCCGGGCGTGGTGGCGCACGCCTTTAATCCCAGCACTCGGGAGGCAAAGGTAGGAGGATCGCCATGAGTTCGAGGCCACCCTGAGACTACAGAGTGAATTCCAGGTTAGCCTGAGCTAAAGTGAGACCCTACCTCAAAAACCAAAAAAAAAAAAGAATCTGTATGCGTGGCTGGAAAGATGGCTAGTGGTTAAGGCATTTGCTTGTGAAGCCTAAGGACCTAGGTCCGATTCTCCAGGACCCACATAAGCCAGATGCACAGTGACACATGCATACAAGATCACACATGTGCACAAGGTGGCACATGTATCTGGAGTTCAATTACAGTGGCTAGAGGCCCTGGGGTACCAATTCTTGCCCTCTGTCTCTCACATTAAAAAAAAAAAAAAAAAAAAAAAAGGCCAGTCTGTTGGGCTTGCCTCAGAAAATTAAATTAAAAAATTTAAAAACCTGTATGCACCTAGGATTCTTGGATTATTTGGGGTTTTTTTGAGGCAGTGTCTCGCTCTCAGCCAGGCTGACCTAGAACTTAGTCTGCAGTCCAGGCTGGCCTTAAACTTGGCCTTCCAAGTACTGCGAGCATAGGTGTGACTCCACGCTCTCTCTTGACTATCCCTGGCTAGTGGGGGCTGTGAGGGGACACAAGGACGAAGACCTGCAGCAGCTTCTGACTGAGTTGTGTCCTCACCTTGTGTGGTGAAGAGCCTTGCCGGCTCTCTCTTCCTGTCTTTCAAAATGATCTCAGCTCTAGTGTAAATCTAGACTCTACTGACTTTTGCCCGAGAAAAAACTTCGAAACTTTATTTTTGTATAAGGTACATTTTTGTTGCTTTTTTGAATTTCTGCACCTTTTCTTTTACATAAGAAATCTTGAGGCCAAGTGTGGTAGTACTTGGGAGGCAGAGCTACAAGGATCACTGAGTTCGAGGCCAGCCTGGGGCTACAGAGTGAGTTGCAGGTCAGCCTGGGCTAGAGTGAGACCCTGCCTCAAAAAGAGAAAAGAAATCTTGGGTGTTGACAACATTATAATAACAACTTATTTGTTTTGACTTATAAAAACTATATAAATAATCCGAAAGTAATGATGCCTCTAATACTACAAATAATTAGACTGCTGAATTAAGTTTAAGATTTTTTTTTAGTTTGCTCTTAAATTCTGTGGATGTTGAACAAAATGTCCACCCAAAGTCACTTGAGATGTTTTTTGGCATAACTCATATACTCTGAGGTTTATTCATTTCTATTTATTTCCCACGGAAAGTTTTTTTTTTTTTTTTTTAACAATTAATGTTCTGGGGCTGTAGGGATGGCTTAGCAGTTAAGGTGCTTGCCTGCAAAGCCAACAGACCCAGGTTCGACTCTCCAGGACCCACATAAGCCAGATGCACAAGGGGCACATGCATTTGGAGTTCATTTGCAGTGCCAGGAGGCTCTGGTGTGCCCATTCTTAATCTCTCTCTCTCTTTCTCTTTGCCTCTTTCTCTCTGATAAATAAATAATTAAAATCAATGCTGTGAATCTGGGCAGTGTTTACCTGGCTCCAGTGGTGAGTCCATCTGAGTAGATGGACTCAAGGAAGCCTTACTTCTGTCCATTCACTCCACACTGCTCACCATGTAGTTTACCTTTTATCTTTATTAGTATTATTATCCCTTCTGTATCTGTATGATGAAATGTGCATTTCTCATTACTCATCTAACTATCAATGCCCTTTTAGGGTGTTTACAGATTTTGAATATTTGACAATAACAGAATAATCATCTGGTCGCTCTCTCTTGGAAGTGAAAATTCTATAATGGCTATGTTTTTCTCTAATTACTTCATGCAATTTGTTTCATTTTTCAAATAGGTCATGCCTGCATTAAAAGATAAAATGTTTGCTTCTTGATGTGTATTTGGGCTATGACAAGATAAAATAGCCATTTTATGAGATGATGTAAATATTCAGGAGGCAAGCCATGAGCTTGAGGAATTAAATCCATTTATAGTTGCCTTATAATTAGATGACTGTTAGAATTTGAACTGTGAGGATCAAGAAGAATAAGGAATAATGATTGATTTGAATAATCAACATAAAACTGATTCTCATTATTGTCTTTGGGTATTTGATCAATGTGAAATATGGAAATGACTGTTACAATTTCACATCTTAAATACTGATAGTCTAAAATATAATTTCTTCCCAGTTTGGAATATTTGCTTATAGAGGAATACTTGGAATATTGATTTTCTATTTCCACACAACAACTGATCCCCAAACTTAGCAGTTTAAAGCACTACCCTTACTTCCTCACTTCTTCAGAGTTGCAGTGGGTCTGCTCAGGTCCTTGAAGCTGCTACCCAGGATCCATCAGGAGACCTCAGTGAGGCTGGACACTTGCCTCAGTCTTACACACAGGACTGTGAGCACGAAGGTTTGGCTCCTTCCACATCCACACAACACATCCAGTGATCCCAAAGGGAGAAAACAAGAACCTTCAATATTTTATGGTCTGATCTTGGAGATCACACATAGTTATTTTCACAGGATCCTGTCAGATATCCAAGTCCACCTATAGGTGTGTGAATACCAGGAAACTGTCTTTCACACTTGGGCTTTGTAGGTCTAGAACTTTCAATAAAAAAGTGAAAAGGCCAAAATACAAAGAATATATATTCGTATCACTGGCCACTGTGAGGTCTTACATTAATATTATTGTGAAATATAAGGGCTTTTTCTTGGGATTTGTTGTGAGGAAGGGTTTCATTTAACATACAGCGTGAGAATTTATTTCTAAAGGTATTTTCTTTCTTGTTTTTTTTTTTGGGGGGGTGGGTCTTCCGAAGTAGGGTCTCACCCTAGCTCAGATCCCTGGAAATCACTATGTAGTCTCAGGGTGGCCTTGAACTCATGGCAATCTTCCTATTTCTGGTTCCCAAGTGCTGGGATTAAAGATGTGCATCACTTTGCCCAGCTGTATCTGAAGTTGATTAAAAATTTAGGTAAGTTAGGCTGGAGAGATGGCTTAGTGGTTAAGGTGCTTACCTGCAAAGCTTAAGGACCTATGTTTGATTCCCCAATACCCACGTAAGCCAGATGCACAAGGTGACACATGCATCTGGCATTCATTTACAGTGGTTAGAGGCCTTGGCGTTCCCAATCTCTCTCCATCCCCCCAAATAAATAAATAAATAAATAAATAAATAAATAAATGAAATATTTAGAAAAAAATTAGATAAGTGAGTTGTATAAAGAACCTATTTTTTCCTAGTGGCTTTTCTCTGTTAAATAATTTCTGTTCTGAAGATTACATAAAATTCATGGAGGTAATTGGAATAGTTGTTACCTGTGGTGTCATTTTGTTACCATTTGTTACCATATGGTCGTTCACTTTTGGGGGTAAATAAGCTAGCCATTGTGAAAGAACTTTTTTGAACTTGTGAGCACTGTGGTAGCCAGTTTCTTGGGCTTAAAGATTTCGATAACTGGTTTCATCGTGTTTGCACACAGTAGCTGAATAATGAGGCTCATTAAAGCTCCTGTGCAGAACATATCCAAATTGTGTTTGCCTCGAACCTTGGGGCTCTACAGGGCAAGGACTGGCTCTCTATTGACTTGTCAAGCCGTGAGTTTGCATTACAGCTCATGACCCGTTCTATTTGTTTCACTGTTTTGTGGTGGGGAAACAGGTAAAGAAATCCTGCTGGAAGTCCCTCCTTCTGCACGTTTGCATGAATAACACCAGTGTTTATTGCAGTGAGGGCGCTGTGACCCCACCCTCTCAAAGATGAAATGTTAGCAGCATTGAGCTATTGTGGGACACAGCTGCGGACGGTATTGCTTTCTCTCCGAGATGCTGAGCATGCAACAGAAAGCTCTGGAGGAGAACTTACCATGCAATTAAATAGGAGGGAAAAAGTAATACTTAGGAGAAAATTTTTGAGAGGCAAAGCAATAAGGAATGGCAATACAGGTGACCAGTTGGAATCCAAAATTTTTTTGACAATGATTATATTAGGTTAAGTGTTGAGAGCTTACCTCATCAGGATGAAAAAGCATGTTATTCTGTTTTATATCTTCCTATATTGCCAAAAGTTAAAGAAATGATTAAAAATTTCTTTTATAAAGGTATATTTAATTACTATAAGCCACTTAGAAGCTAAGGAAATCAGTATATAACTCAAACTCTAGTAAAAGTTCTCTTGAACTTCAAGCTTTGGGAAATCGGGTTACTTTACTGTTCGTATAATGGCGACCTAATCCCTTGAAATAAAAAGAATACTATGTCTTCTAATACCGAGTGCTGGTTTAATGATTTTCCTTCTGTTGCTCAAAAGGACTTGAGTTGGAACTGTATGTATGTGTATGAATACATATATGATATCTATGTTTATATGTATGCACACATACATATTATACTAAATCCTACCTCTCCTTTTAAAATTTACTTTTTAAAAAAAAATTTATTTACTTATTTGAGAGAGAGTGAGAGAGAGAGAATGGGCACACCAGAGCCTCCAGTCACTGCAGATGAACTCCAGATGCATGTGCCACTTTGTGCATCTGGCTTACATGGAATGGAACCTAAGTCCTGAGGCTTCGCAGGCAAGCACCTTAACTGCTAAGCTATCTCTCCAACCCAAAATTTACTTATTTTTTATTAGCATACAAAGAACTAGGCTTTATTATGGTGTTTTAATTTATTGCCCTCTCTTCCCCCACTGCTCTTCTCTCTCTTCTCCTTGCTGCGGTCCTGCCACACGTTCTTCTGTCCTCGTCCTCGCTCATCTCCTTTGTCCCTTCCCATGGGCTCCTGTCTCATTCTAGACCCTGTATCCACCCTTCTTAGGTCTCTCATTTACATACATGTAAACATTAAATTAGTATCCATATATGACACAAAACAAGCACTTTGGTTACCTCACATAGTATAAATTTTTTCAATTTTAACCATTCTCCTGCAGATTTCATAACTTCATTTTTCTTTTCAATGGAGTTAAATTCATGTAAGTACACCACAGCTTCATTGTCTGTTCATCAGTGTACTGGCATATAGGCTGATTGCTGTTCCTAGCAATTGTGAATAGAGCAGCCATGAACACGGACATACACGTGTGTCTGTGGTAGAACTCAAGAGTCCTTTGAGAATATATCCAGAAGTGGTTTACCTATAAACCCCACCTCTCAGGTTCCACCAGCTCTCACATCACCACATTGAAGATGTAGCACATGAAAACATGAACTTTATGGAACAAACCATATCCAAATGCTTAATGGTCATTCAAACTATAGCAATGCGTAATGGTCATTCAAACTATAGCAATGCGTAATGGTCATTCCAACTATAGCAATGCATAATGGTCATTCAGACTATAGCGATGCATAATGGTCATTCAGATTGGTTTTGGAGTAGGAACAAAATATCACGACACATGTATGAAGGTATCATGATGAAACTTATTCCTTTGTATTCTAATTTTAAAAACAAACTTATGACTGGGTATGGTGGCATACACTTTTGAGGCTAGCCTGGGCAAGAGTGAGACCCTGCCTGGTGGGGCAAGGGGAACACCAAGCATGGTGGTGCACGCCTTTAATCCCAGCACAAAAAATAAAATAGAATAATGAACTTGGGCTGGAGAGATGGCTTAGCAATTAAAGCACTTGACTGCAAAGCCTAAGGACCTAGGTTTGATTCCCCAGTACCCACATAAGCCAGATGTGCAAGGTGACACATGCATCTGGAGTTCATTTGCATTGGCTAGCAGCCCTGGCACCCATTCTCTCTCCCTCTGCCTCTTTCTCTCTCCCTCTTAAATAAATAAATAAATAAATAAATAAATAAATAAATAAATGTGTCCCCTCCCTCTCTCCCCCCCTCTCTCAAATGAAAATAAAGTAGGCCTGGAGTTAAAGCATTTGCCTGCAAAGCCAGAGAATCCCAGTTCCACTTTCCAGGACCCACATAAGCCAGATGCACAAGGGGTGCATGCATCTGGAGTTCTTTTGCAGTGGCTGGAGGGCCTGGCACACCCATTCTCATTCTCTCTCTCCCTCTTTCTCTCTTCCTTTCTCTCAAATAAATAAAATATATTTTTAAAAAAATTTTTAAATAAAATAAATTTAAAATAATAATGAAGTACAGCTACATATATACAAACAAGAAAAGATAAATACATTGTAAGTATAAAACTCAAGACATTTAAAAATTTCTAGGAGAAGCTAGGTGTGGTAGCACATAGCTGTAATTCCACCATTGGGGAGAATCACAAGTTTGAGGTTAGCCTGGCTGTATAAAGTAACTAGGTTCCATAGTAAGACCCCATGTATACACTTTAGATGTGCATATTTTTCACTTTTTTTTTTTTCCTTGGTTGGTCAAGGTAGGATCTTGCTCTAGCCCAGGCTGACCTGGAATTCACTGTGTAGTCTCAGGGTGGCCTCAAACTCACAGCAATCCTCCTAGCTCTGCCTCCTGAGTGCTGGGATTAAAGGCGTGCACCACCACGCCTGGATCACTTTGATTATTTTTGCTACATAGGTAGTATGTGTTGATTACAGATGACCAAAAAATTTCTTGACATTTTACATCTGTCCTTTTGAACATTTTTATAAATACACACACATTCATGTTTTGTTTTGTTCTGTTTTCAAGGTAGGGTCTCACTCTAGCCCAGGATGACCCAGCACTCATTCCAGGCTGGCCTTGAACTCACAGTGATCCTTCTACCTCTGCCTCCCAAGTGCTGGGATTAAATGTGTGCACAGTCATGCCAGCTGTTCCTTTTTCTTCTAAAACCTTCATTCTATTATACATATTATCCACACCTTGTTCTTTGTGATAAACATATCGTGTGATTGTGTGGGAGCATGTGTGGGTGTAGCTATCACTACAGATAACAAAATGGTATTTTTGGCATCCCCATTTACTTAACCAACCCTCTATTTGGGGTTAAATTATAGTCATTCTAGCTCTTTTTTTTTGTTGTTGTTGTTATCATAAACTGAGTTGTAAGTAATAGCCTTTACCCTGTATCATTGTATAATTGTCAAATTATTTCCTTGAAATAAATTTCTAGAAGTGGAATTTGTTGGTCAAGAAAGTCTACAACTGTTAAGATTTTAATAACTGACTCTTCAGAAATACTGTACCTGCCACCCCTCTCACCCACTCCCCATTCTTACCCTGTTTTTCTTTTACTACTTTTTTTAAAAATTAATTCATTAATTTTTATTTGAGACAGAGAGAAAGAGAGAGAATGGGCGCACCACAGACTCTGGCCACTGCCAAAGAACTCCAGATGCATGCGCCACCTTATGCATCTGGCTTACATGGGACCTGGGGAATCAAACCTGGGTCCTTAGGTTTCGCAAGCATGCGCCTTAACCGCTAAGTCATCTCTCCGGCCCAACGGTGATTTTTACTGTCTCACAACCAACAAACAGACAAATGACCATTGTAACTATTTTTCGAGGATACAATTCAGTAAGACACAATGTAGTCACAACCTATGCAGCTGTGACTATTACCTAATTTCAGAATGTTCCGTCACCCAAACGGTGGTAAGCAGTCACCCCACTGAACTCTCCGTCATTCAGAAGCAGTTGTTAATCTGCTAGCCATGCCTGTCAGTGAATATGCCGATTCTAGATATCTCGTTAGGATGTGCTCATTCATGGCTCTCTGACTTTCTTAGAATAATGTTTTCTGGGTTCACTCATAGTTGACAGACTTCTCATTCTTCGTTAAAGCTGAGTAGATTCCCCCTGTATGGTTCAGCACATTTTTTTTATCCATTCCTCAGTTGATAGTCATCTTTCCTGTTTTTCCCCATGTCTTAGCTGTTGCAAATACTATTGCTGTGAACATTCATAGATTTTGTCCGAACATTTGTGTTCAGTTCTTTTTTTTTAATTATTATTTTTTTATTGACAACTTCTATACTTACATACAAAAAACCACCTGATAGTTCCCTCCCCTCCCCTTTCCCCTTTAGAACGCCAGTCTCCATCATATCCCCTCCCTCCATTATGTGTTCAGTTCTTTTGAGTGTACACGTAGGAGTAGAACGGTGGGGTCCTGGTGTTGGTCCATGGTTGACTGAGAAGTTGCCAGGTTATTTCTCATGGCAATGACACCACGTTACATTCTACCCAGCAGGGTGTGGGTCCAGTGTCTCATCCGCACCAACACTTATTACCTGTTTATTAAAACCCTGCAGTGAGCATGAAGGAGTACGTCGTTGTGGTTTTGATTTACTTTCCCAAATGTCAGTGATACCGAGCAGCGTCTTCTGTGCTTGTTGGCTGCGTGTATTATCTGGAGAAACGTCTGCCCAAGTCCTCTGCTTGCTGTGCAGGGAATTGTCTCTCTTTAGGCTCTTGAGTTGTAAAGGTTCTTTATACTTCCTGGAGCCTAGATTCTTTTTTTATTTGTTTGTTTGTTTTTATTGACAGCTTCCTTAATTGTAGACAATATCCCATGGTACTTCCCTCCCACCCCCCACTTTCCCCTTTGAAACTCCACTCTCCATCATATCCCCTCCCCCTCTCAATCAGTCTCTTTTAATTATGATGGTCTTATGTAGGTAGGTTCAGGCACTGTGAGGTCATGGATATCCAGGCCATTTTTGTTTGCTACTTTTTAAATTTTATATTTATTTGGATGTATAAAAGGCAGGCATGCTAGGGTCTCTTGCCTGTCTGGCTTTATGTGGATGGCTGAGAAATTGAACTTAGGCTTGTAGGCTTTGCAAACAGGCAAATTTAATTGCTGAGTCATCTTCATTTTTTTTCCCAAGGTAGGGTCTCAGTCTAGTCCAGGCTGACCAGGAACATACTCTGTAGCCCAGGCTGGCCTTGAACTCACAGTGACCCTCTTACCTCTGCCTCTTGAGTGCTGGAATTAAAGGGGTGCATCACCTCCAGCTCCTTTTTAATCTGCTTTTAAAGATGATCTTCTTAAACTGGGCATGGTGGCGCACCCCTTTAATCCCAGCACTCGGGAGGCAGAGGTAGGAGGATTGCTGTGAGTTCAGGCCACCCTGAGACTACATAGTGAATTCCAAGTCAGTCTGGGCCAGAGTGAGACCCTACCTCCAAAAGCCAAAAAAAAAAAAAAAAAAAAAATGACCTTCTTGTGTTTATGGTTCTGAGACTGGGTGAACCTTCTGCTTTGTTTCCATTTGTTTTATCCTGCTTTACTGGCTTGTGTCCTTCACTCATGTTTGAATTTCTTTTTTATTTTAATGAATTATTTATTTGGTAAGAATTGAATCCTTTTATATATATTGCAAATGTTTTTCTTCATTTTCTTTTGCCTTTTAACTTTATGATATATTTTTATTTAAATATTTTATTTATTTATGTGTGTGAGAGAGAAAGAAGCAGATAGAGAGAGAATGGGTACACCAGGGCCTCCAACCACTGCAAACGAACTCCAAACACATGCACCCCTTGTGCATCTGGCATAAGGAAGCACACTAACCACTAGGCCACCTGTGCAGCCCTGCTAAGATCGTTGATGACATGTAGAACGGTGCAGTCCTGTCAGTGCTTCTGCTCATGACGTAAGACTCCTTGAATCTATCATCTCCTGCCTCACCCTCCCACGTGCTAGCATTGTAGACATGTGCCACCATGAGCAACAAAAATATAGTGTGCTCCAATTTAAAACAAACCATTATCTACGGTGTTAGTTATCTTTCCTTGTTGTGAAAAAATATCTGGCAAAAGCAACGTAAAGAAGGAGGTTCTGTGTGGGCTCACAGTGTGAGGGTGCAGTCCATCATGGTGGCAGCAGCAGCACGAGATGATGCTGGTGCAATCTCCTTTATTCAGCCAGGGACCCAGCCCACAGATTGATGGAGCCTGCCCACGCTCAGGCTGGGTCTTCATTCCCCAGTTAAACCTTTCTGAATCACCCTCGTAGACATGCTGGAAATGTGGTTCCATCAGTGATTCTAAATCCAATCAAGTTGGCAATAATGATTACCATCAAATTTGTTAACATGCAATGAATTCGTTATTCTCTCCCTCTTTCTCTCTCTCTCCCCCTTCCGCTCTCCTTCCTTCCCTCATTCCTTCACTTCTGTGGAAAATGCATGTGTGTTTGTTGCTAAAATAATTCTGCATATCTGATCACTGAGGGACAATTTTGTAAAACAAAAAGTTGGCCTAAGTTGAGAGAATGATTGATGCTGAGCCTTGAGCTCTTGAGTTCTTGAACATTCTGAATGCTTAAAGACATATTTTGTGGGGCTGGCCATGTCCACAGTTTGTATACTGCTTGCCGCATACACGAAGCCTGGATTCAATCCCCAGCACTACAGATAATAACAGAGATACCCTACCTTGCAACTAGAAGAACGTTTTCTGTGGTGATGTTTGTAAATATGTGATTTGACTCATTTATGCTATTTTGACTTATGCTTTTCTCTCCCTTGACAGCGTCATCAGCAAAGTGGTGCCAGCCCCGGAGGCTAAGCCAGCTCCCTCTCTGAACAGACCCAAAACCCCGCCACCAGCTCCAGTCCCTGCTCCTATGCACCTGAGCCCCACTCCCCTGCCACTGCCACTCCTCACCCAGGCCGCAGCGTGCCCAGCTCTGATGCCATCGCAGGCCCCCGCCATCTCTGGAGCAGGAAGCTCCAAGGCCCCCGTGCGGAGCGTCGTGACGGAGACTGTCAGCACATACGTGGTGCGTGCACGTGGTTCCCACGGTGGTTAG
Source organism: Orientallactaga sibirica (assembly GCA_036365145.1). Taxonomy (NCBI): domain Eukaryota; kingdom Metazoa; phylum Chordata; class Mammalia; order Rodentia; family Dipodidae; genus Orientallactaga; species Orientallactaga sibirica. The sequence continues at coordinate 4,436,055 of JAEOAD010001030.1, forward strand.
GGAGCGCCCCTGAGAGCCCGTGCGGAAGCACTCTCCAGGAACGTGAAGCATCACGTGTTCCGTTGCTGAAAGGCAGAGGCAGTGCTTCTTCACTTGAACAGTATTTTCACTGCATTTTTCAAGCTTTTGGCTGAAAACTGTTAAATTACAAAGTCCACTTAGTTGTTTCTATGGATAACATCAAATCACTTTTTATTTATATTGCTTTGGAACAATTATATACCTAAATACAGTGTCAGTGTATAAGCATAGAGAATACTTAAATCCCACATTGAATTTCTTGATCAAGCAACTAAATTACTCACCTAAGATCATGTATAATTTAGTTTTAGATTTTAGGAGCTAGCTGGTGTTTCTGAGTTATAGCACTAATTATAACATTTTATTGGCTGAGATCCAGAATATGTAAAGGCCTGCACATTAAGTAAAAGTGAACTTTTAGACCGCAGAACTCCCTGAGCACCCAAGCATGACTTTGAATCATAAAACCCACCAGATCTCAGACTGAAGATATAGCTCAATGATAGAAGGCCTGCCCAGCATGCATAAGGTCCCGAGTTCAATCCCTGTATAATCAATCAGCCAATCTTGTGCTATCGAATGTATCTTATCTCCCAGGAGCTGTTTTGTTTTGTGGGCTTTTTTTTTTTTTTTTTTTTTTTTTCATCTTAGGTTTTTGAGTTAAGACCTTGCTGTAGCCCAGGCTGACCTAGAATTCACTAAGTAGACTTAGGGTGGCATTGAACTCACAGCGATCCTCCTACCTCTGCCTCCTGAGTTCTGGGATTAAAGACGTGCAACGGCATCAGCTTGCCCTCCTGAGTGGATAAATGATGGAGCAGTGTTCATGGGACTTGTTATAAACTGAAATAGCAGATAATGTAAAAGTGTCGGGAGGTAAATTACTAAATAGTTGAGAGACTATAATGATAAAAAAGAAATACAAGTCAGGTGTGATGACACACACCTTTAATCCCAACACTCGGGAGGCAGAAGTAGGAGGATTGCCATGAGTTCAAGGCCAGCCTGTGAGACTACATAGTGAATTCCAGCTCAGCCTGGGCCAGAGTGAGACCCTACCTCAAAAAAAAGAAAGAAAAAGAAATACAAAAAGGGCATATAGAGCTAGATGTGGTGGCGCACACCTTTAATCTCAGCACTTGAGAGGCAGAGGTAGGAGGATCATCGTGAGTTGGAGGCCACCCTGAAAAATTCACATAGTGAATTTCAGCTCAGCCTGGACCAGAGTGAATCCCTACCTTGAAAAACCAAAAAAAAAAAAAAAAAAAAAAAAAAAGAGCATATAGACATGAACAATTAACATAAAAATAATAAATCAAGCCGGGCATGGTGGTTCACACCTTGAATCCCAGCATTTGGGAGGCAGAGGTAGGAGGATTGCCGTGAATTCGAGGCCGCTCTGAGACTACACAGTGAATTCCAGGTCATCCTGAGCTAGAGTGAGACCCTACCTCAGTAAACCAAATAATAATTAATAATAAATAAGCAGATGAAGACAAAATAGAAGATGTGATTAAAAAAAATAGAAACCTGACACACCAATCGGCCCATTCAGGTACTTCACAGTGTGTAACGGAGGCAGCATCACCCTTCGGTGAGTTCCTCCAGAACGGTTTTGTGCTCAGTCTCTCCCCTTTCAGCTGCTTGTTATGACTAAAGGGTTTGTATTAGATTTGATACTCTCCATACTATTGCCCAGCTCAAAAGGTGTTGGTTCTCCAGTGAGCACTGAGCTGGTTCCAGTGGAGTAGACAATGGCTGAAAAACTTTCTGGTCCCTAAAGAGACACTTTGTTCACTAGGGACAGAATGTGTGACGAGGCTGGGCATGGTGGCGCACACCTTGAATCCCAGCACTTGGGAGGCAGAGGTAGGAGGATCACCATAGTGCATTCCAGGTCAGCCTGGGCTAGAGTGAGACCCTACCTCAAAAAGCCAAAAACAAAGAATGTGTGACAAGGACACAGCGACTGGTTTTGTCAATACCACCTCAGTTCCCATAGCTCCATTTAAGAGCTTACTTCACTGGGAAGTGCTGGGTGTTGGGAGTGCTATGGCAAAATTTTATGAAGTGCAGAGTCACAACCTGCTGGTTTCCAGAAAGGTCAACCCGCAGCAGGACCGGCCATGCATGATAGCTGTGGGGCACAGAGTACTGAGCCGGCCTTGGCCACTAGACAGCTGGACCCTGGAGACTGCTGTTGTTTCCCCTTGGTTCTCCCTGAAGTTAGAGTGAGCAGTCAGATACAGCTGCCTCCAGATGCCAGGGGGAAGGTTTCACATCCGTGTACATGGAGACACTTTCAAAAACTGTCAAATAAAGGCCGTGAGTAGAGTAGTGCACTGAGTATTCCCTCACAAGAAAACCACTGGCTTTTTGCACACCAGTTTTGTGTTTAGAAGTATTGAAAGAGGCAAACCTTGCAAAACAAATAGTGGAAGTAGGCGTCACTTTACTGTGAGAATGAACTTAGCTTTGCTTGTTGCTACTTTATGGAATCTTCCACATCGGTTTGAAATAGTGTGGAATTTGAGGAAGTGGTACAATTGGGAATGCCTCCTATTGAAAACCAATTTGTAAACTCCAGAGTGTACAGTATTGGGAGTAAAATAAGGATTAAATGTGCAGTTGTTTGGCCCCATGAGCCACTTATTTCATTTGCCCTTTAGTTGATTGTACTTTTCTAAAACTGTCATAAAGGGAATGGAAAGTTACTTAGTAACAGCTCTTTTATATCCTTGATCTTATCAACTAGTTCAGGAGAAGGATTTGGCTAATAAGTAATAAGGGAATACAGGCACATTTGGCCATATATACTAATCCCATGCTTATGAATGTGGTTCAGGAAACTATAGTTGAATTCTCTCAAAAAACACTGCTTTTATTGCCATGAAGAATTATGTTCATTATAATCATAAAAAATTTATGTGATTTGGGTTGGAAGGATGGCTTGGTGGTTAAGGCACTTGCCTTCAAGGCCAGGCGACCCAGGTTTGATTCCCCAGGACCCACGTAAGCCAGATGCACAAGATGGTGCATGTGTCTGCAGTTTGTTTGCAGTGGCTGAAGGCCCTGTTGTGCCCATTCTCTGTGTCTCTATCTGCCTCTTTCTCTCTCTCAAATACATAAAATAAATAAATAGAAGTCTATTTTTAAAAAACAAGGGAAGATTTTTAAAATTTATGTGATTATAGGGAAATTTTAGATGACACAGACTATATTTTGGTCACAAGATTATTATTAAATGCTTTGCTTTTTATGATTTACAGTGCAGTTTAGAATATTTATTAAAAATGTCTCATCATGGGCCGGGCATGGTGGCGCACACCTTTAATCCCAGCACTTGGGAGGCAGAGGTAAGAGGATTTCCATGAGTTCGAGGCCACCCTGAGACTACATTGCTAATTCCAGGTCAGCCTGGACCAGAGTGAGACCCTACCTCACAAAAAAAAAAAAAAAAAAAAAAAAGTCACATCATGGGCTGGAGACAATAGCTTAGCAGTTAAGGCATTTGCCTGCAAAGCCAAAGAACCCGGGTTTGATTCCTCAGGACCCACATAAGCCATATGCACAAGGTGGTCCATGCATCTGGATTTTGTTTGCAGTGGCTGAAGACCCTGACATGCCCATTCTCTTTCTATCTGCCTGTCTTGTCTCTCTCTCACTCAATAAATAAATAAAGTAAAATATTTTTTAAAATGTCGCCAGGCGTGGTGGTGCACGCAGAGTGAATTCCAGGTCAGCCTGGGCTAGAGTGAGACCTTACCTCAAAAAACCAAAAAAAAAAAAAAAAAAAAAAAAAAAAAAAAAGTCTCATCATAGCCAGGCATAAACACCAAAAAAATCCCACATCTTGGGAGGCTGAGGCAGATGATTGGAGTTCAAGGCCAGCCTAGGTTACATAAATAATTCCAGGGCTGGAGAGGTGGCTTAGCGGTTAAGGCACATGCCTGTGAAGCCTAAGGACACAGGTTCGATTCTCCAGGTCCCACATAAACCAGACGCACATGGTAGCACATGCATCTGGAGTTCATTTACAGTGGCTGGAGGCCCTTGTGTGCCCATTCTCTTTCTTTCTGTCTCTCTCTCTCCCCCCTCTCTCTGTCTCTAATAAATAAATAAATGAAAATAAAATGTTTTAAAAAAAGAATTCCAAGTCTGACCCTGTTAGGAGGGAAGAAAGGAAGAGAGGGAAAGAAGGGGGAAAGAAGGAAAAAGGGAAGATAGAGGAGAGGAGGGGAGTGAGGAAGTGAAGGAAAGGAAGAGAGAGAAAGAAAAAAGGGAGGGGGAGGGAATAGAGGGAGGGATAAAAAGAAGGGAGGGAGGAAGAGGAGGAAGAAGGGGGATGTCATTAAGTATTGAATAGCTAGTTTCTTTACATGGTTCCACAACACTGATAACCACGATCATGGCTTTAATAACATGCTAATCTATGGTTTTAGACCTAACTGTCATTTTGTTAGTTTTACAGTATAAAGTAACCATTCTTATCTGGCCTTTTGTTGTTGTTGTTCCTTTCTGCACTGTGTCTGTTTCTGCTCCTTCCCATAACATCATCAGATCCGAGATGAGTGGGGCAATCAGATCTGGATCTGTCCAGGGTGCAACAAGCCAGATGACGGGAGTCCTATGATCGGCTGTGACGACTGTGACGACTGGTACCACTGGTGAGTGTCCAGAGCGCTGCTGGCCCAGCCACACGGGGCACTGCTGTTAGGCCGGATGATACGTGTCTCTCCCAAGACACGTTCTAGTGTCTGTAGACCAATTCAGTCCTGTCCTAAGTACTGTGTATGGCATGAAATGGACCCTGCAAGATAAAATAATTGCACCAGCCAAGCAGTATGCTCTAGTTACTCAGCCTGGATTCTGTACTGTGCTTCTCCTGCTGACCCTTCTTACAACATCAACAAGCGCAGGTGCAGGGTTCCCTTTCCTCCCCTCACTGATGTTGTCCATGAGCTACACGGCTGGAGCCGTGGAACGCTCAGTACAGACTGACTCAGAGACGGCTGCTCTGCTTGTCAATACCCTCAACAGTTCCCAGAGTGAAGAAGCTCAACCCAAGTGTATGTGTCGTGTTCCTCTCTAAAGCTTCATCGGTACAAACCGTGTGCTCAGCTACGGCACATGGGGCCTATGTGATCAAAACAGTGATTGGGGCCTGGCGATACATGCTTGTAATCCCAGCCCTTGCGAGGCCAAGGTAGGAGAGTCTCAAGTTCAAAACCAGCCTTAGTCAATTATATAGGGAATTCCAAGCCAGCCTGGGTTCATAGACACTCTGTTTCAAAAAGAACATTAAAACAAAAACATTGCTCAGAAGAATTGCAGTATTTCTAGATGGAATGGTGTATGAGCTCGTGGATACCCTGATAGGGCCTGTGTAAAAACGGCCTTACGGGGCTGGAAAGGTGCTTTAGTGGTTGAAAGCTCTTGCCACACAAGCCTAACAGCTGGAGTTCAGGTCCTCAGACTGCACACAGAGCAGCAAGCACATCTGTAATCCTGTTGTGCCTGATAGCAGTATGAGATCTGCTGTTCCCAGAAACCAACAAGAGACCCTACCTTCAGGTAAAGAGCAGGGACCGCCACACCTGTGCCAGGGAATGTGTGTGCCCCCCCCCACACACAAAAGATTATATAATGGGATAAGGCAGAAACCCAGTGGTAGTGCTACATAAGTGAGAAGCATTTAGGTGATTACTGTTCAGTCCTTCATAGACTAAAAATGACTTTAAGGTGCTAGGGAGATGGCTCAGTAGTTAATGGTGCTTTCTTATAAAGCCTACTGGTCCAGGATCAATTCCCCAGTACCCATGTAAAGTCAGATGCACCAACCCTGGTGTGCCCATACTCATTCTCTCTTTCTCTCTTCTCACAAATAAATAAATAAAATATTTTTCAATTATTTTGAAACATAGGACGGGAACTGGGTTTGTGCCTCATTCACAAATCCCTAGGTGTGATCCTGAGCACAGAATAAGCCGGGCATTATGGTATACACACTTGCAGTGCAAGTGCGCAAGAGGCAGGGTCCAGACGTCCATGGCCATGGGATCTAAGAGACCCTGTCTCAGATGGGATGTAGGGAGTGGGTAAGCATGTGAGAGACTTACCTGAGCTTCCTTTGGCATGTAGGCCCTGCGTGGGGTTAATGGCGGCCCCGCCAGAAGAGATGCAGTGGTTCTGCTCCAAGTGTGCCAACAAGAAGAAGGACAAGAAGCACAAGAAGAGGAAGCACCGAGCGCACTGACAGTGCATGGCACACTCGCTTCACTGCGTCCCTCGCAGCAGACAGGCAGACATCCGCCTGTGGACAGAGCTGGTGCTGCGCCATCCCAGCTTTCCCCACCCCGTCTTTCCAATCCCCGTGGATAATGAATCCGGGAAGATCAAGGACGAGAACACGCCACCCTCTCCGCACGTTCCCTTCCGAAAGACATCAGCTGAGCTCCCGCAGCGGTGTGACTGAAGAAGAGTCCAGTGGAGGTGCGGCTTGGAGCCGTGCACCGCCGTCTTTCTATGACCAGTGACAAGTATTAATAAAAGACCGTACCTCTTCCCTCTTGATTTCCTTTGTTCTCTCCAGGGCCTTGTATTAAGGTGTTAGATGAGAAGATAATGTACAAACCACCCTGACTGTAATTTAAGGATGATGTCATTACAGTTTTCAGCCCCTTTCCCCCTAGTGAGATAATCAGAACGAGAGAAAACTCCAGTTGGAGGATTGGTAAATATTTTTGTGATGAGAATATATGAAGCTTCCTCCCATCCACCCTGTTTTTAGTACTAACATGTAAAAGGTTCAGGCTTTTGTGAAATACCTTCTATTTTTTAAGAGAAAGGTTTCTATCATGTCCTGTTTGCTTCTGTGCAAATTACTTTTGTTTAACATATTTTCTCCCCATTGCATTCTAATTTTGCCCTTCTTTAAACTGCTGGAGTCTCTTCTCACTGCTTGTATATTTCATCTACTTGTATAAAAACTCTTCATACTAAAAAGTTCCCCTAATGTAAATAATAAATATTTATGAAGTAGTTATTTTTAAATTTTTTTATCGTGTTGAATTCTGGCTTGCTCTGAAATCCACTGTGAGTTCAGCCATGTCTGTACTTACTGCTGTACATAAGCAAAGAAGTCCAGAGAAAAAGAGCTATCGTTCAGGGTAGTTCGCGCTGAGCTGAGCGAAGCTGTGCAGTGCCCAGGACACCAGGGAAAGAGCCCGGCAGTCAGAAAGAAGCGAGGCGGTGTCAATCGAGAGTTTACGCTTTGAAACTGTTTGTTACCTGTTTTCTGTAAATTTATCTGACTTTACTAAAAGGACATGGTTTCTACAAAAGTAAAAAGAAAATACTGTAGCATTTTGTGTTTATATTGTTTTATTTCTACAAATTTGTTCACTGATATTGTGCTTTAAGGCTGAAATGAAGTATATTATGAATTTTTTAAGAAAAACGCATCAAATTTCAGGGTATCACAAAACTTTATTATATTACTATACTGCCCACTATTTATTATATGTTATAGATATCTGAAACATAAACCAAATATTTTATTTTTAATGTAAAAAAACATCAAATTTAACTTTATTAGCATATTTTAGCAACTTTGGAGTAAATATGAACTTTTACTTGATTTTGAAATATCTCCATTTGGGCCCATATGATAGCTAGCTATCTTGAATGTTAGAAGTATGGGGTTTGAGTCTAATACAAATATATTAATAGAAAAATGTAATTTTTTACTGCCAAATCAATTGATACTAGTGTTTGAATTAGTCATATTTTAAAACCTAGAATGTGATGACAGACATGTGGATCTCTGCCGTGATGTGAAATGGCAAATCAGTGCGAGCTGAGTAGGCCTCGAAGCGTACAGAGCGATTGCGCTCCTTGTTCTAGAAGCCAGAATTTTTCTATCCCTGCCCCCTAAAAAGAAATCTATGTTGAGATATGTGGGTTTTGTTTTTATTAATTTGAGATCATTCTAAATACTTTATACAATATTTTCACATGCACAGTATACCCATTAGTGCTCTTTGGAGCAGGACGAGGGTGGGGGAGTGCACAATAAAGATTATTGGCTGTTTCCTAGTTTGCTTTTCCGTTTTCTTTCTTTAGGACTTAGTTCCTTGGCCTAGTCCACAGATGTGCAGTGCACTTCACATTGAGGTGAGCAGGTCGTACGACTGGAGTCAGAAGGAAAGTGCCTGTGTGTGACTCCCCGTCCTGTCGAGCTCAGCCCGTACGACGTTGAAGGAATTTCAATCAGTTTGCTGTCCCTTGCTATTTCATGGTTGCTTTCCTAAATCCAGTTCATGATTTTATAAATGGTCTTGCAATAATAAAACCAAAGAATCATTTCGGGGGCTGGATGGCTCAAGGGATTAGTAATGGAATACAGGGCCTTTCACCTCCAGGTCAGTGAATCGAATCCACTGCAGGTCACTAGAGACCAAAAGTCGCCCCATCTTATGACTGTTCAGTGGCCTGTGGGAAATGAACTGGTGGCCTCAGTCACCACAGGATGGCTGTCCGCGATCCCAACCAAAGGAAGTTCAAGAAACTGCAAAAAGAAATGTGGATCAGGAAATAAAACATCTGTGTCAAAAAGAAGAGTTAGAAAGTTTGTCTTTCTCACTCTCCAGAAAGTAATACTGAAGTAAAAAGAGTGGACACATTACAGAGAGAGTGAAAGTGGGGGGGCATACTGGTTGGGAGAAGAGAGGAGTATACTGGAAGGACGACAATCGGGAAAACCATCGAGAACCTCCAAAACGGGCAAAGCTTTGGAAAGTGGAGGAGTCTCCAGGGTGGAATTTGGGGAAAGACTAACTTAGCTCAAAGGACTGAGGATTTCCCACTGGAGAACCAGAAGTCGTTCTCTGTTGTGGGCCAGGTAGCAACGTGTTTCCTTTAGCCCAGCACTATCATTTGAATAGCATCAATACTTTCAAGTAGGAAAAGAACTTGGCCTACCAGTGCCTTTACTGGAGGAGATGGTATTTAAGAAGCAGAGGCGGGTAACTGAGCCGCTCGGTGGGGTGATAATGTGCCTTCGGAGCCAGGAGTGGCTGGCAGAGCATCGTGTTCATGGCTGACGGGTGTTTGTCTTCAGAAGATGTCTGCTGCTAAGTACAGTGAGGACCTTTATCCTCCCGCTGCTGTGTTCAAGCCTCCTGGAGAGAATCTGGAGCTATTGGACTATTCTGTTGGTCTTTTTCTCAGATAAAATATAGCGTGTTATTCTACCATGTCACCTACACCACCTTTGTTCTCCCTTCAATAGGACGATCAAACAAAGACCTACTAGCCAAATGAAGGTATAAAATGAACTCAGATAGGGAAACCTTACCACCAAGAATCCTAATGAACAAAGTTCACTAAAAGCACACTAAACTTTCAGTACAAATAGATTTATAGCTAATCTCTCAATTGTTGCAATTTTCTTTGGAAGTTTAAAAACAGAGGAGGTACTGTGGTTGAAGAGTGAGATAAAATGTCGCTAATGCTAATCAGTCATTTTTGCTGGGAAACTTTAAGACCCTTGCATTAGTGATGGCCTAAAATGTTTAAGGTAGGAATGACATGTGCAAGCCAGAAGCAGACACTGGAATTGGAGAGCTGGTTTGGGGAGATGTCTTGGTAAAGTGCTTAGGCAAAAGCTTGAGGACCTGAGTTCAGAACTCCAGCACCTACAAGTGGACGTAGTGATCCGTCTGAAATCCCAGCAGGGCGGGCAGGCTGGCCGGCTAGACGGCGCCCTCAGTGAGCCCAGGCTTCCAGGGAGAGCAGAGCGATGGGGAAGACACCCGATGCCAACCTCTGCCCTCTACACACATGCATGCACACGTGCACCCTCCCCCACACACGCAAACACAAGTACATACACACCCACAGACACACGCATGCACACGTGCACCCTCCCCCACACACGCAAACACAAGTACACACCCACAGACACACGCATGCACACGTGCACCCTCCCCCCCACACGCAAACACAAGTACATACACACCCACAGACACACGCATGCACACGTGCACCCTCCCCCACACACGCAAACACAAGTACATACACACCCACAGACACACGCATGCACACGTGCACCCTCCCCCACACACGCAAACACAAGTACATACACACCCACAGACACACGCATGCACACGTGCACCCTCCCCCCCACACGCAAACACAAGTACATACACACCCACAGACACATGCATGCACACGTGCACCCTCCCCCACACACGCAAACAAGTACATACACACCCACAGACACACGCATGCACACGTGCACCCTCCCCCACACACGCAAACACAAGTACATACACACCCACAGACACACGCATGCACACGTGCACCCTCCCCACACACGCAAAACAAGTACATACACACCCACAGACACACGCATGCACACGTGCACCCTCCCCACACATTTAAACACAAGTACATACACACCCACAGACACACGCATGCACACGTGCACCCTCCCCACACACGCAAACACAAGTACATACACACCCACAGACACACGCATGCACACGTGCACCCTCTCCCCACACACGCAAACACAAGTACATACACACCCACAGACACACGCATGCACACGTGCACCCTCCCCACACACGCAAACACAAGTACATACACACCCACAGACACACGCATGCACACGTGCACCCTCCCCACACACGCACACAAGTACATACACACCCACAGACACACGCATGCACACGTGCACCCTCCCCACACACGCAAACACAAGTACATACACACCCACAGACACACGCATGCACACGTGCACCCTCCCCCACACGCAAACACAAGTACATACACACCCACAGACACATGCATGCACACGTGCACCCTCCCCACACACGCAAACAAGTACATACACACCCACAGACACACGCATGCACACGTGCACCCTCCCCACACACACGCAAACACAAGTACATACACACCCACAGACACACGCATGCACACGTGCACCCTCCCCACACACGCAAAAACAAGTACATACACACCCCACAGACACACGCATGCACACGTGCACCCTCCCCACACACGCAAACACAAGTACACACACACCCACAGACACACGCATGCACACGTGCACCCTCCCCACACACGCAAACACAAGTACATACACACCCACAGACACACGCATGCACACGTGCCCTCCCCCCCACACGCAAAACACAAGTACATACACACCCACAGACACACGCATGCACACGTGCACCCTCCCCACACACGCAAACACAAGTACATACACACCCACAGACACACGCATGCACACGTGCACCCTCCCCCACACGCAAAACACAAGTACATACACACCCACAGACACACGCATGCACACGTGCACCCTCCCCACACACGCAAACACAAGTACATACACACCCACAGACACACGCATGCACACGTGCACCCTCCCCACACACGCAAACACAAGTACATACACACCCACAGACACACGCATGCACACGTGCACCCTCCCCACACACGCAAACACAAGTACATACACACCCACAGACACACGCATGCACACGTGCACCCTCCCCACACACGCAAACACAAGTACATACACACCCACAGACACACGCATGCACACGTGCACCCTCCCCACACACGCAAACACAAGTACATACACACCCACAGACACACGCATGCACACGTGCACCCCCCCACACACGCAAACACAAGTACATACACACCCACAGACACACGCATGCACACGTGCACCCTCCCCCCACACGCCAACACAAGTACAAACACACCCACAGACACACGCATGCACACGTGCACCCTCCCCACACACGCAAAACACAAGTACATACACACCCACAGACACACGCATGCACACGCACCCTCCCCACACACGCAAAACAAGTACATACACACCCACAGACACACGCATGCACACGTGCACCCTCCCCCACACGCAAAAACAAGTACATACACACCCACAGACACACGCATGCACACGTGCACCCTCCCCCACACACGCAAACACAAGTACATACACACCCACAGACACACGCATGCACACGTGCACCCTCCCCCACACACGCAAACACAAGTACATACACACCCACAGACACACGCATGCACACGTGCACCCTCCCCCCACACACGCAAACACAAGTACATACACACCCACAGACACACGCATGCACACGTGCACCCTCCCCCACACACGCAAACACAAGTACATACACACCCACAGACACACGCATGCACACGTGCACCCTCCCCCACACACGCAAACACAAGTACATACACACCCACAGACACACGCATGCACACGTGCACCTCCCCCACACACGCAAAACACAAGTACATACACACCCACAGACACACGCATGCACACGTGCACCCTCCCCACACACGCAAACACAAGTACATACACACCCACAGACACACGCATGCACACGTGCACCCTCCCCCACACGCAAACACAAGTACATACACACCCACAGACACACGCATGCACACGTGCACCCTCCCCACACACGCAAACACAAGTACATACACACCCACAGACACACGCATGCACACGTGCACCCTCCCCACACACGCAAACACAAGTACATACACACCCACAGACACACGCATGCACACGTGCACCCTCCCCACACACGCAAACACAAGTACATACACACCCACAGACACACGCATGCACACGTGCACCTCCCCCCACACACGCAAACACAAGTACATACACACCCACAGACACACGCATGCACACGTGCACCCTCCCCACACACGCAAAACAAGTACATACACACCACAGACACACGCATGCACACGTGCACCCTCCCCCCACACACGCAAACACAAGTACATACACACCCACAGACACACGCATGCACACGTGCACCCTCCCCACACACGCAAACACAAGTACATACACACCCACAGACACACGCATGCACACGTGCACCCTCCCCACACACGCAAACACAAGTACATACACACCCACAGACACACGCATGCACACGTGCACCCTCCCCACACACGCAAACACAAGTACATACACACCCACAGACACACGCATGCACACGTGCACCCTCCCCCACACGCAAACACAAGTACATACACACCCACAGACACACGCATGCACACGTGCACCCTCCCCACACACGCAAACACAAGTACATACACACCCACAGACACACGCATGCACACGTGCACCCTCCCCACACACGCAAACACAAGTACATACACACCCACAGACACACGCATGCACACGTGCACCCTCCCCCACACGCAAACACAAGTACATACACACCCACAGACACACGCATGCACACGTGCACCCTCCCCACACACGCGCAAACACAAGTACATACACACCCACAGACACACGCATGCACACGTGCACCCTCCCCACACACGCAAACACAAGTACATACACACCCACAGACACACGCATGCACACGTGCACCCTCCCCCCACACGCAAACACAAGTACATACACACCCACAGACACACGCATGCACACGTGCACCCTCCCCACACACGCAAACACAAGTACATACACACCCACAGACACACGCATGCACACGTGCACCCTCCCCACACACGCAAACACAAGTACATACACACCCACAGACACACGCATGCACACGTGCACCCTCCCCCACACACGCAAACACAAGTACATACACACCCACAGACACACGCATGCACACGTGCACCCTCCCCCACACGCAAAACACAAGTACATACACACCCACAGACACACGCATGCACACGTGCACCCTCCCCACACACGCAAACACAAGTACATACACACCCACAGACACACGCATGCACACGTGCACCCTCCCCCACACGCAAACACAAGTACATACACACCCACAGACACACGCATGCACACGTGCACCCTCCCCCCACACACGCAAACAAAAGTACATACACACCCACAGACACACGCATGCACACGTGCACCCTCCCCCACACGCAAACACAAGTACATACACACCCACAGACACACGCATGCACACGTGCACCCTCCCCCACACGCAAAACACAAGTACATACACACCCACAGACACACGCATGCACACGTGCACCCTCCCCCACACACGCAAACAAGTACATACACACCCACAGACACACGCATGCACACGTGCACCCTCCCCACACGCAAAACAAGTACATACACACCCACAGACACACGCATGCACACGTGCACCCTCCCCACACACGCAAACACAAGTACATACACACCCACAGACACACGCATGCACACGTGCACCCTCCCCACACACGCAAACACAAGTACATACACACCCACAGACACACGCATGCACACGTGCACCCTCCCCACACACGCAAAAACAAGTACATACACACCCACAGACACACGCATGCACACGTGCACCCTCCCCACACACGCAAACACAAGTACATACACACCCACAGACACACGCATGCACACGTGCACCCTCCCCCACACACGCAAACACAAGTACATACACACCCACAGACACACGCATGCACACGTGCACCCTCCCCCACACACGCAAACACAAGTACATACACACCCACAGACACACGCATGCAAAAAAGAAAGAAAATAGAGGAGAGCTGGCAGTTCTACATTTCATTGAAATGCACCATTTTGGCTGAGGGTGTAACTCAGTAGTAGGGTGTGTGCTTGGGCGCTGGATTCAATCCCCAGCACTACGCAAATAAAAACATTAGGTATACCTAAATTCTTGGTCTTGAGCGAGACATTAGGAGATTGAAAACCACAGGTTTTATTTAATGCAGCACTGCCAGTTTCTTTAACACAAGAGAAATATATGACTGTCATCAAAAAAAATTAGTATACATGAATCATTAAAAAATGCTAATTTCAAGCTGGGCGTGGTAGCACACGCTTAACCCAGCACTCGGGAGGCAGAGGTAGGAGGATCACCATGAGGTCAAGGCCACCCTGAGACTACATAGTGAATTCCAGGTTAGTCTGGGCTACAGTGAGACACTGCCTCAAAAAACAAAAACAACAACAAAAAAAGCTAATTTGGGACTAGAGAGATGGCTCAGCGGTAAGCCAGATGCACAAGGTGGAACATGCATCTATAGTTTGTTTACAGAAACCCTGGCATGCCTTCTCTTTCAAATAAGTAAATAAAAACACTTTTAAAAAAAAAAAAAAAACTGCTACTTGGGAGCTGGGGAGATGGCTCAGCCATGAAAGGTGCTTGCTTTCAAAGCCTGACAGCCAAGTTCAATTCCCCAGCACACACATAAAGCCAAATGTAAAATGGCATGTGTGTGGCACAAGTGTGCCCTGCCCCCTCTAATACACACACACACACACACACACACACAAATAAATAAAAATTGGGGCTGCAGAGATGGTTCAGTGGCTAAAGGTGATGGTTTGCAAAGCCGCTGGCCCATATTTGACTCCCCAGAACCCACATAGAGATGTTGCACAAAGTGTTGCATGTGTCTGGAGATCATTTGCATCAGCAAGGGGCCTTAGCACAGCCATATTCACTCATTCTCTCACAAATAAATAAAAAATCATTTTTAGCTGCTAGTGTGTGTTTTTTCCATCCTGCCTGGGGAACCATGTTTCTTGTAAACCAGTGCCAGGCATTTTCGTTCATTCAGTGGGCATTTGTAGGCAGGTTTCGTGGATGTAGCAGATGTATCACAGCCAGGTTTATGTCCAGGCGTGTGGCTTCTGAGGCACCTAGTCTTTTGACTCTCCCATAGTTTTGTACTGGTTTCTGTAGGGCTCTGTATATTAAAATGATTGCATTGACCAGGTATAGCCGTGCACACCTGTAATGCCAGTACTTCAGAGGCTGAGGCAGGAAGATGGAGAGCTGGAGGGCTACATAGTGAAGCTCCATCTCAAATATATGCATACACATGTATACACATACGTATATAATCAAATTCCGAATGTATATATATACATCTTCAATCAAATTCTATGTGTATACATATATATGTATATATTCAAATTCTAAATGTATATATATATATATATATATTCAATCAAATTCTATGTGTATATGTATATACATATACAATCAAATTCCAAATGTGTGTGTGTGTGTGTGTGTGTGTATATATATATACACACACATATTCAATCAAATTCTATGTGTATACATATATACATATATAATCAAATTCCAAATGTACATACATATACATATATAATCAAATTATAAGCATATTCCATACTTGTTCTTTTCCCATTCTTTTTAATTCATTTTTTATTTTCTTATTTTTAAAGATTTTATTTTTATTTATTTATTTGAGACAGAGAGAAGGAAAGAGAGAGGGCCAGTGACAGTGGGCACGCCAGGGCTTCTAGCCACTGTACATGAACTCCAGATGCATGCATCTGGCTTACGTGGACCTGGAGAATCGAACTGGGGTCCTTAGGCTTCTCAGGCATGTGCTTTAACTGCTAAGCCATCTCTCCAGCCCTTTTCCCATTTTTCTAGGCACTAGTCGTTCTACCAATCATAGACTACAGATGGTTTTAATGTTGATATATAGTTGTTAAGTGACAAATTAGAACAAAGTATAATGGTACATAATGCCATAATGAAATCCATCACCTTGCATGCTAACTTGAAAAGATTAATATAAAATGTAGGTGGCTTTCTGCTGACAAATGTTTACAACTGGGGATGTAGCTCAGGCGGTAGCATAATGACGCACTGTGCACAAAGTCCTCAT
Organism: Orientallactaga sibirica; assembly: GCA_036365145.1. Classification (NCBI taxonomy): domain Eukaryota; kingdom Metazoa; phylum Chordata; class Mammalia; order Rodentia; family Dipodidae; genus Orientallactaga; species Orientallactaga sibirica. Next base: position 4,452,807 of record JAEOAD010001030.1, read on the forward strand.
TCGGTCCTTCACACAGCATGGAGCAAGAGGTGCGTGTCTGCACTTCCTACACTCAAGAGTCAAGATCAGCAGTTCAAGGCCATCCTTGGGTATATAGTGAGTTCTAGGCAGCCTGGGACCCTGGGCTACCTGGACCTTGTATCAAATGAATTAATTTAAATAAATAAATGCTCAGTAAATGTTTGCATAAACTATCCTAGAAACGAGCAGAATAGACATTACATGAAAAAACTGAAGAGCCGGGCGTGGTGGCGCACGTCTTTAATCCCAGCACTCAGGAGGCAGAGAAAGAAGGGTCGCTGTGAGTTTGAGGCCAGCCTGAGACTATATAGTGAATTCCAGGTCAGCCTGGGTTAGAGCAAGACCCTACCTCAAAAAAAAAAGAAATTAAAAAAAAAACTATAAAGACCCAAATACACAATCTTCAAGATCTCCCCGTGTCAGGCTTTCAGGACAGTCTTTGCCCTGAGCAGTGACGTCCTAATATGAGCTCAGCATCTAGTTGGTGTTTCCTTAACCTTTTGAAGTCTTGCGGATTTTCTGTTTGATCTTGTTTATGATTGGCGAGATGTTTCGAATGGGATCACCTTAAGCCAAACAACACAAGCCTAAAGACTGTCATTGTTAGGGCCCTTAACGAGTTAACCATTGCTGACTTTAAGGGACTTCAGGAGAATGTTTGTGTCAGTTCTGGTCAACTCAATCAGAGCCACTCAAGTACTTTCACCAGATGAAGTTCAAATGTCCACCAAGCCCATCAAATTAAGATCTATTTTTTTTTTGCACTACTTAGAACAGTGATTAAACTTTGCTTTTACTAACTTTTCCCAAGTTTCTTTAAAACTGGTTGTCTACTTACCATTTTCTTCATCTTTACTCAATTTTTCTGTTTTGTTTTGTTTTGTTTTGTTGTTTTTCAAGGTAGGATCTCACTGTACCCCAGGCTGACCAGGAATTCACTCTGTAGTCTCAGGGTGGCCTTGAACTTTCGGCGATCCTCCTACCTCTGCCTCCCGAGTGCTGGGATTAAAGGCGTGAGCCACTACGGCCGGCTTTTTATTCAATTCTTGGTATTTGTTCATTTATTTTGTGGATTGAGGTTGAGTTAGGGCCTTCCTAGGTAGCCCATACTAGCTGAGAACTCCAGTTCCTCCTGGCTCCACCTCTTGAGTTCTGGGATTACAGCATGAGTCACCACAGCTGGCCATCCTATTGATTTTTGACATGGTTATTGACAGTGCTCACAAGAGTCAATATTGGGCTGGGAATGTCCTGTACTCAGCCATATTCACACATTAAGAAGAGAGAGAAGAGAAGTTGGTCATCCGTTTGGGCAAGGCACATTGTATACTATGAGGATACAGAGACCAAAGAACAGAAAACTGTTAGGAGCCATCACAGGAAAGTCCAAAAGGATGTACACAGCTCACAGCCAGCCTCATGGACAGAAGAGCATTCCTGATTTTAGTCTGACCAATTGTCAGCTGTAAACATGGACTTAATTTACCAGATCTGGTGGCACGCGCCTGTAATTCCAGCACCTCGGAAGGCTACATACCTAGACACTGTCTCAGTAAATAAATATTTTCAAATTATCAGCTATAAGTCAATTTGATTGAGGAGTCTCAGCAGAAAATGCCTCAAAGGAGCACAGATATAAGAATACATGGGGGCTGGAGAGATGGCTTAGTGGTTAAGGCGCCTGCCTCCTAAGCCTAAGAACGCTGGTTCCAATCTCCAGCGGTTCCAATCTCCAGGTCCCACGTTTAGCCAGATGCAGTTACGCAAGGGCACAATGCTGCACTTGCCCACAAGGGGGTGCACACATCTGGATTTCGTTCACAGCAGCTGAGACTGCTGGCACGCCCATCTCTGTCTCACTCTCCCTCTCTCTCTCTCTGTCTCTCTCCAAAAAATAAATAAAATAATTAAAAATTTTAAAAAAGTATACATGGACTGGGAAGATGGCTCAGGAATATTTACCAGATCTGACACTGAATAAAACACAAAAACTCTTGTCTAGGCCAGGCGTGGTGGCGCACGCCTTTAATCCCAGCACTCAGGAGGCAGAGGTAGGAGGATCGCCGAGAGTTCGAGGCCATCCTGAGACTACATAGTTAATTCCAGGTCAGCCTGGACCAGAGTGAGACCCTACCTTGAAAAAAAAAAAAAAAAAAAATTCTTGTCTGACTAAATGTATATATCATTCCCACCAAGCTGCCCTGGGGGCACTACACTTAATGTTCATGTTCACATATTAACACTACTCTCACTTCTGGTTAGAGAAGCTTCTCTTTTCAGATGGTGATGACCACTGGGATGACCCAAAAGGCAACATAGTGCTGAGAAGACGGGATAGAGGAGTGGCCAGCACTGAAACACCTCTGTCACACCCTCCAAGGCTCAGGGACCATTGCGGCAGAGGGGGCGGATAGATGGAAGAGCCAAAGGAAGGGTATGACTTCTTACAATGCAACTGCCTAGACAGAAATTGGCCTCGATATCCATGACCTTGCTGTGCCTAGCAATACCTTCTCAAGACCCTCATAATAGAAGAAAAAGATGATGACATCAATTTAAAAGAGAGACTAATGGAGAGAGGGACTAATGTTCTAAAGTGGAATGGGGGAGGGAGGGAAATATATGTTTTTTGGGAGAAGGTGATAAATAAATAAATTGAGATTGGTGTGCCTTTAATCCCAGCACTCGGGAGGCAGAGGTAGGGGAGGGGAAGGCCAAGATATATGTTTTTTCCAGGTCAGCCTGGACCAAGTGTGTCAATAAAAAATAAAAAAAAATAAAAAATAAATAAATAAAAATAAAAAATAATAAAACACCCAAAGACCAAAAAAAAAAAAACCACAAAAAAAAAATGCTGGGCGTGGTGGCACATGCTGTTCATCTCAGCACTTGGGAGGCAGAGGTAGGAGAATCTCCATGAGTTCTAGGCCACTCTGAGACTACATAGAGAATTTCAGGTCAGCCTTGGCTAGAGTGAGACCTACCTCAAAAAACCAAAAAAAAAAAAAAAAAAAGAAGAAGAAGAAGAAGCAGCAGCTGAGCGTGGGGGGGGGGGATGCACAATTGTAAGGCTAGCACATAGGAAGTAGAGACAGGAGGCCCAGGAGTTCAAGACCAGAGTACACTACAAATTAAGTTTGAAGTCAGCCTAGGCTACGAGATACTGTCTCTAAAAAAAGAGAGCGGTAGAATTCAGGTTGTAGAGTGCTCACCTAGCATGCACAATACCCTGGGTTCAATGAAAGCCCTGCATGAACTGGACATGGTAACCCACGCCTGCAATCCCAACACTCAAAAGGTGGAATATCAGAAGATCAAGGTCATCCTCAGCTACAGATTTAGTGCAAGGCCAGCCTGGGCTAGATGAGATCCTGTCTCAATAAAAACCATAAATAAGAGCCAGGCGGTGGTGGCACACGTCTTTAATCCCAGCTCTTACATTCTTTTTACCACCTCTTCCACAATGGATCTGAACCTTGGAAGGTGTGATAGAGATGTATTGGTGCTGAACACTTCACTGTCACTTCTCAGCACTATTGTGACTTTTGAGTCATCCCAGTGGTTACCACCTTCTGAGAAGAGAACTTTCTCTAACCAAAAGTGACAGTAGCATTAATATATGGGTATAAGCCAGGCATGGTGGCACATGCCTTTAATCCCAGCACTCGGGAGGCAGAGGTAGGAGGATTGCCATGAGTTCGAGGCCACCTTGAGACTCCTTACAACATGCTCCTCCAGACACAAAATGGCCTGGATATCCATGACCTCACAGTGCCTGACACTACCTACACAAGACCATCATAATAGGAGGAAAAGATTATGACATCAAAATAAAGAGAGACTGATTGAGAAGAGGAGGGGATATGATGGAGGGTGGATTTGTGAAGGGGAAAGTGGGGGTGAAGAGGAAATTATCACGGTTTATTGTCTATACTTATGCAAGCTGTCAAGCCTCAGCTAGAATGAGACCCTACTTTGCAAAACAAAAATAAAAAATCAATAAATAAGTTTTAAAAATATTTTTATTTATTTATTTATTTGACATAGAAAGAGGGAAAGAGAGAGAGTGTGTGGGCACACCAGGTCCTCCAGCCACTGCAAACGAACTCCAGATGCATGTGCTACCTTGTGCATCTGGCTAACAAGAGTCCTGGGGAATTGAACCTGGGTCCTTTGGCTTTGCAGAGATATGCCTTAACCACTAAGTAATCCCTCAAGCCCTAAATAAGTTTTTTTTTTTTAAGGGCTGGAGAGATGGCTTAACAGTTAAGGTGCTTTCCTGCAAAGCCAAAGGACCTAGGTTGGAATCCCCAGGAATCACATAAGCCACATGCACAATGTGGCGCATGCACCTGGAGTTCGTTTGCAGTGGCTGGAGGCCCTGGCACGCCCATTCTTTCTCCATCTGCCTCTCTGTCTCTGTCTCTGCTTCTTCCTTTCTCTCTCAAATAAATGAAAAAAAAAAAGTATTTTTTAAGTTAAAAAAAGTATTTGGCGCACGCCTTTAATCCCAGCACTCGGGAGGCAGAGGTAGGAGGAAAGAGTTGGCTGAGATTACATAGTTAATTCCAGGTCAGCCTGGGCCAGAGTGAGACCCTACCTTGCAAAACCAAAAAAAAAAAAAAAGTTGGCTGGGCGTGGTGGCGCACGCCTTTTATCCCAGCACTCACTCGGGAGGCAGGGGTAGGAGGATCGCCGAGAGTTCGAGGCCACCCTGAGACTACATAGTTAATTCCAGGTCAGCCTGGACCAGAGTGAGACCCTACCTCGCAAAACCACAAAAAAAAAAAAAAAAAAGTTTTTTTTTTTTTTTTTTTTTTTTTTTTTAAAGTGCTTGCTTGCAAAGCTTTCAGTCTGGATTTAATTCCCTACTACCCAAGTAAAGCCATATGCACAGTGGCACATGTATATGGGATCCTGATGCCCCCATCACAGTAGGAGGCAGAGCCAGGAGAATCAGAAGTTCAGGGCAGCTGGTCTGAGAGAGAGAATGGGCACACCAGGGCCCTCAGCCACTGCAAACAAACTCCAGATGCAGATGCGTGTGCTACCTTATGCATCTGGCTAACATAGGTCCTGGGGAATTGAACCTGAGTCCTTTGGCTTTGTAGGCAAGTGCTTTAACCACTAAGCCAACTCTCCACCCCCTTTTACTTTTTCTTTTGAGATGCCTAGGCTGTCCTTGAACTTACTCTGTAGCCCAGGCAGGCCTTGAGCTCCCAACCCCCCTGCTTCCTCCTTCTGAGTAGCTGGGATTATGGAATTATAGGCCCAGCTGGGAAAGTCTTTTCTTTTTCTTTTTCTTTTCTTTTTTTTTTTTTTTTAACTTTGCAGGCTTACTAAGGCCAGCTCAAGCCAGGGACTTCTAGAAAATACAGCCTCTGGCTGAGCAGCTGTCATGTTCTAAGAAAGCCCCTCACCAAAGGGCAAAAATAGGCCCCTCAGTGAGGGCAGCTTTTATTGGGACTTATTTAGTTTGGGGGGAGAGTGTGGCACAGGGCAGGCAAAATGAGAACTTGAAAACTTGAAACTCTTATTTTTTATTTATTTATTTAATTAATTAATTAATTTATTTATGTTTTGGTTTTTCGAGGTAGGGTCTCACTGTAGCCCAGGCTGACCTGGAATTAACTATGTAGTCTCAGGGTGGCCTCGAACTCATGGCCATCCTCCTACCTCTGCCTCCGGAGTGCTGGGATTAAAGGCGTGCACCAAAACGCCCCCCTGCAACTCTTTAAACGAGGACTACCTCCTGTGTGGCCCCCGCCAGGCCATGTGACTCGCGGAGATGCTGTGCGTGCGCTTTCAGGCTTGTGTCTAGAGACCAAATACTGCTTGTTACACAGCGAAGGAAACTTTGTTTTGTCTTTTGCTTTTTATGTGTGTTCATATACACACGGGCAAATGCGTGTGGGTAAGTGTGCATGTGGAGGCCAGAAGTCACACTGGCTGTCTTCCTTGGTCATCATTTTTATTTATTTTATTTTATTTTATTTTATTTTATTTTATTTTATTTTATTTTTATTGTAACAGGGCCTTTCGCTGAACCCAGAGCCAGCTTGGGCAGACTAGCCAGGCAGCAAGCCCCAGCCCATGCCCCCCTACACTGTGATCAGAGGTGTGACACAGCACACACCTCACATTTTACATGGGTGCTGGGCATCTGAACACAGGCCCTCATAGCGAGCACTTTACCAATTGAGCCACGTTTTTGGATTCCCATATTCTTACTAGTGTTTCCAGACTGAGTTGAATTGGCCAGACCAATGCTCCCGATTCTCTCTCTCTGTGTGTGTGTGTCTCTGTGTTGTTTTGTGATGCTGGGGACTGAACTCTAAGGCGCATGCCTGTTCTGACAGCACCGAGGGATGTCCCCCAACAAACACAGTGTTTTGTTTTGTTTTTCTTTTTTTCTCTCTCTCTCTTTTTTTTTTTTTTTTTTTGAGGTAGGATTTCTTTCTAGTCCAGACTGACCTGGAATTCACTATGTAGTCTCAGGGTGGCCTCAAACTCACCATGATCCTCCTACCTCTGCCTCCCAAGTGCTGGGATTAAAGGCATGTGTCACCATGCCCGGCATTTTTTTAAATTATTAATTTATTTATTTGACAGAGAGAAAGAAGATGGGCACATCAGGGCCTCCTGCCACTGCAAACAAACTCCAGATGCATGTGCTACTTTGTGAATCTGGCTTTCTGTGGGTCCTGGGGAATCGAACTCAGACCACCAGGCTTTGCAGGCAAGTGTCTGAACCAGCTCCCTAGCTCCAGGATAGTAATTTCAATCAGGTATATATTTTTTTCTCCATCAAAATCTGGACTTGAGTCCTGGCTCTATGAGTTGAATTAACTGTTGAATTAACTGAAATAAATCATCTGATTTCTATTAATCTCAGTTTCCTTCCTAAGAAGAGAAAAGTAAGAACATGTACCTTACACTGTTGTAAAAATAAATGAAATCACATATAAAGCACTTAATGTATAATAAAAAGCTCAATAAATGGTCTATCATATTCAGTGTGGCTCTCTTAGCTTAATCCATTAATGCATATTAAATTGCTCTTTCAATAATTTTTTTCCAGTGCTTCTATGTATTCTGGGTTTTCTATGAATCTCACATTCTAAATTTAAACATCACTGTGTGATATTTTATTTGGAGAGGACAGGGTCTCATGGAGCCCAGGCTGACCTCAAACTCACTATTTGGCTAAGGGTGTCCTTGAACTTCTGATCTTCCTGACTGCCAGGCCTACAGATGTATACCATTATGCCTGGCTTATGCACTAGTGGAGATCAAACCCAGGGCCTTGTGCATGCTAGGCAAGCACTCTACTGAGCTGCACCCCAGCTCCTCCGCCCTTTTTTAAAGTTTTAAAAGACATTCTGACTGGATAGCTGAGACTTGACTTGATTTTACTATGTAGCCCCAGGATGGCCCAGAACTTCCAATCCTCCTGCCTCAGCCTCCCGTGTGTTAGGGTTACCTGCACACACTACCACACCTGGCTCCAAGAAGTGACCTTGAAGGAAAAGTTGGACATAACTTGCTGAGAATGAAGGCACCTGTGTAGAGTTCCAGTACCGGTGGAAGCACTGGAAAAAGAGGATCAGGCATTCAAACAAAAGCACAAAGAAAGGACGAAGAAAACAAGCAGGCCAGGCGTGGTGGTGCACACCTTTAATCCCAGCACTCAGGAGGCAGAGGTAGGAGGATCACTGTGAGTTCAAGACCAGCCTGGAACTATAGAGAGAGTTCCAGGTCAGCCTAGACTACAGTGAGCAGTGAGACCCCACCTCAGGAAAAAAAAAAAAAGAAGAAGAAGAAGAAGAAGTCTGAAGAGATGGCTCAGCAGTTAAAGCTGCTTGTTTGAAACACCTTATGGACTGGGTTCGATTCCCTAAACCCGTATAAAGCCAGATACACAAAATAGTGCATGTGTCTGTAGTTCAGGAGACCCTGGTGCATCCATACTCACACTCTGTCTCTCTTTCTCTCTGTCTCTCTCTGTCATAAATAAATAAATAATGTTTAAAAGAAAGAAATCAAAGAAAAAAAACTAAGAAAAGTGAATGTTACATTAACTAGACAACATTTTTCTTTTTCAGTGGGAGGAGGTATAAGACTCATGGAGTCCCCAGGCTGGCCTTGAACTTGCTATGTAGGTAGGGCTGAGATCACTTTGAACTCCTGCCTCCCTGCCCCAATTTTCCAAGTCCTGGGATTTCAAGCATTTGCCACCGTGATCAGTTTATCAGCTATGCAATTCTACTATCAAATAATCCAATGATACGACATGGAAGGTCAGGAGACAGACTTCCTCCACTGCAGTTCTTCTCCTGAGTTGGCAGGCCAGCTCAATTTCACACCATCTGTGTGGTTAGCCAAAGAGAAGTGGAGGGATCGGCGCAGCTCTGTCAGACCTGAGAAATGCGTGCTTTTTTTCTTTTTGAGGTAAAGGTCTCACTCTAGCTGAGGCTGACCTGGAATTCACTGTGAAGTCTCAGGGTGGCCTCGAACTCATAGCGATCCTCCTACCTCTGCCTCCCGAGTGCTGGGATTAAAGGCGTGTGCCACCACGCCCAGCAAGTGTGTGCTTTAGATCACATGAACACAGTTAAGACATAAGAAGTCAAGCCAGTTGTGGTGGCACATGCCTGTAATCCCAGCATGGAGGAGTCAAAGGCAGGACTGTGAGTTCAAGGCCAGCCTGGGCTCTATGGAGAGACCTTGGCATTGGTGTTTTCTAGTCATTACAGTAATAGTCCCAGAGAACTAAGCAGAATCATGACAATCAGAGGAACCATGGTAGCTGGGTTCCCCTGCATCCAGCAGATCCATGACCTCACTTCATTTACAGTCAATGCCAGGCCTTAGTATCAGAGAAAGTAAGAACCAACTTACACTTAGAGAAGAGATTTTTCTTGCCCCACGTGGTGGCACACGCCTTTAATCCCAGCACTTGGGAGGCAGAGGTAGGAGGATCGCTGTGAGTTCGAGGCCACCTTGAGACTACAGAGTGAATTCCAGGTCAGTCTGGGCTAGAGTGAGACCCTACCTCAAAAACAAAACAAAACAAAACAGAGTAGAGATGTCTCAAAGCTTCCTAAACGTAGTCCAGCTATGGGCATGCATTAATTTCTAGAGTATATCCTAACAGCATGGTGATCAGCACACTTCTCAGAAGATTTGGGGCGCCCACGGGTGCCTGTGCCCCTTGCACTCAATCCAGGGCTCAAGCTCTTCAGCAGAGCTTCCTGTGGTGAGGAAAGAGAAGTCGAATTTCTATGCTGTCTACACAGCGCTAAGTACTTTTTCTCAAATGTTTCCATGTACAAATCGGTGGCACTCAAGTGTTTTGGGTTACTAAAACCACAGAGGAGGTCCTCTTGTGACTTACAGAATACCAAAACCTACTGGAGAGTTTCAAGTGTCCTGAGCACCAGAACAAAGCCATCCCCAGACACAGTTTGTAGTCACAGACAATAAAGCAATTTGATGCAGCAGAGATCCTGGCTGGAGTCGACAGACAGAATTTAGTCCGTGAGAAGTCAGTCACTTCCCTTCCCAAGCAACTGCTGAGTGGAGGTGGGTGGCTGCTGGGTCTTTCAAAAGCATCTCTAAGTTTGCATGTATAGACCCATATAAGGCACATTTCCATGGAAATAAGCACAGTGCCATTATCGGATACCGCTCACAATTGTTTACATGCACACACACGCGTGCATATGTGTGTGGTGTGCAGGTCGGGAGGTTGCTGTGTACGCCTGCAGAGGCAGAGGTTGATGTGGGGTATCCATCTCAGTTCTTCTCCACCAGTGAACCTAGAGCTTTCCGACTTGGCTAGACTGCCTAACCAGTAAGCCCTGGGGGTCCACCTGTGTTTGTGCCTCCCCAGCACTGGGATTACAGGTGCACACCATCACACCCAGCTTTTACGTGGGTGCTGGGGATCCAACTCAGGTCGTCCTGGTTGTGCAGCAAGCACTTTACGCACAGGGTCATCTCCCCAGCCCTGGGTTCATAACTTTTGCAACTACATAGCTTAGGCACAAAAATATCAAATTCAACAAGTATCCGGGTTTTTTTTTGTTTTTTGTTTTTGTTTTTGTTTTTTGTTTCTCAAAGTAGGGTCTCACTCTAGCCCAGGCTGACTTGGAACTTAGTCTGTAGTCTCAGGCTGGCCTCGAACTCACAGTGATCCTACTACGTCTGCCTCCAGAGTGCTGGGATTAAAGGCGTGCGTCACCATGCCTGGAAACATGTATAGTTTTCAATACATATGGCGCCTCTAGGAATGAGTGTAATTGGGAGTTTGCAAGCTCATATTTTTCACTCGGTAACCATTTTTCACTGGGACACAGCCTCAGCAAAGAAATAAAAGTTATGGAGCAAACGTCAGAAAAGGCTCTAGACAAACTGTCTTCCCTCTTCCCTTCAGTCATAGTGAGGTGTGAGGACAGCCCATGTCACCAAAAAAGAAAGAAAAGCTCTGTAGTGTGGCTACTTGTCAGTCAGTCTCCAGGCCATTGGATGATTTCTTTCTTCCTTTTTTTTTTTTCAAAACAGATTATCAGTCTAGCCCAGGCTGACCTGGAACTCACAGTGATCCTCCTGCCTCAGCCCCCCTAGTGCTGTGACTAAAGGCACAGGCCACCACATCAGGCTCCAAATGTGTCGTCCAGACTGGCTTGTCCAAGTTGGAGAAACGTGTGTGAAGGTGAGCGGAAAGAGGGCACTGTACGTGAAGAATTAGGACGGGGGTTTTCAAAAGTGCTAGAATTTCAATAAGTGGCGGTTTAGACTCCGGGGAGGGCAGCAGTTATTGGAGCCAAAAGAAAGAAGAAGAAGAAAAAAAAGAAACACCCCAAAATGAAACATTAATCACATTGTACGTCCGCCAACCCACTCATCAGAAATACAAAACAAGAGCACGAAGATGCGAAGGCGGTACAGAAATGCTGTGCAGTGCTGAACACGAAAGTAAATGGTCCAGGTCCCAAAGGTCCTGGCACCTAATCTGATGGAGCCACCAACGGCTTCACTGAGGTAAATGGAGACGCTGGCAGGGCTGTCTGTGGCAGGCTTCTAAATGGGCCTCTATGAACAACTATCTCCTGGGATCAGCATGGCATTTAGTTGCAGGCTGGCCCCAATAAGTTTCAGCCACTCCTGTAGCAAACCCCCACCGTGAGGGAAAGCACCATGTGACGCGAAGGTCCAGCCCCAGTGTCTGTTTTCAAGGTCTTTCCTGAAAGTTGGCCACCGAGATAACCTGGTTTCCCTGCTATTTATTGCCTCGGAAGGAGCAAGGGCTGAGCCGTACCCCTCTGCGATGTGAACTTGTGGTTCCAGGGAGTCCAGGAAGTCAAATCTGATGCTTTGGGGACTAAGCCGCCCTGTACAGTGAATCAAACTGGAGTTTTCCCTGAGAAGCAATGGGAACTGAATTACAATAGCTTTTTCTTATTTGTGGCCCTTTAAATAATAATAAAAGTTAAAGAAAAAAAAATGAAAACAGCTCCCTTACCTTCCCTAGTATCTCAGAACAAATGCCACCAATGTCTTTTACAAAGAGCGATTTCTCTACATTTGGTAAATTTTCTACATTTCATATTCGTTTTATGAACTCAAACTTCATTTCACCCAGGACCTCCATTTGCTGGTGGCGAATCTGGTTAACTTCACAAGCCCAGTATCATTTCTGCCATCAAAATTGATTAGTCTGGAGGTTAGGGAAGATTAGAAGGTCGGGTCAAGCTCCTCTCTTCCTCCCCAGTGTTTTAGCAGAGATAAAATTCAAATGATGTTTTTACTAAAAATGATTGCCTTCTTTTAAAAGATGGCCTTAAAGATAACAGTGGAATAATACTTTTTCCAACAGCCAGAAGTTTTCTGTCTTTGTAACAGTGACTTGATGAAACAGTAACTTGAAAACACCCTGAAGCTTTTATTGTGGACGGGTTCTGGCCACAGTATTCCTCTCAAGCCCTCTCCTCTCTCTCTCTCTCTCTCTCTCTCTCTTTAAGTATTTTTATGTATTTACACATGTTTGCATGTGTGTGTACAGATTAGCATGACCCTGCAAGTTCTCTTCCCCTGCAAACAAATTCCAGATGCATGCATCATTTTTTGTGTCTGGCTTTATGTGGATACTGAAGAATAACACCTGAGCCATGTCCCCAGCCAAAGTTCCATCTCTTTAAAGTAGTGAGGTCCCTCTATAGACAAGATGTCATCTAAAAAAAAAAAAAAAAAAAAAAAAAAGCCAGGCATGGTGGCGCACGCCTTTAATCCCAGCACTCTTGGGAGGCAGAGGTAGGAGGATTGCTGAGAGTTCAATGCCACCCTGACTACACAGTGAATTCCAGGTCAGCCAGAGCTAAAGTGAGACCCTACCTCGAAAAACAACAAACAAACAAACAGAAAAACAAAGCCAGAAACTGTCTGGCATGGTGTGGTGACCCTACCTCAAAAAACAAACAAACAAAAAATTATATATTAAAAAAAACCTAAATCTTGGGCCAGGCGTGTTGGCGCATGCCTTTAATCCCAGCACTTGGGAGGCAGAGGTAGGAGGATTGCTGTGAGTTTGAGGCCACCCTGAGACTACATAGTGAACTCCAGGTCAGCCCGGGGCTAAAGTGAGACCTTACCTGGAAAAATCAAAAAAATAAAAATAAATAATCTTGGGGGCTGGAGAGATGGCTTAGTGGTTAAAGTGCTTGCCTCCAGATACGTTGGTGCATGTTCGTTTGCAGTGGCTGCAGTGTCCATTCTCTCCCTCTCTTTCTCTCTCTTTTTCTCTCTCTCTGTCTCCCCCTGCCTATTTCTCTTTCCCAAATAAATAAATAAAAATAAAATATAAATCTTGGGAAGGTGGCTCAGTTGGCACTTGCCACAGAATATGAGGCCCTGAGTTTGGATTCCCACCACCCACCTAAATGCCTCGGGCTGCTTGTTGGTAACCCTAGCACTTGGGAGGCAAAGATAGAAAGATCTCTGGGGCAAGCTGGTTTGCTAGACTACCGAATAGGGGATCTCTGGCAGGTTTCAGAGAGCTTGTCTGCACATACAAGGTAGAGATCAGCTGAGACAGACGCCCAACACTGACCTCTGGACTGCTCGTGAACTGCACGGGCAGGTGCACTCTGCAGCACATTGCAGAGATGAGCCCTCTAGCCGTTACAATACCTTGCAAGTATTAACAGATAATGGGGGCTGGGGATGCAGCTCAGGGGTCCAGCACTTACCTAGCATGTGGGGAGCCTTGGGTTTATTCCCCAGCATTGAAAAAAAAAAAAAAGCCTAGACTGACCAGCTCCTAGTTGCTAGCAAAACGTGCACAGATTCCTGAAGCTTCTCCTGACTCCGGGAAGACTTGTGTGTGAAATCTGGTGCTGCTCTGCCTTGCTGACATCACATGTGATGGGAATATAGCAAGGCCTGAGGAAAGTACGGAGGGTCAGTCTGACTCATAAGTTCTGCTGGTGGTTGAAAATTCCTTAAGGGTTGACGTACTATGACTTGTGAACAGTCACACTCAGAAAAATCCTTCCTCCTCATTCAGAAGAATGAAAAATGCAGGCCCATTTCTAGCTCTTTCAATAAAGTTCCCATTTCCAGGATTATTTATCATGGTTAGTCGTTGCCATCAGTCATGAAAAGTTAACAAAGACCTATTGGGTTTATCTATAGGCAGCGAAACAAACATATCTTGCTCTTCCGATATCTCCTTGTTAACAAAGCCCTATCAGGATGTTCTAAGCATCAGCGTTTACTGCCCAGTGGCCCTTTATCTGGGATGATATATAGAGAGACCATCAATTAGTGAGAGGGTTTGTAGATAGCTGCCATATAGTCATGAGCGAGGGTTCTCTCTGCTGTTGCGCTCCTCCCTCCAGGCCCACCAGCGCCTGGTACTCTAAGTGGTGTCTCAGATTAGCTTCTGGGCTCTGGGTCATCTCTGTTGCAACAGACACTGGGCAGTGTTTGGCCCAAGTAAAGCAGTGGCTTTGCAACAGAACCAATGAACAAAAGGGTTCTTAACACATTCAACAGTTTGGGACTAAGCGTCCATGTGTCAATCCTGAAAACCCAGGAAGAGCCTCGCGGGGTGGTGCGTGCGGTAACCCCAGGCTTTGGGAGGCCAAGGTGGCAGGATCGTAAGTTCCAGGCCAGCTTTGGTGAGACGCTTCTGTTGCTGTTCTGCGTTTTGCAAAAGCAACGTTACCTCACACTTATTTGCTAAAATTTGAAACATTGATGCAAACGCTTTCATTCTGAGTATAGGTGAGGATGGGTGCAGGGGTAGTTTAATCACCAGAGTGACATCCAGAATCTATATGCGTCCAGTCATTCTTTTGTAAAAAAATTTTATTTATTTATTTATTTATTTGAGAGAGATACAGAAACAGGCAGGGGGAGGGAGAGAGAGAGTGGGGGCTCCAGGGCCTCCAGCCACTGCAAACAAACTTCAGTCACATGTGCCCCCTTGTGCATCTGGCTTACATGGGTCCTGGGGAATCGAACCTGGGTCCTTTGGCTTTGCAGGCAATGGCCTCAACTGCTAAGCCATCTCTCCAGCCCTGTTTTCCCTCATTCTGATCATGCTGCACCTGTATGTAAAGCCACCTCTGGTCCCCAAGGCCCATAAGATGAAGCGACCTAGCTTGACTGCAGAGACACCTCCTTGTGGTGTGGACTCACCTCGCTCTTGTCCTCCTCCCATGGGTGGTTGACTTCTCCATGCTCTCTCCCAACCCCATGCCTCTGAGTCTGTTTTTATTTTTGTCCTTCTGGGATGCCGTAGTTCTCACCTCTGGCCTCTCTGGTGGGGCATTGGGAGGCACTCCGGCCATCTTGCCTCTGGACTTCCCCCATCGGGCCATAATTTCACATAGCAGCCTCTTCCTTCTCTTTCTTCTCCTCTTCAAGACAGGGACTTGTTTATCCCAGGCTGCCCTCAAATTCTGACCTTCTGATCCTTTTGTCCATCTCCCAAGGGTGGGGATCATAGGCGCACACCATCATACCTGGTTTAATGCAAAGCTGATGCTCAAACCTGGGGCTCATTCATGCTAAACATGCACTGTACTAACTGAGAAAGACCTTCAGCTTCATAGTGCTTCTCAGTGCATCTTGAGGACAAAGAAAATTCCCTGGCAGTCCTGGAGCTTAGCAGAATGCCAGTTAGGAAGGAAGGATGAAAGACCATATACAAATGCTTAACTATTGATAGGCCTTAATCCATACATAGCATTTATAATATACAGAGATTTGCTGGAAGGCAAGAAGAGAAGCCAAGGGGAGGTGGCAAGAGAGGGATCATGGCCAGGAAGATTGTCGCCTGAGAAACAGGATCAAACTTAGAGGAGTTCTGTGTATTCAAAGAGATAAAGTGTGAACTGCATCACAAGATGTCCACCAGTGACTGGGCAAGCAAACAGATGATTCCAGATGCAAGACGAAGCTACGTGAGTCTGGCTCTACCCAGCTGGCGTCCCTGCGAATGACCACAGAGTACAAGCAGAAGCTGGGGTGGCCTGGTCCTGGCTTGAGTATCTTACCAAGTGTGGCCCAGAGGGGACTCAGAGCTCCCTCTTGCCCCCCACAGCCACCTGGAGGGCAGGTAGCCAGAGGCAGCGGGAGTCCAGTCTTTCCAGGTCAAGTTCATAGACGCTGATGGCAGAGCTGCAGCCTGGAGCACCTGCGGGTCTACTGCTTCCATTTGGGGTGAGGAGATGGAATGTAGGTGTAGAAGGGGAAAAAAAGGAAGAGAGAGAGAGGAAATGAGAACTGGGAGGGTCTGGAGGGCAATGAAGGCCTTAGCTGTCAATGACCTTCACAACAGCCCTTAGAGTTTGGTACCCTTGAAGGTTGGCAATCGAAATGTGGCCTTTCAGGTGGACTGGTCTCCATAATATCCCTAGACCTTCCCATGCTACATAGCCGGCCAAGCTGGGGCAGAAACTTAAAAGCCCATGGCCTCCTCTGGCAGGGGACTTTCTCTAAGAGCCAAGACCCTGAGGGGGACACCCGACTAGCCTGCAGGGCATGGATGCTGTGGGTCCCAAAGATGAGAGAGGACAGGGCTTGTTGAGGAGTGGGGGAAAGGTGGGACAAAGGGAGAGGTGGCTTTATTTTCCAGGGCACCAGGAAGGGCCTTTCTGTTATACAAGTCTGCCAAGCAGAGGTGAGAGCTCTTCAGATCCTGAAGATGACCCGAATGCCAAAGGGGTGGCAGGACCACTGATGCCAGGGGAGGTGCAGAGGCTGAGACCCGCTCTCCGTGTCAGTGTGCAAAGGAGCATGTGGAGGAGGGGGCCGCACTCCAGGGCAGTTGTTACCAATACACAACAGGACAAAGATACCCCCCAGTACAAGTGGGAACTAGTTGCTGTGTTGGGGAAAAAAAAGAGAATAAAAGTTTAATAAACGTGTGCTGTGTTGTGGATGACTTTGTGACGACCTCTGTTGCAAATGGCCTATGCATGCGGAATAATGGTCTCTTTGCAGAGAGGGAAATAGCTTAGTGCTATCGTCGTTGCCTCGGTAACCATCAGAGTCCCCATCTAGCAAGAGAGAAATGAGTTATGAAAAGGCTTGAGTGAAGAAGGGATTAACACATGATCCCAGGGACAGTATGTCAATCAAAATCAACTGAGAAATTACACTGCTCTATGTGAGAATTTGTCCCGAACCGAAAGGTAGTGGAGTTGGGTGCGTATTCTCTCTCTCTCTCTCTCTCTCTTCTTTCTTTTTAATTTGAGAGAGAAGGAAGACCGTGTCATCCTGACTATTCTTCATGACTTATCATTGAGAAATGACACGGGGGAGGGGAGGGGCAAGGTTCGTGGAAAAGAGCGTTATTTGAGAGGCCATCTCTCCTGGGCCCCTTGTGGCCCCTCTCTGGCCTCTGTCCTTCCTCCAGAGGGACAGTCCACTGCTGGCCTCCCCTGGACAGGAGGCAGGCAGCCCAGGGCCTGCCTCGTGCATTTGGTGGGGAGAGGCGCAGGGACAGCTCCCCCCCTACACACACACACTGGCCCAGGAACTGGACAGCAGCCGTCCAGCCTGACTCCCGCCAACACTGCATTTTCCGCTCGGTGTGGAGGGGGAGGGACGACACTCGGATCCCGATGCCGTCCCCCCCCCAGCTGGTGACACTGCCGGGGTAGGAACACGCACGCCCCACCCACGTGACACGGGCCCGGAGCCGACGCCGCACCCCTGCATCTCCCCCATCTGTTAGAACATATTCCCTTTCAAGCCCCCCAGAGGCAGCAGGCGGGGGAGGGGCACCTACGGAGTCCCGGGAGCTGCGCTTGAGTGACAGTGACCCCTGAATGATGGCCAGCTCGGAGCAGCTCGTCTAACGGGGTTCCAAGGGGTTCCCAGGCCCTCGCCCGTGGGAGCCTGGGGGGGGCTGTCACACTGTCGCATCGTGCCCCCCCCAGTGTGTCTGGAAGCCAGGTTGTTGGAAATGTGGCCGCCCAGGTGACACGAGGACGTGTCACACCCGCACTTTGCAGCCCAGGCCCGCTGCTACTTGTCTGAGCGACCTTGGCCATCCCTTTGTCCAAGCCCCTCAAGTATCATAAGGGGAAACTGAGGCCTGGAGACGATAAAGTTTTTTTAAAGTCAAGGTTAAGACCAGAGTTTTCTCACCTCTGGTTTCAGAAAACTGGCCCTATTGGAAAGAAAAAAACCCAGGTTTCTGTAAGCGAACTTTTCTCTTGAGTTTTAACTTTCCTGCACGAAGCCTGGAGAAAAGGCCAGGGCGAAGCACAGGGATGGCCCCTCCCTCGAACTGCCTCTATCTAGATCCTTCCTTTAGTACAGAGCATTCCCCACCATCGCTCCATCCATCCATCCACCCATCCATCCACCCATCCAGCCATCCTTGCGCCTTCCCCTCCCCCGCAGAGTCCCACACAAGTTTCAAGCCTTGAGCGTCCCCAAGGTTAACTAAATCGCCTTGACCCCGGCGCTATTGGATATGTGCCTCCTTGACACTCACTTAGGAGCCCGCAGACATTGGACAAGTCCAGCCTGAAACCGAAGCCTTGTGAAAGGAGGGAGATGGGGAGAACTTGATAGCTGGAAACTCGTTTTCTCCAAAGGCTTTCGGGACATTTTAGCCGGGCTCCAGGTCCGCGGAGCGCCAGGGCGCCGCCAGTGCGGGTGTAAACGTTAAATGTTAGCTATTTGTTCCAGTGATTGGCATGAAATCGACTCTCTTGTCTTCTTTCCCACCCCCCCCCCTTTCCTTTCCTCTCCTCTCTCTGTCTCTCCCTTTCTAGATTCCCACAAATACTACTACATCCAGTGGCTCCTTTAATTCGCCTTCTCTCCTACAGGGCATCTGAAAACTCCCAATTTGGAACCAAATAACAGTGACAACCAGGATGGGGCCATTGTGAAATTCTTCTGGTGAGGGGGAGGATGCTGTTCATCTCTTCTTCCTAGTCCCTCGTGGTTTTGTATCATTCTCTTTTTTTCTTCTCTTTCCTCCTTCATTATTTCTTCTTTTTGGATCTCTCATTTCTTTCAGGATGAAGCCGTGTACCTAAGTGCTGTGCTGTGTATGAGCAGGAGACCAGATAAGGGAGCCATCACCTGCCTTCAAAAGTTCCAATAGCTACTTAGGGGGAGAAAGCTGCAGCCATCTCAGAGCAGCTTTAGCCAAGGGTTTGAGGGCCCAGAGTGAGGGTACTTCAACTATGCTCCCAGGTTCCCCATAACCACACTCTGAATCAAATAGTAGCACATTTATTACCAAGACTGCCCCCCTCCTGGCAATGCCCCACTTGACCCCACTGCACCCCAACTCTCCATTTACTGGACTGGTCCGCCTTCATTCATTGTAACCTTTTCACACACGGATTAGTGAGAGCTTCATCCTCCACACCCCAGCACCCCTCCCCTCCTTTCTCCCTCCTTCTTAAAAGATTTTGGAGCCCAGAAGATAAGATGCGCAATGCTCTATCCCGTGATATTAAAGATCAAACGTGGCATCAATAGAAGACCAAATGCAGGGGGGAAACTAAGGGGGGGGGGCTGGGAGATGCTCATCAGCTAATTACAGCTGCAAATATTATGCAAATTTATCTTGGCACAGAAATGGAGAAAGCGAGTTTAAGTGCCGAGATAATGCCGGAAAATTGAATGTTCAGCTGGGCATGGGAAACGGCCCATTAGGCTCCAGTGGTCTGCCTCATCTGTGGAGACTCCGTTTTTCATGTCCCTATCAGACCATCTGCACTTCGCTGGTTGGGACTGAGAAATTAATATTACTTATAATTGATACTTGAAATTCTTGGAGTGATGTGTCCTAAAGAAAGAGAAGGGAAGAGAGGAAAGGGGAAAGGGGAAGAGAAGGCAGGAGAAGGGGATGAAGGCATGCGATATTAAATACAGAATTGGAACTCCAAACCCAAGACCCATTGTAGTAAGGCCACAGTGAACTGAAAGAAAAGGGAGAAATGGCTCAGAAAATTCAAGGGCCTCCCTCTACATAAGCCTAAAACCTGATAGATCTTTATAATAAAAATCCAAGCTTTCAAGATACTAGAATTATTTTGGTGTCTTTTTTTTTTTTTTTTTTTTTTTTTTTTTTTTTTTTTTTTTTTTTTTTGCCTGAGGGCTGTGGGGCAAGCTCAGGAATAGAGACTTGAACTTAAGAAAGAGAAAACCTTAGATAACTCCCTCCAGGCATGGGCAATCTGTAAGGTGGGAAGAGTGGGGCCACTTTTAGACATTTGAACATCTAAGTAGGCTGGAAGGATGCTTTGTATCCTGGGAATCCCATCCCTGCTTTTACACACACACACACACACACACACACACACACACACACACACACATACACACCACCACCACCACCCCATTTTTTACATCTAGACCTTATTAACACAATTCAGTCTAAAAAACTGGTTGGAAAGTCCCAGGAAAAAATTTAAAATTACAGGTTTTCACATTGTAAGAAGTAAATGTTCTTTTTTTAAAAATTATTTATTCATTTCTTTGAGAGAAAGAGAAAAGGCTAGAGAGAGGTGATAGAGAGAGAGAATGGGTGCTCCAGGACCTCTAGCCACAGCAAACAAACTACAGACACATGCACCATCTTGTCCATCTGGCTTACGTGGGTCCTCCAGCCCAGAAGTAAATGTTCTTAAGCGTGGGAGAAAAGGGAGAAAATGGGGGAGACCATGGGGATTATGGTGAACAGAAAATAACTCACAAAAGAAAAAGACCCAAATCCTTTTCCCACTTCCCAGTACCAAATCTTCTGCAACCTAGAGAGATGGGAGGAATTTCAGACGAGCAGTATTCAGATGCAAGCCATCCAGTTGCCAATAAATTATGATCTGACGTCAGGAGAAACAATTGGAGAGCTAATATGTACGAATCTCTTTTCACTGGTTTGCATATTTCCAATGATTATTTGATCCAAACAGCTAGAAAGTAATCAACAGGCACAAAAAGCTTAAAGAGCAAATTACTGATGACATTTGCCCCTTCTGGGTCCCTAAGCCTGATGTTGTTGCCGTGGTGTCAGTCACCGGAGGAAACTGCTGGTTTAGGCTTGAATTCTGAAATCTGTCCTGTAAGAGGCGAGTAATGCCTGTTGCATTTCGATGGCTTTTGTTCTTTTGGTGTTAGGATGAGAGACAAAAGAAACAAAAATGCCAATTATTGGAACTAATTAGCCATTAAATGAGATGTGTGTCCCTCTTCTTTCTAAAATGGAAGGAAGTTGATGAGAAAAGGTGTGGAGTGAGGTGGAGTCAATCTGGGAGGGTCCACCCACCCTTGTTCTCTAAGAAAATTAAACCTACGCATATCCTGCATCTGTTAACAGACAAAGCCAGAGAGAGTGTGTGTGTGTGTGTGTGTGTGTGTGTGTGTGTGTGTGTGTACTTTTATAAACAAGAGCAGTGAATATTCAGAGAAACCTGGAATTGATTTTTTTCCCCCTCATTTACTTGGATTGGGGCTAGAATAGGTAGTGGGGGTAGGAATTGCATTGGAGACAAGAAAGATGGAGCGGGGAGAGAAAACTCAGAAAAATTAACGTTATTGGTATCTTTCTATATAAAGATGCAAATGGCATTT
Organism: Orientallactaga sibirica; assembly: GCA_036365145.1. NCBI lineage: Eukaryota > Metazoa > Chordata > Mammalia > Rodentia > Dipodidae > Orientallactaga > Orientallactaga sibirica. The sequence continues at coordinate 4,473,945 of JAEOAD010001030.1, forward strand.
TATCTTAACTTGGCCCAGTGCTTTAGTCAGTGTTTATGATTAATTATCTGCTTTTTCATAAAAATAAATCATGTTAAAAATTAGGATCTCGGCACTGGGGGAAGAAAACTAAGCACCAGTTTCAGGTCGATCTTGTTAATTTCAGCCTGAAATTGACACACTAATTAAAGAGCAGCGTGGTAAAGCAGGGGCAGGCAAGATTATACTCAGCTCTCCCCCCCTTTTAAAATTTTATCAGATCTACCTTATATTTTCCCAATTAAAAACTGCAAAAAGCAGTTTCATTGCCCCAGGATAAAAAAATAAGGGCCCCCTTTTCACAACGTTGGCCATCACTTTCTACCATCAGATTCATTGTGATGTATTAGATGCAATAAATTATCCCATGTAACAAAACATTGGGAGCTGAAAGGCTGATAATCTGGAAAACAGAGATAAGGATTCATTATTCCAAATCATTATGAATCCAACGTTGCCTCTGACTTCTTTCTTAATCAGCTCCTCTGATCCTGGATATGTGAGCGGTGCAGATAAGGAAAGAGTCGTTTATAATTCTCCACCTCGTCTAATATTTTAAAATAAAGTCAGAGGCAAGAAAACGCCATAAAACACTGGTGAGCAGGCAAGCGCCGAATGAAAAATCACTTCCATGCTATTATATCCACAGTAAGATTTAATTAAAATTCTCCTCGTCCACGTGCTTTATTTTCAGATAGGATTTTTTCCCATCACGTAATAATTGATAGGAATTTGCAAACGGGGCTATTTATTTAGGACGCCTGGGTGGAATAGGTCTGATTTTTTTTTTAATTTCCAGTGTTTGCTTTTGAAACTTTCATTTGAGACATTCATAGGTCCATATTACCCAGCTCCCCCCCCTCGTTGCCCCCCCCATGAGACTGCAGTTCTCCCTCAGGAAGACAGTCTTGATAGGTGAACTTAATAAAAACACTCTATGGGGGGGGGAGAAGAAAAAGTGAAAAAAAAAGGGTTCTTTGCCATAATTCCTTTGAGCCCTTTTAACTCCCACCCTTCCACTACACATTCAGCATAAAATAAGTGTCAGTGGATGTGATGGAAAGATTAGGGTTTTTCTTTTGGTTTTGTTTGTGTTCTGAGACAGGGTCCTATTCTACTTCATGTTAGACTGGAACTCACTATGTCATCTAGGCTGACCTCAAACTCGTGACCTTCCTACCTCAGTTTCCCCAAGTGCTGGCTTGGAAAATTAGAACTTGTATATTTGAGTATCTTGTCACTTGAGAGACCTCAGGTAAGCTTGGAGTATATCAAAAGGTTTAAAAAGAATTAAAAAGTGGGATGATGTTGAAGACTAATGGACAGAGAGAGAAATATTTCCTGGTTTAAGGGGGAAATAAATGGGATGTTGAGAGCCTGCAAGAACACAGGATGAATACACACAACGACTCTAACTGACCACACATTCTTAGAAAGATTGGAGATTTGGCCAGCGATTAGTTCTTCCTGATGGGGGGGTCTACTTTTTTTTTTTTTAATCCAACAGGTGAACCTTGTATCTGCTTGGCCATCCCTGAGATCTGGGCTCCGTGTTTCTATTATCTGTTAGTCATTTACTAATCCATCTTCTACCGTCACGTGTTCAGCGATTTCTGCCTTATATTTCAAATCCACTCAAATGCCTTAGCTCGTGGCCTTGGAAAACCTGAAGAACACACCTTGAGATTTAAAGCAAGGGATGCTGATGCCAATTAGGGTGATTCATTTGCCTCCAGAAAAAGTCCAAAAGCCAAGATTTGCCCCCAGGCCCAAGAGCCTCAGTGTATCCCCTTAGCCAGCTCAACAATAAATCCGCAGCTGAAGAGGAGGCTGTGGTTCCTACTGGCTTAAGTAGTTGAAAGGTCAGCAGTAGGTGCGCTGGTGGAAGGCAAGTGGAATCAAAAGGACTCCGCCGGGACAGAGTACCCAGTTGCAAGGTAAGGAAAAAGTGACCAGTGGTGGGCTATTTGGAGCTAAGTGACCATTTCCTGCACCTGGGCCTTTGTGCTGTAGGCGTTCTGAGGACCCAAAATGTCGTGAATGAAAATATTCACTAAAATCGAGGAAGTGGACCAGCCAGTCCCCTCAGTAAGGGTTAGGTCGGAGCAGTCTGGAGGCAAGCTATGCAATACACACACACACACACACACACACACACACACACACACACACACACCTCAAGACTGGGCAAGCTAGGATAATCGCTCTTAAAATTCAGAATGCCATCTATAGCTTCATTAAAGCTATAGCTTTGGACTGCCCAACTGGTGGCCATGAATCCTCAGTCCTTTTTTTTTTTTTTTTCTCAGCTCACTTTGTTTACTTCTCAAAACAAATTCTCTCCTTTACCTCACTTCCTCCCCACCTTCATATCTCCTCCAGGTCTGGCATAAATCACTCCTCAGCCCATCAGGGTAGCAAAACTTGCCAGGGATTCAACCTTGCCCCTTCTTGGACATTGCATTAAAAAAAAAGAAAAAAGAAAAAAAACTGTTCTATTCTTAGGAAGTCCTTTGGATTTTCTTTTTAAATCCTCAGTCTCTTTAGCCGCGACTTTCCTTCCGTTGGGGGTTATCGAATGATGGGGAAGGAGCGTGTGTGCGCGATCACAATTGTGCACCCCTTTAACACTTCAGAACTGGAAACGGGCGAGTGCCCGCGTCAGCAGAAAAGTAACCGGTCCACCCGAGCTTGGCGGGCGGGTGCGCAGGGCCTGGGTGGCCAGGCTCCGGGGAGAAGGACTGGGGAGGAAAGAATAAAGACTGTCTTAGGTCTCAGAATATGTCACCGTGGGACCTAGACTCTAGTGGAAAGGGCTTTCAGGCTGTAGGTGAACTTGGTGGTGGTGGTGGTGGGGGAATAAGAAAAAGGAGGAGATGAACAACTGGAAGCTCAGAAGGCGTCTAGAAATGGGAAGGTGAGGCTGGAGGAAGGAGCAAACCCGCTCCACCTGCGTAGTGGACAGACTTTTGGGCGCGGGGGTCGAGCTAACACCTGGCAAAGGAAGCGAAGGAGAGGGCTGTCGCCACCTGGGTGACAAATACGCCCTCCCAGCGACTCTTCCCTAGCTCCCACTAGTCAGCTTCGGCGGAGGAAGTGTGTGTGTGTGGGGGGGCCTTCTTTGGGTCGGAGGTGCCAAAGAGGTCTTCTCAGGGGCCCACGCAGTCCCGAGGGAGCGTCCAGGCAACAGGTTGGGCACAGACTGTGGAGAGGGTGGCCTTCTCCGACTCCTCCAGGCACGTGGGAACAACGTGGCTCTGCCACTTGGTGGCAGAAGGCAGCAGAGACAGTGCCGGAGGGGCTGCGGTCCTAAGGGTGGGTGGGCTTGGCGGGGCGGGGGGTTACTACAAGGCAGGAGACTCCCTTCTTTACCTTTGGCCAGACTGCTGAATGTTGCGCTGCTCGGCCCACTTAGGGTTTCAACCCAACCGCCAGGGTATGCAGTGGGGTGCTGTGTCTTTGTCTGAGTGGAGGGACAGGTTTTTGGGGGGGATTTATTGAGGCTAAAAGCAGACCACGGAGCCCACCTAGGGCGCAAGTTTGCCCATCGTGGTACCACCACTCCCCAGACGGGTCCCTCTCTCTCCACTCCGTGGTCCCCACGCATCTCTAACCTAACTCCACGTTTCTGGGCCTCCCCAGTTTTCTCTTTCTCCTCTAGCCTCGGCTCCACCTCCATCCACACTACTACTTCCCTTGGCTCTGACCAGTTACCTTATACTACCACCCGGGACTGGCTTACACCTAAACCCACTGCCCTATGAAACTGGGCCACTCCTTCCTACCCGACCAGTGAGAGCTCTAGAAACTCCTTGACTTTCTGGCCCAGCCCTGGACAAATTTTGTTTTATTTCTCCCCAAAGATGTATTTATTTTTAAAGTCAGTCTCCATATTCTTTTTGTATAAATATTGTGAAGGGAAAACTCGACCTGTCAAAACAAATGGACGCTGACCTTTTCTACCCCAGTGTTTATGGAGTTTCATTTTACTCTTGCTGAAATTTATTCAGGACAGATTCTGTGCATGATTTTGATCTTTTGCTATTTGGGTGGGGAACGAAAGGAGGTAGAAGCTTCCCATGGGACTGCTGTAGTTGACTGGGTCCTTGGTAGCCAAATAGGACAATCTTCCTTCATACATTTTATTTCTGGATGATTCTAATTCCTTGTGGCATTTTCCTTGAAGGTAGATACCCCCCTCCCATGCCCCAGAAGTCATCTTTAAAAACTTAAAAAAACAAAACAAAAACCTCGGATGGTTAGGAGAGTCCTTCCAAACCTTCCATCTGTGAGCCCACGGTCTGGCCTCAGAGAAGCAACCGTACAGTCAGAGAGCACTCTTCTTCTAACTTTTATTAGCCAGCTGGGGCTGAGGGGGGATGGCTTGCAGGCGGAGGGCTAGCTTTGGGGAGGCAGAAGCATAATATGCCCCACCTCAGGGAACTGAGCAGAGAGAGGGAGAGCACTCATTAGTTTGTTGTCTGCATTGCTTCGTCACTGGCTGTACCCCTAGATGTTCCAAAAGTGAGAGGGAAAAAACGCTGCAAACGTGTCTGTGCCTATGGGAACCACCCAGTCGGCAGTGCTGGTGACACGGGGGACAGCGGGCTGGCTCTGCAGGCGCAGGTACCGTTTCAGACAGAGTTCCCCCCCTGCCCCCTCCAACTCTCTCAGCTTCACCCCCCCCACACGTGCGGTTTGCGTGTTTGCAAAAGGGGGTGATATTCATTCCCTTCCCTGGTTCTTCCTCCCTCCTCCTCCCCCCTCCCCCCCCGTTCTCAACCCGGAAGAGCTCGGCTCTCTACAGAGTAGGGGCGGGCGGAGGGGAGGGGGCTGCCGGCGAGGATGCACTTGCGCCGGGCTTCACCTCGCGCTGGAAGCCCGCCTGCCCGAGAGCGGACAGGCTGCAGGAGCGGCGGGGACCCGGGCGAGGCTGCGGCGGCGAACTCTGCCTGTCACTTCTACCTTCAGATCTCCAGCAAGTCGGGTGGAAAAAAAAAATAAAATAAAAAACAGCTGGCCTTCTGGAGCAAGCCGCCCAGGTCAGTGACCACAGCTCTCTTCCTCTCTGCGCGCTGCCCCTCTCGCTGCTCCACGTGGAGAGAATGGGGAGGAGGTCTCGCCTCCACGCAGACCGCTGCCTCGGGAAGAGTGACCCGGACCCCAGTTCTCATTGTTCCTTCTGCTCGCTGGGATTCTGCGGTGACCTTGGGGGAACGCGGTGGAGTGTGTGGGCGTCCTTGTTTGAAAGGAAGGGCTAGTAAGAAGTAGGAATGCAAAGAAAAATGGAGAGGAAAAAAAAAAAGATGCTGTAGGAAGGGTAGGGAAGGAGTGGACACATGTTTTCTATGGCAGGGAAGGCAAAAGGCGGGAGAAAAGAGCTCCTTTGCCCGGGAGCCTTTCTCTGAAGGTGGCTGCAGCCTCCAAGTGTCAATTCCATGTTTATTTTTCTCTGCTTACAAGTGTATGTTTAGGCTCATTGTCTCTGCATATAATTTAAGAACCAGATGTGCGCTGTAAGATAAAGTTGGAACCCAGATGTGTTGGCATCTGACACCCCCTCCAGGTTGGGAGGCATGCCTTTGCTCCCAGAGGCACCCCGAGGTGGGTGCAGAAGCCCACAGCTTCCCAGAGAGGATGACTAGTCACCAGGGCTGTTTGGAGGACAAGATTTAGACTCTCTCCTGGGACTTGGAGCCAACAGATCTCCAAGATGTCACTAAAAGGTATTAAGTACCCCCTCCCAAAGACAGATCATGTTAAAGCAGAAGGACGTCCGGTGGGTCCAGGAGGATGGTTTCGTTTGTATGTGTCCTTTTTCCTCTTCGATACCACAGGGTGCCCCAGGAGACCCACAGGGTTGATTCCACCCAGGGCAGGGTGGAAGGGAGCGGATTCACACCATCTCCCCTTGGTGTACGTTTGGGTCCTCTGTTTCCCGGTCTTTTCCTCCTGTTGCTCACATCCACCTTGAGGTTGTGGATGTGGGTTTCAAAGGAGCAAATAGGGAAGTAGCCTTCCTTCAGTCCTTGGGCCTTTCTCCTCTCCCTCTTCTCTCTGGGTAGTTGCTGGTGAAGGGCTGCTCTTACCGTGACAGGTTGCTAATCACCTGGTCTTAGCAGGGTGAGCCCATCCAGGTGTCTGGAGATGAAGGCTTGCAGCTCAAATGGCTACGTATGGGTAGGGGGCTTCCTATTAGATGATTGTGTTATTGTAACGAATAGAAGTAGTCCCTGTCACTTTGGTCCAGGACTGGATATGGTGTCTGCTCAGATAGACCAAGACCTAAGGGATGTCAGGTGGCACACAGTCTGATCCCCACGTTGAGAGCTAGCGGAAGGCAGGCCCGGCTTCCTAGCTCAGGCCAGCAGCTCTTCGCAGCTCGAGGTTCCTGGCTTGAGAAGGCAGCTTGGGCTTGGAGGATGCTGGCGAGTGGCTAAGCTCCTCAGCCCACCCTCCACGCTGACTTTGCCAGCTCTGGGGAGGTTCTATCACCACCCAAAGCCTGCACATAAAGCACTCTGTATTTTCCTTTATTTACCATTTCCACTCTGGTTTCTGGCCGAAGGCATATAAAGCATGGTGGTCAGGCGGGGGTGCAGTGAGGATAGGGGAGTCCATCTCTTGTCTGCTCCTTTCTAGGGGGATGCCAGTAGCCCAGAACCCTATAAAGATGCTGGGGAAGTTGCAGCTATGTGGGAGCTGGCCCGGAAGACCGCCTGCTCACAATTAGTGCCCTCCCTGTGGTAGAAGGTGGCAGAGAATTAGGGATCTTAACACTGTGCATAGGGCCCAAGTGGGAAGCCTTCTGATCTGTGGCTCTGGGCTATTTTGACAATCTCCAGGGGCTGTTTCATTGTCGGTGTCTGAGCCATTTCACACATAGGTATGTGTTCCTCTCTGGGTAGTCTTGGTGTGCCAATTCAGTATTTATAATCACTTCTATTTTTCACCCTAACGATTGGAACAATGAGGGAGCCCCCTTTCTCTTCACTGCTCGGGGCTACTGAGACTGGGGCGTTGTTGGCTGGGTGCGCAGTCTGCGGGGAGGTGGAATCATTGCCAGGGCGTTCTGGCTGAGGTTAGGGGTTGTCCTGCCGCAGAAGGTCCGCAGCCGCTAGTGCAGGAGAGGCACGTTGTCCGGATGCTGTTTTATTTTATGTAACTAATTGCTAAGGTTCACGAGGTGGTGGGCGGCGGTGAGCCGAGCGCTAGCCCAGAGCCTGGGGAGAAGAGGCGGCAGGCAGAAGAGACAAGGTGCGCCCGAAGCCTTGCTTCGCATTAACAGAGCCGGGAATATTCTCGGCTTTTTCTAGGGGTTCACTAGGGCGACCAAAGGCAGCAAGGATTCAAGTTATTAAAAATCCTGTCTCTGCTATCCTCAGGATCTGTGCATCACCATCCTTCCCGGTTTTGCCTATCCTTGCCATGCACCCCCCCCCTCCCGCTGTCCTTGTTACTCAGGGTGAATTGTCCCCTCAACAGTCACACCCCCAATTCCTCAGGCTTATCTCGAGGAGTGAATATTCAACATCCTCAGGATAAAGCCCATTTTCTACAAAAAAGCAAAACTGGGGCGGCTGGAGAGTGCTAGGGCTGGTGCGGTGGGGGAGGCTGGAGCAGGTTGGGGGCTCTGGACACGCTGCTCACGCACCTCGGGAGGTCAGGGGAAATGGGACAGGTGGCTGGGGCCGGCGGCCCGAGCCTCTGCCGCCCCAAATGCTAAGAGGCCGTGGTCCATGCGTACTAAGTGTCTGGCTCACGACTTTACTGGGTGCCGGGACCAAAGTCCCTAGTGCTTCAGGAGTTGAGCCTCGGGAACCTTCTGGGAACAGAGGCCGAGACCAGACCCAGCGGGTCCAGGACCTCGGCGACGCCGTGGGTGCGGGGCGGGCGCAACTGCGGTGGTAGCACTGCCCCGCGGGGGTACCTCTGTCCTTCCTTTTTTCCTCATTTGTCCCCAACCTGCCCCGGCCAGGAGAGAGAGCTGGGAAAGGCACCCTCCGGTTACCATACCCCTCACGTGGGCCTTGTTCAACTCGAAAGCAGAAATCCCCTACCTTCCCCCTGTCCGTCAGCCCCTTTCCGCTTCGCCCGCAACCTACTCAGTTTTTATCTAGCTACAATCAGGGGTTTTCACGAGCGGGGAAGGATGGTAGCGGCGGAGGGAGGGCCAGGATCTCTCCAAGCTGGAGGCCCGAGGCGGGGCGCAGTGAGAGCGGGTCTTCGCCGAGCGCACCACTTCCCTCTTGGCCTCTCCTCCCCGGTGGCCTGGCCGCTCCTCCGGTCCTGAACTGGTTCCTTCCCAGTTTTAAACGGTGACAGATAACCAAGAAAAACAAAAGGAGGGTATAAATAAACCCACCCCCAGCGGTGGCTCATTTCGCAGGGAAGGTGGACTCCAAGCCCAGAGCGGGTGGGCGTGAGAGCCGGCAGGAGAACTGCGGGTGCTTAGCTCTTCCAGCTGCGGGTTTTCCGTTCGGACGTCTCCGCCACCAGCATCTTCGCAGGGCCAGCGAGTTTTGGGATCTCCACACCACCAAGTCACTTGCTCGCTGAATGGTGTTTGAAGGCTCGATTTTGCTTAGCCCCCATTCCCAGCCGGGATCAGCCTGCCTGTTGCTTTTCCGTCACGTTTTTGAAGTGGCTTCTCTCTGCATTTCAGTTCATACGGGGAAAAAGAAAGTGGGCATCGGTGAGAGGTACAGTGATATTTATGTAGAATGTGTTGAACCTGTGCGGCCGCGGACACCGCTCCCGCGCCACAGCCCGCTTCCCCGCGGTTCCGTGCGCTCAGCCCGGCTGGTCGGTGGCGCCTGGGGCCCGTGTCCCCGGCGTAACCCTCCCGCCCCGCAGCCGGCGAGCTGTTTATACAGCATTACCTGAGCTATTCTCGTATCCAGTAAAAATCCTCGCCCGGCCAGGGTAACCTAATCCTGAGGCCGAGCCGAGAGGGGGGGGGAGGTTAGGGAGGGTGGCTCGGTTGGAGAAGGAGGTGCGTCAGCCACCCTGCTGGGGTCTTTTCTTGGCTCCTCCCCCTGACTGGGAAGGTAATTTGGAAGTGGTTCGGGTGACCTAGGCGGGGACGCAGGACGGAGGGAAAAGGAGGCCTCGTCCCACTTCTCCCGGCTTTTCTTCACCCCACAGGCACGGAGCCGCGCGCGCGCAGGGGCTGGAAGGCACTGCGGCCCCTGGGGTGCTGGGCTGGGCTGGGGAGACCCACGACGGCTTTCCCGCGGTGGCCTGTTTCCCTCGGGCGGATCTGGCCTCTGACTTCCCTTTCTAACTCCCTCCCAAAGAGTCAGGAACCGAATCCGTACCTTCCCAACCAGACCCTCCCAGGTGATCCCGGGCCAGTCTTCCCCAGCTCCAGTGTCTGCAGCTTGCGCACTGAATAGAATTAAACGCCTCTCCGTAGTGATTGTCTCTGGCTAATTGTTTCAACAATGGCCACGGTTAAAATGGAGACACCCAATTAAAGGCCCCGCGCGGTCGACTGGATTCACGGCAACGCCCCGCGCTGGGGCCTGATGCTGGCTCGGCGCGGGGCTGCGAACCCGGTTGGCGAGGGTCGCCGGCGCCAGCCTCGACACCTCCGGCCTCCACTTCCTCCCTAAATGCACAGCGACCACGGTCATTTCACACGGTTTTTATTGACCTATCTCAGCCCGGGAAGATTGATCGAGCTGGAATGGGAAGGGACATGTCCCCCCACCCCCCGTCCCCGATTCGCCAAGGCCCCAGGCTGCGTGCTTCAGTTTCTGGCCCTTGGTGTGGCTCTGCCCACTCCTCCCAACCCCCAGCCCTGCAGGTTCCGGGCTACATTTCAGTCATCCCCCGAGCTCAGGTCGGCCCTGGCCGGCGCCGCGGCTCCGGGGGGAAGGAGGGAGGGACTCGGCGGCGCGGCCCGGCTTCTTTCTCCTGGTTGCAAATATTTGCAGCCTCTCTGGAAATCCGACGATTTCGCGCGCGCTACGCTTGCAAAGTCCTTAAGTAAACACGCTCAAATGACTGCCCGGGGCGTCCCGGAGCACGCTCTCTGCCCCTGCGCGGACCAGTGACTTTAGGACTTCGATCCTGAGGTTCTTCCCTCTGCGATCATGCCTCAGGCCCGAATCTCCACGCAGCTCGGCCCCGCGGAGCTCGCCTGGATGCGCCAGGCTCGAGTGGAGGGTGTGTGTGGGGGGACGCTGGCTGCGTGAATTTACGCCTTCTGGGTCTGATACCCCATGCTGAGGCCGCGGCACCCGCTCCACCTACTTACGTCTGGGCCTCTTATTTGGGGAGGACTGGGTTTGCCCACTTCCACTAGGATAGGGTCTCAGCGCCCCAGGGAATGCGGGTGGGAGGGACCTTCACATAGGCGTGTGTGTGTGTGTGTGTGTGTGTGTGTGTGTGTGTGTGTGGGGTTGGTCCCCAGCTTACCCAAACCAAAGAGAAAGTCAACTCCATTTCTTACCCTTTCCCCAAGAGGGCACACATACCCTGCACAACTTGACGCCTACAGCCGCAGCTGCCTCAAGGCCTAGGTTTCAGAAAAGCCAAACTGGCTCCCACCGCCCATTCTCGGCCTCACGACCAGGCTTCCCGGAGGGCGCTGGCTGTGCTTTCGCCTGCCGGGCTCCATGATGCTTAGTCCCAGGCACTTAGATCCTTCATCAGCCCCCTTACCCTAGTGCGGGAGGCCTTGCGCAATACAGAAGCCAGAGGCTCCAAGCAGCGCAGGCGACGGCATCCTCCTTGGTAGCCCCTCTTACCTCCAGCCAAGCTGGGCCAGCTGCTCCTAGGAGGAGCGAGATCGTGCCACGCCAGGACAGGGCCTGGGTGCCATGGAAGGGGGCACTCCAGGTGTGCTGGAGGGCGCTGAAGTGTCTTCGCAGGAGGCCCGGACGGCTTTGTGGGCTCAGGCAACTGGAGAATCAAGACCACCCTTTCCCTCCTTCCCCCTGGGCCCTAGACCCCCTCCCCTTCCCTCCCCCCTGCCCGCCCGCCCCGGGAGGAGGAAGCCTGGCCTGGCGTTTGCCGGCAAGGCGGGTCAGACCGGCGCCTGGCCTGGCCCAGACCCCCGCAGCCAAGCTCTCCGCCTCAGGCCACGCGCCGCAGTCTCTCGGGCCTTGCTCCCTTCCCCCTTCCTTCCCCGTGGGTCCCGGAGCCTACCTCGGCCCTCCCTCTCCGGTATCCCCCTCCTCTCTTTTTTCCCTCCCCCCAACCCTGCTCTTTGCTTCTGACTCTGGGGCTGGGCCCGTGACGTCAAACTCAGTGTGGCGTCGGCGAGACTGGCCGGCGCGGGCCATCAAAAGAGCAACGTCCTCTTTCCCAATTACCCACTGTCAGTCCGGGAACAGGGGCGGACCGGCTGGGAATTACACGTTAAATACCCCCTACAGGCTGGCTCCATTACCCTAGGCATCCAGCCTCTAGCCCCCCCCCCTCCACTTCTCTCTGCTAGCCCCAAACCATCCCAGACCCGGAGGGGCCTTCTAGATCTTTTATTTTTCCAAGGGAGTGAGCGCCTTTTTGCATCCCAGTGTAGCTCGGCTGGTGATTGAATTAGAACGAATACTCCTGTCTCTTGTCGCTACCAAATTTTTCAGAGAGGCGCCCCTACATGGGAAGGCCTACTTTTTACAAAGATTTGCATTTTGGTCTTTTAACTACCATTCTTAGCCGCTGAAAGTTAAGTGTTCCAGTCCTGGCGCCAGCAGCTTTCATATGTATATACATATATAATTTCATATATAATTTTTTTTTCCTTCTGGTCTCGAAGGTGGCTCTCCTTTGGCCCTTTTTTTTGGCTTCTAGGTGTCGGTGCTTAGAACCAACCGCGCTTGCTTGAGGCTTCTCTTCGAAGCTGTGAATTAGGTCCAAGCTGGCTGTTATTTTACATTCTCGCGAGTAACTTGCGAATAAGTACTTCTTTCTTTTCTTTTTCAATTTTCTTCTTAATCCCGGATCTTTTAGCAAAAGTGTGTGTCTGGTCTACTCTCCTTACTTATGGAGTGGTTTCCGGTGAATGTAAGATAGCAAATAAATAATTAAAAGGTTTTGAGAGCGTGGTGAGTTGGACTAAGGATGCCGGCCGCTTCATTGGCCCAGGAGAGATGAGCTGGTTAGAAGAAAAGGAAAAATCGATGCTCTTTGACTGGGCCGCGCTAATAAACGCGAGACCAAGTGGGCACTGGAGAAACGTGGGAGGGAGATTTTTTTTTTTTAAATTAGGCATCTCCTTTTTTTATATCTAGATATTCAGCCGTGACTTCAAACACCAGATTTAAGAAGGCGAGCATTCAAGAGAAGGTCCAAACCCAAGCCCGCAGTATCCAAGTTTCCAAATAAATTTTATTCCTCTGCCTGGAAGGCTTGTACTTTAAAACAACGCGTTCCGCACACCCAGTCATGTTTTATTCCTCACCACGGGGCAGGAATTTTTGAGTTGGGGATATTTTAGAGGGCACAGAGCGAAGAGGGAATAATGTCTTCAATTCCACCCGCCCTCCCCAGAGTCAGGCTCCCAGCCCGCAGAGTGGGAGTGCCTGCGGGTGAATCACTCTCTCCTCGCACACAGGTTCCCTGGAGTGACCCTGGAGTCCTTTTCCCTTCGGACTCTGCGGGTTAGGGTTATGTGTTTTTGGGGGGGTACCGCGCCTGCAGGAACCTCTGCGCCGCTAGGGGATGCAGTGGCTCAAAAGACCGAGCTGGGCCGCTGAGGTTGGAGCCCGCGGGGCGGGGCGGGCGGCCGCGGCCCGGCCGTAGCCCTGCGCGCTGATTGGCCCTTGCGGTGGCCCCGCCCCGTCCGAGGGCGTCCCGCGGCGGCCGCCCAGGGCCCGGCTGGGCTCCCGGCTCCGGGCGGCCCTGACACCCGCAGAAGCCCCGGGGAGTGGTCGCGGAGTCCCCCGCGGGAGGCCGGGGTTGGATTCCACGCCGCTGGGAGGCCGAGTGAGCGGGGCGAAGGGGAGGAGCCAAGAGCAAGCTGGTCTTTACCCGTGACTACTGCGGGGGGTCCCCCGTGAGCCCCGGTGTCCCCCACGCCCCTCTCGGTCCATCACCGTGTCACTCACGTCAGAAGCACACATCGATTGCAGTTAGGTCTGCAGAAGACAGCTGCAACAGCTGGAGCATGCTCCCGGGGGGAGGGGGCGGTGACCCCAGAAATAACACCGGCGTGCCCACCCAGCCGTCGTCGCCCCTTCGCCCGGCTTCTCTCTTAGGGACGTGGCCCTCGAGGTCAGTCTTCAGATACCTTGGCATGACGTGACGTGACAGTCGCCCGCGTGCCTAGTGCCCAAGATGCTAAGCTGCCCCGCACCCTGCACCGGGTCCTAAGTGAGAAGTTTGCCCACTTCCCAGCCGGCCTGCAGAAATCAACTTTATGAATGGGCCAGGCCTGCTGGCTTCTCCCGGACGGAAGGTTCCCGGGAGCCCCGGGTGAACCGGCTTTGCTGCAGTGGAAGGGCCCGAGCGCACATTCCCTCGGGGCTCCCCCACCCCCTCCCCAGCCCCCGGGCAGCCTCGCCCACCCTGCCCGCCGCCCTCCGCCCGCGGCCGCCCTCCGCGGCGCCCCTTTCCGGTCAGTGGCGGGGCGGGAGGAGGGGCGGCGCGGCGCGGGGGTGGGGTGGGGTGGGGTAGGTGGGTGGGGTGGGGTCGGGGTGAAGTCCTGGAGCGGGCTCGGGTGGCGGTTTCCTTGTGCCGGGGATCCTGTCCCCTCCTGCCAGCGCCAGGCTCCTCCCCCTCGGCGCGGATGACACCAGGACCTCCTTAAGTTGCGTCGCGCCACAGCTGTCTGCGAACACTGAGCTGCCTGGCGCCGTCTTGATACTTTCAGAAAGAATGCATTCCCTGTAAAAAAAAAAAAAAAAATCTGAGAGAGTGAGAAAGGGAGAGAGAAAGGAAGAGAGAGAGAGAGGGAGAGAGCGAGACAGAGCGAGCTACGCAATCTGACCGAGCTGGTCGCACGCCTCCTCCTCTCGCCACCAGGTCGGTACTGTGACTTTTTTTTTTTTTTTTTTTTCAAAGGTTGATCTCCCTCCCTCCACTTGGGGCAACTTTGAAAAATTATTATTTTTATTTTTTTACAAAAAGCTCAGCTCTCTTCTTTTGGAGGGTTTCTACCGGCTAGAAGGTCCCGGGACGGGTGTCCCCGAGGGAGGGACTGGCTTTCCAAGTTCTAACAGCTCCGGAGCCAGCCCGGGGGTCCCGCGAGCGAGCCCGGCTGTCGGGGATGGCTTTGGGAGTCTCCAGCTCGGGTCCCCGCGTGCGTGTGCGTGTCCGTGTCCTGGCTGCGCCCGGAAGGCGGGAGGCTGCAGCCGAGGTGCTGTGTCCCCCCCATCCCAGGTGCTCAAGTTATCACCGGCTCATTCGGATCTCCCCTTCTCTCCCTCGCAGGTGACCGGAGGAGCTGCAGTCTCGGAGCGCTGAGGAACCCCGGGGCAGGGCAGCTACACTTGCACAACTCCTGCGCGCTCGCTACCCATTTGCAATTTGGTCCCCTTTTATCCCGCCGTGTCTAGTTTTTTTTTTCTTTCTTACCCTTCTTTTTTGCCAAAGTATCCCTCAAAAAAAAAAATTCCTCCCCCCCCCCAAATCCTCTCATCTTTCCTTCTCACTCTCCTCCCACTGCAAACGAAGCATTAAACGACCGTCCAGGTCCCTGGACGGCAGGAGCGCGCGGACCTCCCCTGCGCACCGCCCTCCCTCTCCACGCGCGGGTTCGGGGCCCGGCGAGAGGGCGCGAGCGAGAGCGCGCAGCCGAGGCCATGGAGGTGACGGCGGACCAGCCGCGCTGGGTGAGCCACCACCACCCCGCCGTGCTCAACGGGCAGCACCCGGACACGCACCACCCGGGCCTCGGCCACTCCTACATGGACGCGGCGCAGTACCCGCTGCCGGAGGAGGTGGATGTACTTTTTAACATCGATGGTCAAGGCAACCACGTCCCGTCCTACTACGGAAACTCGGTGAGGGCCACTGTGCAGAGGTACCCTCCGACTCATCACGGTGAGTACGCCGGGGCGCGCCGGCTCTCCAGCACGGGGAGGCCGGGAGGGACTCGGGGCTGCAGAAACCCGAGCCGGAGCCCCTAAGTGTTGTTTCTGGTTCATTAAAAAAAGAAAGAAAGAAAGAAAAAGTTTGGGGCCCGGAAATGAGCGGTATAGCTGGTTAGGAGAGTGTGTTTGTAAAAAGAGTCGCAACAGGCGCCTCTCCCCGCCGGCGGGCGGGCCAGGGTCGCCGGGGCCTGGCGCTCACCTGGCGGGCGCCGGGATGCCAGCCTCGGTCCGCGGGTGGCCGCAGGTTGTGCAGCCCGGGAGGTCCCCGGCGCGGGCGGGCTCTCACCGCTCTGTCTCCGGGGCCCGAGGTCGCCTCGGCCCGGCTCGGCTCCAGTGTCAGCCAGGCCGACCGCGAACTGGGCTTATCTGCAGAGCTTTGCGTTCCTGGTTCTCCCACCGTTGTCCCAAGGGGGCTTCTGCCAGCGTCCTTAGGTTTGTTTCTCCTTGTACATTTTCAGAAAGGCCTATAAAAAACTCTATTTATTTCTACTCCTTTCTTTTGTGCTTTCCCCAAAGGCAGCTACGTTGGATTTTAGGCAGGCCTTCTACGTACTGCTAGCTTTGAGGAAGTTTCTGGTGGTTGAGCCACGCTATAAGGGAAGGAAAGAACGCTTTAAGTTGGATAGGTGTCAGGTCTGTTAGATTCCCGGTTGCGCAGAATTTTCCTGAGTCTTTGATTTCAGGTTGTTTCATTGCCGGCCACTCTGGCCTTATTTCCCCCTTCGGCCTACAACAGTTCCACTTTAGCCTCCACAGGAGATTTAGGGGGCATCAGGGTTTCTTCTGACGTAGGAATGACTCCACTTGCCTTTCCCTTTTCACTTTGAGAAGTTTAGGAGAGTTCTGGAAAAAAAAAATTAAAAGGAAAAAACCTAGCCATGTGTATGTGGTTGGGCAGGAAAAAAAAACTCCTAACACTTCCCAGCTGTAAGTTTGTTCCTAAGAAAGAAATAAGGGCAAAAATTCAATTCAAGGGGAGATGTTCACTTTGCTCTCTCCAGCCAGAGGGAGGTTGCTTAGGACCCCCAGTCAGAGCGGTCTTTGGCGCCTATGACATATCCCCTCCGGCAGCAGGCGTCCTCTGCCCTACTGTCGCCAAGTTTTAAACAATCATTTCTGCGGATGGGGCGCTATTTGCTTGCGTTCTTGCAGATTAGCAGTTAAGTGGAAATGCCGTAGATGCAGACTTAATATTATTTACTACACTACTTCCTGCATAATCTGAATCTTAACCCTTGGTGTTCAGAGAACTCTCCCTCTCTCTCAACTCGCCTCCCCCTCTTCACTCTTAAGATTTTGGTTTCTGTATTGTTCTTATGGGTCGAGTCGAATGTCAGATGGCTGGGCAGGTACTGGAATAGAAAGATCAATAGTGTGTTGATTTGCACATGGACAGAGAGAATGGGCTTGGATAATTTACAGCTCCTTTAAACCTGTGCATTTTAAATGAAGGCTAAACACACTCTGCCTAGAAGTCAACCTTGGTTTAAAATAAACACATAAACTGGAATTTGATGTCTCAGAGGTGAAAATTCACCTGATAAAATGAGAGCCATGAAGTCCTGTGGGACTTATTTTACTTTCTTCTCCTGCTAAGATTTGGGAGGTGAGAAGAGAGTAGAAGAAGAAATAAAAACACCACCACCAACAATTAAAAAAAAAAAAAAGCCCTACCACTATTCTACTATCCATGCTTGGAAATATTCAAGGGCTTGAACAATGAAAATGTCCTCGTAAATCTTATTTCAGGTCTTTTGGAAGCAGCCTTACCAATTCTGACTAAGCACTGAATTGGAATTTCTGAAACTCATCCATCCTAAGATGCCCCCTGTCCTTTCCCAAGGCTTCTGCTCGCATGGGCCTTTCTCTGGGGTCCAGGTTATTCTCCTGGTGTTGAGGTGTAGTGTGATCCTCCTTCATCCTTCCAATTATGGCTAACTCTCTTATCTGGCTGGCTGGGATTAAGTCTGGGATGGAAGAATCGGGACCATGGAAAGAAACCATTAAGTCAAGACAGAGTCAAAAGAGGGATCCCAAGGAATTTGATTTAGGCCACAAAAGCCTGGACACCTTCCCTTCTGTTTTCTCAACACCTTTTGGGTGTGTCGGGTACAGATCTGCACTTCTGCTGGATCTAATGGACATGGGTGTGGGTGAGGGGTGGATAGGGTGTCTTCTCACTCTAAGATGTGCTGGCCAGGTACTCCTGGGACCCCAGGAAATAGAGTAGGCCTGAACTGATAGGTGCTGGGGGATGCCCTTGGTGTGTCCAATGACCGTCCTCTCACCACCTGTCCCTTTGCTGCTGCAGGGAGCCAGGTATGCCGCCCACCTCTGCTGCACGGATCACTGCCCTGGCTGGACGGCGGCAAAGCTCTGGGCAGCCACCACACCGCCTCGCCCTGGAACCTCAGTCCCTTCTCCAAGACGTCCATCCACCACGGCTCCCCGGGGCCGTTATCCGTGTATCCCCCGGCCTCGTCCTCCTCGCTGGCTGCGGGCCACTCCAGCCCTCACCTCTTCACTTTCCCGCCCACCCCTCCGAAGGACGTGTCCCCGGACCCATCGCTGTCCACCCCGGGTTCGGCCGGCTCAACCAGGCAGGACGAGAAAGAGTGCCTCAAATACCAGGTGCCACTGCCCGACAGCATGAAGCTGGAGGCAGCGTCACACTCGCGGGGCAGCATGACCACCCTGGGAGGGGCCTCGTCCTCGGCCCACCACCCCATCACCACCTACCCGCCCTACGTGCCCGAGTACAGCTCCGGACTCTTCCCCCCCAGCAGCCTGCTGGGGGGCTCCCCCACCGGCTTCGGATGTAAGTCAAGGCCGAAGGCGCGATCCAGCACAGGTAAGGGCCACCCCCGCCCCTGGGCATCTTTCTGTAGAGTCCTTGTTCCTTTGCCTGCATCCACAGTGAGGCTAGAAAGACCTCTTGATCTTGGGGGTGCTGAGTTAGACTCGCTCCCCAGTGCTCCAGCCTGGGAAGAATGAGGTGTAGGCAGAAGTCCTTCTGTCCAGGGAAGTGGGATTTGATGGAAAACCCCGGTGGGCCGGCGGGCCAAGGGAAAAAGACAAACAAAACAAAGGGATGTCCTCTCTGCCAGCCGCAGGACTTGTGCATTCTGACGCTAACCTCTAAGCCAGTATCCGAGACCAAATGGAAGGCTGAGGAATAAATCTGTAGTGTTTAAAGCTAAAAACAAAACAAAACAAAACACGAAACCTCCTTCAACCTAAACAAACACAAGGTCCCTCCCGTGACCCCTTTGGCCTCTGCAGTCGCACTGTCCCTCTTCATTCAGCTCACAAGAGGGTCATTCGGTCCATAGCAAAGGACTGTCCTTTATTGAGACGTGTAGAAATAAAAGGTGGGCATGTCACTTTGAGGAAGAGGCAGGAACCTTGCGAAAGCAGCCCAGGTATTCTTTGTCTGGAAAAAAAAAAAAAAGTCTTCGCAGAACTTTGGGAGCAGAAGGGGGCTGGGCAGGAAAGCCAGTTGAATGAAACTCAAATGTCTATGGCCCAGTTTGCTACCTGCATGGCTTTCCCGTGAGCTTAGTGTGGGCAGGGGCAGGAAGCCGCAGCAGGACACCCGGTTCTGCTCGATCTGAAGCTGGAGGAGGCAGCAGGGGTGAGCAAGGCTCTCAGGTGTGCTTTTCTTTTCAAAAGGCAAACGTGTTTCAAAGCTGCTGCTGATTTGTTCTACTGATGTGGCTGGCACGGAGGGGGCGCGCGCACACACACACACACACACACAGACATTTTTTTTTTTTTTTTTTTGCTTCCAAAATAAAACAAATCCGTCATAAACGTTGTTTCTAGACAAAGCAGTTGAGTCAAAAGAAGGATTCTCAGTGACAGGAGTCAAGCATATTTTTAGATAGGATTTTGTAGATTATGTTTCTTAAGGTGTGTTCATTTCAGAGTGGGCCAGTCTCTCTTGCCTCTGACTTCTATATACGTAGATCCCATTTTTTTTTAAAAAAAAGGTTGAAAAATCAGTTGTCTTTTAAGGATTGACTGAGCGGTGGTCTTGGGTGAGCGTGGGTCTCCCCAAGCTTGGGTTTGGAAAACTTTAGAGGAAGGGTTGGTTCTAGGAGCTCACTGACCATGAGATCAGTTTTCAGGGTTTTTTTTTTTTTTTTTCCAGGGTGACATTCACTCTGACTGCCTGAGCAGGACTGTCTCTATTTAGTTGATATGTTTTAGCTAATCCAATTATTTTCAGACTGCTGCACGCGACAGTTGCATTGTTTATCCTGAGCCAGGAACTTTAATAGAGTCCGGATGCGGTTAGGCTGACAGAAAAGCTCAGACCTGCACATTCAGTACATGAAAGTGGGCAGGAGGGAGAAAGAGGTAGCCTTGCTGTGGGAGTCAAAAAGAAAAAAGCAAGAGGAGAGGAGGCGAGCTGAGCTGGGGTTGCCTGTGCAGAGTCTGGGCTTGGGGTGGGGGAGCAGGACTGGTGAGAAGTGGGTTGCAAACAGCTCCTAGTAGCCAGCTGGAATCAAAGAGCCTGTGCGTTTTGAGGTCGCGATGGGATTTGTAAAAACAACTTCTGTTTACTGGTGGAGCTATGGGGATGAGGAAGGCTGTGGTCTTTGAGGCTGGGTATGGTGGTTGGGGGAGGGGGAAGGACCCAGTGACTTTTCCAAAAGACTTTCTTTGCCCTCATTTCCATGTTTGATTTGCACTCCCTGGATTGCGCACACTTTCTTTTCTGCCTTCGGTTCCTTCCTCTCATCTGGGTCCTTAAGATTGTGAACACAGAGGGAGGAAAATGGAAGGAGCAGCGCCCCTAAACCACAGCTCAGAATACCTGCTCGTGTATTTTATTTATTTATTTGGTGAAGGAGAGAATTCACTGAAATGTGGATCTTTACTTCCTCCTTCTTATTCCTTTCTCACAGTCACAGAAACCAAGGGTGGCATACCTGGTCAGAAAAGGAGCCTGGGACTTTTGGAGTGTGGAAGGAAGTTTCTAGAAGCTTTCTGTGTACAGGGGATAGATTGGTAGGAATTCTTACCGAGGGGGTTCTCCTAGCTTTAACGCCTTCCTTTTCCTTTCCTTTGCTTTTTCCCCCCTCTTTGCAAAGGCATTTATCGAAGGAGACAGAGTAGAAGAGAGACCTGGTCAGGGCTGCTGCTGCCGCCGCCTTGGAGAAACGGTTAAAAGCTGTGGTTAGGCACCTATGGCTTTCTCTACGTCTTTGCGTTCAGTACTGGGATCTGTCTTTGCAAACAAAAGACTCATCCTCTTTGCGCAGGACCATTTCTCAAGCTTTTCTGATCACATTTTTGACTGGTCTCCTTCCATGTACTTCTGTAAAAACAAAACAAAACAAAACAAAACTTCTGGCCTCTTCCTAACCCTTTCACAGCCCCGTTTCAGGGTTTCAGTCCAAAGCCTAAGGGGCATTTGAAAATGGCTGTTGAATGTCAAGATGCCTCACAGCTCTGTGGTTCTTGTCACCTAAGAGAGAGGTGTCTGCCTGAGCAGCTCACAGCAGGCAGGGGGCAAGATGAGGGAGGAAGACAGAAAGCAGGAGTCAGACCCTCCATTAGGAAAATTGGCTGTGTGCTGAAGTCCCGGACTGGAGGCAAGAAGGAAAAAGAAATGCCCGCATAAGGCAATCGCAAATTTGCCGGGTGAATCAAGACAGAAAATTGCACTAGTTTGTAGTGCTCGGCTGGAGGGCAACCTTGTTGCTTCTGAAAAGGAAGCTGTCCCCTCCCTCCAGTGTGACAAAGGAAAGGAAATCAACCTGGCCACCTCTGCCTGGCAGATCTCCCTGAGAGTCAGGGTGCCTAGGGTTGGGCAGCCATCTATTCTGCTCAAGGCAGCTATGTGACTGATACCCTATCTGTACTGCTGCTGCGGGGATGGAGGAAGCAGGAACCCTTCTACCTTGAGCTCAGGGCAGGAGCCCAAGTGGCCCCTGTGTGGGCAGGATAAAGAGTAGACCTGGCAGCCCCAGTCAGGCCCCTGCCTGGGCTGCTACCCCCAGCAACTACTTGGGGAATCAGAAATGCAGAGCCTCCTGGCCGGGCTGCGTCTTGCCTCCTTCCTGCCTGCCTTTTCCACATCCAGGCTGCTACATCCCTTGGCTTTTTGACCCTAAATGAAAAGTGTCTGGATGTGAGGCGCTCCAGAGTCCCTTTAACCAACCAGAAAAGCTGTTGAGTCCCTAATTGAGTGCCCATGGCTCCACATGCAAGGTTCTTGAGTGTTTTTATTTGTTATGACTTTCTGAGGCATACAGGGTCTTCTGTTTTCACTGTGTAGCTAAAGATAAGCTTGAACTCCTGGTCTTCCTGCCTCTACCTCCAGAGTGCCGGGATAACAGGCTTTTCCACCTCCTCAGTGCTAGGACTGCAAGTGTGCCGGGTTTATCCAGTACTCGGGATCAAACCCAGGCCTTTGGGCATGCTGGACAAGCACTCTGCTAACCGAGCTACACCCGCGGCCTGAAGGGGTTATCTATAGTCCCAGGGACTTGCAGGACACAGGGAGTTCTCTGCGCATATCATTCTAAGAGCCTTTTTGGAATCTGGGGAGTGAAAATATTTTCTGCTCAAAAATGGTTTTGAAAATGCAAGTAAAACAAAGCTGTACACACCAGCCCTGACTAGCGGGGGAGGGGCTCATGGTTTGTAACTTTCCTGCAGAACTTGTTACTGGAGTCAGTCCGCAAGTGTGAACACCCCTACTTCCCTCATTTTTGAACTGGTGCTTTCCAAAGGCCCGTTAGGTCTCAAGGCTATCAAGGCAGACTTTTCTTCCTTTTAGAGGAGTCAGAATTCCCAATACTCTTTTCGGGTCTACTTCCTCACACCAGCCTTCCTAGAAAGCTGTCATTTGCTGATTGATCTCTCAGGACACATGTATTTGTATGTGTTTGTGTGTGTGTGTTTCCTCAGTGCTGGGGATTAAACCAGGTCTTGTACATGCTAGACAAGTGCTTAACCACTATGCTACTTCCCTGGCCTCCAAAGCAACCTGTAGGGCTGTTTTTCTCTCCCACCCACCCTAGCTATATACCTCTTACCACCTGGATCTGTTTTCTGCCTTCTGGTGGATCCACTTGAATTGAGCTACTTACTTCTGCAGGAAGTTTGGGTTCCTGCTCCCCAATTGGATACGAGAACTAAGCATTCTAGGGCCAATATGGAGGAGATTTTTCTGGAAGGATCCTTCTTTTCTTGTACAAGTTGCAAAAAGATCATTTTGGCAACTTTTTGGGGCCCATCATGGTTAATTAAGATGATCTTCCAAGGAACTTTCTGGGGTTGAGTCCCCACTTCTCTCCAGCCCCAGTTCTGGGAGGGAATCAGGAATCAGGAATCAACCTGGCCTGGCTGGTTTTCTGTTTGTTTATTTGTGGTTTTGGAGAAAGAAGCTGCAGTTAGGCCTCGGTTAATGAGCCTGACCAATAGGCCCCCTGTCCTTGGCTAACTTGCTTCTTGTCTGACTTGTTAATAAAACAAAATCATTCTCCCCCTTCTCTCTGCCCCTTCCTTTTCTCCTTCTCCACATGCAGTTCTCCTACCAGCAAGGCCTGGTTAGTCAGGCTAAGGCCATAGTGGAACTTCAATCTAATAGTGGCTGAAGGAACATGGGAAATGTGGGCATTTTCTAGAGAGAGAGAGAGAGAGAGAGAGAGAGAGAGAGAGAGAGGATGAGAGGAACAAAGTCTAAAGCTCTAGCTACTCAAACCAATCAGCCAATTGATCAATCTATACCTCTACTATCTGTTGATCTGTGTAGCCATTGATTCATCTTTCCTTTTCCCTCATTCTAATCTTCATTATTTAATCAATCTATATAGGAAGACCTGGTGGCAATAATGGGTCACCTTTTGTTGTCCTTTGAGGGCAATGAAGGAAATGTTTTGCTTTATCCACTGACTGTCACAGACTCAGAACTTTTTTTTTTCCCCCTCAGGAAAGTATTTGAAGCTGTAGTCTGCCTTTTTTCTTTTCCTCTGCCTCATTTTCCCCATCAGGTGGAGCAGGCTCAGCCCAAGGTGCTCTTGGTTGCTCTTTTTCCCACTGTGATCTGTTTGTGCATGGGGAATATTGTGCCATCAACGAAGGGCCATAACTCTGGACCACTTACAAAGAGAGGGTGGAAATGTTTCCCAAATGCAAGGAAGGAACGTTTTCAATTTTAGTTTTCCTTCCTCCTTCTAAATGCTATCTCCTTTTTGTATGTTTGCTTTCCATAAGTGACTTATCTGGGATCTTGTTTCCAGAAGGCAGGGAGTGTGTGAACTGCGGGGCAACCTCAACTCCACTGTGGCGACGAGATGGTACTGGGCACTACCTTTGCAATGCCTGTGGGCTCTACCACAAAATGAATGGACAGAACCGGCCCCTCATCAAGCCCAAGCGAAGGCTGGTAAGTACACCTTGCAAGAACTGCACCTATAGAATTATTTTGTATTTTCTACAAGGTTACTTTTTACAGGAAATTATCAGGACAGCTCAAAGTCATGTCAGCTTGCTTAGGACAATTTTCTTTTCTCTTCTCCTCTCTTTTTAAATTAGATGCAACCTCCCCTTTTTATTTCTTCATGTTTCTTGTCATTTCTCAAAAACAGGTCTGCTCCTTACTGCTTATCACATCTAAAATTATTTCCTAGTAGAATAATTCAATTTAGTAGTACCAACATGACTGATTTAAAAATGCATTGATAATTACTGTAGAAGAGACGGAGAAATTTAGTATGAGGATAGACTGTCTCAGGACTCTTCTAGAACATGCCCTAGAAGTAGTGGAAGATGCGCTCTGAGGAAGCAATCACAGACTCAAGACTGGACGAACTTCTTGTGCACTGGGGGATTGATGGGGCTAGCTGGTGCGGTTGCTCATGACTCAGCACTTGGGAGACAGAGGTGTCCTGAGGACTTTCATGAGCTTAGACTTATCCTTGGCTACACAAAAGAAACCTTCTCTCAAAAACAACACACACACAAAAGAGAGTAGTAGGGCCATCACGCATTTTCAGCTGTCTGGATCTTTAGACATGAGGACTTCGCATGAGTAATTCTTCTGGGAAAAGTTTTATGGTTCCTCTCTTTCCACTTGGTGTCACCTAAATTTGGTGGCACTTTCTCTTTGAACTACTGTCCATAGAGTGACAGTGTCTTTATTCCCTCCTCTCTTTTTCTTTCCTGAACTTCTTGATCATTAGAAACACTTGAGAAAACCTGGCCCTGACAAGCATTCATAAGGAATACCGACAGGAGGGATTTGTTTGCAAGCTTGACTGGAGGTTTGGGCCAGAGTGAATAGTACATGTATATAACAGAGCCAAATAAACATGAGCTTGGCAGGTGACTAGCCATACTCAAGACATCAGAATGCTTTTGGGGGTGCTGAACCTCATCAAGTGGAGAGGGAAGAGTTTCCCCAGGCAGACTCTAAGGGATAAAAAATGGAGCAAAAACAAAACAAGACAGACAGACAAACAAACAAACAAACCTCAAAAAACCTAAAACAAACAGGATTTTTTTTCAGCATTGTTTTTCCTCCTCATTGGAGTGTAGTGCAAGCTAACACCTCTCACATTGTCTTTAGAAACGGGAACAACTTTCTAGGGATGGAAGTGCCCATGTGACTTTAATTTTTGGCAATCCTAGATCTATCTCCAGGCTTTATTCTATCTGACCTTTGCCCTTTCTGCAACTATCTTAACCTCCCCCCACTTCTTCTCATGCACTTGGTTTTTTTTTTTTCTCCTTTCTCTAATGTGCAAAACTGACTTCCTAGGAAAAAGCTGCCGGATATCTGAGCACTAGAGATAACTCATAAACAACAACTCAGCTTCCCCAACCTAAACATGAAGATGTTTGGACGGATCAGAACAAGAAGCGTTTGAAAAAAAAAAAAGATGGCTGGAGGTGTTAGCACAGAATGAATGTGATCGCACCACAAAAGAATGTTCTCAATCACTCAAACCTGGCCTTAATAGAAAAAAAAAAAAAAACACCCAAAACTAACAACAAAATAATTCTTGTTAAAATAAGTCATAGCACAAGTGTAGTTCTTTTTTAAAGGTGAAGACAAAAGGGAAAAGAACTGTAAAGGTCTCAGCTGAACCAGAGTTCATCTGGCATTTTCCTCCATGTCTGTGGATCCTGCAGAGGACTCTGCTTCCATTTTGTATCGTCCTGTGCTCACTCACCTTTCCTGGGAGAGCTCTAGAACTCTCAGTAACAATTACTTGTAATTCGACTTCCTTGGCTCATAGTCTAAGCTGTCTTGTCTTAATTTTCTATCCTGGGTGGGTGCTATTTTTAGTTCCATAGAATACACATACTATAAGGGGAAACAGAAAGGTGTTTCTCATCTCTCAACCTTTCTCGTCTCCTCTTCCTCCCCCCCTGTCCTCTTCCTCCCCCCCCTCTTCCTTCCCCTTCCCTTCCTTAGAAGTATTTGACTTCTGAATGCCTAAATTCATTTTTTTCTCCTCCCCTCCCCTCCCCTACCCCGACTTCCTTGGTGTAAGGATGGAAGGCAAGGCCTCACCAGGTTTCCTGGGCCTCCACTGTCTTTACAGTTTGTAGGTCCCCCTCCCTTCAATAGTTTCACTGTAGCCCAGGCTGACTTAGAATTCACTCAGGGTGGCCTCAGACTCACCTCCTGCCGCTGCCTCCTGAGTGCTGGGATTAAAGGCATGCACCACCACGCCAGGCCCAGCTTGTAGTTTTTTTATGTCTCGTTATTATTATCAACACATTGCGTATGGATACATCACGTGTTGCTACCCTCATCCCTGCTCCCATTCCTCTGGGGACACTCCTCAGAGGGGTTGCAGGTATTCCCTATGGGGTTGTGGGAGCCCAGCTTGTCGTTTTGCATTAAACATTTGCAGCTAGGTTTCTGTGAGATTCACCTTAGCCCTGAGATAGAAGAGATGATGGGAGGCAAGATCCAAAGATCCACCTTCACTACTATGCAAATTTCATGCATATTTCTTACAGTAGACAAGGCTGGGGGGCTGGAGAGATGGCTTAGCGGTTAAGGCATTTGCCTGCAAAGCCAAAGGATCCCGGTTCGATTCTCCAGGACCCACGTAAGCCAGATGCACAAGGGGACGCATGAATCTGGAGTTCATTCTAGTAGCTGGAGGCCCTGGCATGCCCACTCTCTCCCTGGTTCTTTTTGCCTCTTTGTCTCTGTCAAGTAAATAAAAGTAAAATAAATTATATATATGAAAAGGCTGGAGGGGCTGAGGAGATGGCTCAGTGGTTAAAGGAGCTTGTTTGCAAAGCCTACCAGCCTGGGTTGGATTTTTCAGTACCCAACCATATAAAGCCAGATGCACAAAGTGGAGCATGCATCTGGAATTTGTTGCAGTGGCAGGAGGCCTTGGCATGCCCATAGTCTCTGTGACTCTCTCTCAAGTAAATAAAGAAAAGTATATTAAAAAAAAATCTAAACAAACAGAAAAGGGCAGAGAGGCTTGCTTTATCAAAGTACTTATTCAGGTACTCTGGTCCCACTACTGACCCCAGTAGAATGGCTCTGAAACTCTTAAGTTTACAGAAAGTCTGTAGGGCTGGAGACCTATCTATAGCATATTGTATGTGAGATGTTTTCAGTATATCACAAAGGATGCTTCAAAGTTTTCATTTGGAGCTCTATTTCACTACATTCAAAATTGCTGAGTTGGGCTGAAGAGATGGCTTAGTGGTTAAGGCACTTACCTGTGAAGCCTAAGGACCCAGGTTCTATTTTCCAGGTCCCACGTAAGCCAGATGCACAAGGGGGGGGGTGGGCACATGTGTCTGGAGTTTGTTTGCAGTGGCTAGAAGCCCTGTCATATCTATTCTCTCTCTCTCTCTGTCTCTCTATCTCTCTCCTTCCTTCCCTCTCTCTATCTCTAATAGATAAATAATTTAAAAAATTTTTTTTAAAAATTGCTGAATTGAATCAGGGTGCCTAAGTAGATATTACTGTGTTGTATCTGAATATTTCTATTTTTACAAGATGGAAATGGGTTGGAGAGATTGCATAGTGGTTAAGGTACTTGCCTACAAAGCCCAAGGACCCAGGTTCTACTTTCCAGGTCCCACGTAAGTCAGATGCACAAGGTGACGCAGTTTGCAGTGCTAGAGGCCCTGGTGTACCCATTTTCTCTCTCTCTCTTTCCCCTCTGTCTCAAATAAAAATAAATTATAAAAAAAACCATGGCAATAATCACATGTAACATGATTGTCAAAAATATTCAATGCTGGGCGTGGTGGTGCACGCCTTTAATCCCAGCACAAGGGAGGCAGAGGTAGGAGGATTGCCATGAGTTCGAGGCTACTCTAGACTGCATGGCGAGTTCCAGGTCACTCTGGGCCAGAGTGAGACCTTACCTTGAAAAGAAAACCATCAAGCGTTGGTTCTGTTGTAGCCCCTTCTTCCCAAATATCCAACAACAGTGTTTCATGAAGGCAGGTGGCGCTAGGCATGAGCACTGGGCGTGGGCATCAATGCTGGTGGACCTCAGTGAGTTACTTTCAAAATGGGCAGCCAAACAGAAGTATCCCATTGTGACCGAGAAGGGCTGCTTTTATTTATCTATTTTTAAAGTCAGAGGTATTTAAAGCCGCAGGAGCATATCTGGAACAATTTAATGACTTTGAAAGGAATTGAGTTAGTCTGATGAGTTTAAAATTGCCACTGCATTTTCCATACTGGACAGCTTTCAGTATTTGGCTCAATTTTGTGCTTCACAAATATTGGTAGAAGAGTGCCAGGATCCAGAATTCCTATAGCTTTTAGTTCTAGAATTTTCTTTCTTTTTTTCCCTTCCTTCTTCCCTCCCTTCCTTCTCTGCCCTTCCATTCTTCATTTTATCTATCTATCTATTTATTTATTTATTTATTTATTTATTTATTTATTTATTTATTTTTTGTGGTGAGGATTGAATCCAGGCCCTTTTGCATGCTAAGCATGTGCTCTACCAGTGAGCTACACTGCCAGTTCCCAGAAGAATCCAGAAGCTTCTTGCTTTAGCTGAATTCTTTCTTCCTCACTAGCCTTTTCTTTGGTGTTAATTTTGAGTACGGGAGCAAGAATCATTTTTGAGTTACTGTTTCTTTTCATGATGGGAGCTAAGAAGGGGGAGGATAGAGAAAAGAGAGCTGGGTGTAGTGGTGCATGCATTTAACCCCAGCACTCAGGAAACAGATATAGAAGGATGGCCCTGAGTTCAAGGCCATCCTAAAACTATGTAATGAATTCCAGCCTGGAATAAAGAAAAGTATATTAAAAAAATCTAAACAAACAGAAAAGGGCAGAGAGGCTTGCTTTATCAAAGTACTTATTCAGGTACTCTGGTCCCACTACTGACCCCAGTAGAATGGCTCTGAAACTCTTAAGTTTACAGAAAGTCTGTAGGGCTGGAGACCTATCTATAGCATATTGTATGTGAGATGTTTTCAGTATATCACAAAGGATGCTTCAAAGTTTTCATTTGGAGCTCTATTTCACTACATTCAAAATTGCTGAGTTGGGCTGAAGAGATGGCTTAGTGGTTAAGGCACTTACCTGTGAAGCCTAAGGACCCAGGTTCTATTTTCCAGGTCCCACGTAAGCCAGATGCACAAGGGGGGGGGTGGGCACATGTGTCTGGAGTTTGTTTGCAGTGGCTAGAAGCCCTGTCATATCTATTCTCTCTCTCTCTCTGTCTCTCTATCTCTCTCCTTCCTTCCCTCTCTCTATCTCTAATAGATAAATAATTTAAAAAATTTTTTTAAAAATTGCTGAATTGAATCAGGTGCCTAAGTAGATATTACTGTGTTGTATCTGAATATTTCTATTTTTACAAGATGGAAATGGGTTGGAGAGATTGCATAGTGGTTAAGGTACTTGCCTACAAAGCCCAAGGACCCAGGTTCTACTTTCCAGGTCCCACGTAAGTCAGATGCACAAGGTGACGCAGTTTGCAGTGCTAGAGGCCCTGGTGTACCCATTTTCTCTCTCTCTCTTTCCCCTCTGTCTCAAATAAAAATAAATTATAAAAAAAACCATGGCAATAATCACATGTAACATGATTGTCAAAAATATTCAATGCTGGGCGTGGTGGTGCACGCCTTTAATCCCAGCACAAGGGAGGCAGAGGTAGGAGGATTGCCATGAGTTCGAGGCTACTCTAGACTGCATGGTGAGTTCCAGGTCACTCTGGGCCAGAGTGAGACCTTACCTTGAAAAGAAAAACCATCAAGCGTTGGTTCTGTTGTAGCCCCTTCTTCCCAAATATCCAACAACAGTGTTTCATGAAGGCAGGTGGTGCTAGGCATGAGCACTGGGCGTGGGCATCAATGCTGGTGGACCTCAGTGAGTTACTTTCAAAATGGGCAGCCAAACAGAAGTATCCCATTGTGACCGAGAAGGGCTGCTTTTATTTATCTATTTTTTAAAGTCAGAGGTATTTAAAGCCCGCAGGAGCATATCTGCGGAACAATTTAATGACTTTGAAAGGAATTGAGTTAGTCTGATGAGTTTAAAATTGCCACTGCATTTTCCATACTGGACAGCTTTCAGTATTTGGCTCAATTTTGTGCTTCACAAATATTGGTAGAAGAGTGCCAGGATCCAGAATTCCTATAGCTTTTAGTTCTAGAATTTTCTTTCTTTTTTTCCCTTCCTTCTTCCCTCCCTTCCTTCTCTGCCCTTCCATTCTTCATTTTATCTATCTATCTATTTATTTATTTATTTATTTATTTATTTATTTATTTATTTATTTTTTGTGGTGAGGATTGAATCCAGGCCCTTTTGCATGCTAAGCATGTGCTCTACCAGTGAGCTACACTGCCAGTTCCCAGAAGAATCCAGAAGCTTCTTGCTTTAGCTGAATTCTTTCTTCCTCACTAGCCTTTTCTTTGGTGTTAATTTTGAGTACGGGAGCAAGAATCATTTTTGAGTTACTGTTTCTTTTCATGATGGGAGCTAAGAAGGGGGAGGATAGAGAAAAGAGAGCTGGGTGTAGTGGTGCATGCATTTAACCCCAGCACTCAGGAAACAGATATAGAAGGATGGCCCTGAGTTCAAGGCCATCCTAAAACTATGTAATGAATTCCAGCCTGGGCTAGAGTGAGACCCTCCCTTGAAAAACCAAAATAATAATAATAAAAAAATTAAGAAAAAAACAGAGAGCGGGGGGGGGATATGTTATGAAATGATAATACCTGAGGCTGGAGAGATGGCTTAGTGGTTAAGGCGTTTGTCTGCAAAGTCAAAGGACCCAAGTTCGAATTCCCAGGACCCATGTAAACCAGATGCACAAGGGAGCACATGCGTCTGGAGTTCGTTCGCAGTGGCTGGAGGCCCTGACGTGCCTATTCTCTCCCTCTTTCTCTCTCTCCCTTTCTACCTCTTTCTCTCTCTCAAATAAATAAATATTAAAAAAAGAAATGATAATACCATTTTCTTTTAAGTTTTGAATTTAATCTTCCTCAGAAATTATTGGCATAGAAAATAGTCACCTGATAAATTCATCAAAAAGTGAAAGTAATCTTTCTTTAACAGACAACCAGAAAAAAAAATTTTTTTTTTTTTTTGAGACAGGATTTCATTCTGTAGCCTAAGCTGGCCTCAAACTGGGGGCAATCCTCCTACCTCAGTCTCCCAACTGCTGGGATTACAGGCTTGAGTGAGCAAAGGACTTAAATTCAAGTTGAGGCTGACATTTGACCTGCGACTCCTCTCCCCCTTGGAGGCTAGCAAGTAGGAAATACTTAATTCCCTGAGGTGGCATGCGATGAGAGATTCCTGCTGGAGAGCTTACGTCCTTAGAGTTTCTCATTAAGCAATGACTACCTAAAGAGAGGGGAAGGCGCTTGCTTACACCGGAAGTCGCAAGTGACCGAGTCTGAAAGTGTCACCTGTGTAAGTTTAAGAGGATCCCTCGTTGGGCAGGATTTTGTTGACTTGGCCTGCTCGGGGCTCTCTAAATCACGCCACAGGTAGCAAAGATGTCTCCTCCGAGAGCAGAGTGCATTTACTGTGAGTTGGCACTCTGTTTGCTCTCTTCATAATCCGGCTTTTCTTTCTTTATTTTTTGAGGTACAGTCTTAAGAAAAAAAAGTTGTAGTTGTTGAAATGTTCTAGGTTGGCACACAAATCAATCAATGTGTTTCATCATGGCCACTCCATACATACAGGTCATTACTTTGTTCTCAGTAACTCGCCTCCCCCACTGTGTAGCTCTGACCGGCCTGGAATTCACTGTGTGGTCCAGGCTGGCCTTGGATTGGCAGCGGTTCTCCTGCTTCAGGCTCCTGAGTGCTTTGCTTGGGTTACAGGCAAGTGCTACCACATCTGGCTCATTCTGCATCTCTGGACGTGGGTTCCAGTAGTGAGTCCTCTGCTGAGCTTTCCTGTTAGTTAGTGCACCCCGATGCCCAGCAGCTTGGCTGAAGGCTATAGTTGTTCTGTTTTATTTTTATTTTATTTTATTATTATTTTATTATTATTATTATTTATTTTTTATTTTTTGGTTTTTTGAGGTAGGGTCTCACTCGGGCTCAGGCTGACCTGGAATTCACTATGTAGTCTCAGGGTGGCCTCGAACTCTCAGTGATCCTCCTACCTCTGCCTCCCAAGTGCTGGGATTAAAGGCGTGCGCTACCACGCCCAGCTTGTTTTATTTTTTTATGTTTATTTTAAAGGTACTTTCATTTTTATTTATTTCAGAGAGAGAGAGAAAGAGGCAGATGGAGAAAATGAGCACACCAGTGCCTCCAGCTACTGCAAACAAACTCCAGATGCATGCTCCACCTTGTGCATCTAGCTTTACATAGGTCCTGGAGAATCAAACCTGGGTCCTTGGGCTTTGCAGGCCAGCACCTCAACTTCCAAGCCATCTCTCCAGCTGCTTGTTTTATTTTCGTCTCGTGGGCTTGGCCATGGTTGAATAACATTGACTAACAGCTTGGTACCAGAATTAGTCTGGTTAATTCAAAGTGACTATCCTTAAAGGCCGACCCTTTCTGGAGCCAGGGGAAGAGAATGGTGTTCTTAGGGAGGTGGTCCTGGCTTTCTGCTCTTCCCCAGTTCTGCCAGGAAGCAAAGCAGGCTTGACTCTCACCCACGGCGATTACCTCAGGTTCTCCTGTATAATGGATTGGCTACATTTTTCTTCTCAAGGCAGATTTGGGGCTCTTTCTTACTTTCATGTGGCCCACTTGCTAGTTTTGATTTCAATGATAATGTCTGTCTCTCTTTTTTTCAAGCCTGTCGCCATAGCTCTGCCAACACATTTAGCATTTGTTTTGGTTTTGTCCTCTCTTCTCTCCCCCACCCCAGTCAGCGGCAAGGAGAGCAGGGACATCATGTGCTAACTGTCAGACCACCACGACCACCCTGTGGCGGAGGAATGCGAATGGGGACCCCGTCTGCAATGCCTGTGGGCTGTACTACAAGCTGCACAATGTAAGTGGGATTGGGACCACCAAGGAGGAGGACTTGCGGGGAGGGTTTCTTCTAACTGTGCCACCCCAGCCAGATCCCTGATGGATATCCGTTGCCCTCTTCGGGGTCAAGCAAATGGACCCCAATCATCTTATTAGTTTGCTATTTTTATTCTAATTTTTTGAAACAGAGTCTCTTGTCACCCCAGGATGGTTTTGATTGAATTCAATATTTAGATGAGGTTGGCTTTGAACCCCTGACTCCCAAGTACTAGGATTATAGGCATGGACTACCAAACTCAGCCGGATGTAGCTTAGAAAAAAACTTACTGGCATGGAAAAGAGTGTAAAGACCGAGAGGGAAGCCAGATATAATGGTACACACCTATAATCCCAGCACTTGGAAGGCTGAGGCAGGAGGATTGCCATGAGCGTGAGGCCAATTCTGAGTCAACCAGGGCTACAAAGCAAGATGCTCTCAAACAGCAACAACAAAATAGAACAAAAGGCAAAAACCAAAGGTAGAGAGGGCCACGCCCCTCTTAGTATGTATTGGATAAATTCTGTATAAAGCTCGGGCTGTCAATCTGAGAGCCTCATAGGTGCAGGTTTTTAAGGAACAACAATCACCTTGGGAGAACAAAAATCACCAGTTCCATTTTGATGTTTCCTTGCATTTTAAATGAGGGAGAGAGAGGGAGGAGGTAGGAGGAAAAGAGGGAGATGCTTTTGGTGGAAAGAGAAATATGGGGTACCACCATTCTTGAACCATAAAGGGCTGTTTCCAAGGGGTAAGAAATCTTAGCTGTACCTGTGCTATAAATTCAAATGGATCCTCTCTGTAAAAGACATGAAATGAAATGTCTGAGAGCTTTCATCGAATGTCTGTGTCTCAACCAGCTTTTCATAGGCAGATAATTGAGGAAAGTGCCCAGTGAAGTTGTCATGCCAAGGGAAAAAACGATTTCCCCCTTCCAGATCCTGTTTACAGACCAATGAATGATTTCCAGTTTGGTAGGTCTGGCTGGGTCACTTTTAATCTTGTAATATCTTTCCTTGAAGCACTTTTTTAGATTTATTTATTTTCTTGCTGATAAGCCATGTCCCAAAAGAAGGCCTCAAATTTACATTAATCCCAAACAAAAATTGTTGCCTTGTTCTCTTTAGCTTTTCCTGGTTCTCCTGATGTCTTTTGCTCTTAGCAGAGTTATGGTTTGCATGACGGAAGAGGCAGATGTGGTTGCTTTGGGCTGTTCACCATACTCAGGAGTCCCTGGGAAACGGGGGAAGATCATTAGGGGTGTGTGTGTGTGTGTGTGTGTGTGTGTGTGTGTGTGTGTGTGTCACTCGACTTCTCTGTCTTTCTAGGGAACAAGTTGCATAGAGAACCTTTCTTTGCCTCTGACATATTACTTGACAGAGTCCCCATATATTGCTCCTAGATCCTGGGGCTGAAATAGATAGACTTATCAGCAGAAAAACCAAGTCCTGGTTTCATTTGGGGTTCACTTGCTCACTGCCAAGGAGCTGGACAGATGTGTGATTAAGACTGGGCAGCTTTGGTGCACTCATGTTTATTGGTTCTCTGGTCATCATCATGGCCTTCATTATTTTCTGAGTTGTGATTTATGACTTTCCAAGAACCTTCATGTTACTTGATGACATCTCAGCTTCCAAGTATCATCATGTACACAGAGCAAAAAACATCTTTTTTTTTTTTTTTTTTTGAGGTAGGGTCTCACTCTAGCTCAGGAATTCATCGTGTAGTCTTAGGGTAGCCTTGAACTCATAGCAATCCTCCTACCTCTACCTCCCGAGTGCTGGGATTAAAGGCGTGTGTCACCATGCCCAGCTAAAAACATCTTTTTATTTCATTTTTAACTTGAAGAACTTACAACTCCTATTTCAGGTTTTTATTGTTTTTTTGTTTCTTTAGGTATGGTCTTACTCTATCCCAGATTGACCTGGAACTCACTCTGTAGTCCCAGGATGGCCTTGAACTCACAGCAATCAGACCTCTGTTTCCCAAGTGCTAGTATTAAAGGCGTGTGCCACCATGCCTGGCTTTTTCTTTTTTTTCCTTTTTTTCTTTTTTTTTTTTTTTTTTTTTTGAGGTAGGGTATTGCTGGAGCCCAGGCTAACCTGGAATTCACTATGTAGTCTAGGGTGGCCTTGAACCCATGGCGATCCTCCTACCTTGGTCTCCCAGGTGCTGGGACTAAAGGTGTGAGCCACCACGCCTGGCTTTATTTCAGTTTTAATGTGAAGAAGTTGTGACTTGGAAAAGCTAGTGACAAGTGCAAAGTAATATAGCTAATAAAGGTGAGGAGCCAGGGCTGACTTTGGAAGTCTCTCCTGGGAGGTTGGGAGCTCAGAGCTTATAGCAGAAACTTGGGAAGGAACCTCTGTCTTTCTTTGGAGTATAACAAAATCGTAATGAGTTGTCATAATGATGTCTATATTCTTTCTTGCTTCCTTGGTACAGGAAGTATGGGAAATTAGCTAGCTAAAATTGTTTTTGGATAACTGTTCATGATGAGATAAAATCTCACTTGTATCTAATCTCTCTCTCTCTCTCTGTGTGTGTGTGTGTGTGTGTGTGTGTGTGTGTATATGTATATTTCTGAAGAATGTGATTTCTTTCTGTGTCTCTGGAGATGGAACCCAGGGCCTTGTAGCTGCCTGGCAAGCACCCTCTTACTAAGTCACACTCCCGGTTCATTGAAGTTTTCTAATCAAAGAAAAGCCATGCATTTTCTCCACTGCTCACCCCAGTCTTTGTGGTTGTTTGTCTTTGGTTTCGTGTCTTTGAGGCAGGCTCTTGTATTGCACTCTATAGCTCATGCTGCTCTGGAACTCACTATGTAGCTCAGGCCGGCCTCGAATTTGTAGCAGGCCTCTGGTCTTAGCCTCCCTGGGATACAGGCCTGAAGCACCACGCCTGGGGATCTGTGCTGTTCCTAATTAGCTCTGTGTTCATGGCTGTACTCCAGAGAGCGAGAGCAAACCTTCCTCGTTCTCACCTGGGTGTTTTTCTGCCTCCTCTCGCTTAGTAGGGATTTGTCAAAGGAGACCGTTTATGTGTATTTAACAGTAAAAGATACTAATCTGTGACCATTTGCTTGGCATGTGCTCGGTTCTGCCCATGCCATGTCTACACATGTGTGCCGCGGGTTCCTCTCTGAGCTAGGTGTCTGATGAGTGCCGATCTCACCATCAGCGTATCTAGGTGGTGTTGTGGCCAGCTGTCTGAGAGCATAGATCCGTGTAAGCAGACCCTGCTTTTAGATCCCCGGTTGTGTGCTTCCAGCATGCCCAGTGGGGTACCTGGCCACTGTCCTGGGGAGATGGGCTGTAGGAGCTGGTTCATCTCTGTGGGCCGTGGCCTTTTCATGTTGATGTTGACTGGAAGCCGGACGCTAGGCTCTTCTGCTTCCTCCCTCCCTGTCTTCTTGGCACAGGGGTAAATACGGTCTTAGTTCCAGCGTAACCTCTGGTAGCTCCAGCAAGCCATATGTTTGGTATGCCCAGTAGTTTGTTTCCTTTCAGCCTTTGGATCTCTTCCTTTATGATCATTTTTTTCTGGCTCCAGGTGGATCCTGGGCCCACGGAGGCCTCTTTCTCCAGGCCTTAAGAAGCCTGGTCAGCGGGGCTGTTTCCCCCTGTGAAGTCAGACAGGATGCGGCCCTTCACTGCTGCTCCTTGAGCCTCTCAATTGCAGTCCTGGGGACCTGGTCAGATGGTGTAGTTGGTTCTTTCTGGGACACTTGTGGGACTTGTTGACCTTGACCTAGCTAGCTCCAAGTGGAGAGAAGCCTCTGTCATCTTTGTCCATGCCCTGTCCTTGATTCTGGGCCCCTGATGCTGCTATATTTAAATAGGACAATTTGGGCTGGAGAGATGTCTTAGTGGTTAAGGTGCTTGCCTGCAAAGCCAAAGAACTCAGGTTCGATTCCCCAGGACCCATGTAAGCCACATGCACAAGGTGGAGCATGCATCTGGAGTTCACTGGCAGTGGCCGAAGGCCACTCTCTCTCTCTAATAAATAAATAAATAAATAAATAAATAAATAAATAAATAAATAAAAATTAATAAATAAAATAAAGCTTAAAAAAGGACAATTTAGCTGGGTGTGGTGGCGCACGACTTTAATCCCAGCACTCGGGAGGCAGAGGTAGGAGGATCGCTGAGAGTTCGAGGCCACCGTGAGATTACGTAGTGAATTCCAGGTCAGCCTGAGCTAGGGTAAGACCCTACCTTGGAAAACCAAAAAAACAAACAAACAAAATCAGTTTATCAGGGAGCCAGGAGATGATCAGTTTGGGTGTCATAGTAAAAGCCTAGGAGGTTTTTTTTTTCTTTCCTTACTTTTTTTAGACAGTGCATCTATCTATACATTTATTCACCCACCCACCCACCCATCCTCCCATCCCAGGTTTGGAATTCTCACTGAGATGCACGGAGATGTGCTCTGTAGAGTCTTGTCACTGCCTTTAGTTGGATGTAGTCTCGGTCTGTCACTTTTACAATGACGGTGCTTGCATGCTAGCAAAGGCTTTGATGTCACAGGTGGTTGTCAAATCCTTGTTGATTGATTGATTTCTGCTTTGGGCCCATTTAGAAGTGAGGAGTGTGAATGTGAAGCAGGAGCAGCTGCTTGCAACTGTGATGTGAGCAAGCAGTTAGCTCTTGGGAAAGCATGTTCTATCAACACAGGTGCCAGAGCTGCAGAGACAGTTCCGTGGTATCTCTATGGTTGAACACTCGCCTGGAGTGTCCAAGGATCTGAATTCTCTTCTCAGCACCCTGCTCTCCCAAAAGTCCCAGGATAGGCTAATTCCAAGGGAAGAGTTTCTGTTACCACACATAGTGAAAAGGCGAGGTTATAGAGAGGCAGAGAAGTGTAGCCACTATTTCCAAGGCAAGGAGACTCCAACCCTTGGTGACTGCGATGGCCTTGCTGGTCAAGACTCAGAGTGGACTTGTCAGACAAGAATACACCATGGTATTATCCTCTGCAAGGTTCCTCAATATTTTCGTGAAATATCCTAAGGGTATTCTGAAGAAACAAGGCAAGTTATTATGTTTTATTCATCACAAAAATGGGCTCATACTAGGTGGGATATGCAAACTTCCCCCAAATTATGAGGAGCTTAGTTGGTGAGCACACTGTAGCTGTGGTCTGGGAGAGCCCTGGAAGCTGTCAGGCAGAAGCCCTTCCTGAGCCCTGTAACACTTGTGCCCTGGAAAAGAGGAAGGAGCAGATGGGAGGAAGGAAGGGTCCACTGAGACAGAAACACATCCCCGACCTGGGGCAGGTCGCAGAACCCGTGTCGTTGTGTGAAAGCCTGTGTCATTTGAAAGGCAGCAAAAAAAAAAAAAAAAAAAAAAAAAAAAAAAAAAATTGATCTTTGTTTAGATCAACAGACCCCTGACTATGAAGAAGGAAGGCATCCAGACCAGAAACCGGAAAATGTCTAGCAAATCAAAAAAGTGCAAAAAGGTGCATGACACGCTGGAGGACTTCCCCAAGGGCAGCTCCTTCAACCCAGCCGCCCTCTCCAGACACATGTCGTCCCTCAGCCACATCTCCCCGTTCAGCCACTCCAGCCACATGCTGACCACGCCCACGCCCATGCACCCGCCATCTGGCCTCTCCTTCGGACCTCACCATCCTTCCAGCATGGTCACCGCCATGGGGTAGAGCGAGTCCTGCTTGACTGCGCACACGTCTCCGAGCGTGCGTGCGTGCTGCGTGGAGTCCCTCTGACTCCTTCTACTTGCGTTTTTGCAGGAGCAGTATCATGAAGCCTAAAAGCGACAGATATATGTTTTGGAAGGCATAAAGCAAAATGATGTTTGTTTCTTTTGCAAAGAAGCTCACGGTGGTGTCTGTGTTCCAACTGCTGACTCGGGATCCCATTTGTGAATAAGCCATTCAGACTCACTCCCTATTTAACAGGGTCTCTAGTGCTGTGAAAAAAATAATGCTGAACATTGCATATAACTTATATTGTAAGAAATACTGTACGTTCGAGGAAGACTTTATTGCACCTGGATAGCTGTAAGAAAGGCATGAAGGACGCCAAGAATTTTAAGGAATATGGGGGAAATCAAGTATGGAAACTCAGAAGAAACTAGGTCTGATATCCCAGTGGACAAACTGCCAGTTTTATTTCCTTTCACTGGCCACAGTTGTTTGATGCATTAAAAAAAAAAAAAAAAAAAAAAAGAAAAAAAAAAAAAAAAAAAAAAGAAAAAAAGACAAAAAGTTTAAAAAAAGTTGTAGGCAAATCTTTTGTTCCAGGTTGTGGGCCTTTGCAAAGGGAATTTCAGTTCTGGGCAAGCAGCGTTAAATCTCACAGTTGCCAGCGAAGGTTTCCGACTGTCATATCTAGGCCTACATGCTTCGTGAACAAGTCCCTGTAATTGTTGTCTGTATGTATAATTCAAAGCACCAAAATAAGAAAAGATGTAGATTTATTTCATCATATTATACAGATTGAATTGTACAAATTTATTTACTGCTAGTGTTAAGAACTGCTTTTTTTT
The DNA here is from genome assembly GCA_036365145.1 of Orientallactaga sibirica. NCBI lineage: Eukaryota > Metazoa > Chordata > Mammalia > Rodentia > Dipodidae > Orientallactaga > Orientallactaga sibirica. Next base: position 4,512,974 of record JAEOAD010001030.1, read on the forward strand.
TTTTTTTTGGTTTTAATGTTTTCCTCCTTTCTTGATTTTCAGTTAAATAAACTAGCTTAATTTCAGTTGACCTAAGGTGGATGTACTCTGGAGGGCTTATTTTCCATTTTGTTTTTGGATGATATTTATTAATGCTTCTAAAGGTGCAGTGGTATCTGTCTTTCCTGCAGCCTAAGCTATGCGGGTAGTACCCGTGTGCATGTCAGCAACCCCCGCCTGACAGGCCGCGTCCTTCGAGCAACCTGGCTGACTGTTCCCCCCTGTCGTGTTCTGTGTTAGTGATCACTGCTTTTAAACAGTCTGTTGGAACAATTCTATAATAATAATAATAATAAAGTTAAAATATTTTAAAACAACAAAACAGCATTGTATGAAAGTGGTGGCCCAACTCTTGTACAATTTTGGAGCTCTAGATAATTTAAGAAAAAGGAGGTGCTTTTAAGTTCTCCCCAAGTGACATTACTCCCCAGGAGACGCTGCTGATCTCAGAGAGGCAACATCCATTTTATTAGGAAAGGGAGAATTTGGATTCTACTACAATCCCGAGGAATTGATTCTGGGGCTCATACGACCTTTGGGGTTCTCTAGTGAGCTGTGTGCTTGCCTTGGATACTGTAAGTAGACAATTGTCTCAAAGAAGTGGGAATAATTCCCCACTTCAGCACCACAGGTGAAAACTGTAGTTGATGGACGGGTTCCTGTTTGAGATCTCGGCAGGCAGGGCTGCTCCTGAATTTGTTTCTGCTTTCTACCATTGACTAACACCACGGTGGAGGGTTGACCAGGGTGTTTGGGAGACATGAAATAACCAATTTGAAACATGTTGTATAGTTTCTGTTCCCTTTACCCTGTCCACAGAATGTGTAACTACAACACACACGCCAACATCTGTTAATTGCCTCTCTGATTTCTTAGCAAGTATCTTAACCCTAAAGCTGAATGTGGAAATAAAAGAATAGAGAACTATTGTGATGCAAGTGGAAACCTCACTGGCTCTTAATTAATGACCACTAATTCTGATGTTTTCCACATCACTCCTGATGCGCCAAAGAAAAGAATCACGGAGGGCTCTATTAAACCTGAAGATTTTATTGTACACGTTCATGTCTCTCCATTTACCACTTCTCCTCAGGAGCAGATTGGAGTGAATGCCCTTTCACCTTAAGAACAAGGAGTTCAAATTCTTGACATTCTTGGAATGGGAAAGGGTTGGGAGGACACAGGAGACCCCAGAGCTACCTCTGCTACTTGTTTGAAGTACTATAGCTGCCATGACACAACTCACGTTATTTCTTCTACAGAAACACATCATTTCATCATGGTGTACTTTGATTTAACCTAAGATGTTTCTAGAACATGATGGAAAATCTTTAAAATATCTATGTGTGTATATGATAGCAATGATTTAGTTACTCTTTAGAATGTTACCATCTTTTCATGACTCCAGGGGCTTTTTCTTTTTTTTTGTTGTTGTTCTTTTTTAATAATGAGATAGTGGAAGAACATTAGAAAAGCTTAATCTAGAAAAATAGAACAAGATCACAGAACTAAAATGTTGAGAAAATTATTTTTTAGCAAATTATATCCCTCCTAATCAATTTTCATTCTGTTTTGCCTTACTTTTGAAATAGATGTGCTAGGTAACCCACAGAAGATATTTGAGATGTGGTATGGGGAGGCTTAAGGGAGGGGAACATGGGGTGATTTGTGTTAGTTTTTTTTTTTTTTTTTTTTTTTTTGCTTTTTCGAGGTAGGGTCTCTCTCTAGCCCAGGGCTGGACCTGGAATTCACATGTAGTCTCAGGGTGGCCTCGAATTCACAGTGATCCTCCTACCTCTGCCCCCCCCCACCCCAGTGCTGGGATTAAAGGCCGGCGCCACCACCACACCCTGCTTTTTTTTCCTTCTAGAAAGCGTCTCATAGTGTAGCTTTAGCTGGTCCATCACTCAAGGTGCTCAATATGTAGCCCAGACTGCTCTCAAACTTGGGGGGATCCTCCTGATTTAGCCTCCTGAATGCTAGGATTATAGGATGAATGAATCCCCACAACTGATTTGGATTTTTTTTTCTTTATAAAAGCTAACCTAACGGGGGCGGGGGGAGCGCTCTTTTTTTTTTTTTTTTTTTTTTTCATGGTAGGGTCTCACTCTGATCCAGGCTGACCTGGAATTCACTATGTATTCTCAGGGTGGCCTCGAACTCATGGCGATTCTCCTACCTCTGCTTCCCAAGTGCTGGGATTAAACGCTTGTGCCACCATGCCCAGCTAAAACTCTCTAGTTTTGCTAGTTTTGAACTCATACTTAGCAGTGGAAGTTTATGAAGTGAAAACAATTGGATTTAAATACTTTTTTTCAAGAGCAGTAGAGGGACATGATGGCTGAAATTTGTAATCCCAGCACCAAGGGGCTGAGGCCAGATGGGGCTACATAGTGAGTTCCAGGCTAGCTTGGCCTAGAGTGAAACCCTTTCTCAAAACAAAACCCGAGAAAGCAAAAATAAAGAAATAAGTACTTCTTTTACTTACTCAACAAATATCTATTGAGAACCTGGGTTGGAACTCATGCAAAACCATTTTTTAAGGCTGGGGATGTAGCTCAGTTAGAATGCTTGTCTAGCACGTGTGAAACACTGAGATCCATCTCTAGCACCTCATAAAACTGGGTATGTGGCGCATGCCTGTGATCCTGGCATTTGGGAAGTCGAGCCAGGAGGACCACAGATTCAAGGTCATCCCCAGTTAGACAATGAGTTCCGGGTCAGCCTGAGTTACATGAGACCCTGTCTCAAAAAAAAAAAAAAAAAAAAAAAAAAAAAGTATAAGGGGCTGAGGACATTGCTTAGTGGTTAAGGCGCATGCCTGTGAAGCCTAAGGACCCAGTTCCAATCTCCAGGTCCCATGTAACCCAGATGCACATGGTGGTGCATGCGTCTGGAGTTTGTTTGCAGTGGCTAGAGGCCCTGGCGCACCCATTCTCCCCTCTCTCTGTCTCACATAAATGAATGAATGAATAAATAAATAATTAAGAAAAAATAATACAAGGGGCCGAGGAGATGGCTTAGTAGGTAAGGGAGCTTACTGTGCAAACATGAGGAGCTGACTTCCAATTCCCAACATCCACATGACAATCTGGGCATGGCCCCACATCCCTGTGACCCCAGCCTTGAGGCATGCGGACACAGGAGGATCACTGAGGCTCTAGGTTCAGCAAAAGACTCTGTCTCAGGGACTGGAGAGATGGCTTAGCAGTTAAGGCACTTGTCTGTGAAGCCAAAGGACCCAAGTTCAATTCCCCAGGACCTACGTAAGCCAGATGCACAAGGGGCACAAGTGTTTGGAGTTCATTTGCAGTGGCTGGAGGCCCTGGTGTGCCCATTCTCTGTCTGTCTCTCTTCTCTCTGTCTCCTCTTGCAAAAAACAAATAAATAAAATTATATGTATTATATAATATTTATATATATATATATATATATATATATATATATATATATATATATATATAAAATATATATATATTGACTCTGTCTCAGGCCAACAAGGCAGAAGAGTGATAGAGGAGCACACTGGATGTCTCCCTCTGGCCTCTGCACACACAGATCTGTGCATGCACACACACACACACACACACACATCTACCACATGCACAGGCACTTCACTACACACATTGAAAAAATAAAAGTGACTTTAAAAAATGTTTATTTTGGGGCTGGAGAAAAAGCTCACTGGCAAAAGGCTTACTAAGTCTGATGGCCCTGGTTTGATTCCCCAGCACCCACATAAAGCCAGAGAAAATATTTTTGGCACATGCACCTAGAGTTTGCTTGCAGTGGCAAGAGGCTCTGCCATGCTCATTCTCTCTCTCTCTCTGCTTGCAAATAAAATACAATAAAAACCATATATTTTTAAGGGCAAAACACAATAACCCAGGCGTAGTGGCTCAAGTCTGCAATCCCAGCACGCTGGGAGGCTGAGGCAGGTCCCAGGGCTGTCAGCGCCACAGTGAGTGTGAGTGTGAGTGAGTGTGAGATCCTGTCCAAAAAGAGAAACAGACCAGGAAACAAGCCAAGACACCAATGATGTCATTCTTACATTGTGACATTTACCTTGTTATTCCCCTTAAAAGAGCAATGCATGAACTGTGGTGAGTTCCTGGCTGGGTGTCTGGGGGATTCCCCAAGCAGAAAAGTTGTATTAGAACCGGGGATACCCAAAACCTGTCTTCTGAGATAAATATCTATTCTCTAAGGTTGAAAAATGATTTTCAAGCCGGGCGTGGTGGCACACGCCTTTAATCCCAGCACTCAGGAGGCAGAGGTAGGAGGATCACCATGAGTTCAAGGGCCACCCTGAGACTACATAGTGAATTCCAGGTCAGCCTGGGCTAGAGGGAGACCCTACCTCTAAAAATAAATAAATAAATAAATAAATAAATAAATAAATAAATAAATAAATAAATACACAAACAAACAAATAAACACACAAAAAATGATTTTCAAAGCTTACTCCTCATGAGATTTCATGGCATTACTTCAAATGTCTAAAACTGCAAAGTCACTGCACACTCACCGGATGAGTTTTTGTTTCATTTTGAGTGAGGGCCTCCTGTAGCCCAGGCTGGCCACAAGCTTGCCATGCAGCCGAGGATGACCTTAAACTTCTGATCCTCTTGCCTCCACTTCCCGAATGCTGGGGCTGCAGGAATGCACCCCCATGTCTGATATTTGGGGTGCAGGGATCAAACCAGCGCTTCATGCATTTTAGGCAAACACTACCAACTAAATTCTGGCCCCACTTCCAAACCTGAGTTTTGTAAAACACCTGCTCACCAAATTCAAACTCACAAAGTCAGGTGCCATCCAGCATTACCAGTCTGCGGGTTTCCTCCGGGCAACAAAACGTCCTATTTGCGTGGCAGAGACTTAGCTGCCTTACTACTCCAGTTTTCACTTGTGTTCCAGTCCCGTGTTGCATATTCTTAACGCTAAAGCTACCTCATTCTTCTCGAACGAGTTGATGTGATTTTCCCTGGAATATAGTCATTGTTGACCTCTCTGCTATTTCCAAGCCAGGGAGAGATCGAAAGTTCCAAAGAAAACATTTAAATGATACATGTAATTTTATTTACAGGACAAAAATTGTATTCCTTACTCAGATCAATTGAGTAACAACACCAGCCCTTCTCGGCATGAGAGAGGGAGAGACTGTAGTCCAGCCCAAACTGGCCTCAGACTCATAGCTCTCCTCTTGTCTCAGCCTCCCAAGCAGAGGGATGACAGGCCTGCACTATTGCCCTCCCATGCTCGGCTTTATACCATGCTGGGGATCGAATCCAGGGCTTCATACATGCTAAACAAATACTCCACCAACCAAGGACACCCCCAATATATGTATTCGGTTTGTCCAGGTAGGGTCTCGTTCTAACTCAGGCTGACCTGGAATTCAGTATGTAGTCCCAGGCTGACCTCAGACTCACAGCAGTCCTCCTACCTCTGCTTCCCGAGTGCTGGAGTGCTCCGATTAAAGGCGTGGGCACAGAATTTTCAAAAGTGGCATTTGAGAAGCTTGGAATGACAACCACCCAGAAGATTCCAGAAAGGTCTGGATGATTCCCCCTTCATTGGTGCTTCAAACTATCTTTTTTTTTTTTGTTCGTTTTTATTTATGTTTTGTGTTTTGTTTTTCGAGGTAGGGTCTCATTCTAGCCCAAGCTGACCTGGAATTCACTATAAAGACCCAGGCTGGCCTTGAACTCATGGCAATCCTCCTACCTCTGCCTCCCCAGTGCTGGGATTAAAGGCATGCGTCACCTCACCCGGCCATACCATCTTATAAAATAGAAAGAGGAGTCAATGCCTCTGTCGTGTTTGATTTTTCTGAAATGTGTCCAGGCTCTGCTTAAGCAGGATACACAGGACTTATCCGCCCTGCTGAGCTTGGCAGTAGGTTCATGGTCCTAGCCCATCACCCGAGCTGTAAGAAATTCTGCCTGAATTGCTCTTTCTCTTCCCCTTTGGAGAAGAGGGCACGTAGTGGAAGAAGGTCAATACTTAAAAGTAAATACATAAATAAAAACCATTTCCTCTCCGGGTGCCCTGGTCCTTTCCTGACTCACGCCCCTGAGTTCTTTGGTCCATTAGCTACATTGTCTGCTGTGCATTTTTCCAATCCCCTGTCATGTCTGTGTGCATGGCTTGTTAGACTGCGCTTTGGAGAGGGGATTTGGAGAGGGGGCCCCCCTCCCCCAACCCTAGCCTCTCCCAAGAGAAGCCAAAGTCCCCAAGAGAAGCGGAGCCAAAGCCATGCCTACAAAGCACCCACCTTCCTGGCCCGGTTGAAGAGGCCTGGTATTCAGCAAGAGCCCAAAGGGTGTGGAGATGCGTAGACCACCCCCGAAGGCGAGTTGCTGCTGCTACAGAAGCAGCTTTGGGGCTGTGCTTATAAACTGAGAGGTGAAGGAACAAAGCCACTGGTTCCTAAAACTGAGTTCTTAATGCAGCGGCTTGGTGTGAAGAGGATTCCTTTAGAGGGGTGTGGTGGGCAACTAAGTGCCTGATCTACCCGGTTGTCCTGCAAACACCAGCCCATCTTGGTTATTTTGAGATGGTGCTGGGGGCGGGGAAGCCCTGTGGACATAATGGACTTCTGGAGAATTCAAGGTTTGTTTACTTTTTTTTTTTTTCTGAAGATAAAATGACAAAGTTTGTAAAAGTCCCCAAACGCTATTTTTGTTTTTGTGTTGGGGATCAAACTCAAGGCATCTCACATGAGAAGCAAGCTACGCTGAGTTACATCCCAGCCCCCTTGAAAATAAATGTATTTTAAAGAAAGCACAAGGGGGCTGGAGAGATTGCTTAGCAGTTAAGGCACTTGTCTGCAAAGCCAAAGGACCCGGGTTTGGGTTTGATTCCCCAGTACCCACGTAGACAGATGCACAAGGTGGCATATGTGTCTGGCGTTTGTTGACAGTGGCTGGAGGCCCTGGTGAGCACCCATTTTCTCTCTTTCTCTCCTTTTTCTTTTTCTTCCTCTTCTTTTTCTTCTCCTCCTCCTCTTCCTTCTTCTTTCTCTCTCTCAAATAAACAAACAAATAAATAAATAAAACAAGAAAGGCAGTGTGGTGGCACACGCCTTTAATCCCAAGTAGGCAGAGTTAGGAGGATCACTATGAGTTCAAGGCCACTCTGAGACTACATAGTGAATTCCAGCTCAGCCTGGGCTAGAGTGAGTCCCTACAAAAAAAAAAAAACAAAAAAAAAAAAAAATCCCGGCACTTGGGAGGCAGAGGTAGGAGGATTTCCATGAGTTCAAGGCCAGCCTGGGACTACAAAGTAAGACCTTGCCTCAAAACAAAAACAAAAAAAAAAAAACCCCGGATGTGGTGGTGCATGCCTTTAATCACAGCAGTCGGGAGGCAGAGATAGGAGGATTGCCACGAGTTCAAGGCCACCCCGAGACTACATAGTGAATTCCAGGTCATCTTGAGCTAGAGTGAGATCCTACCTCAAAAAAACAAAAAATAGGGGCTGGGGAAATGGCTTAGCAGTTAAGGCGTTTGCCTGTGAAGCCTAAAGACCAAGGTTTAATTCCCCAGGACCCACATAAGCCAGATGCACAAGGGGGCACATGGAGTTCAGTTTGCAGTGGCTAGAGGCCTTGCCATGCCCATTCTCTCTTTCTCTCAATCTGTGTCTTTCTTTCTCTCTCTCTCAAATAAATAAATAAAATACTTATAAAACCCAAAAAATTAAAAAATTTAAAAAAATTTATAATTTATTTTTATTTTTTATTGACAACTACTTTAATTGTAGACAATATCCATGGTACTTCCCTCCCTCCCCACTTTCCCCTTTGAAACTCCACTCTCCATCATATCCCCTCCCCCTCTCAATCAGTCTTTTATTTTGATGTCATCATCTTTTCCTCCTATTATGATGGTCTTGTGTAGGTAGTGTCAGGCACTGTGAGGTCATGGATATCCAGGCCATTTTGTGTCTGGAGCAGCACGTTGTAAGGAGTCCTACCCTTCCTTTGGCTCTTACATTCTTTCTGCCACCTCTTCCATAATGGACCCTGAGCCTTGGAGGGTGTGTTAGAGATGTTTCAGTGCTGAGCACTCTGTCCCTTCTTCTCAGCACCATGGTGCCTTCTGAGTCATCCCAAGGTCACTGCCATCTGAAAAGAGAAGCTTCTCTAATCAAAAGTGAGAGTAGCATTAATACATGGGTGTGGGAATTAAGAGAAGTGCTTACTGGGCAGTTTGGTGAGCATAGTACATACATTTAGTGAGACACCAGCAGACATTACAACCCTAGGGCTCATGACTACTCCTGTCATAGGTTTTCAGTATCAGGGATGTATTCCCTCCCATGGAGTAGGCCTCCAGTCCAATTAGAGAGCAGTTGGTTTCCCCCATAACAGACATGCCACTGTTGCACCCATTGGCCAAATTTTAAGCTTGCTGTGTTCACTGTTGAGTATCTTCACTGGTGTTTTCTCTCTCCCATTGAACTGCATGCAGTGTAGCTTTTTCCAGCTTTCTGTCAGCTGGTCCACATGGAGGAGGCTTTCAGCTCAGCTCCAGCAGGATTTCTCAGTGACCTTGCAGCCCAAGTATGTGGAGTCTTCAGCAGTAGGGTCTTACCATCTATTCCTGGTGGGAAACCAAGGGCCTTGGCAATGGTCTATAATGTTTTGGGGGTATCTGTGACCTCCCTGGTCAACAACTCACTGGAAGGTATCCCATCCCTGGCACTGAAAATTTTCTAGTAACAATCTATTGCTTCTGAGTGTTCCATTGTCCAGAAAAGTAGGTTTCCATATGAGTTATTTATATCCTCTTAGATTTTGATTAGCCCTCCTCCACCGTTCCTTTAATCAATCTCTTCCCCTGACCTCAGTTAGGCTTTTTCATCCCCATTAATCTGTTTTTGTACTTATATATATACAATACCATCCATTAAGTCCCCCTCCCTCCATTTCTATTCCCTTTATATCCCCTTTCTAGCTTACTGGCTTCTGCTACTGAGTTTCATTCCTGCTCACATAGAAGTCCAATCATTTGTAGCTAGGATCCACATATGAGAGAGAACATGTGACGTTTGGCTTTCTGGGCCTGGGTTACCTCACTAAGTATAATCCTTTCCAGATCCATCCATTTTCCTGCAGATTTCATAACTTCATTTTTCTTTAAAAAAAAGTGTTAAAAAAAGAAAGAAAAAGGAAGAGAACAGCTCTGTAAAGCTATCATCTATTCTATGGATATTCTAGGAAAACACAGGAACTTGTCCAAAGTCACACAAGCTAAAACCAGTTAGGACTAGTCTGTCCCTGACAGTAGGGCCAGGAGAGTGGCTGTCACTGAAGTCTGCTGGTGGCATAGTATGTGGCTTCTAAGACTCATTCTAGAGGTGAGGTGGTTGATGGCTTAGAGGGTAAAATACTTGCAAGTCTCCAGCACCCAAGTCAAAGGTGGGTGTGGTGGCCTGCTCCTGGAGTGTGGTGGCCTGCTCCTGGGAGTGTGGTGGCCTGCTCCTGGAGTGTGGTGGCCTGCTCCTGGAGTGTGGTGGCCTGCTCCTGGGAGTGTGGTGGCCTACTCCTGGAGTGTGGTGGCCTGCTCCTGGAGTGTAGTGGCCTGCTCCTGGAGTGTGGTGGCCTGCTCCTGGAGTGTGGTGGCCTACTGCTGGAGTGTGGTGGCCTGCTCCTGGGAGTGTGGTGGCCTGCTCCTGGGAGTGTGGTGGCCTGCTCCTGGAGTGTGGTGGCCTGCTCCTGGAGTGTGGTGGCCTGCTCCTGGAGTATGGTGGCCTGCTGCTGGAGTGTGGTGGCCTGCTCCTGGAGTGTGGTGGCCTGCTCCTGGAGTGTGGTGGCCTGCTCCTGGAGTGTGGTGGCCTGCTCCTGGAGTATGGTGGCCTGCTCCTGGAGTGTGGTGGCCTGCTCCTGGAGTGTGGTGGCCTGCTCCTGGAGTGTGGTGGCCTGCTCCTGGAGTGTGGTGGCCTGCTCCTGGGTGTGGTGGCCTGCTCCTGGGTGTGGTGGCCTGCTCCTGAGTGTGGTGGCCTGCTCCTGGAGTGTGGTGGCCTGCTCCTGGGAGTGTGGTGGCCTGCTCCTGGGAGTGTGGTGGCCTGCTCCTGGGAGTGTGGTGGCCTGCTCCTGGAGTGTGGTGGCCTGCTGCTGAGTGTGGTGGCCTGCTCCTGGAGTGTGGTGGCCTGCTGCTGAGTGTGGTGGCCTGCTGCTATGTGAGGTGGCCTCTGCTCAGCTCCTAGGGGTGATGCATGGAAGCAACGATATTTAAACCAAACTTTCTAAACCAACTTGCTACTTGAGATCTTTCTGTAATGGTGGGGATGACAGAGATACCTACAAATCTGCTTTTTAAATTATATATAAGCAAGACATGGGGGCATATAATCCCAGGAGGAGTGCGAGTTCAAAGTCTACAGCCTGGGTTCAAGGTCAGCCTGGGCACCTTTTTTTTTTTTAGGTAGGGTCTCACTCTGGCCCAGGCTGACCTGGAATTAACTATGTAGTCTCAAGGTGGCCTTGAACTCACAGTGATCCTCCTACCTCTGCCTCCTGAGTGCTGGGATTAAAGGCTTGTGCCACCATGCGGGCTTTTTTTTTTTTTTTTTTTGGTTTTTCGAGGTAGGGTTTCACTCTGCTCCAGGCTGACCTGGAATTCACTATGTAGTCTCATCTCAGGGTGGCCTCGAACTCACGGTGATCCTCCTACCCCTGCCTCCCGAGTGCTGGGATTAAAGGCATGCGCCACCACACCCGGCTCTTTTTTTTTTTTTTTTTTTTTTTGAGGTAGGGTCTCACTCTAGCTCAGGCTGGTCTGAAATTCACTATGTAGTCTCAGGGTGGCCTCGAACTCACTGTGATCCTCATACATCTGCCTCCTGAGTGCTGGGATTAAAGGCAGGCACTGCCATGCCTGGTGTGAGACTTGGTTTTACAACAACAAGGAAAATGGTGTCTGGGGAATATACCTCAGTGGTAGGGTGCTTCCTTTGCATGTGTGAGGGAGGCTCTGTTCAATTTTCTGCAACAAGGGAAATGTATGTAAAGGAAGGCATTTGTATGTCCCGGTTTTACCCAAATGAAAGGGTTTTTGCGGAGTAGAATTTTAGAGAACACAGTGGTGAGGGAGGGAATGGATCTGGGTAAGAGAGACAACCTGGAATAGGGATGTGACAGTCCATGTGTGAGGTGTAGGGATGTGATGATAGTCCATGTGTGAGGTCTTGGGTGCCACCTTCAGCACTGGACACACACAGAGAGAGAGAGAGAGAGAGACAGAAAGAGAGCGCCTTCCTCAGCTTCTAATAATTATACCAAGCAAATGAGCAAACATCTAATTCAACTACATGTGGAGTCAACCTTCCCCTGAGAGGTTGACCGTGTGTACAGGTAATAAGATATGCTTCAACATGTGCTCAGAGCTGTCCCTTGGACTCGTGTGTGACTGTGTGGCATAAAAAGATGTCCTGGTGTACCACACCCTCCGTGCTGTCAGAGGCTGAAGGACCAGGTCGTGGGTTAGACACGACTTTCCACGGCTTCCCTTCTACGTTGCAGAGCAGACCCACTCCCCTGCTCCCGATCCCACCCACCCGACGGGGGCGAGCTTCCAGAGGCCGCAGCCTCCACGATCGAGCTCGCCTTGCTCAGCGCGGCAGCTCTGGTGGAGGTTTTCAACTACAGCCATGTCTGAGGTGAAGTCTGGAGATTAAGTGTCTCTGCTTTCCATTAGCCCGGATAGACGAGCCCTGGTACCACGTGTGCCCTCATAGCCAGCTGGCTGGCTGAAGGGGAAAGGAGAGGAGGGAAAAAGAGGCATGTATCAATCCACTTTTTTCCATCTGTACAAGCCTTTAACGTGCAGTGTTGGCCTGAGCTTTCTCTCTGTCACGACCTGGGAAACTGAAGCTCCGGGGATATATCCGAGTTACCCAAGGACATTGCAAGGCCTGTCCCCAAGGGCCTGCCCTAGATTGTGGGAGTGCTGGTGTGTCTGTTCTCAGTGTTAAACAATTCAAAAAAGAGAGAAAAATACAACCGTTAGAGTCTCTAATTTTTTTTTTAAATTTTTTAATTTCAGAGTGACAGAGAGAAAGAGGCAGAGAGAGAGAGAGAGAATGGGTGCACCAGGACCTCCAGCCACTGTAAACAAACTCCAGATGAGTGCGTTACCCTGTGCATCTGGCTTATGTAGGTCCTGGGGAATTGAGCCTCGAACCGGGGTCCTAAGGCTTCACAGGCAAGTGCTTAACCGCTAAGCCATCTCTCCAGGCCTCCAGAGTTTAAAAAAATTAAAAAAAATTTTTTTTTTGGTTTTTCGAGGTAGGATCTCACTGTAGCTGAGGCTGACCTGGAATTCACTATGTAGTCTCAGGGTGGCCTTAAACTCATGGTGATCCTCCTACCTCTGCCTCCCAAATGCTGGTATTAAAGGCATGTACCACCACGCTCAGTTTAAAATGTTTATTTGTTTATGTGTGTGTGAGGGGGGGCTGTGGTGCACGTGTCACAGCTTTTGTGTGGAGGTCTGAGGACCAGTGTATGTCCGGGTTTTACCCAAATGAAAGTTTTTTACGGAGTAGAATTTTAGAGAACATAGTGGTGAGGAAGGGAATGGATCTGGGTAAGAGAGACAACCTGGAATAGGGATGTGACAGTCCATGTGTGAGGTGTAGGGATGTGATGATACTCCATGTGTGAGGTCTTCGGTGCCACCTTCAGCACTGGACACACACACACACACACACACACACACACAGAGAGAGAGAGAGAGAGAGAGAGACAGAAAGAGAGCGCCTTCCTCAGCTTCTAATAATTATACCAAGCAAATGAGCAAACATCTAATTCAACTACATGTGGAGTCAACCTTCCCCTGAGAGGTTGACCGTGTGTACAGGTAATAAGATATGCTTCAACATGTGCTCAGAGCTGTCCCTTGGACTCGTGTGTGACTGTGTGGCATAAAAAGATGTCCTGGTGTACCACACCCTCCGTGCTATCAGAGGCTGAAGGACCAGGTCGTGGGTTAGACAGGCCCTTTCCACGGCTTCCCTTCTACGTTGCAGAGTAGACCCACTCCCCTGCTCCCGATCCCACCCACCCGACGGGGGCGAGCTTCCAAAGGCCGCAGCTTCCACGATCGAGCTCGCCTTGCTCAGCGCGGCAGCTCTGGTGGAGGTTTTCAACTACAGCCATGTCTAAGGTGAAGTCTGGAGATTAAGTGTCTCTGCTTTCCATTAGCCCGGATAGACGAGCCCTGGTACCACGTGTGCCCTCATAGCCAGCTGGCTGGCTGAAGGGGAAAGGAGAGGAGGGAAAAAGAGGCATGTATCAATCCACTTTTTTCCATCTGTACAAGCCTTTAACGTGCAGTGTTGGCCTGAGCTTTCTCTCTGTCACGACCTGGGAAACTGAAGCTCCGGGGATATATCCGAGTTACCCAAGGACATTGCAAGGCCTGTCCCCAAGGGCCTGCCCTAGATTGTGGGAGTGCTGGTGTGTCTGTTCTCAGTGTTAAACAATTCAAAAAAGAGAGAAAAATACAACCGTGAGAGTCTCTAATTTTTTTTTTAAATTTTTTAATTTCAGAGTGACAGAGAGAAAGAGGCAGAGAGAGAGAGAGAATGGGTGCACCAGGACCTCCAGCCACTGTAAACAAACTCCAGATGAGTGCGTTACCCTGTGCATCTGGCTTATGTAGGTCCTGGGGAATTGAGCCTCGAACCGGGGTCCTAAGGCTTCACAGGCAAGTGCTTAACCGCTAAGCCATCTCTCCAGGCCTCCAGAGTTTAAAAAAAATTAAAAAAAAATTTTTTTTTTGGTTTTTCGAGGTAGGATCTCACTGTAGCTGAGGCTGACCTGGAATTCACTATGTAGTCTCAGGGTGGCCTTAAACTCATGGTGATCCTCCTACCTCTGCCTCCCAAATGCTGGTATTAAAGGCATGTACCACCACGCTCAGTTTAAAATGTTTATTTGTTTATGTGTGTGTGAGGGGGGGCTGTGGTGCACGTGTCACAGCTTTTGTGTGGAGGTCTGAGGACCAGTTTGAGATGTCTATGCCCAGCCTTCTTTGAGACAGGTTTTTTTTTTTTTCTTTTCTTTTTTGTTTTTTTTTTGAGGGTCTCACTCTAGCCCAGGCTGACCTGAAACTCACCATGTAGTCTCAGGGTGGTCTTGAACTCACAGTGATCCTCCTACCTCTGCCTCCCAAGTGCTGGGATTAAAGGTGTGCTCCATCACCACGCTCGGCTTGAGAGGGTTTTTTTTTTTTTTTTTTTCCAGTTATGAACAAGCTGCCAAATTGCAAATGAATGTCAGAGTAGCTAGCCTGTGAGTTGTGGATTCTCCTGGCTCCATTTCCCATTTTTGTGTGCCTTGGCTTCACAGATGCATGTGCCGCTTTGCATCTGGCTTTCCATAGATGCTGAGGAATTAGATCTAGTCTGTCAGGCTTTGCCACACAGCTGCCTTTAGAGCTGAGCCATCTCCCCAGCCTCCAGAGTCTTAAACTTAGGGGAAACCCTTCATTGGCTTACCACTGAGCAAAGATGTTGATTCCTAGAGAAAGGTCTCCCTGATGGAACTTTACTCCTTGACGTCATATCGTAAAAAGAAAGATGTTCTGTGGGCATCCTGGCACACGCCTTTACTCCCAGCACTCTGAAGGCTGAGGCAGGAGGATCCCTGTGAGTTTGGGAGCAGCCTAGGACCACAAAGTGAGTTCCAGGTCAACCTGAGCTAGAGTGAGACCCTACCTCAGACAAAAAGAGAGAAAAAGAAAGAAAGTTTCATGGTTTGCCAAAGTGATGTCCCATTCTATATCTTGGAGCTGTGTGCTTCCACCCATTATATACATATATATTTATATTGTTGTTGTTGTTTTGTTTGAAATTGTTTTTGTTTTTTGTTTTATGTTTTTCGAGGTAGGATCTCACTCTAGCACAGGCTGACCTGGAATTCACTACATAATCTCAGGGTGGCCTCAAACTCACGGCGATCTTCCTACCTCTGCCTCCCAAGTGCTGGGAGGAGGGGTGTGTGCCACCACGCCCGGCTAGATATAAATATGTATTTTTTGAAGCATGGTCGCATTTTCACCCAGGCAGATCTGGAATTGACTCTAGCCCAAGCTAACCCTGAACTGACAGCAATCCCCTTACCTCAGCCTCCTGCGTGCTGCATGATAGGTCTGAGCCACCCTGCCTGATTTTTTTCCTTTTCCTTTTTTAAATTTTTTGTTTATTTTTTATTTAAGAGCGACAGACAGAGAGAAAAAGAGACAACAGATAGAGAGAAAATGGGCACACCAGGGCCTCCAGTCACTGCAAACAACTCCAGATGCATGTGCCACCTTGTGCATCTGGCTTATGTGGGTTCTGGAGGGTCAAGCCTCAAACCAGGGTCCTTAGGCTTCACAGGCAAGTGCTTAATCACTAAGCCATCTCTCCAGCCCCTTTTTTCTTTTTTCTCGAGATAGGGTCTCACTCTAGCTCAGGCTGACCTGGAATTTACTATGTAGTCTCAGAGTGGTCTTTGAACTTACAACGATCCTCCTACCTCTGCCTCCCAAGTGCTGGTATTAAAGGCATGCACCACCACGCCTGGCTCTTTTTCTTTTTTCTTTTTTTAAACAGTGTTGCATGTAACCCAGGCTGGCCTCAACCTTGCTATGTAGCTGAGAATGACTTTGTATTGACCCTCCTGCCCACACCTCCTGAATATTGAGATGAGAGGCATGTGCCACCATACTTAGTTTATGTGCTGCTGTGGATCAAACCCAGGACTTCATGCATGCCAGGCACAAGAACCCTACCAACTGAGAGCTCCGTGCCCAGCCCTAGCCATTTTGAATGTCATGTCTGTTGAGGATGTGACAAGAAGGGGTTCCACCTTGATGCTAGAGTCTGAATGGCAAACGCTGAATTTTCACTGTAGACAGCCAGCTATAATTTAGTGAGAAAGGATGCTCAAATCGGACTGCAGCTTGCAAATCAATACAATGTGTTGGCTTGCTGGGAACTTGCCCCATTTTGTTAAGGATTACGTTTCTACATGGTTTGCAGACTAGATGTTAATCAGTGGCTCTTGGCCAGAGAACGCAAACCCTACTAGCAAATAAATGCATTTAAGATGTTAGGGAATGACCGAAGAGGAATACGCATGCAGAATATGAAACCAGTTAAGAATTAAAAGGTCGTTTTGTTCAGGGCAGAATTCTTGTGCCGGGTGCTGACAGTTTGCCCTCTGGGTGTTTTTAGAGCTTAAAGGATCAAACTGTCCATACAAAATATGGAATGTCTAATACAGGAGCCCCATGTGCCCCTCCAGCCCAACCTTTCTGCCCTCTAATTACTGTGGCTCCAGCTTCATGTTGGATACCGCCCTGCTAGTAGCTGTGGCACAGGCGTGGCAACATGCGCTCCGATTATTCACTGGTACATCTTAGAGGGAACTTTAAAGTTGAACTTAATCTTATTATTCCCATGTGTGTTGGTGTACATTATGTGTAGGACGTGTAATATAAATGCGTGTGCAGATGTGCATGCTGTGCATGTGTGTGCAAAGGCCAGAGGAGCACTCTAGTTTCCTTCTCTATTCTCAACCACTTGTTTTCCTTGAGACAGGGGCTCTTCCTTAGTCAATTAATTAGTTATTTATATTTGTGACTGGCTTAAATATTGATGACTTACCACATGCTTCATTTAGCCCAGGCTTGCTTCTGTGTCATTTAATGCCCCTAACAGTCTTGTGATGCACCTGTTATTATCTCTGTCCTATATAAGAGGATAAAGAGGCATGGAGAAGCTAAATTAACTCACAGTTCATCTCCAGAGCTGTTGCGCTACGTTCTTGCTCTGTATTATTCAAGGCTATCCCTCCTCAATTAAAAATAGAAGCTGGGCGTGGTGGCGCACGCCGTTAATCCCAGCACTCGGGAGGCAGAGGTAGGAGGATCACCATGAGTTTGAGGCCATCCTGAGACTACATGGTGAATTCCAGGTCAGCCGGGGCTAGTGGGAGACCCTACCTCGAAAAAACAAACAAACAAAAATTAGAAGCCAGGCTGGAGAGATGGCTTAGTTGTTATGGAGCTTGCCTGTGAAGCCAAAGGACCCAAGTTCGATACCCTAGGGCCCATGTAAGCCAGATGCACAAAAACAGAAACCAATTGAGCATAATGGTGCAACTTGTGATGCCAGCACTAGGAAGGTTGAGACAGGAGGACCATGAGCTCAAGGCCAGCCTGGGTTACATGGTAAGACTTACAGAGTAAGACTCTTGTCTCAAAAAGAAAAAGAAAAAGAAAAAATAAAAGAAAAAAGAAAAAAAGAAAACAAAGGATTCCGAGTCCTTGTGATCTTTGTTTTAGTGCCTTTCCGGTTATGCTGAGTGATTGTCATGCACTTTCCGTCTTGTAAGGCGACCTCCCCATTTCACTCTTCCTTCCAAAAGGTTAAGTTACTTGACCAACATCTCACAGCAAGCGCAGGTCATGATCACAGGTCCCTCAGGGCATGTTCATGGTAGAGGAAGGTTATGTTCACATTTGGTTGCTTGGTGTTCATTAGCAGTTTTGGGGAGCGTAGTACAGTCTCCCGGGAGGAAAGCTCTAGTTTTAAGACCCCCTCCAAGTCAGGAGTGTTGGCACATGGCTGGCATTCCAGTGCTTGTGAGGACTGTGAGCTTAAGATCATACTCAGCTACGTGGAGAATTGGAGGCCAGCCTGGGCTACACGAGAACGTCAAAGACACAAAACAAAACAGAGTAAACGATTCTCCTTCCAAAGCCAGAAAGTCTGATGGTACAGACTACATGGGAAGCTTTGACAGATCACAAGTTCAATGACAGCCTGGGCTACAGAGTACATTCAGGGACCGCCTGTACAATGTATTTGTCCTGTCTCAATAGAGTGATAATTAAAAGGAGTGTAGCTCTCTCTAGCTCAGTGAAGTGCTTGCCTAGAATGGGGGAGGCCTTGGGGTTCAATCCCCAGTACTAGAAAATGGTCGGCAAATAAACAAAGAAAAGTCCCCTTTCTAAGAGCGAAGGAGGACATTTGCCCAGCGCTTCAAACAATGGTCCTTGAGAGATAACGGGGTTCCAGACGCTGCATGGAGACTTGCCACCCTTGATCATGTCTAGGCTGGTAAAACTAACCCAAACTAATCACCAACCACTTGGTCCAATAAAAGAACCCTCCTTCCACAAAGGGGAAATTAACCAGGGCTTAGCAGTAGAGGTGAGGGGAGCTGTCATAAAAGATAATTATATTAATATTAATAGTGCTATACTCTACATGGCCTCTTGCCTTTCATCCCAGATCTGAGAGAGACTGGCTACTGTTAATTAATATGATTTGGCCCTGTTGAAACGCTACATGGGCCTAGAAAAGAAAGCAGAGATTTTTTTTTTTTTGGTGTGGGGCTGAATCTTGCTTTCTCTGTCTGGGAAATGAGGGTGGAGATGAGAGGTTTAAATGATTAAATGATCCCCTTCCCCACAGAATTACCTGGAGGACAGCATTTTATTTTACTTTTTATCTTTATATTGACATCCTCCTACGTACAGACAATATGCCATGATCATAACCCCCTTCCGTCACCTTCCCTTTCCTCGCAATCCCCCTCCAAGGATTCCTTTCTTCTTTCTGTCTAGTCTCTCTTCTATTTTTTTTTTTTTTTGGATGGGGGTGTTTCAAGGTAGGGTCTTGCTATAGTCCAGGCTGACCTGGAATTCACTATGTAGTCTCAGGCTGGTCTTGAACTCACAGTGATCCACCTATCTCTGCCTCCCGAGTGCTGGGATTAAAGGCGTGCGCCACCACGCCCGGCTTCTCTCTCCTATTTTGCAGGTCTTGTGTAAGTAGCATCAGCCACCACGAGGTTGTGAACACCACAGCAACTTTGTGTCTGGAAGACAGTATTGCAAAGCACGCCTCCCTTTCCTTTGGCTCTTACATTCTTTCTAGGACATTTCCTGCAAAGGAGTCTTGGAGGGTGGGACACAGATGGCTCACTTTTTTCTCAGCACTTTAATGCGTTTTGAGTCACCTTCACCTAAAAGAGAAGCTTTCTAACCCGAAGTGAGAGTAGCATTAATATATGGGCATAAACACAAGTATTTAGAGGTCAGTTTCATGGGAATGATATATCCATTTAGTCAGATGGCAGTGGTGGTTTCCGCTTAGGGCTTATGACCTCCCAAGCCATAGGCTTTTGATTCGATTTTCAGTTCCAGGCAGGGATAGCCTCCCATGGAGGGCGTCTCCAGTCCAGTCAGAGGGCAGTGGTTCCCCCATAACAGACATGCCGCCATTGCAGCTGGCGGTACATTTGGCCAGGCTGACCCGCTGACAAGCTCATCTTAATGAGCTGTATACTTCATGGTTGGTTGTTTTTGGTTTCTGAATCAAGCTGCTGGGCTTAGGATATGGCTCAGCAGTTAAAGGTACTTGCTTGTAAACCCAGCTGGCCCAGATTCTATTCCCTATGTAAAGCCCTGTGCTCAAAGAGGTGCATGTGGAGCTGGGCCTGGTGGTGCACGCCTTTGATTCCAACACTCAGGAGGCAGAAGAAGGAAGATCGCTGTGAGTTCAAGGCCATCCCCAGACTACATAGTGAATTCCAGGTCAGCCTGGGCTATAGTAAGACCCTACCTGAAAAACTAAAAAAAAAAAAAGAAAAGAGAGAGAGAGATGCATACATCTGGAGTTCATTTGCAGTAGCAAGGGGCCTTGGCATCCCATTCTCTCTCTCTCACTCACTCATTGTGTGTGTGTGTGTGTGTGTGTGTCTCCTCGCATATAAATAATAAATATTTAACAAAATAAAAAGGAGACCAGGCATGGTGGCGCATGCCTTTAATCCCTGCACTTGGGAGGCAGAGCTAGGAGGATCACTGTGAGTTCGAGGCCACCCTGAGATTATATAGTGAATTCTAGGTCAGCCTGGGCTAGAGTGAGACCCTACCTCAAAAAATCCAAAAATAAATAAATAAAATAAAATAAATAATTAAATAAATAAAATAAAAAGGAGGGCTGGTAAGATGAGTCAGCAGCTAAGACGTGTGCCTGCAAAGCCTAATGACAGAGTCCAATTCCTAGTAACGTCAGATGCACAGTGGTGCATGCATCTGGAGTTTGTCTGCAGCAGCTGGAGGTTCAGGAGCACCCATTCTCCCTCTGTCTTTCTCTCTCTGCTTACAAATAAATAAAATATATTTGGGGGTTGGAGAGATGGCTTAGCAGTTAAGCACTTGCTTGTGAAGCCTAAGAACCCCAGTTCAAGGCTCGATTCCCCAGGACCCACATAAGCCAGATGCACAAGGTTGCGCATCCATCTGGAGTTCGTTTGCAGTGGCTGGAGACTCTGGTGTGCCCAATCTCTCACTCTCTCTGTCTATCTATCCGTCTCAAATAAATAAATAGATAAAAATAAATAAAATATATTTAAAAATATTTAAAGCATCAAATGGACTCTCAAGGACACAGATCAACAGATCATAGATGCTGTTGACTTGAGGAGAGTGAAGGTGCTGGGAAAGGCCCGCATGTGTGGACAATTTGTTTGTTTTCATGTACAGTCTCCCATAAGCCAGGCTGACATCCACATCTCTATGAAGCCAAGCAGGGTGACTCCTGCTCCTCCTCCTCCTGTGCCGCTGAGTGCTGGCGTTGTACGTGTGCACCACGACTCCCAGCAACTAGCTTTCAGAACGTGGTGACTTAGTCTTCAGTTTTTTAATCTTCATGAATGTTTAGGGAAGGGAGGTGACAGTCGGGGGACACACCATCTACAGCCACTTATCAGATGGAAGACTAGGGAAGAGATAAGGATTGGGAGGACCAAATAGATCTCCTTGATCTGCAAACTGAGCTGCCGTAGTCAAGGACAGCCCTGGAACAATTAGTCCCCTGTCATTTCACCTTTCTAGCTGGAGCATAGTGGGGAAAAGCACATATTGTAGGATGTCCAAGTGTCCTGATTATAAATTCTGTCTCCTATGTGGGGTTCATTCATTTCATCTGAAATGAGATGTAGTCCGTGCACTAGCCATTATAAGGATGAAGTGAAAATACTTTTTGCAATTCCTTTAGAACTATGCTTACAACAATATCCTTAGATCTGTCAATTCCACTGACACTATTGATGTCTTACTATTTCTTTCACCACGTAAGACCTTCCAAACTTCCCTGTTTAGTTAAAGGCCGGCTGCAGGCAAAGGAGCCTTAAGCATCATGGGTCATTTGGATAGGGAGAGTGCCGAGGTCCCAAGGTTTATTCGCTGTCACCTGATGCCACCATTTGAAACTGGGTTTGAGAATGTCCACCTGCCCTAAAAAAACAGTGGTGAAAACTGCTCTCACGCATTCACGCTACGAGACCCAAGTTCCAGAGCTTTGGAGAATGAGCCCAAGGAATGTGTTCAAGATAAACACCCCAGACTGGAAGAACTGTCCAGAGCCAGCATGGAAGACGGCATCACGAAGAATGGGTGGAAGCCGGGCGTGGTGGGGCACACCTTTAATCCCTGCACTTGGGAGGCAGAGGTAGGAGGATCGCTGTGAGTTCAAGGCCTCCCTGAGACTACATAGTGAATTCCAGGTCAGCCTGAGCTAGAGTGAAACTCTACCTCAAAAAACTAAAAAGCAAGCAAGCAAGCAAACAAACAAACAACAACAACAACAAAAACCAAGAATGGGTGGAAACAATTAATACTGGAAGGGAACTTTGAGAAGGCTGTTGAAGTGGGAGAGTGCGACTGGGGAAGCCTGCTCTGTTACATTTCTGTTTTTGGGTCCAAATTAATTCTCTTTCAGGTCCCCATGTGTTAAATAGAAAACCTCTGCCTTGGACTGGTCTTGCATCCAGGGTGCAGGGATGAAATATTTTATAGGAGTCGAGAAAGAGGCTGGTCAGAATCTGTGCTGTGCAGAAAAAAAGCTGGTAATACTTTTGTGAATCACATTGAAACTCACCCCCATTTCATTGACTACATGGCTCCACTTAGCATTATCAAAAATGACTCAGAGGGCTGGACAGATGGCTCAGTGGTTAAGGCACATCCTTGCAAAGCCTAACGACCTGGGTTCAATTCCCCAGGACCCACTAAAGCCACATGCACAGGGGCGCATGCATCTGGAGTTTGTTTGCACTGGCTGGAGGCCCTGGCGTGCCCATTCTCTCTCTCTGTCTGTGTCTCTCTTTTTTCTCTTTCTCTGCTTAGAACTTTAGGGACTTGATATGGTGGTGTTCATTTACAGGACAGAAGAACATATTGAGGCATTTGTGACATATGTAAACCACATGAAAATCCAAACAACTTGCGTTCTGTGAGCCAGCTCGTGTACTTAACAAGCTACTGCTATGCGCTGCACCAGTAAGTTGTGAAAAGGCATTAATGGGGAAGGGAGGTTGCCTGCAATTGGAATTGGTCAATAAAATCAAGTTGCAAAATATCTGATCTTGACATTCTTTTGTATGTCTCCTAAAGTTCCTCCCTTCCTTCTTTTCTTCCTCCCTCCCCCCTTCCTTCCTTCCGTTCTTTTGTTTCTTCCTCCTCCTCCTCCTCCTCTTCTTCTTCTTTTTTTTGAGGTAGCTCATTGTAGCTCAGGCTGACCTGGAATTCACTCTGTAGTCCCAGGCTGCCTTAGAATGCACAGTGACCCTCCTTCCTCTGCCTCTAGAGTGCTGGGATTAAAGGTGTGCACTACAATTCAGGCTACTTTTTAGACTTTTTATTGACAACCTCCATGCATACACACAATACACCCTGATCATAAAATCCTCTCTCACCACCTTTCTTTGTGGCCTCTCCCCTGTCTTCCTACACTGAAACGTCTTTCCAACTAGTCCTTCTATTTTCTTTAAAGTTTTTAAATATTTATTTAAGAGTGAGAGAGAGAAAGAGGCCGATAGAGAATGGGTGTGCCAGGACCTGCAGCCACTACAAACGAACTCCAGACACTTGCGCCAACTTGTGTATCTGACTTTACCTGGGTACTGGGGAATCGGACTCAGATCCTTAGGCTTTGCAGGCGAACACCTTAACTACTGACCCATCTCTCCAGCCCCCCTCTTCTATTTTCATGTCATCATTACCTTTTTGCCTGTCTTGTGTAGATAGTGACAGCCACTGTCAGGCCATGAGTGCCACGGCCACTTTGTGTCTGGAGAACAGCGTTCCAAAACACCCCTCCCCATCCTTGGGCTCTTGCAAACTTTCTGCCACCTCTTCCACAACAGTCCCTGAGCCTCGGAGGGTGGGATAGGGACACCTCACTCTTCCTCTGTCCCCTCCCCCTTTCCCCCTTCCTCTCTTTCTCCTTTCCTTTCTTCTCTTCCTTTTTCTTTTGAGTCAAGGTCTCATTAAATGGCTCTGGTTGGCCTCAAACTTGTGGTAATCCTTCTGCCTCTACCTCCTAAGCGCTGAGATTACAAGCCTGTACCCCAGTATTTGGCTTTAGTTTAGATTTATTTGTTTGTTTGTTTTTTATTTATTTTATTTTTGTGACAGAGTCTTCCTATATAGCCCGGGCTGGCCTTGAACTTTAGATCCTCCTGCCTAACTAAGCTTCCCAAGTGTTCTAGATGTTTACTGCCACACTAAGTCCCTAAAGATCTAGAGACTGTTATCCCTGCTCTAACTATAAGTCAGTTTTTTTTTTTTTTTTTTTTTTTTTTTGCATTTCTCTCTGTCAGTGCTATAATAAGGCATGATGGGAAGGCATCAGTATGAAGGGGGAACTCGGCCAAGTTTGGATTTGATCTTTGAACTTTTTCCTTCCTCTTGGAATCACTAGGTTTATGAAGGAAAGTGATGAAAAATATGCAGAATGTGAAATTATTAGTCTTTGTCCTAACGTTCACTAGTTACATGATACCAGCAATGGGCTTCACCGTCCTCGGAGCCAATTTCCTCATTTCAAGGCCACAGGATATCATGGTAATTATGGCTTATGGGTCCTTAGGTGAAGGGTGTAGTGACAGCAGCGTGCTCTTGGCTCCGTTGTGGGCTATTTTGTTATTCTCAAGAGTCGTGAGTCTAGCTCAGCACGAGGTCAAAGAGTTGGACCATATTGAAAAATGTTATCACACAATGCGCTATTTGACCCGATGTCCAAACGCACTCCTGGCACCCAGAGGACATACTGGCCGTATGGCCACGAGCCTGGACACAAACCCCAGGTGTATTCTGGAGTCTTCAGAAAAGGGAAACATAAAGCTTAAGGAGAGCTGAGCCAAGTCTCAGGGAGGGGGGCTGTCACGAAAGTGGGTGTCTGTGTCTTTCTGAATAGTCATGTCTGCACTCACAGATGTCTATGCTCACTCTGGCGTTCCAAGTCTACATGTACATAAGTTTAGGTTTAGTTGTTATCTTGACATATCAGGATTTTTTCCCTCCTCCCCATCCAGCAGAGCGATATCAACATCCATGATTCGGAGCCAGGTTTGGTGGTTGGTCACTGTGCTCTGAGCCCTCGGGAAAGCGGAAGGTGGCATTTTTGAGTTCAGACTGAGCTACACAGCTAGGGTGAATCGAAAAACAATTATTTATTTATTTATTTGAGAGAGAGAATGGGTGTGCCAGGGCCACCATGTGCATCTGGTTTTATGTGCATTCTGGGGCATCGAACCTGAGTCCTTAGGCTTTGCAGGCAAGTGACTTAACCCCTAAGCCTTCTCTCCAGCCCACTCTGCTATTTAAAAAAAAAAAAAATAGCTCCGTGTGGTGGTACATGCCTTTGATACTAGGCAAAGGTAGGAGGATCACTGTGAGTTCGAGGCCAGCCTGATACTACATAGTGAATTCCAGGTCAGGTTGGGCTAGAGTGAGACCCTACCTCAAAAAACCAAAACAACAACAACAACAAAAACAACAAACAAAAATAAAAAACAACAACAAAAAAGTAAAGTTAAAAAATACTTATCAGGGGTGGTGACCCATTTTTGTCAAGCCAGCACTCAGGAAGCTGAGGCAGGAAAATCCATGTGTTTGAGGCCATTCTGGTCTATATAGTGGGTTCCAGGCTGGCTTGGGCTAGAGTGATACCCTGTCTCAAAAACCAAACCAAACCAAAACAGAACAACCAAAACCCAAATAAATAAATAAGCAAGCAAACAAATTAAAATAAAAAGTATAAAACAAGGGGCTGGAGAGATGGATCAGTGGTTAAGATACTTGCCTGCAAAACCTGGCAACCTGGGTTTGATTCCCCAGTAACCATGTAAATAAAGCCAGATGCACAAAGTGGGGCAAACATCTGGAGTTCGTTTGTAGTGGCTGGAGGCCCAGTGCACCCATTCTCTCTCTCTTATTGCAAATAAATAAACAAATACATATTTCTTTTTTTAAAAAAGGAAAAAGCAAAAAAGCCCAATATTTGTGTAGGAAAGAGAATATTTTTTTTTTTTTTTTTTTTTGCTTTTCAGAGGTAGGATCTCACTCTAGCTCAGGCTGACCTGGAATTCACTATGTAGTCTCAGGATGACCTTGAACTCATGGTGATCCTCATACCTGTACCTCTGCCTCCCAAATGTGTGCCACCATGCCCGGCTGGAAAGAGAATACTTTTTGTGAGAGGGTTCTTTGTTTTTATTTTTGACAATTTCATACATGTTTATAATGTATTTTGAATATATTCACACAACCTCCTCATTTCTTGGAAATAGAATGCTTCTCTTAAATGCATATTTTATTTATTTATTTGAGAGAGAGAGAGAGCACACCAGGGCCTATAGCCACTGCAAATGAACTCCAGATGCATTCATCACCATTTGCCCCTTGTGCATCTGGCCTATGTGGGTCCTGAAGAAGCAAACTGGGCAAACCCCTTAACCACTAAGCCATCTCTCCAGCCCCGAGAGAATGCTTTTCAAGGTCGACTTCTCTTTAGGGCTGGCTGAGCTCAGTAGAGGAGAGGACGGTGAGAGATCCACTCTGACTCTGATGTCTGGGTTGGGGCCTTGCTCAGGTCTCAGAGCTCTGCTCAGAGAGACAGACGGGTGGGGTAAGGTGGGGTGGGGTGGTGTTTTCCTCTCTGTACAGAGGTTTCTGCTATGCAGAGCCGCTGGCCTTGTGCTTTCCACGGAGCAAAGAGACATTGCAAAATCTCTTGGGAACTGATTCATCAACCCCTGAGCTCTTATCGACACCAACTTCCTAAAGTTATCCAGGAAGGAGCTGTCCTCAGCCAGCTATCTGACTTTCCCGGAATGTGACAGAAGCAGAATACTAGAGGAAAGAGGAGGAAAGAGCTTTGTTTCGTGTGCTTTTCAAAGAATGTTTCCATGCAAGTGAGGCAAACGTGTGGTTGTGCATTCAAAGTGCCTATGCACAATAAGTCAATGACATTCTAAAAGGGGGGGGGTCCGTGGAAGCCCCGGGGGCTCACTGCATCCCAGATACCATGCTCAGTCGCGGCAGGGAAGATGCGTTAGTCTTCAACACGGTGCAAAGCAATGATTCAGACGGTAAGTCGAACAGGTTTGACGGCTTTTCTGCCTCTGATATCACGTTGACTCGTGGCTACAGCTGATTAATAACAGTGGTGAATTCCACATGAGTGCCCCATCACAAAGAGAACCTGTGGTTGTATAAACTCAGATATTGTCAAAGTTAGGCACCAAGGCTAATGACCTTTTAATTCCCTAGGCTCCCAGAACTCAAGAAGAGCTCATTAAGGGTCCAGTAAGAATGCCAAAATCACTGGATCACATGTTCTTAGATATTAGCAAATACCTTCTCCCATCTGTCAAGTGGCGGGTCCTATGAAAATGAAATGTGATAGCATGGCATCAGTGCTCACAACTGGTCCTGTGACATTATTAGAATGACTCAATTTCTCCTCCACTGACGTGGCTCGGTGGATAAAGCACTTGCCATGCAAACATGAGAACTAAGTTCAGATCCCTGGAACCCACATGCGTGCAGGTGGCTGTGCAGGCCTGGCGGCAGTCCCAGAGCTTCCTGGATAGCTAGACCAGCCACACTGTGAAGTCTGGGCTCAGGTGACAGACTATCAAGTGAGGCACCTGACGCCAACCTCTGGCCTCCACATGCATGTTCACGCGTGCCAATATACATGCAAACATGAACATATACCACACATATGTCAGAAAGGAAGACCCAAGCCAGGCGTGGTGGCGCACGCCTTTAATCCCAGCACTTGGGAGGCAGAGGTAGGAGGATCGCCATGAGTTCGAGACCACCCTGAGACTACAGAGTGAATTGCAGGTCAGCCTGGGCTAAAGCAAGAACCTATCTCAAAAAAAAAAAAAAAAATAAATAAAAAAGAGAAAGACCCATCTGCCAATATATGTATGTATGTGTTTGTATGTGTGCTCCTGTGTGTACACACATGCATGCATGTGTGTGTTCCTGTGAAGGCTGGAGGACAACCTCACATGTTGCTCCTTAGGTGCCACCCACCTTTTCTGAGACAGACTCTCTCACTGGCCTGGAGACCACCAATTCTTCTGGATTGGGTGGCCAGTAAGCCTCAAAGATCCCCTTTAATCCGCTTCCCCAGCACTGGAATTACATGTGTGCGCCATCATGCCCAGAATTTTACATGGGTTCTGGGGATTGAACTCAGGTCCTCATGCTTGCAAGACAAATATATATTTGAGTTATCTCCCCAGCCTTTAATAGATGTGCTGATTACCTTTGAAAATGAGCCTGTGTTCCCAGCATTTGGGAAGCCAAACAAGAGGATAGGCATGACTGCATTGTCATTTCCAGGCCAGCTTGGGCTATAGAGTGAGACTCTGTCTTCAGACCCTTTCTTCAAAAATAAAAAAGAGCCGGGTGTGGTGGCGCACACCTTTAATCCCAGCACTCAGAAGGCAGAGGTAGGAGGATCACCGTGAGTTCGAGGCCACCCTGAGACTACATAGTGAATTCCAGGTCAGCCTGTGCTAGAGTGAGACCTTACCTCGAAAAACCAAAAATAAATAAATAAAGAAGTAAATAAATAAATAATTAAAAAATAAAATAAAATAAAAAAAGAAAGAACAAAGTGTCGCCTGTTGGTGCTGCGATGTAGACTTCGTTGAGATAGGGAGTATGTAACCAAGATGCTCACACCAAGGTCTTTGAAGGTGCAGTTAACAATAAGAACACCTTTCAGCTAGAGAATCAACAAGCCCATAGAGAGTTAGCATCAGGGGAGATCTAAAGCTGGGTGCAGGAGGCCTGCCAGAAGTGAGTGACCCAGACCGAACCCTTGAGAAGCTTGGAATCCACCAGGAAAAATGAATCAGATGGAACAATAACAATGCTGCTATGTGGGACGAGATGAAGTTAAACGAGAGGCTAAACCGCCGTAATCCCAGCCCTCGGGAGGCAGAGACAGGAGGATCACTGTGAGTTCAAGGCAAGCCCAGGACTACAGAGTGAGTTCCAGGTCAGCCTGGGCTAGAGTGAGACCTTGGCTGGGCTGGGGGCGGGGGGAGAGGATGAGAGCAAGGCAGCTAGGGAAGTCTCACGGCTTGGATTTCATCAGGATTTTGGTTTTTAGCGTTCTAAGGACCAAGCCCAGGGCTTTGTAGATGCTCAGCAAACACTTCGTCCCTGAGCTCAGCCCTCCCCCCACAGCCCATTCAGTAGGACTTTGCTAGGGAGAGTGCCATGAAGGGCAAGGGCTTTGCATACAGAGCATGGGCATATATGACAGCAAGGGTGGAGGAACCCCTGGGCATATTGAATATAGGCAACATGTAGGGATGGAGAGATGGCTTAATGGTTAAGGCGCTTGCCTGCAAATCTCATGGACCCAGGTTCAATTCCCCAGTACCTACATAAGCCAGCTGCAAAAAGTGGTACATGCATCTGGAGTTCGTTGGCAGTGGCTGGAGACCCTGGTGTGCCCATTCTCTCTCTCCCTATCTGTCTCTCTCTCTCTCTCTCAAATAAGTAAATAAATAAAATATATTTTAAAAAAGGCTTGGTGTGGTGACACATGCCTTTAATCCCAGCACTCGGGAGGCAGACGTAGGAGGATCGCTGTGAGTTCAAGGCCACCCTGAGACTACATAGTGAATTCCAGGTCAGCTTGGGCTAGAGTGAGACCCTGCCTCGAAAAAACAAAACAAAAATAATAATAAAATAAAATGAAGTAAGTAAATCAATAAAAAAGAATGCAGACAGCATATAAAAGCTAGAAAGAGAACTCAGGGCCAGGTTATCAGCAGCAGGTCAAGGAGCCGGACCTTTCTCAGCACTCAGCATGAAGGCATTCAGCGTCCCTTCGCCTTCGTGGACAGATCACAGACATATGGTGACAATGGGTGTATGGAGGCTGGGGGACAGAAAGATGGGGGAAATGGAAATAACAGGGACCATGGCAGGAGCCCTGGTAGGAGGTAAAAGATGATACATAATGGCAGAAAGAATGGATGGAGAGACGTTTTGAAGGACAAACTCGTAGAACCAAGGAAGTCAGCAGATAAAGCGGGATAATATAAAGCAAGAGTCAATGCTGGGTGACACTAAAAGTCACGAAACCATCCTTACATTTTGTTTTGTCTTTATGCGTGTGTGCGACTGTGGCCACACACGTGTGAACAGTGAGTGTGTGGTCGCCAGAGGAGGACCTTGGGTGTGGATCCTCACCTTACACGGCTTGCTTGAGGCAGGGTCTCTGCTTGACCCGTGAGCCTGCAGACATGGTTCCATCTCCACCTCCCAGCTTGCCATCAACGCTAGGATTACAGATGTGCGCTCTTACACCTGCTTTGCATGGGTTCTGGGGTTCTCCCCAGCATGACTGTTCTCATTGGTTGTTTCCCCAAATACCTGTGGAGCCTCTTGAAAGGATATACCAAACCCTCGGGGGAGAGGGGACAGCGACTTGAAAAAAGAAGGGAACCCTAGCTCCCCTCAGAGTAGATTGTTGCTTGAATATCTCCGTCAAGGTGTCGGGCAGGCAAAGATGGGAGTTTGGGAAAACAAGCTGGTAGCGCTGTCTTTGCAGAATTCCCCTGGCAACCACGTCAAGGCTGTGAGAACACAGAGAGCCCAAGGGCAGAGGGCATTGACTCATAAACTTTGGCGTTCACCTCCATTTGAAAGGTGGAAGACAGAGGGAACGGGGCTGGATAGGCAGATGGACAAAACCACACTAGAAGGCCAGGTCTGGTGGTGCACGCCTTTCATCCCAGCACTCCGGAGGCAGAGGTAGGAGGATTGCTGTGAGTTCGAGGCCAGCCTGAGACTACAGAGTGAGTTCCAGGTTTGCCTGGGGCTAGATCGAGACCCTACCTTGTAAACTCCCCTCCCCAAAAAAAAAAAAAGACACATATATGAGAGGAGACAAAGAGTTGCTTCCTGGAAGCCAAGGAGGAGACATTTCAAGAAGGAAAGTGCAGGGCTTGGATGCAATTCAGTGGTAGAGTTCTTGTCTATTGTCGTGGGTCTAGGGTTCAATTTCTAGCACTGAAAAAAAAATACAATATTGCAGAAATTAAGGTTATTTCAATTACTCTATTTAGTGTTTGAGATGGTGTCTCAAACTCACTATGTGGTTGTAGTTGACCTTGAACTTCTGATCCTTCTGCTTCCATTTCCCTGGGATTACAACCATGGGTTACCACGCCTAGTTTGGGCAGTGCTAGGGATTGAACTCAGGGCTTCCTGAATATAGGCAAGCATTCAGCTCACTGCCCAAAGCTAAGGTTAAAGATCGAGAAGAAGACCAGGAACTCTTGGAGTGACAACCACGACTGGGGGTGGGAGGATTTTTAGTTTTTTATTTTTTTGAGATAGGGTTTCACTCTAGCCCAGGCTGACCTGCTATTCACTTTGTAGTCTCAGGGTGGCCTTGAACTCACGGCGATCCTCCTACCTCTGCCTCCCGAGTGCTGGGATTAAAGGTGTGCGCCACCACGCCTGACAACAGAAGTTTAAATTTGATGGTATGGATTATTGTGGGATTGTTAGAGGTTGGCATAGGAGAAGAGGAGGCAGGAGGCACACAGACTTGTCAGAGCAAGGATGAGGGCATGAACCTGAGGTGATGGTCACAATCTTGAGGTTAAAGGTGACTCCTTCAGAGAAGACATGCCCAAAAGGATAACTGGAAGAAGATTATAAGGTACCTTGAAGAAAGTGTGGAGAAAATCTACAGAAGGAGGGGGAAGGGCTTAGCAACAAAGGATAGGGAAAAGGACGTAAAATCAGCCTTCTTGTGAGAAAAGAGGAAAAAGGCTGGACAAAGATTTCGAAGTTGGAAGAAGGGGGCCAGTGGAGTGATGACGTCACGACACGGACACGCATGTGGTGCCTGGGGTTGCTGGAAGCTGGTGAGGGACAGGGAAGTCGAGGGAGTCAATGACCAAAATCACGTCCTCAGGGAAGCACAAGTCAGGCTGTCCACTGTGAGGGAACGAGGGTGGGGCAGGGAGAGTCCAAGAAGTTCCT
Organism: Orientallactaga sibirica; assembly: GCA_036365145.1. Lineage (NCBI taxonomy): Eukaryota > Metazoa > Chordata > Mammalia > Rodentia > Dipodidae > Orientallactaga > Orientallactaga sibirica. The sequence goes on from JAEOAD010001030.1 coordinate 4,544,413, forward strand.
TTGAGAATTCTTTTTAAATTCCACAGGGAATGTGGCAGAGAGAATCCTTGTGAGTTAGCAATGGCTTCTCAGGCAGCTGGGTGCTCCTGGGTGAAGTCAGGGGCTGCGAAGTCTGGGGACCAAAGTGGAACCATTAGACTGAGATTGGATGCTTGTCTGAAATGCTGAGCCAGCTGTCTGGAGACTGATGGATCCATGGGCAATAAACGGTGCAAAATTGCAAGATGATAGAATTCAGAAGAAGTTGGGCTTGGTGGTGCATGCCTATAATCCCAGCTACTCCAGAGGCTGAGGCAAGTACAGACAAGTTTAAGGCCAGTGAAGTGTTTACTTAAAACAGAGAGTAAAAGAGGCCCAGAGGCCTGGGAAGATGGCTCAGTCAATAAAGTACTTACCTCACAAGCATGAGGACCCGAGCTTGGTCCCTGGTGTCTATAGTAAAATGCTGGGCGTGATGGCATCTACCCATAATTGCAGCACTGACTGGACAGGCAGAAGCAGGAGGATCCCAGGGGCTTGCTGGCTAGGCTGGTCTACTTACCCGGTGCGCTCCAAGGCTAAAGAGAGATCCTGTCTCATAGCCGGGCGTGGTGGTGCACGTCTTTAATCTCAGCACTCAGGATGCAGAGGTAGGAGGATCGCCATGAGTTCGAGGCCACCCTGAGACTACATAGTGAATTCCAGATCAGCCTGGGCTGGAGTGAGACCTTACCTCTAAAAACAAACAAACAAACAAACAAACAAACAAACAAACAAACAAACAAACAAGGAGATCCTGTCTCAAATCCTCTGCCTCCACATGCATGTGTACACAAGAGCACCTGCACACACAATTATGTACACACATACATATATGTACATGTATGTTAAAAAACAAACATTGCTGGGCAAGGTAGCACATGACTTTAATCCCAGCACTTGGGAGGCAGAGATAGGAGGATCACTGTGAGTTCAAGGCCACCCTGCAACTACATAGTGAATTCCAGATCAGCCTGGACTAGAGTGAAACCCTACCTCGAAAAACCAAAAAAAAAAAAGGGCTGGAAAGATAGCTTAGCAGTTAAGGCACTTGTTGTATTGGCAAAGTCAAAGGACCCAGGTTCAATTCTCCAGTACCCATGTAAAACTAGATACACAAGGTGGCACATACATCTGGAGTTCGTTTGCAGTAGTTAGAGGCCCTGGCACAACCAGTCTCCCTCTCTCTCTGTCTCTTCTCTCGCTCTCTGTTTGCAAATAAATCATATTTGTCTCCACTCAAAGGATACAATTATTTCCCACTTCTGAAGTAGTAGGCAGACATCTATGTTTAGGCTACCTCACTAGACCCTGTGTCTGCCCAGCTCTCTGTTTGGTTATTCTGCTAGATTCTCATGACATGATTTGTCCTCTTTCTTGGAAAATCGAGAGCATGCCTTTCCTGAGAGGTTGGCAAATCTCACCTGTTGTTTGTTCTGCACTGCACTCATGCCTACAGGATACATGGCTCCTTTAAGAAGCAAAGTTTGGCTGGGCATAGTGGCACACGCCTTTAATCCCAGCACTCAGGAGGCAGAGGTAGGAGGATCACTATGAGTTCGAGACCAGCCTGAGACTACATAGTGAATTCCAGGTCAGCCTGGGCTAGAGGAAAATCCTACCTTGAAAAAACAAACAAACCCCCAAAACGCCAACAACCCCTTCCCCCACAAAGAAAGAAGCAAAGTTGAATCATTACTGTCAGGCTGCCACGGGGCAGCAACAGCGGCCTTGGACTTCTGGCAATTTATGAAGTGTCCCAGTCCATGTGTCACGGAGTGGCATCCGGGGCCTCAGTGCCATGATGGCCATGCGCAGCCTCGATGACAGCGTGGACTAAGACGTGATGGAAATCTGAGATCGCCAGCTTACTTTGCACCAACCTGGAAGGGTTTATCCTGTACGTGACTCATGAGTGTGCTTGTGTAGTTCGAAGCCCTACTGGACTGCAAAGCAGCCCGAGTGGCCCTCGGGAAGCCACTAGAAGGTTTGGTGGACACTGGGTGGCCCTCTGGAAGCTCCTAGAAGGTTTAGGTGTACATTGACTTGTTGGTTACAGGCAGGAGCCTGTCATCTCAACACACTCCCAACACTGGGGAGGCTCACAGGAGGGTCACTGCACGTTTGAGGCCGGCCAGCTTGTGATACAGTGAGTTGTCAGGCCACCCAGGGCTATGAAGTTAAGAAGCTATCTCAAAACAAACAAACAAACAAACAACAACAACAACAAAAACCCACAACCAAAAAGAGACAAAGAGAGACTGGAGAGAGAATAAGAATGAGGCTGGCGAATGTAGATTAAGAGCACTGTAGTCAGGGCTGAGCTTGGTGACAAATGCCTGTAATCCTAGCACGTGGGAAGCTGAGACAAGAAGATCAGGAATTTGAGGCCAGCGTTGGCTACATAGGGAGTTTGAGGTCAGCTTGCGCTATATGAGACCCTGCTTTAAAGAACAAACAGGCGCCAGGCGTGGTGGCGCATGCCTTTAATCTCAGCACTCAGGAGGCAGAGGTAGGAGGATCGCCATGAGTTCGAGGCCACCCTGAGACACATAGTGAATTCCAGCTTAGCCTGAGCCAGAGTGAGACACTACCTCGAAAAACAAAACAAAACAAAAACAACAACAACAAACAGGGGTGGAGAGATGGCTTAGTGGTTAAGGTGCTTGCCTGCAAAGCCAAAGGACCCAGGTTTGATGTTCCCCAGGACCCATGTAAGACAGATGTACAATGGGGTGCACACATCTGGAATTCGTTTGCAGTGACTGGAGGCCCTGGTGTGCCCATTCTCTTTCTCTCCCTTTCTCTACCTGCCTATTTCTCTATCTCCTTCTCTCTTTCTCAAGTAAATAAATAAGAGGGCTGGAGAGATGGCTTAGCGATTAAGTGCTTGTCTGTGAAGACTAAGGACCCCCGTTCGAGGCTTGATTCCCCAGGACCCATGTAAGCCAGATGCACAAGGTGGCACGTGCGTCTGGAGTTCGTTTGCAGCAGTTGGAGGCCCTGGTGTACCCGTTCTCTCTCTGTCTCTCTCTCTCTGCTTCTCTCTCTCTCAATAACTTAAAAAAAAAAAAGACACAAAAATTAAAAGCCCTGTAATTGCGCTCCACAACGTGATCTGTAGCCCTCAGACTCATCGCTGTAAACTGGACACACTGCTGCTTACCTCATCTCATTACTGGGAAGATGCATAGATAATTGTCAAAAGGGCGATTATCACACGCCCCTCACAACATAATCACTGTTTTTAGCATTTCTTTCTCCCATTAGACTAACATCCTTATAGGTAGTGAGCAAGCACGTGTCCTCAGAGCTATGGTGATCATCAATAAATAATGGTTGAACGAGTGAAGTGTTGGACCTGGATGACTGTATTTACTGTTTATATGCCAGCTTCTCCATGCATATGATCTTCATAACAACTTTATGAGGGCAATATTTGAGGTTACATGACCTGCCTGGCCTTCCCTAAGTAGTAAGTAGTGGACTGACCTCTTACACACTACTCAGGACTTTCATGAGAGAAACATAGAGGCAGAGAAATATTTCATTAACACGGTCAAGTTTCAGGGGTGTCTGTCAGCCCCCTGGATATGAGGAAGAGGGCGGGTCACGTGCACCTCTCTAACAGTCTTGTATTTGGTTCTCCTGTTGGGGCGGTACATGAGTTAAGTAAAAATCATTTCACAACTGTTCATCCATGGGAGCATCGATTAGGCTTGACCCGAGCTCTGTGATCCCACTAGGAAAGTGGTAAGGAATGGTGGGGCTGGGTGGGTCCCAAGACCTGGAATGCTGGCTGTGGAGTTTCCTGCTCCAAGCCTGCTCACTCATGATTAATGGGCCAGTGGAAAATTCCTCTCTTGGTTTATTTTTTTTTCCCCTGAACTAGAACTCGATTTAGGAGCCATGAGTGCCCCAGGGTGATGCTTTCCTATTTGTCAGTATGTGGAGTTCTCCACCCTCACCTGGACGGGTGTCTCACATTGCAGCAAGACAAGGTGGAGATTGGGCTGGGCAGCTGCTCCCCAGGGTAAGGCCTAGCTGCTCTGGGGGAAGGGGCCCTGGGAACGTGGAGCTGTTCTTTTCCAGGTCCCTGTAGTCACCTTGCTCCATGGGGTATGGGAACTAGGCAGAGCTGAGCACTGTGCTTCCGTCACAGGAAGTGCGCTGTCCCTGCACCATTTTGGAAAGCGTGGGACATTTTCTGTCTTTAAAGAGCTGGATTCAGCCCCCACCCCAATTCACAGTGGCTAATTGTGGGATAGGGTAAAGGTTCTTTCTTTCTTCTTTTCTTTTCTTTTCTTTTCTTTTCTTTTCTTTTCTTTTCTTTTCTTTTCTTTTCTTTTCTTTTCCTTTCTTTTTTCCTCCTCCCTCCCTCCCTCCCTCCCTTCCCTTCCTTCCTTCCTTCCTTCCTTCCTTCCTTCCTTCCCTCCCTCCTTTCCTCTTTCTTTCTTTCTTTCTTTCTTTCTTTCTTTCTTTCTTTCTTTCTTTCTTTCTTTCTTTCTTTCTTTTGAGGTAGGGTCTCTCTCTCTAGCCCAGGCTGACCTGGAATTCACTATGTAGTCTCAGGCTGGCCTCAAACTCAGTGATCATCCTACCTCTGCCTCCCAAGTACTGGGATTAAAGGAGTGCACCACCATGCCCAAGTGTTCCTGTTTCTTCTTTCTTTCTTTTTTTTGCTTTTCTGAGGTAGGGTCTCACTCTAGTTCAGGCTGTAGTTTCAGGGTGGCCTTGAACTCATGGTGATCCTCCTACCTCTGCCTCCTGAGTGCTGGGATTAAAGGCGTGCACCACCACACCCAAGTGTTTCTTATTTCTTTACCGAAGCATGGCTTGCTTCAGTAACCAGAGACCCGAAGGTAAAGTTGGTATAGTGCGAGCCTCCCTTTCTGCTCACCGTTGTTCTTGGGGAGGAATGAGAAACTGGCTGTTTGTTTCCTATGGATGAGACCTAGTTTATGTTTACTTGGAAGCTATTATCGGTCCTTCAAAGCTCCTATCACAAACAAACAAACAAACAAACAACAAACAACAAACAAAGCCAACCCCCAACCAATCCCCAACCAACTGGATCATCTGAAAGTATGAAGGGTTTAATGTTTTGATCCATCTCCGATTTTGTCCTTTAATCATGTCTCTTGAATGTATCCTTGTTATCATTGAGAATCAGTGAATTATTTGCCTTTGGATAACATCTGGTCTGATTGTTTTGCATATGTATGTGAGTATTGTGTGAGTGTGGGTATTCATGTTTGTGTGTGGGGGTGCACATGTGTGTGCAGGTGCATGTGCACATGTGTGCACGTGCAGGTGGAGGACAGAGGTTGACCCTGAGCGTCTTTCTCAGTTGCTCGCCACCTTGTTATTATTCTTTGCGCACACATGTACATCTGCACGTGTGATGTGTGCATGTGTGCGTGTGGTGTGTGCATGTGTGCGTGTGGTATACATGTGTACGTGTGGTGTGCGCATGTGTGTGTGGTGTGTACATGTGCGCGTGTGGTGTGTGCGTGTGGGTGTGTCCTTGAGGAGTTTGTGCTCAACTATGGAGGCCGGAGTGGAACGTGGGTGTCCTCCTCCATACTGCTCCCTCCCATTCTTTTTTAAAAAATATATATTTTATTTATTTATTCATTTGAGAGAGAGAAAGAGGCAGTGAGAGAGAGAGCAAGTGAGTGAATGGGCCCACGAGGGCATCCAGCCACTGCAAATGAACTCTAGATGCATGTGCCCCTTGTGCATCTGGCTTACATGAGTCCTGAGGAATCTAACTCGGATCCTTTGGCTTTGCAGGCAAACGCCTTAACCTCTAAACCATCTCTTCAGTCCCCCCTCCCCATTCTTATTTAGGCCAGAGTCTCTTACTGATCCATGAGCTTGCTGTTTTTCGTGAACTCCAGCGCTTCTGGGCCTCTACTCTCCTGTGGGACTGGAGGTGACAACGTGCGGGCCACGCCGGGCTCTTCATGTGGGCCCTGGACATTGACCTTGAGTGGTTTCTCAGGCCTTCTCAGAACTGGTGCTTGCACAGGAAGTACTATTAGCTGCTGAGCCACGTTTCCAGCCCTCCACCTTTTTGGGTCAGGGCCTGTCCTCTCACTGACTTGGTATCTAGCCTGTCTCCTGGACAGCAAGCCCAAGGGGTCCTTGTGCCTCTTCTCCCCGAGCTGAGGTTACAGGCGGGAGCCTCCATGCTCCGCTTTTACTCCCTCGGGTCTTCTAGCTTGTGTGGCCGGCGTCTTCCCCGCCGAGCCATCTGCCTAGCAAGAGCTGTCTGTTGTCGTTGTTGAGTGCTGGGAATTCAACCCAGGCTTTGTGCATGCTCGCCAAGTGCTCTACCACTTAGCTACACCCCCAGCCCTCGTACCACCTATTCTCTACCACAGGGCAGACTTTCTTCTCTTGACTGCAATTGTTTTTCTTCCCATAAACTCCCTCCAGCATCTGTACTTGGGGCCCTGTGGTTAAGCTCTGCCTGGAAACGAGATACCTAAGAGATGGGAGAGATGAGGAAAGAAGCGGATCTATCTGATTCCTCTTCTGAATTTGTTCCTACTCAAACGCTTTTGTCCCACATTAAGGTCCTTCATGTACTCCCAGCTGTGCTTAGAATAAGATGAGGATTAGTTTTCAGATTCACACTGTAGTTCAAGTAAAACTGATTTGTGAACATCAGAAGGAATTATTTGCTTTGCAGAAAGATGCTTTGTTAGTGAAAAGGATTCACCATAGGATTACTTCCTTCAGCCAACTCCCCAGTGCAGCCCAATGTTATCGTTACAAAAGTTCAGTATGAATCCAAAGCGTGGGATTCTTTGCGGGAAGTAAGGCATACCTGCACTTGGTTCTCATTGTTACAATTTTAATTTGAGACAAGTCTTACTATGTTTCCAAGCTGGCCTCAAACTTGCCATTCCCAGTGTTAGCTTCCCTGTAGCTGGGATGACAGGCATGTTACTGCCTTGCTCAGCTTGTCTGTGTAATTACAAACTTAAAAAAAAATTTAGTTAATTTATTTATTTGAGAGAGAGAAAGAGGCAGAGAGAAAGAGAGACAGATAGAGAGAGGATGGGTGCGCTAGGGCCTCTAGCCACTGTAAACGAACTCTAGACGCATGCGCTTTTTTTGCTTTGTTTTCTGGGGGGAGAGGGAGAGAGAGAGAGATTAAGCACATCAGAGCCTCCAGCCATTACAAACGAACTCCAGGTGCATGTGCCACCCTGTGCATCTGCCTTACATGGGTCCTGGAGAATCGAACCTGGGTCCTGAGACTTTGCAGGCAAGTGCCTTAGCTACTAAGCCATCTCTCCAGCCCTGTAATTACAAACTTTAATACCATGGTTTCTTTTCTCCTTTCAATCATTTATTTATTTGTTTATATTTATTGTGACAAAGAATATTACTCTGTAACCCAGACAGGCCTCAAACTCCTATGCATTCTCCCACCCTCCTGCCTCAGTCTCCGATGTACTGGGATCACTCGTGTCACCATGCTGGTATTTATTTATTTATTTATTTATTTATTTATTTATTTATTTATTTATTTATTTTGAGATAGGGTCTCACTCTAGCCCAGGCTTAACCTGGAATTCACTATGTAGTCTCAGGGTGGCCTTGAACTCACAGCAATCCTCCTACCTCTGCCTCCCAAGTGCTGGGATTAAAGGCGTGCACCACCATGCCTGGCTATACTTACAGCATCATTCTTTATAATATAATACGAAGGGGCTTCTTAATTATGGTGATGCTAATGTCTTCTTGTGATAAATTAGAAGCCAGGAGCCTGGGATTCAAAGCTGGCTCAGTTTATTCCTAATTAGTGTCCTTGGTTTGGTCACACAGTCCTTGGACACTATTCTTCCTCTTCCATCTTAGCAGAAGTAGGGCCTGGAGAGCCCTTCTAGATCTCCTTTCCTTGTGCTTTGATCCCACTCTGCCATGTGGATAAGAAGCTAGGAATCTCTTGGGAGTTGTGCAAGAGATCGTGGAATTTCACTTTATCTGGTTGTAATTCTATTACTTTTAAAGCATGTCACAGGAAGTGAGAGGCAACAAACATTTCTACAAGATAGTAGTGTTTGGTGGTGACATACTTGCAGGGAGGGTTTTCAGAACTCAGTCTGGATTGTCCCAAGATAAGATAGCACGAACGTTCCCATTCTCCCTCTAGGAGCTGCACAGAAGTGGAAGTTGCTGTCCCCAAGACCCTGAACTTTCAAGCCTCTACAACTTCTTAGCTCTGGCTCCCATCACCTTCAAGATACAACACTTCTCTGTTCAGCACCTCAGTTTCCCTGTCTGTAAAATGGCACACTTGTCAGCTGCCAACTTGAATCACTGAACATTTGTGCAAAGTAGATGATTAGCAACTTTGCCAGCTGGAGGAAGATGACCTGGATGAAGAGTCCAGGGAGAGTCTATTTTCATTCTGCAGTGATTCCAGTAGTTGCACAGACGGACACTGGAAGAAGGGAGGCAGCTGGAGGCTGAATAAGTGACAGCCTTCAGGAATAATTCCAAATATACCGGCTTTGACTGCTTCTGGACAAATGTGCCCTTGACTCAAATGTCCAGTTGCTACATTGCCAGAGGACAGGAGCTATGGTCCTCTGAAAGTGCAGCCGAAGCCCAGTCTAACTGCTTGAGGTTCAAGTTCATTGATATGCGCTACACAGGACACATTGGCTGTGTATATTATCTGTTTCTCCATTTTTCTTTTCTCTCACTTTCTGCTCCAGCCCCCATCTTGTCTTTTGTCTGTGGCTCTCTTTTCTGTTCCTACTTCAGCGCCCCCCTCTCCCATTTGTGTGTTTGGTCAAGCAGGAAATAGGCCTGGCTTAATTTCGTTTCCAGCATTGACAGCTAAAAAAGTCACCAATCTCTGGATTGAGATGAACTGGGGTTAGAGAGATAGTTTAGCAGTTAAAGGCACTTACTTGGCAAGGCTTGCCAATCTAGGTTCAATTCCCCAGCACCCATGTAAACCAGATGCACAAAGTGGTGCGTACATCTGGCATTTGTTTATAGCTGCAAGAGGCCCCAGTGAACCCATTCATTCCTCCCCTCCCTCTCTCTCTCTTTCTCTCTGCTTACAAATAAATAAAAACAAGACAAAATGAACTATCTCAAGAATTACAATACTCAGATGTGTTTCAAGAATTATAACTCACGGGTCTGGTGTGGCTTGGCGTGCACAAAGCTGGGGGTTTAATCCCTAGTACTCTATACCGGGTTTGGTGGTGTGTTCCTGTAATCCAAGCACTCAAGAGGTGGAGGGCAAGAGGACCCGATGGTCTAAGGCCATTCTTGGCTATATAGTAAGTTGAAGGCCAGCCTGGGCTACATGTGACCCTGTCTCAAAAAAGATCATAATGAAGCTGGGCGTGGTGACACATGCCTTTAATCCCAGCACTCGGGAGGCAGAGGAAGGAGGATTGCAGAGAGTTCGAGCCCACCCTGAGACTACATAGTTAATTCCAGGTCAGCCTGGAGCAGAGTGAGACCCTACCTCGAAACCCCCCAAAATAATAAAATACAATAAATAAATAAATAAAATTAAAAAATAAAAACATAAAAAATATTATAATTAGAAAAAAAAAACCCAAAACAAAAAACCCCTCAAAACAGATCAACGAGTATGATAATTAAGCGTAGGGTCTTTCTTGGAGGGTAGATTTTATTTTTATTTTTTTTTTTTTTGGTTTTTCAAGGTAGGGTTTCACTCTAGCCCAGACGGACCTGGAATTAACTATGTAGTCTCAGGGTGGCCTTGAACTCCTGGCGATCCTCCTCCCTCTGCCTCCCGGAGTGCTGGGATTAAAGGCGTGCGCCACCATCCCCGGCTAGATTTATTTTTATTTTTATTTATTTATTTGAGAGCAACAGACACAGAGAGAAATAGTCAGATAGAGAGAGAGAGAATGGGTGCACCAGGGCCTCAAACCACTGCAAATGAACTCCAGATGCATGCGCCACCTTGTGCATCTGGCTTACATGGGTTTTGGGGAATCGAGCCTCGAACTGGGGTCCTTAGGCTTCACAGGCAAGTGCCTAACCACTAAGCAATCTCTCCAGCCCTGGAGGGTAGATTTACTCTACTCATCATGTTTGCCATCATGACTTTCTTTCCTTCCGGACGCTTCGGCTCTTTTTAAAAAATATTTTTCTTTGTCTTTTTAAAAAAATTATTTGAGAGTGACAGAGAAAGAGGCAGATAGAGAGATAACGGGTGCGCCAGGGCCTCCAGCCACTGCAAACGAACTCCAGATGCATGCGCTCCCTTGTGTATCTGGCTTACGTGGGACCTGGGGAATCAAGTCTTGAACCGGGATCCTTAGGCTTCACAAACAAGCACTTAACTGCTAAGCCATCTCACCGGGCCTTTATTTGTCTTTTTGAGAGATGGAGAGAGAGAACAAGCAAGCATGGGTACATCAGGGCATCTTGCCACTGCAAACGAACTCTAGAGGCATACGCCACTTTGTGTGTCTGGCTTTACATGGGTACTGGGCAATCAAACCCAGGCTGATAGGCTTTGCAATCGAGTGTCTTTCACTTCGACTCCATCCCCCTTTGATTCTTTTCTACAGTGCTGGAATCTGACCCAGGATCTTGCTTAGCAGGCAGCTTACCACTGAGCTATATTCGAGCCTCTTAAAAAACTTCTTAAGGGCTGGAGAGAGTGGCTCAGCAGTTAAAGGTGCTTGCTTGCAAAGCCTCACAGCCAGGGTTCGATTCCCCAGTACCTATGTAAAACGAGATACACAAAATGATGCCTGTATCTGGAGTTCATTTACAGTGGCAGGAGGCCCATGTAGGTCCACTCTCTCTCTCTACCTGCCTCCCTCTTCAATAAAATAAACAAACATTTTTGAAAAATGCTTTTTAAGTTGGCCAAGGTGGTGCAAGCCTTTAATCCCAGCACATGGAAAGCAGAGATAGGAGGATCACTGTGAGTTTGAGGCCATCCTGATACTGTATGGTTAATTCCGGGTCAACCTGAGCTAGGTTGAGACCCTACCTCAAAAAGCAAAAAACAGGGCTGGTATTTGCCTGCGAAGCCTAAGGACCTAGGTTTGATTCCCCAGTATCCATGTAAGCCAGATGCACAAGGGAGCACATGTATCTGGAGTTTGTTTGCAGTGTCTCAGACCCTGGCACACCCATTTTCTTTATCTGCCTCTTTCTCTTTTTCTTGCTTTCTCAAAAATAAATAAATTAATTAAAAAAAAATAATAAAAAAAAGCAGCCGGGCGTGGTGGCGCACGCCTTTAATCCCAGCACTTAGGAGGCAGAGGTAGGAGGATCGCTGTGAGTTCAAGGCCACCCTGAGACTACATAGTGAATTCCAGGTCAGCCTGAGCTCGAGTGAGACCCTACCTGGAAAAAACAAACAAACAAAAAGCAAACAAACAAAAGTTTAGTTTGAGACAGGACCTTGCTCAACTGCCCAGTCTATTCTTGACCTCACCTACAGCTCAGGAAAGCTTTGAGCTTGCTCTCCTCTTGCCTCAGCCTCCTAATCTCCTAGCTGAGGTCACAGGCTTGCAGCATCGCCCCTCTCCTACCTGTGTACTTCATGTCACTGCCGGCCTCTGTGCACACTCCTTTCTCGCATCTGAATTTGCCCCTTTCTCCAGAATTCCAGGACAGATGGGGGAGGTTTGGCTCTTTGGCATTCCCTCTGCTTTTTGCCACACCCTTCCCCTGAACAGCTCCCGTGAGTAGGTTCTTCTAATGTAACCCACTGTGCTGTAGAGCGATGGACCTTTCCAGAGGAGCTGGGCGTGTGGGGGCATTGTGCCATGTGGCGGGTTTACCGTCGTCAACCCAGGGTTCCTCAAGATACCTTTAAATGAGCCAGGAATGAAGCAAAGCTTCACACACCAACACAGTAGTAATTTCCTAAAAGAACCCTCGGTTTTGTTAGCTCATCCTCCTGCCCCAATTCAGACACTCGGGGACACGTGGAAGCTTCTAGACAGGTAGTTCTTCATCTACTTGTTTCTGTTTGAGACAGGATCTCACTATGCATCCCAGGCTGCCCTTGAACTTGTGGCAATTCTCCTGCCTCAGCCTCCTGCATGTTGGAATTAGGGGCTACCTTGTCCAGTTTGCTTCTGAAACTCTTTGCAGGAGTGCATTGAGGAGAGAGGAGACTTCCCTATTCCTCCACCTTCTCCTGGCGCATCCTTGAGAAATTCTCTTTCCTGTTGGGTCCAGTATAGAGACCAGATGTGTGTGTGTGTGTGTGTGTGTGTGTGAGAGAGAGAGAGAGAGAGAGAGAGAGAGAGAGAGAGAGAAGGTTTGTTTCCTAGTCTGGCTCAGATCGCCCAAGTCTCTGAGAGATCATCAGGCTCAAGAGCAAATGTGGTGTAGAAAGCTGAACACCCAACTGTGAGCTCCTGGGACAGGTTTCCAGCTCCCGGGGACCAGTGCTGGCCCTGAATATGTTCGTACTGCTGCAGTCCACTTGGGATGGGTTCTAGGCTTCCCTGGGCACTGGCAGGAGCAGATGTTAGCTACAACATGGGTACCAGGCTGCTAGAAGCGTGAAAGAGCAATTCAGAGTCCATTGCATTTCCCTAGTTAGACACAGTACAGATGAGTCTTCCTACCAAAATGGGTTGGTGGGAAGGCATAGAGGGAGGGTGTGGCTTGTATTCTTCACTCCAGTTTTTGGCAGAGGCCCTCCCTCTAAGCCACCCGGCCTGGGGGACCAGAGGGAGTGGCTGGGCACCTCCCTAGCCACCCACTCTCACTAGGAGGAAACAGGGTGTGGTAGGAGCACCTGCATCTGTCTCTTGCCTCAGGAGAAAAGCCAGAGACACCTGCTGGGGCTGCCCCCTCCCTCCCCAGGGAAGCGGGAGGGGCTACCTCGAGCTGCTGCATGCCCGCCCCAGGGGGCGAGCTGGGACTCAGAAGATGTTTGTAAAGGTTTAAAGGAGCCAAGCACAGACCTCAGGGTGCTGGCTGTTTCCCTGGGGAAACTTGGCCAGAATTAAGTGTGTGTGTGTGAGTGTGTGTGTGTGTGTGCCTGTGCCAGTGCGCGTGTGCGTCTGCGTGTGTGTGTTCTCCTATATCCCAAACTGGCCTCAAACTTGTTCTGTAGCTACCTCCTGCCTTTATCTCCCAAGTGTTAGGATGGCAGATGTGCATGGTACCATGTTCTGACTGCCTTGAACCCTTCTTTTTTTTTTCTTTTCTTTTCTTTTCTTTTCTTTTCTTTTCTTTTCTTTTCTTTTCTTTTCTTTTCTTTTCTTTTCTTTTCTTTTCTTTTCTTTTCTTTCCTTTCCTTTTCTTTCCTTTTCTCTTCTCTCCTCTCCTCTCCTCTCCTCTCCCTTTCTTTCTTTCTCTTTCTTTCTTTCTTTCTTTCTTTCTTTCTTTCTTTCTTTCTTTCTTTTTTTTGTTTTTTGAGGTAGGGTTTCACTCTAGTCCAGGCTGGCCTGGAACTCACTATGTAGTCTCAGGGTGGCCTCAAACTCACGATGATCCTCCTACTTCTGCCTCCAGAGTGCTGGGATTAAAGGCGTGCGCCACCACGCCCGTCTTCTTTCCTTTTCTTTTGGTTTTCTGAGGTAGGGTCTCACTCTAGCCCAGGCTGTCCTGGGATTCATTATGCAGTCTTAGGCTGGTCTCCCGCTCACAGTGATCCTCTTACACCTGAGTGCTGGGATTAAAGGCATGCACTACCACTCCAGGTAGAGAGAGAGAATGGGCACACCAGGGCCTCTAGTTACTGCAGATGAACTCCAGATGCATGCACCGCTTTGTGCTTCTGGCTTTATGTGAGTACTGGGGAATCAAGCTCTGGTCGTTTGGTTTTGCAGGCAAGCGCCTTAACTGCTGAGCCATCTCTCCGCCTCCTGGGCTCTTCCTTTCTGTAGTCCTGGCGACTGACTCAGGGAGCACATCCATGCTAGGTAGGCATGCAGCTTTACCACTGAGCTCCAGCTCCTTGTTCTGAACTTTCCACAGTTTAGGGAGGTTGCCCATCCTTTGAACAACAAACTGAAGAATGTCATTCTGGAAGAAAGAATTTCAGCAAACCGGTTGGAATTTGCCCCACGGTCTAGCCTGTTAGCTCTTTCTCGACCCCACCTTCATTCTTAGAGGCAGGAGAGCAGAAAAAACCAGAGGATTCATCCGGCTTGGACTTTCTAACCATCTTGACCTCTCCAAAGGTAGCTAATCTACCTATTGGGGAAAAGTCATGTCACTGGCTCGAAGAAAGTCCCCTATTTCCAACTAAGGTGCTGAGGAGAGCCGAGAGCATCTACACGCCTTCTGCCTGGCATTTGATTCCTGATCTCTGCAATTGACCCCACCTTGGCTTATCAGACCCAGTTATCTGATCTTGTTTTCATACATAAGCTATCAATTGTTCTCAGGTGTGTGCGTGCATGCGCGTGTGTGGAGGAGTGCACATATGTAAACTTAACTATGGAATTTTTACTTTTTTGGTTTGGTCCAGAGATTGAGAACTTGGAATAAATCCCATTTGTACCCTCCAAGATATCCGCAAGCAACTGTGCAGCCCATGAATTGTGCATGGCATGCAGAGAAGAGGGAAAGGTGGGGGCATAGCTACGTTGTCAGATGCCTGCTTACACACATGGAGACCTAGGTTGGATCTTCAGCACCACAGAAGTTGCATGTGATAGTGCACATCTTGATCTTAGCACTCAGGAAGTTGAGGCAGAAGTTCAAGGTCATCCTTAACTACATAGTAAATTCAAGGCCACAAAGAGGGGAGAAAGGAGGGCCGGAGAGATGGCCTAGCAGTTAAAGTGCTTGCCCGTGAAGCCTAAGGACCCAGGTTTGAGTCCCCACTTAAGCCAGATGCACAAGGTGGCACATGCATCTGGAGTACTTTTGCAGTGGCTAGAGGCCCTGGCATGCTCATTCTTTCTCTTTCTATCTGCCTCTTCCTCTCTCTCTCTCTCAAATAAATACTTTTTTTTTTTTTTGGTTTTGGACTAGATTGAGACCCTACCTTGAAAAATCAAACCAAACCAAACCAAAACAAAATACAGGGGCTGGAGAGATGGCTCAGCTGTTAAGAAGTGGCTAAGGCCTACAAAGCCTACCGACCAGAGTTTGATTCCCCAGTACCCACGTAAAGCACAAAGGGGCTCATGCCTTAGGAGATCTTTGCAGTGAGTGGCTAGAGGCCCTGGCAAGCCCATTCTGTGCATGCCTTTAATCCTAGCACCCAGCACTCCAGAGGCTGAGGTAGGGGGATAGCTGTGAGTTCGAGGCCAGCCTGAGGCTACATAGTGAATTCCAGGTCAGCCTGAGCTAGAGAAAGACCCTACCTTAAAAAAACAACAACAACAAACCATAAAAGCTGGGCTGGGGATGTGGCTCAGTTGACAGAACGCTTGCTTACCATTCAGGTCTAACACCCCAGCCCTGCATAAACCAAAGTATAGTGGCACATGCCTATAGCCCCTGTGCTTGGGAGGGAGGTGGAGGCAGAAGGGTCAGAAGTTCATGGGCATCTTTGGGCTCTGTAGCCAGTTCAAGGCCAGCTTGAGCTATATCAGACCCTGCCAAGCAAAAAAAAACAAACAAACAAACAAACAAACAAACAAAAAAAAAACCAAAAAGGACATCACATCTTTAGCACACACAGAGAGAAAAGCTTTCCTTTATGCTTAAGAAACTTGTGTTCTTGTGATGTGAACCCTTGAAGGCCTTGGGAAAGAGGCTACTGACACGGGCTTCCATGACAGGAGGAACTCAAGGCTGCGGGAGAATCCGAAGGGAGCCAGGTTGGGTATAAAGCTGGCCGGGAGCAAGGAGTCACCTCCGAAGACTCCTTCTTATCCTGCGCAGAATCTCAGACATCAAAGAGAACTCATGTCAGCCGGGAATCAGATGCCTCTGTGGGATCAAATACTGCAGGAGGCTCCAGCCCAGGTAGCCACGACTATCATCTAGCCATTATCTGATGCTGGCAAGGGGCAGCTCGGGCTGACTCCCCTGAGAACGATTGAGGGCATTCCCCACGCAGTTCTGGGAGGTTATCTCCATGCTGAACGTGCAGTCGGGCTTTCTGCAAATAATAATCACCACCATTAGCAAAGACACCCACTGCTTCCCCATCACAAAGTTCTCTCTCTCCAGCCTCAGATCTGTACCATCTCTGAGGACGGAAGCAGGACTCTGGTGCCCCACGACTCTGATCTGGGAGATAACGCCACCAGTTCACTGTGCTCAGGTGTGGCTCGGAAGGCACCCATGCTGAGACGCAAGTTGTGCACGGGAATGACAACCTTTAGATGTCCAGGTCTTGGCAGCTTCAGCATCTCTAGAAACACAAGTTTGAAAATGCCCACGCGCAGAGCAGTGAGCACCAGCCTTTTTCAGTCTTCTTGGCTTTGAACTGTGACCTGGGAGTTACGTCTCTCACTCCCTGGGGAGGGTCTCATCTCCTCTTCTTTCCCCTCTTCTTCCTCAGCCACCTCCTCCACCCTCCAGAGGGATGAGAAAAATAAAGCAAAACAAAACAAGTATAGCTTAGGGGTTTTGTTTTGTTTTGTTATGGTTTGGTTTGGTTTTTGCGAGGTAGGGTCTCACTCTGGTCCAGGCTGACCTGGAATTAACTATGTAGTCTCAGGGTGGCCTTGAACTCTCAGCGATCCTCCTACCTCTGCCTCCCCAGTGCTGGGATTAAAGGCGTGCGCCACCACGCCCGGCTGTTTTTCTTTTTTGGTTCTTGAGATAGGGTCTCACTGTAGCCCAGGCTGAGCTGGAACTCACTATGTAGTCTCAGGGTGGCCTTGAACTCACAGCAATCCTCCTACCTCTGTCTCCCGAGTGCTGGGATTAAAGGCGTGTGCTGCCATGTCCGGCAAGACTTTTCTGTTTCAGTACAGGAGACTGAGCATCAGGCCTTGCTCATGAGAGACAAGCGCTCTCCCAATGAGCTATATCCTCAGCCTTCTTTTTGCTTTCCATTTTAAATAAATGTTTTTATTTATTTATCTGCAGAGAGAGAGAGAGAGAGAGAGAGAGAGAGAGAGAGAGAGAGAGAGAGGATGAGTGTGCCAGGGCTTCTAGCTACTGCAAACAAATTCCAGATGCATGTGCCACTTTCTGCATCTGGCTTTAAGTGGGTGCTGGGCAATCAAACCCAGATCATTAGGCTTTGCAGGCAAGTGCCTTAACCACTGAGCAATCTCTCCAGCCCCTTGCTTTTCATTTTGAGACAGCATCTTTTCTCCCAAAGTTGTCCAGGCTTGCCATGAACTCACTTTGCAGCCCAGCATGATCTTGAATTTGTAATCTTCCTGCTTCAGCTTTCCCAGGACCTGGGATTACGATCCACACCACCAGGCCCGACTCACCATAGGCTCTTGTACATCTGGGGAAGTCTTCCAAACGTTCAGGCATTAGAGAGGCTCTCCAAGTGGCGAGGGTCAGTGACAGGTGGACGTTGTTGTCCTTTGTGGGGAGGCGTTTGGTGTGGAAGCATCACTTCCGGTGAAGCCTTGTATGTGTTGTCTGGTGGCCTTATCATTAGCCCTAAGTGACAAAGCACCGGAATCCCGGGTTCCCAGATCCCTGCTGCCTCCTCTCCCACCGCATCAGCACCGGGTGTTGCAAGGAGAGCCAGCCACTCGAACATTCTCTGGCACACTTACTTTGGTAACCATGGGGAGCGTGGGCTCCTGAGTTGGGAGGGGCTGCGGCTGGGAGTGGTGGCCCTGCGTGGCACCTGTGGACTGGTGTGACGTTGGGTTAGTGCAGAGTGTTTTGGTGTCAGACGGCTGTCCCACTTGCCAGCTAAGTGACTTCGGACAAGTCATTTGACCTTGGTCAGCTTCACTTTACTGAAACTAAAGAAAACCACATCTCTTGGGGATTCGGGGAGAGTGGAAGGCAATGGCTTGTAGCTTACTTCTTTGTATGGTATTTGACATTTTGTAAGTGGTCAATAAACAGTAGCCAAATCCTTAATCCCTACTGCAGCAGACTCTTCTTACCCCCTGGCTCCATTACTGGTCAGCTGTACCTGACACGACTGAGAGAGGTTCGTAGCTTGGGGCTGACATTCATCTGGAAGTGGCACAGGATATGTGGAGCGGAGCCACAGATACAGACAGTGAGGGAGAGAGGGAGACGAGGGAAGGAAGAATTCCCTTTTTAATTTTAGTTATTTTAATCCCCACCTCAGTTTTCCAACATTCCCTGAAGCTTAGCAATGTGACATACCAAATTTTAAAAAAATGTTTTTAAACGTTTTTTATTGACAGCTTCCATAATTATAGACAATAAACCATGATACTTCCCTCCCCTCCTCCAGTTTGTCCTTAACAAATCAATTCACCATCATATCCCCTCCCCCTCTCAATCAGTCTGCCTTTATTTTGATGTCATCACCTATTATGAGGGTCTTTATGTTATGTAGCACCAGGCACTATGAGGTCATGAATATCCAGGCCATTCTGTGCCTGGACGATTGCATTGTACCCAGTCCCACCCTTCCTTTGGCTCTTACATCTTTTTTTTGCCACCTCTTCCACAACAGACCCTGGGCTTTGGAGGGTGTGATAGAGATGTTTCAGTGCTGAGCACTCCTCTGTCACTTCTCAGCACTATGGTGACTTTTGAGTCATCCCCGAGGTCACTGCCATCTGAAAAGAGAAACTTCGCCAACCGAAAGTGAGAGTAGCATTAACATATGGGTATGAACGTTAAGAAAAGTGCTTACAGGGTAGTTTGGTGGGCACAATATATGCATTTAGCCAGACACCAGCAGGCGTTACACTCCTGGGGCTCATGACTTCCCCCGTCATAGGCTTTTGACTAGTTTTCAGCCACTTTGTTCCTTTGGGGAGACTCTTGGGAACATATGCCTCTTGTGTATTTCATTTCTGTCACATCCTCTCAAACGTCACATTCACATCCCCTTTCCTCCTCACTCAGGGGCTTTGGGATTAAAGCTTTCCAGTGCAGGGGTGCTCTGTAAGCACTTGATTGGGCCCACATTCTTCCAGCTGGTGAAGACTCGCTCTCCCCTTTCAAGCCAACTAGCAGTTATTTGTAGCCCTTCTCAGCAGGAAACGAATCATTATTCGAGACTGAAATAGATGTAGGATCTGAATTCCAACTTGAGCTTACCTGATTACCAAGCCTGGGCTATTAAAATAATCAAGAATTGTCATGAGGGCTGGAGAGATGGATTAGCATGTAAGGCGCTTGCCTGGAAAGCCTAAGGACCCAGGTTCGATTCCCCAGGACCCATGTAAGCCAGATGCCCAAAGGTGGTGCATGTGTCTGGAGTTTGTTTGCAATGACTAGAGGCCCTGGCATACCTGTTCTATCTTTCTCTCTCTGTATCTCTCTCTTTTAAATAAATAAATAGAAAACCATATTGCTAAAAAAAAGACCTGTCATGATAATAATAGCTTATAATTGCTTTCATTCTGACAAGGGTTAATTCAAGAAAAGAACAAACAAGCAAACATTCTTCCGAATTCAGTTCTTGAGGCAGGAGAGACATTGGGAGACTTAAGCATTCAGGATTGCATTTTCTCCTCTTGTTCGCTTGGGGACAAGGTTAGGATACTCTGTCACAGGAAGGTCTTAATTCTGTTCTGGAATATGGTCTTGTTTTCAGCCACACTGCTATTCAGCATTTGGTGTGGCAATATTTCTGAGTTATAAATGTTAACCACTCCGATTCCTTTTAGAATTTTATTTTCCTTTCCTTTCCTTTTTCCCTTTGGTTTTGGGCATATGCGTGCTAGGCATGTGCTTGGCCATGGAGCCACATCTTTAGCACCAAGGTACTCTTTTTGAAACAAAGACTTGCTCTGTGGGCCCGAGTGGCACTGAAGTCACTAAAAGTAGAACAAGCTGGCTTTGAACTCTTGGGGGATTCTCCTGCCTCTGCCTCCCAAGTGATAGGATTACAGGTATGTACCATCATGCCTTGTTCCTAAGATTTTTCTTTGACACACAAAATATACTTTCTCTCTTTTTTATAAAATATTTTATTTTTATATTTATTTATTTGATATATAGAGAGGGAAACAGAGAGAGGGACAGAGAGACAATGGGCATGCCAGGACCTCCAGCCACTGCAAACAAACTCCGGATGCATACGTCCCCTTGTGCATCCTGGAGAATAGAACCTGGATCCTTTGGCTTTGCAGGCAAACACCTTAACAGCTAAGCCATCCTTCCAGCCCTGCTTTCTCTCTTTTTACGCATAAGAAATATATACTTTGTGATGTTTAGATTAGATGTGTCAGCTATTATCTCAGATTTCCCTTCCTGCCAAGAAATCTTATCTCAAAGTTACTGTCATTCAATTCTTAAGTCTTGTGTAAAACTCAGTAAAAATACTTTCCTTCAATTTGTCGTCCTTTCTCCATCAGTTCCTGATTCCTCTCTCTGTCTTATCTCTGTGTCTTCATGCATGCTGTGTGGAGTGTTCTTACCACATCTTCAGCAGCCCAGATCCTCTCTGGTCCATGCAGACCCGAGCAAGGAGGAGCTGTCCAGAAGTGACTTTCCGCCTCATTACTTTGTGCTTTCACCACAGTTCCTCTGTTACAGCTCACAGGGACAGAGGGTCCCCTGTCTTTATAATAATCCCCAATATGGGGCTGGGAAGATGGCCTAGCACTTAAGGCACTTGTCTGCCAAGCCAAAGAACCCCGGTTTGATTTCCCAGGACACCACGTAAGCCAGATGCACAGGGTGGCATGTGTATCTGGAGTTTGTTTGTAGTGGCTGGAGGCCCTGGCGTGCCCATTATCTCTCTCTCTTCCTCCCTTAATTTCAAATACATACATAAATAAAAAAATGTTTTTAAAAATCACCAATATGGTTTCTAATCCTATTACTGAAAATACAAATCCCTAACAAATCTCAAGTACACCATGTTGCATGGGAAGTGTGGTTCTGTTCTGTGCTGATCATGGTTGGAAGCTGTGTTCGGTGATGAGGGATCATGAATGTTCTTTCAGAGAATTTGAGTCATAGAGCTTTCTGCCCAGCAAATCAATCAAGGCGTCTTGCTTCACACCTTTGCCTGTGAGACTGGAAGTACTGAGCCTCACAGTCATGTGCTGAGCTGTGGCTCAATCTGGCCAGTTCTTAGTTTTGTGACTGACTGAGTACTCCATGTACCTTCAGGTTTTCTTTTTTTTTTTTTTTTTATATATATTTATTATTATTTATTAGAGACAGAGGGTGGTGGAAGATAGAGAGAGAATGCATGTGCCAGGGCCTCTAGCCACTGCAAATGAACTCCAGATGCATGTGCCACCATGAGCATCTGGCTTTCGTGGGACCTGGAGAACTGAACCTGGGTCCTTAGGCTTCGCAGGCATGTGCCTTAACCACTAAGCCATCTCTCCAGCCCTGCTTCAGGTTTTCTCATGTCTCCCTTCTTTTTTTCCCTTCTCTTTCTTAAATCTCATTCAGCTAGGAAGCAATGGATCAGTCAGAAGTGGAGAGCAGTATGTGATTAATTGGCTTTAAAATGCCCTGTGTGATTTTTGTTTTGTGTTGAGACAGAGTCTTGCTAGTGTTAGCTAGCTTGGTAGTCACAGTGTGGCCCAGGCTGGTCTTGCCTCAGCCTCCTGCATCCACTACCATGCCTGGTGCCATATGCATTTTCCATATGCTCCAAGACTGTATCTAGTGAATAAGAAAATGAACCCCATGGCAAGCCCACCTTTTGTGCATTTCTTTCTTCGTTTGTGGTCTCTATGTGCAGCTGTACTCAATATGAGCCAAGAGAACTCTGACAGTATTGAATGAGAGCACAACTCCTGCCCGCAGCACGTTGGTGCAGACCTCTTCCTCCCCACCCTTACAAAACAAGAATTTAGACTAAGAAGGCTCTGTACTATGCTGGTTTACACACTCAGGACCAGACACTTGCAACTTTGAATTCTGGCCCAGAGGCTGACTGGCATGTGGGCAACACCCTCAACATCTCCCTCAGTTTCCTCACCTGTCAAATGGGCATTAGAACTGCAGTCACTGGGGTAGGGCTGGGCCTTAATTAGCTAATAATTGTCAAGGGCTTTGAAGAGACTCAGTTTAAGGGAAGTATTGTTATTACACGAACCGATCATTGGGCAGCTGGCCCCGAGGGAACTAAGGATGGATCTGGAGTCACCTCTTCCCACATTCACAGAGGCTGAGCTTCAAAACACCAGGGCCCTGGGGAAGAGTGACACACGATGGCACATGGATAGACCACCACCTGCAGAATGCAGCCCCCCCCCTTTTTTAAATGTAGAACAACAAGAAGTGATGCTGAGTTCTGTCCAGGGCGGAGATGGGGACCAGGCAGTTGGCTGGGGACAGACGGTGGCAGGTGGCTCTGATCTTTGAAGATGTACAGCATTCACTGTTCAACCAGGGTGCCTGAAAGTGGAACAGGAGCAGCCGCTGTCCTCAAGGATTTTATAGTCTCGATGCCACAGGGACATTTATTTGTATTTACCTATTCCCCACTCCGAAGGACGACAACAAATAGACAAAGGAAAGGAAGTTTTAAAAGCAGGAAATTCCTGAAATTCAAGTATGAAGATAAACTCTGACATGGTTTTATTTTTGAATTTTTTTCTTTTTGAGGTAAAGTCTTGCTTTAGCCCAGGCTGACCTAGAATTCCCTATGTAGTCTCAGGGTGGCCCTGCACTCACGGAGATCTACCTACCTCTGCCACCCGAGTGCTGGGATTAAAGGCGTGCGCCGCCAAGCCCTGCTAAAGTAAATTTTTTATATTACAAGAGAATTGTGGATTTATTTTGGTAATTTAAAAAAAGCCCCAGGGAAGGTTTTGGGGGCATGTGCCTATGTTTCTAGCTACTTGGGAGGCTGAGGCAGTGGCATGGTTTGAACCCAGGAGTCTGGTACCAGGTGAGGTGACATAGTGTGACCCTATCTCAGAACAACAATAAGAAGTACAAAAAGTGCAGATGAAACTCAGAGGACAAAAAAGTCAGGCCTGGAGAGATTGCTAAGTGGTTAAGGCATTTGCCTGCAGAGCCAGAAGATCCTGGTTCAACTCTCCAGGACCCACATAAGCCAGAGGCACAAGAGGGCTCACGTGTCTGGAGTTCATTTGTAGTGGCTGGAGGCCCTGGTGTGCCCATTCTCTCTCCCTCCCTCTTTCTCTTTCTCTCTCTCAAATAAATAAATAAATAAATGTAAAATAAAAATAAGCCACAATTCTCTGATTTTACTGTCAATATTTTTTATTTTTATTTATTTTTTAAGATTTAAAAAAAGTTTATTTATTTATTTGTTTATTTGAGAAGAGAAGGACAGAGAGAGAGAGAGAGAGAGAGTGAATGGGCACACCAGGGCCTCTAGCCACTGCAAATGAACTCCAGATGCATGTGCCACCATGTGCATCTGGCTTATGTGGGACCTGGAGAATCGAACCTGGGTCCTTAGGCTGCACAGGCATGTGCCTTAACTGCTAAGCCATGACTCCAGCCCTTACTGTCAATGTTTTGATATATGGCCTTTCAGTTTCTTTTTTCCTCATGAGCTCATATGTTTTGAGCATAAACAGATTCCTCTTCCTTGCAACAGCAGCTGAGAGTGACCATTCCCTCCTCCCTGGAAGCAGGAAATGCTTCCCTGGGGACAAGTGGCCTACGGAGAGCCCAGGCCTCACAAGTTTCAGCTGCCTTGCCCGGGGCTCACTCTGCAGCCGGAGGGAGCAGATACCCTCACCTTTCTCTTCATCCCTTTTGTTACTGATTCTTTTCTTTCTTTCCCTATTTGCCCAGAGAACAGTCCTGTCCACCTCTGACCTCCATGTGGAAAGACTGGCCCTATGTCAT
This sequence comes from Orientallactaga sibirica, assembly GCA_036365145.1. Classification (NCBI taxonomy): domain Eukaryota; kingdom Metazoa; phylum Chordata; class Mammalia; order Rodentia; family Dipodidae; genus Orientallactaga; species Orientallactaga sibirica. The sequence continues at coordinate 4,568,266 of JAEOAD010001030.1, forward strand.
TCAAGGCCAACAGCTAACATGGTGGGTCCTCGGAGCCTCCTTGTCTGCACACTAGAGGCCTCGGAATGACCACCCGCTCCAGTAGCGCCAGCTCTGGAATGGAAGCCCATTTCTTCTCTGTTGACTCATCTTTCCAGCCAGGCAACCATGCTCATTTCCTTTTCTCTGATTTCACACATTTTCTTGGAATTCTTTCCTCTCCTTTCTTTTCCTTCCTGTCTTTTCTTTTTAGTTTTTTGGTTTTTCGAAGCAGGGTCTCACTTTAGCTCAGGCTGACCTGGAATTCACTATGTCATCTCAGGGTGGCCTTGAACTCACGGTGATCCTCCTACCTCTGCCTCCTGAGTGCTGGGATTAAAGGCGTGCGCCACCATGCCTGGCCCTTCCTGTCTTTTCAAACTGGCATATTGGCTCAGGTAGCATATCTACTTTTCCCAAACACATAAGTCTGATAGATGAATCTCTGCAAAACCCTTGACACACTCATTCAAGAAGCTGCTATTGTCCAAGGTTGAGGCAGAGCTTTTTTAAAACAGGGTCTCATGTAGCCCAAGCTGACCTTAAACTTGCTCTGGAGCTGAAGTTGACCTTGAACTTCCGATCCTTCTCCTGCCTCTCCTTCCTAAATGTTGGGATTACAGGCTTCCACCATTGTGCCTGGCCAGCTAAATATTAAGGGTGACTTCTGGAACATCATATCTATATCTATTGTTAAAGAATGAATTCATACAAAGTTTTTTTTTCTTTTTGAATGAAGGAGTCATTGTTAAACAAGATCACATTCTAGCATCTCTTGTATCTAACTTTTCAAGGTGTTCTTTTTAGGTGGGTTAGCTTTTCTACAGTAATACCTATTAATGCACAAAGGAATGTTTTGACATAAGTCACACACACACACACCCCTAATCCTTTTTTCTTTCTTTCTTTCTTTCTTTCTTTCTTTCTTTCTTTCTTTCTTTCTTTTTTTTTTTTTTTTTGGTTTTTCGAGGTAGGGTTTCACTTTAGCTCAGGCTGACCTGGAATTAAGCATGTAGTCTCAGGGTGGCCTCGAACTCACAGCGATCCTCCTATCTCTGCCTCCCAAGTGCTGGGATTAAAGGCGTGCGCCACCATGCCCCACCTTTTTTTTTTTTTCTTATTGTAATATTGGGACTTCAAGTCAGGGGCTAACATGCAGCTCCATTCCCACTATTTTATTCTTTTAATCCATATTTATTTCCACCAAATATCCTTATTCCAGTTCTTTACTGAGAACTCATTGTACATATTTACTCTGGGCTTTCTGTTTTCTTTTTACCACCTTAGTGGTCGCACACAAAGCTCGGTTTCCGGAAGTTCCCTCACATTTTATGAGGCGGATACTTTTTTTGGTGGGGGGGGGAGACATGAATCTTTGGAAAATACTCTTTTTTTAAAAAAATTATTTTTTTTATTTGAGAGAGAGAAATAGGCAGGGAGAGAGAGAGAGAGAGGGAAAGAGAGGGAGAGGGAGAGGGAGAGAGATAGAAAATGGGTGCACCAGGGTCTCCTGCAGCTGCAAATGAACTCCAGATGCATGCGCCCTCTTGTTCATGTGGCTTATGTGGGTTCTGGGGAATCGAACCTGGATCTTTTGGCTTCGCGGGCAAACACCTTAAACACTAAGCCATTTCTCCAGCTCCAGATACTTTTATCATTACTGTTTTTGGTTGCTTTGTTTTGTTTTTCAAGGTAGGGTCTCACACTGGTCCAGGCTGACCTGGAATTAACTATGTAGTCTCAGGGTGGCCTCGAACTCATGGTGATCCTCCCACCTCTGCCTCCCGAGTGCTGGGATTAAAGGCATGCACCACCACGCCCGGCCCACTTTTATCATTACTTTTTGTTGGGAACCCAAGACCTTGCACATGTTAGGCAAGTGCTCCACTCCTGAGCACACTCTCTCCCCTATCAGTACATTCTGTCGAAGATTACCAGTGACACAGAGCTGTGCCAGGACAGAGCCAGGACTCAGCCCAGGCCCAGGCCCTTGGCTTTGGCCATCTCTTACTCTGGAATCTGAGGAATCCTTTAGTCCAGCCTTATCATCGTTCAGATGAGGAAAGGCCTTAAGAAACGAATACTTCTTTTAAGTTCCATTGCAAAATGTCCTTCCTGGGTGGACCTAAGACCCAAGACTTGAGATTCTTTCTCAACTGTTGTGATTTTAGAATAATTTATGCTGTGTATCCCCTGCCTGGAATTGGCCCTGTGTCTGTCTGACCGCCTACGACACGGCAGAGGGCCACCGATAATGTCTGGTACAGTTGACGCTCCATCCTAACTACTTTTCGTCACTGCTCTTTGTTCCAAGGAGTCTCTTTAAAGTGAGGTGGCGTAACAAATAATGACCTCTTTCTTTTCTGCTTAATGATACGACCCTTTGATCCATTATTTTAATAACAGACAGTCACACAGAGATAAGACTTCAGTCAAATACAGGGAACACTTGCTTGCTGGCTTTTCTTTTCTTGGGGGCATCCCCAAAACATGAAGTCCCTGGAAACCCAGGGGATGAATGTCCCTGGGGTTCCCTGACTTGAAGTCCTGGGGCTCTGGAGGACAGTTGTCACTGTCATGGTTTCTCCTTCCTGGCTTCCCCCTCTTTCCTTCAGGTGCAGCCTGGTTTGAGGGATGTGTTGTTTGTGAAGGTTGATGTTCAAGGAAGGACCCTTTCAGGCCTGGCCTTTCTGGTTTGGGGGACAGGAGGTGACAATTTAAGCCTCAGCTGATAGAGTCCTGACAATCATGGGACCAGCTTCCCTTTGGATTTTCTTATTCTATTTCCTTTTATGTCCAAACAGTTAACCTTCTCACTCCTTCCATACCAGGAAGACAAATAAATGGCTTTGAAGGGAGTCTGGGCCCAAGTGTCCTCCAGCTGGCTTGCTTCAGCCAGTACGAACAGTGCTGGTTTTTTTTTTTTTTTAAACTTTATAAGGCACATGCTCCCCCGCCCCCCACGCTGTTATCAGCACATTGACAAGTGCCCAGTCACTTCACGGGTTAGTTCCCTTCATTCTTCCAGTTCTTCTCGGTCTTCCCTTCCCTTCCCTTCCCGTCCCTCAGGCCAGGGTGATGAGTCAGTTCAGGCCCCTGGTGGGGAGAACCTACTTTAACCAGCCCTGAGCACTAATAATTCCTGCCTCTGAGGTAATTTGGATCTGTCTTCCTTGGCCACCGCAGGACGGATTCCCGCCAGTTTTTACTAGGGATTTTTTTTGTTGTTGTTTTGAGGTAGGGTCTCACTCTGACCCAGGCTGACCTAGAATTAACTCTGTAGTCTCAGGGTGGCCTCGAACCCAGGGCAATCCTCCTACCTCTGCCTCCCGAGTGCTGGGATTAAAGGCGTGCGCCACCACGCCCGGCTTTTCTAGGGATTTGCATAGAACGCTCACAGCTATCTCCCGTCCTCTAAGGAGCACTGGAGCAATGTTGTTTTGGGGGAGTAACTAGTATGCATATGACACATGACACATGACACTGGGCATGGCACTGTTTATAGCGTTTCATTTTCCCTCCATCATAGTCCTCAAAGATGTAACTGCATGCACAAAAGGAAACTCAGCCATGGAGAAATTAAGGAACTTGCCCAAAGTTACGCAGTAAAGGACAGACTAAGCTTCAATTCCAGGACTCCTGACTCCAGATCAAGCCTCTCCTATAATTTCATATTGCCATGACCATGCTGAATTAACTGATCTCCCTACTTTTCCAAATATGTGGGGGGTCCCTTTCTCTCTCTCTCTCTCTTTTGTTTTTGTTTTTCGAGGTAGGGTCTCCTTCTAGCTCAGGCTGACCTGGAATTTACTCTGTAGTCTCAGGGTGACCTTGAACTCATGGTGATCCTCCTACCTCTGCCTCCTGAGTGCTGGGATTAAAGGCTTGTGTCACCACGCCTGCTGGTCCTCATTCTTGAGCCATCTTTTCAGTCCACAAGACCATGCGGGTTTTTTTTTTTTAGTCTCATGGTTCTTGAACTCACAGCAATCCTCAGCCTCCTGAGTGCTGGAATTAAAGGTGTGTGCCACCATTCCTGGCTTGTTTGGTTTTTAAAATACTTTTATTTACTGAAGAGAGAGGGAGGGAGGAAGAGACAGAGAGAATGGGCATGCCAAGGTCTCCTGCCACTGCAAACTCCAGAGGCATGCTGCACTTTGTGCATCTGGCTTTATGTGGTCACTGGGGAATTGAATCCAGGCGATCAGACTTTGCAAGCAAGTGCATTTAACCACTGCACCATCTCTTCAGCCCAAGGCCATGTTTTGACAGGAGTCTCTCTACTTTGACAGGAGAGAGGATAAACTCATTCCTGAGCTTGCTTCGGCTGGCAGAGATGTCTCACTCTATGGGCTGAGGAAGGGACAGAGGAGTGCTCAGCACCAAGACATCTCTAAAACCCCTTCCAAGGCTCAGGGGCCATTGCGGAAGAGGGGGCCGTAACAATGTGAGCACCAAAGGGAGGGTAGGACTCCTTACAATGCACTCTTCCAGACACAAAATGACCTGGATATCCATGACCTCACAGTGCCTGACACACTTATACAAAACCTTCATAACAGGAGGAAAAGAGATGACATCAAAATAAAAGAAAGTTTAACTGAGAGGAGGAGGAGATATGAGGGAGGCTGGATTTATGAGGGGGAAGGCAGGATGGGGAGGGAATCATCATGGTTTATTTTCTATAATTATGGAAGCTGTCAATAAAAAAAAGTTTAAAAAAATTAAAAGAAGTGGTACTGTGGGGCTGGAGAGATGGATCAGCAGTTAAGGCGCTTGCCTGCAAAGCCTAAGGACCCACGTTTGATTCCCCAGTACCCACATAGAGCCAGATGCACAGGGTTGCACATGCTTCTGGAGTTTGTTTGTTGTGGCTAGAAACCCCGTGTGCCCATTCTCTCTCTCTCGCTCGGTTTCTCTCTCTCTCAACACTCTCTCAAATAAATAAATACATAAATTAATTAATTTAAAAAGTGGTACTATGGTTTACCTAAACTTAGCTTCCCTTTCCATAGGATTTAGGAATATTAACCTATTTATAAGTTTAAAAAATATTTTATTTACTTTTTATTTATTTATTTGAGAGAGAGAAAGAGAGGCAGACGGAGAGAGAGAGAGAGAGAGAGAGAGAGAGAGAGAGAGAGAATGGGCACCCTAGGGCCTCCAGCCACTTCAAATGAACTGTAGACTCATGTGCATCTGGCTTCCATGGGTCTTGGGGAATTGCAGTGAGGTTCTTTGGCTTTGCAGGCCAACGCCTTAGCGCTAAGCCATTTCTCTAGCTCTACTTACAAGTTTTCAGAGGAGGGTGAGTGAGACAGAGTTTTCTTCTAAGTAGATAGTTGAGAATCCTAGGTTGGAAGGCCTCACAGGCATGCTCAGTTTATAGATGAGCAAACGGAGCACCAAGAAGCAAAATGGCTTGTTTGACACCGAGAATCCAGGGGACCTAGGAACCTGGATTGTCTGTAGTGTTGTGACATGTCTATTTCCCGTCTGTGTTGCTTTGATAGCCTGCAACTTTACTGTTGTTTAAATAAAAATGGAAACCTGTTTTGCATGGTAAAATCAACCTCAAAGTATTAGATGATGTTAAAAAATAAAGTAAAAAAAAAAATAAAGTCGGGCATGGTAATACATGCCTAAAATCCTAGCACGGGGAAGGCTGAGGCAGGAGGATCATGAGTTTAAGGCCAGCCTGGGCTGCATGGTGACACTCTGTTTCAGCAAACAAAATCCAGGGGCTGAGGACAGAGCTCTGCTGGCGAAGTCCTTGCTGAGCATGCAGGAAACCCTGGGTTTGATCCCAGCACTGCATAAATGAGGTGTGGTGGTGTATGTCTGTAACCCCAACTCTCCGAGGTGGAGGGAGGAAGGTTACAAATTCAAAGTCATGGCTAGAATACATGAGCCCTTGTCTCAACAAACAAACAAACAAACAAACAAACAAAACCAAAACCCACAAAAACAAACATACCCACAAAAACAAGCAAATAATTAAGCTCTGGCTTAAAAATAGAATTTTAGAAATGGCGTTGTGCAACACCTTCACCCTAGTTCTAATAACAGCTAAAGCTGACCAGTACAAGGAGAAATCACAGTGGAGGGACTGCAGGGGGGGGGGAGGAGGGACTGCAGGGGAGGAGGGACTGCGGGGGGGGGAGGAGGGACTGCAGGGGGGGAGGAGGGACTGCGGGGGGGGGAGGAGGGACTGCAGGGGGGGAGGAGGGTGGGGGACGGGGAGTGTAGGAATTATATATAGCTACTATTCCTGCTGCTTTTGGAAAAACAAATTAATTCTCCATCTCTGAAGACTTAAATGGTGAGTCGTCCATGAACCATATACACTTTCTTCCATTTATAAAAGGGAGAGCTAGAGAAGCGATAAGAAGGCAGAGCTCCTGGGGCCATGAGAATCAAGCCTTAGCTAGCCAGAGTTTGTAGCTGACCAGAATCCACTCTAACTTGTCCAATGACAACGCTCTTACTGTCATTGGCGTCCTTTATAGGAGATGACTGTTGCTCCATTTTCACTTAAGTTTGTTTGTGAAAATCTGAATTTGGGATAAAGCTTGAGGTTGCCTGGATTCCTCACACAGCCTGGTGCTGCATCCGTGTGTTGTGTGTCGAATGCTTAGCTGTCAAGTGTGGTCTGCTGGTTTAGATGCTGTCCCACGTATGTCTGGTTCTTTGAGATTCAGCTCAAAATTTAGGCTTACCTGTAGGAGTGCAATTCCCAGGGACAACCATGTTGACTCTACCCTCGACTTTTTTCTTTTCTTTTCTTTTCTTTTCTTTTCTTTTCTTTTCTTTTCTTTTCTTTTCTTTTTTTTCTTTTCTTTTCTTTTTTCTTTTCTTTCTTTTCTTCTTTTCTTTTCTTTCTTTCCTTTTCTTTCTTTTCTTCTTTTCTTCTTTTCTTTTCTTTTCATTTGTGGTAGTGGGGATCAAACTCAGGGCATCTCATATGCTAGATCAACCTACCACCTGCCACTGACTACATCCTCAATCCCTCTTTTACTTTTTGTTTTGAGATGGGGATCTTACCAAGCTTCCCAGGCTGACCTTGAACTCACTCTGTAGCTAGGCAGCCTCACCCTACTGAGTAACTAGGATCATGAGTCACAGGAGCAGCTCAGACGTCTGTGTTAAAGGATCACACAAGCAGTTTCGAAGGGAGAAACCTGACACAGGGCAGACTTGCGTGTGGTCTCCCTTTGCTAGAGTAGAGCTCAGGAAGGAGGGAGAGAGTGGGGGTGTGTCCACCACAGTAAGGCCAAACTCAACCTCATGAATTTTTTTTTCTTTTTTTTTTTTTTTTTTTTTTTGAGGTAGGGTCTCACTCTAGTCCAGGCTGACCTGGAATTCACTGTGTAGTTTCAGGGTGGCCTCGAACTCATGGCGATCCTCCTACCTCTGCCTCCCAAGTGCTGGGACTCTAATCGTCTTCGTCCTTACAAACAGGAGTCACGAGGGAGGACTTAAAGAAGAGCAAAGGAGGCTTTTTGGTTGCTTCATCCGAAAACAGTAGCTGGAGGAAGGACGAGTTATCTCCATTTGGGCAGCAGCCGTGACCTTCGTGTCCAGAGTACCATCTCTCTGAAGTCCTTCCCTAAATCTAGATCTATAGACTTTGGACTAAATGGGTCAATGAGTTGAATACTGGTCAATAAGCCATTATTAATTATAAAGTACAACAGTGCCTGTTTTGAAATATGAACAAACTGATGAATTCTTCTTTGAGCTTTTAGATAATGACTTGTTAGAAAATGAATCCAAGTCAAATTTACAATACAATATTTCCATGTTTAATCACCTGTATATTTCTAGTCTATTAAACAATTAGTATCTTGGGGGTGGGTAGATTGCTCAATGGTTAGGTGCTTGCTGGAAAAATCTGTTGGCCTGGGTTTGACTCTCTAGCACCCACATAAAGCCGGATGCACAAAGTGATGCATGCATCTGGAGTCTACTTGCAGAGGCAAGAGGTCCTGACATGTCCATTCTCATTCTCTCTCCTTGCAAATAAGTAAATAAACAAACATATTTTTAAAAGATGGAGAATTTATTTTAAAAATAGTACAGAAGGGGCTGGATGTGGTGGTGCACACTTTTAATCCCAGCACTTGGGAGGCAGGGGTAGGAGGATCACTGTGAGTTTAAGGCCACCCTGAGATTATGTAGTGAATTCCAGGTCAGCCTGAGCTAGAGTGAGACCTTACTTCAAAAAAAAAAAAAAAAACAAAACAAAACAAAAATAATAACCTTCACAAGACGCTCATAATAGGAGAAAAAGATGATGACATTCAATTAAAAGAGAGACTAAGGGAGAGAGGGAGGGGATATGATGGAGAGTGGAGTTCTGAAGGGGAATGCGGGGAGGGGAGGGAAATATCATGGTTTCTTGTCTGTAAGTATAGAAGTTGTAAAAAAAAAAAAAAGACAGGAAAAAAAAATAAGCCAGGTGTGGTGGCATACACCTTTAATCCCAGCACTGGGGAGGCAGAGGTAGGAGGATCGCCATGAGTTCAAGGCCACCCTGAGACTACAGAGTGAATTCCAGGTCAGCCTGAGCTAGCATGAGACCCTACCTTAAAAAAACCAAGAAAATAAAAAATAAAATAAAATAAAATAAAATAAAATAAAATAAAAGGACAGAGTCTTAAATTCTATAATTTGTGGCAACATGGGTGAATCTAGAGAACATTATATTAAGTTAGAATAAGTCAGGCACAGAAGGACAGACACTGCGCAGTGACACCTACATATGAAGTCTATAAATGCAGCCACTCAGAAGTAGACCACGGAATGGTGAGCACCAAAGGCTGGAGAAGAAGGACAAGGGTGGGAGCTGCTCCTCAGATGGGACAAAGATCAAGGCTGTAAAAGGAAGTCTTTGAAGGCTATGCATAACATGGTGGCTAGAGTTAATAATAATGTAATGAGCCAGGCATGGTGGCATACGCCTTTAATCCCAGCACTCAGGAGACAGAGGTAGGAGGATCGCTGTGAGTTCAAGGCCACCCTGAGAAGACATAGTGAATTCCAGGTCAGCCTGAGCCAGAGTGAGACCCTACCTCGGAAAACAAAACAAAAAAAACAAAACAAAACAATAGATTGGGGTCTTGGAAGGCGACTAGGTGGTTAAAGGCACTTGCTTGCAAGGCCTGATGGCCTAGGTTCGATTCCACAGCACCCACGTAAAGACAGATGCACAAAGTGCTGCATGTGTCTGGAGTTTGCTTGCAGTGGCAGGAGGTGCTGGCGTGCCCCATATACTCTCTCTCTCTGTTTTTCTGTCTCTCAAATAAATAAAAATATTTTAAAAATAGATCAGAAAGTAAATCATGTAGCCCATTAAAGGTTTGAACATATTATTTATTATAGTTAATTTCAGCAACCAAAGAAATGGAATGAAATGGTTGTTTGGCTTTAAGTAGACTCAGCCTGCGGATCATACCACCTGCAGTCAATATTCCAGCCCAGATAATCATGACTGAGTGGAAAATCATGTTTGAAATTATTACAGGAAAAGAAAATGTTGGCGAAAGACCACAGTAGAGTCTCTTCAGTTCTGTACATGTCCCCGAGCTGGTGATGAGGTTTCATTTGTGTGGAGAAAACTCCTTTAGTGAAGCATTCACAATAACAAACATCAATTAGACGCTGTGCTCATAGGATGTCTTTCATCTTCAGAGCCAAGAGTGCTGGACGCACACCCCCGGTCCTTCCAAACGCTGCTGTGGGGTACCAGCATCGTCCTCCTACTGGGAGGGAAATGAAGGTGCCTGGCAACAGCTCTTTCCTCCGAATCTTTCATTTTGTGGGCGATATGGTCATCATTTGAGATGCACAATTGCAAGTCAGAGAACGGGAGACGGACCCGGATATTTCAGTGCAGTGAGCACACATGGAGCCGGAAGAATTCAGGAACATAAGGAAAACCCATGCACACGGTTATGTAGTGTACATGCTTGGAATCCTAGCCCTTGGGAGGTCAAGACAGGAGGATCAGGAGTTCTAGGCAAGCCTCAGCTACATAGGGAATGGGAGTCAAGCCTGGGCTCATAAGACCCTCTATCACAAAGGCAAAGATTGTGACTAAAAACCCTCTTATGAGTGGGAACCTAAAAGCCCTGGACTTATGCTGGGGATGGTGGCTTACCCCTTTTAATTCCAGCACTTGAGTCACTGAGGTGAGTGGATCACTGTGAGCTGGAGGCCAGCCTGGGCTACAGAGTGAGTTTTAGGTCAGCCTGGGCTAGAGTAAGAACCTAGCTAAAAAAAAAAACAGCCAGGCATGGTGGCTCACACCTTTAAGTCCAACACTCGGGAGGCAGAGGTAGGAGGATCACTGTGAGTTTGAAGCCACCCTGAGACTCCATAGTGAATTCCAGGTCAGCTTGTGCTAGAGTGAGACCCTACTTCGAAAAAAACAAAAAAACAAACAAAACTTATTCTCTATTTATAATTCCAGCAACTTGAGCCCAGGACTTTAAGGCCAGGCTGGGAAATAGTAAGATTTCTATCTCAAGAAATGTAGCTGGGCGTGGTGGCACAGGCCTTTAATTCCATCTCTCAGGAGGCAGAGGTGGGAGGATCGTCATGAGTTCAGGGCTACCCTGAGACTACAGAGTGAATTCCAGGTCAGCCCAGGCTAGAGCGAGACCCTACCTCGAAAAAAAAAAAAAAAGAAATGCAGGCATACATGCATGCCTGGATGAATGATAATAAATAATTACTAAGCTGGAGACGTTGCTCTTTGGTAGAATGTCTGCCTAGCAGATACAAGGCCCCGAGTCATATGCCCAGCACCACAAAATCAACTGGACACAGGGGCACATGCCCGTAAGCCCAGCATTCAGGAGACCGAGACAGGGGGATTATGAATCCCAGGCCTGCCTGAGGTACATTTTTAGACTCTGTTTCAAAAAGCAACAAATCTGGGACTGGAGAGATGGCTTAGTGGTTAAGGCACTTGCCTGCAAAGCCTAAGGATCCAGGTTCGATTCTCCAGGTTTCACTTAAGCCAGATGCACAAGGTGGCACATGCATCTGGAGTTCGTTTGCAGTGGTTAGAGGCCTTGGTGCGCCCATTCTCTCTCTCTCTCTCTGTCTGTCTCTAATAATAATAATAAAAAAACAACAACAAACCTCTTTTGCAAACTGTATTTTAACTAGTAAAGCCCAATCTAAGGGGCAGGGGTAGGCCGTGTTTCTTGAGATGTATGTGATTTTATATCAAGCACATTTAATCTGGCCTGTTTTTCTTTTCTTTTTCTTTGTTTCCACAGTCTGTATATCAGGTAAAGATACAAACTTGCCTTTATTTCTTCAAAGAATACAGTCTCTATAAACATTGTTCTGCTTAGACTGAGGTCCAACATTTTCTTAAGAAAACCCATCTGCCAAAGTGTTTTGGCCTGTTTCACTCCAGGAAATTTTGTTGTTATTTTCAGACAGGGTCTTGATATGTGGCCCTGGTTGGCCACAAGCTTACTGAAATCTTCCTGCCTCAGCCTATCAAATGCTGAGATGACCAGCATGCCCCACCTCGCCCAGCTGCCTTAGAAATCTGCAAACACACCTTGAGTCTGGCTTGGTTAGTGCTCCTTGCTTAAAACGCCTCTTGAGTGCCACTTCTTGGAAAAAAAGAATGCCACCGTCGATCTGTCTGAGAGAACATGCTTTTGCTGCCGTGACAGCATCTCCCTGTGGCTTGCTGAGGCTACCAAGGGCGGATCGTGGGGAGGTCAGCTAGAGCCTCCGGCGGGCCCAATGCTTGCTGAGTGGCACTCTGAGCCACCCGGCTTCGCAGACTAGGCAGCTGGCAGTTGCCCACGAGTGCTCCTCGTTCACCTCTAATTGGTCATAAAATCCTGTTGACATTACCTGGAGAACTATCCTCATGGCAGTAGTTCAAACATTCGTCATTTTTTTCAACCCAGATTTTTTTTTTTTTGCAACCATACCCTAGCAAGCCTGCGTCTCATATCAGTCCACTTCAGTGATTTTTAAATTGCTGCTAAAATGAGCTTTTTTCCAGTTTGGATATAATCGTGTATCTTGCCTCCTTAGGAACTCATACTGGTTCCCCACAGTCTTCATAACGGCATCCAGATTTCACAGCTACCCAAACAAAATACATCATCTGGTCCAGGCCAGAGTCTTTTGCCCCATTTCCTCCGACTCAGCTTGGGCTGCATGGTTTAGCCTCTCCTTGTGCTGGCCTGTGCCTTTGCTGACTCCCCTGCTGGAGTCAGCTGTTAGCTCTTCCAGGAAGCCTTTCCCCAGACTAGCTTTCTGCCTCTGGTGCGGTGGAAGACCCCCTTTTACTTGCCCCAGAGTTATCCTATGTCTAGCTGCATCATAGCACTTACACAGCTCTATCACAGTCTCTTCTTCGCCTTCCCCAGGTAGGCTGTGAACTTTCCGAGGCAAAGAATGTCATTCATCCCCAAGTCTCCACCTAAAACAAATGATGTTAAACAAAAGTTTGCAAACTTAGTGAATTAGGGACATGAAATTACATGGTTGGGATGCAGCTCAGTTAGGACAGAGCATACCTGGCATGTGTGAAGTCCTAGCACCACATAAAACCTGGTGTTGTGGCACACATCTGTAATGCCAGCTCTTTGTGAAGTAGAGGCTGGAGGATGGGGAGTTCAAGGTCATTTGCAGCTACATAGTGAGTTTGAGGCCCGCATGAGCTACATGAAACCCCTTCTCAGCCTTCCCCACCAAGAAAGAAGACTTTAGGATTATATAGCATTGTTTGTAGAAAATGGTTTAGAAATTATTCTAATGAAGCTATACGTGGTGGCCTGGGTCTGTGCTTGTGAGGCTGAGTTATGAGGATTGTAAGGTCAAGGTATGTCTGGAACACCAAGAGTGCAGTCCTAGATTCAATCCCTAATACTGACAAAATTGTTTCAATGTCATTTTTTTCTTGAGTAATATCCTGATACAAATATTTATGGACAGTTTAGAATTTCCAAATATATATATCATGTAGTCCAGGCTGTTCTAGAACTTGCTATGTAGCCAACGAAGACTTTGGACCCAAGATCTTCCTACCTCCACCTCTCCAGTGTGGAGATTACAGGCATGTATAACCTCACATGCTAATTCCCAAGCATATTTCTGTAGGTTGTTTTGTTGGGTTGTATAGTCTGTTATTACAGGTCTTCTAAAGAGCAAAGTTACCTAGAATTAGTATCCATAGAAATTGTAGAAGAGATTGTAGAAAAGAAAATTGAATTTAAGAGATTTCATTTAACTTTCTTTAGGAATACCAGAAAGAAGACAGAAAGACAGACAGACAGAAAGAAAGAGAGAGGGCTGGAGAGATGGTTTAGCAGTTAAGGCATTTGCCTGCAAAGCCAAAGGACCCACGTTTGATTCCCCAGGACCCATGTAAGCCAGATGCACAGGGTGGTGAGAGATCCTGGCATACCCATCCCCCCCTGCCTCACTCTCAAATAAATAAATAAAAATAATTTTTTAAAAGAAAGAAAGACTCCTGGCTTTGCATTGATTTGTTTTCATTGTTGCAGTGTTGGGGGTAGACTCAGGGTTTTGGGCACCCTAGACAAGCACTCTACCACCTTTGCCAATTTTATTTTGACATGGACCCAAACTCATGATCCCCCTGCTTCAGTTTGTCATGTAGCTGGGATTACCAGCATGTGCCATCATGCCCAGCTGCATGCTACCTAGTTTTGTTTCGTAAGTTGAATTACCATTTGTTTTTTAAAAGATTTTATTTTTTTATTTATTTGTTAGAGACAGAGAGGGGGAAAGAGAGAGAGGGAGAGTGAGAATGAGCATGCCAGGGCCTCTAGCCATTGCAAACGAACTCTAGACGTGTGTGCCCCCTTGTGCAGCTGGCTTACGTGGGACATGGAGAATTGAACTGGGGTCCTTAGGCTTCGCAGGCATGTGCCTTAACCACTAAGCCATCTCTCCAGCCCTTCAATTACCATTTCTGAAGGACTCTTATATGCTCACCTTCTGGCCAGCCCAAATTTTTGTGTCCATCCTCTCTGGTCTTGGAAGATTTCTACTGCCTTTCTCTGAAGTGATTAAAAAAAAAATTATTTATTTATTAGTGAGAAAGAGAGGGAGAGAGAGAATGGGCACGCCAGGGCCTCTAGCCACTGCAAACGAACTCTAGACGTGTGTGCCTCCTTGTCCAGCTGGCTTACGTGGGACCTGGAGAATTGAACAGGGGTCCTTAGGCTTCGCAGGCATGTGACTTAACTGTTAAGCCATCTCTCCAGCCCTGAAGTGATTTTTATTAGCAAAAGTCACGGAGACTTTGGGCACCACTGTGCATGTTTCCACAGACAGGAGACAAGTTAGATCATGTGTACAGAAAATATGACTTTTCTACAGTACATCATTCAAACTAAGTGTGTTAGTTAGATCTCTTGACAGGAATAAAAGGAGGGAAGATTTATTTTGGCTCATAGGTTCAGAGGTCTTAGCCCACGGTCGGCTGGCTCCATTGTGAACGGCCTGTGGAGAGGCTGAGTATCCCAGCAGGGGTGCATGTAACGGAGGAGGAGGCGGCTTCCCCCATGGCAGCTGACAAGCAAAGATTCAAAAGTGAGCAACTGGTCTCAGACAAGATACAGCTCCCAGAAACATTCCCCTAGTGACTTATTTCTGAAATTTTCCATCTCCTTCCAGTGATGTCATGAAGTCTGAAACAGTTGGTGGATGAATTCTTTGTTTAGTCCAGAGCCTTCAGGATCCAATCACTGTCTGAAAGCTCTACCCTGCACATGACATCAGGGGCCAAGCTGTTAACAGTCGACACTTTGGGGGGACATATATCCAAACCCCACCACGACGGACGCCTTTTAAAACAAAGCTGTGACATTTAGCTAATGGATCTCCTTCCGCATTCCCACCATGAGCTAGCACGGCTATGATGGTGGAGCTATGACTCCCTGGCAGTCCCCAGGAGGGCTGGGGATGTGGCTCAGAGGGCAGACTGTTTATGCACCATGCAGGAAGCCCAGAGTTTGATCCCCAGCGCTGTGGAAAGCAGACACAGTGGCTCATACCTGTAATCTAATCACACAGGAGCGAGTGATCAGAAGCTCAAAGTCATTGTCAGCTACAGAGAGAGTTTGAAGACCCTGTCTCAAAAAAAAAAATAATAAAAAAAGTCTTTAGGAATCTCAGTCTCATTTCAGTTCTAAATGATTTCCTTCTCTGAACCCTAGATATATAAAGACACGCCATGCAAGGCAAGCGAAGGCAAAAGTCTAGTTTCCTTTGTAGTTCTCAGAGGCAGAGCCTAACTTGAATGTAAGGGGAAGATGGCAAGTTTCCCTGTGAATTTCGCTGGCTCCATCTGTACTAAACACCACAGCCGACGGTGGTGGTGAATTGCCGTTAATGACTGCGCAGCGGTCCTATTGTGCTTCATTCAGCTGCCCCAGTCATTCCAGTTGTTTTAGTGATTGAATCAAATGGCTCCCTTGTGGTATGACTGCTTGATTGATAGCCAGCCTGGAAATTGTCAATTTTGTAGTGCATTAAGGGGACATGCAAGTACTTAGCCTTAAGGAGCTGTGGTAACAGGCAACCAAGCTGGTGTAATATCTTCAAGTAAGGAGTCTGCCGATTGAAACACGGTTTTTCACAAGGTTATTCAAGGAATGTAATATTGGAATGAAAATATACTTTAAAGTGAACACAAAACCAAATAGATGTGATTGTTTAAAATGCTTTTCTCTATATTAAATAAGAGAAAGGTGCTGATATTTTCCAAGGAACCAAAGAAAAGTGTTATAGAAGTTTTGTCTTTAGCCGGGCATGTGGCTCAATGCTCTAATCCTGGCCCTTGAAGGATGGAGGCAGAAGGATCAGAAGTTCAAGGCCAGCCTCAGTCACAGTGAGGTCAACGCTTGCATGGGCTACACAGATCCTGTCTCAATGGCCTTCCTCTGAAATTTGTATTTCCCTTTTGTATTTTTATGTAATTCAAAACAGAGTTTTCTCTGTAATTTGGGAGGTTAGGTGACAATCTTGCTAACACTTTTCATTTATTTATTTATTTATTTATTTATTTATTTATTTTTGGTTTTGCAAGGTCCAGGCTGACCTGGAATTAACTATGTAGTCTCAGGGTGGCCTCGAACTCTCGGCGATCCTCCTACCTCTGCCTCCCGAGTGCTGGGATTAAAGGCGTGCGCCACCACGCCCGGCTTTTCACTTTTCATTTATTATTCTCCCCTCCCTCCCTCCCTTCCTCCCTTCCTCCCTCTTTCTCTTTCCTTTCCCTTCCTTCCTTCCCTTCCCTCCCTCCTTCCTCTCCCCTCCCCTCCCCTCCCTTCTCCTCCTTCTCTCTTTCTTTCTCCTTCCTTCCTTCCTTCCTTCCTTCCTTCCTTCCTTCCTTCCTTCCTTCCTTCCTTTCTTTCTTTCTTTCTTTCTTTCTTTCTTTCTTTCTTTCTTTCTTTCTTTCCTTCTGAAGCAAGGCCACATTCTAGCCTATGCTGACCTAGAACTCATTCAACATGCCAGGCTGGCCTTGAGTTCACAACAATCCTAGCTCAGCGTCCCTGAGTGCTGGGATTAAAGGCGTGTGTCACCATGCCTGGCTAACAAGGGTAATTTTTTTTTGTGGGCGGTGGGCGGGGGCAGGTGTCTATGCTTGTGTCTATGTGTGCGCACATGCATGGAGGCCAGAAGTTGATGTGGGGGTGTCTTCCTCAATTACTTTCCACATTATTTTTTGGGGTACAGTCCCCCACTGAATCTAAAACCCATTTTGTTTGCTAGATTAGCTGGTGAAGCAAGTCTTAGGGATCCTTCTGTCACCTCTTCCTTAGTGCCGGGAGAGCAGGCACACCTCAACATGTCGGGCATTTTTACGTGAGTTCTGAGGCTCTGAACGCAGGTTCTCAGGCTTGCACAGCCGGGACCCAACCAGTGACCACCTCCTCACCTCCCCAAATGGAAAATAGATGCTTCTCTTGGGTATGTGGGTCTAGAGTTTTCTAGGTGAGAAGATAAGGCTAGAGATTTGAATTTGGGGCCATGAGCATGAATAGGACATATTGAACTATAGTTCTTTCTGAGAAAACCCAGGAACGGTGGTAGATGTTGAAGCATCCAGGACTTCTTGACGTAAGTGGTCTTCTTTATTTTATTTATTTCATTATTTACTTATTTGAAAGAGAGAGAGAATGGGCACAACAGGGCCTCTAGCCACTACAAATGAACTCTAGACTCATGTGCCACCATGTGCATCCGGCTTACATGGGTACTGGGGAATTGAACCTGGGTCCTTAGGCTTCAAAGGCAAGTGGACTTAACCACTAAGCAATTTCTCCAGCCTGGTGGTTTCTTTAAATAGATTAAATTTCCTCATTCCTGTGACTACAACAACCCCAGTGTGCCAAGTACACTTCTAGAGGCTTCTGTTGGTAATGGTCTTCGTTCTTCTTAACAGTGTCCATATGTCAGAGCAGGCACAGCAGCCACACCGGGTGGCTTATACCTGTAATGTTAGCTACTCTCTAGGCTGAGGCAGGAGGATTACAACTTCTAGTGATTACCTGTTTTATTCAGTGAGTTCAACGACAACTTGGGCAACTGAGCAAGATGCTATCTCAAAACAAAAATACAAGAGAGGGCTAAGTTACTACTTAGTGCTTGCGGGCCTTTTGTCATAAGGTTTAATGCTTAGTACCCCCAAACCAAACCAAACAAAGCCCAAACAAAAATCCTCACTACCCCAAAATCTATAGGACTAAAGAGCAGAGCGAGTCCAAGCGTCAGTAAATCAACAGAAGGAGCATCAAGTCGTGCTGCTAGTGTGTGCACAGGAGGAAGTGAACGAGCCTGGAAAAACCATCCCAGCATGCTCAGAGAAACCTGGGCCTGAGCACTCACTTGTCAACCTGGACAGAGATAAAAGATGCTGACTCATGAATGGACAAACAGGGAGCTGGAGAGATAGCTTAGTGGTTCAAACCCTTGCCTGTGAAGCCTAAGGACCCAGGTTTGATTCCTCAGGACCCACGTAAGCCAGATGCACAAGGTGGCACATGTATGCGGAGTTCGTTTGCAGTGGCTGGAGGCCGTGGAGCACCCGTTCGCTTCCTCTCTCTCTTCATATTTTCCTCTCTCAAATAAATAAATAAATAAATAAATAAATAAATAAATAAATAAAAAAAAATAAATAAATAACTTGAATGGACAAACCATTGCCACACAGATAAGAATTTATTTGCTGAGAAAACTGATCAAGGCTCTACTAGAAGAATCCTGAGAGCAAAGATTGATTATACCATTACTCTTGTTTTGCCATAAATAAATAAAAAAAGAAGTAAAAATAAAGGAAGAAAAGCAAAAGCAAAGCAAAACAGAAAGGCAGGTTCAGTTCTTGAGTCCTGGGTGAGTCATGTTAACCTGGAACCGGAGAACATCCAGAGAAAGGCAAATATGAAAGTGTAAGTTGGTTATCTTTGCTCCACTTATCATGAAGATATTTAAAAATATTTTATTTATTTATGAGAGAGAAAGAGCTGGAGAGAGGGAGTCCAGGGCCTCGTGCTGCTTCAGCTAAACTCAGGGGCACATGCCACGTTGTGCACGTGCCTTGACATGAGTGCTGGGCACTGGAACCCAGGCCGTCAAGCTTTGCATGTACATGCCTTTAACCACTGAGCCATCTCCCCAGCTCTGAACATGGTTCTCTTCTCTCTTTTTTTCTCTCTTTCTTTCTTTTTCTTTCTCTTTTGGTTTTTCAAGGTAGGGTCTCACTCTAGCCCAGGCTGACCTGGAATTCACTATGTGGTCTCAGGGTGGCCTTGAACTCACAGTGATCCTCCTACCTCTGCCTCCCCAGCGCTAGGATTAAAGGCGTGTGCCACCACGCCCGGTCCTTTTTTCTCTCTTTCTTCCCTATTCTTTTTCTCTTTTCTGTCCTTTTCCCTTCTCTCCCCCCCACCACTTGTTTTTTTCTATTTTGAGGCAGAATCTCACATAGCTCAAGATGACATCCAACTTACTATGTAGTCAAAGATGATTTGGGGGCTGGGGAAATGGCTTAGCAGTTAAGGCACTTGCCTGCAAAGCCAAAGGACTCATGTTCAATTCCCCAGGACCAACATATGCACAAGGTGGCACATGCATCTGGAGTTTGTTTATAGGGGCTGGAGGATCTGGCATGTCTATTCTTTCTCTCTCTCCTTCGTTCTCTGTCTTTCTTCTCTCTCTCAAATCAATAAATAAAAATAAAATATTAAAAAATTATACATGAGTTAAAAGAGATGATTTTGAACCCTGATCTTCCTGCCTCCACCTCCCAGGTACTGAAATTATAAGTACATATACCACCATACCAGCTGAAGATGTTGGGATGTCAGCACTGGAATATTGGATACTTCTGATGGGATCATACAGTAAGTGTGTTTAGGTGTGCGTTGGCCATGGCACATATGGGGAGGTCACAGGGTGAAGTTTAGATTGGTCCTGTCCACTCCACTTCATTTGAGGTGGGGTTTGTCGCTCTGGGTCTCACTTTTCTGTTGAGGTTTTGCTTTGCTGTTGTTCTTTGTTATTGGTGCTATGAGCTTCTGGGAAATTCTTCTGCCTCTGCCTCCCATCTGACCATCAGAGTGTGCTGGGGTCACAGGAGCCCACCACCGCTTCTGGCTTTTTACGCAGGGATGGAAAGGATCGAACTTTGGAACTCAGGCTTGAGCTGAGAGTGCTTCGTTCACTGAGCCATCTTTCTTTGCCTTGCTTTTCTTTTCTTTTCTTTTCTTTTCTTTTCTTTTCTTTTCTTTTCTTTTCTTTTCTTTTCTTTTCTTTCCTTCCCCTCTCTTTTCTTTCTTTCTTTCTTTCTTTCTTTCTTTCTTTCTTTCTTTCTTTCTTTCTTTCTTTCTTTCTTTCTTTCTTTCTTTCTTCTGTTACTCCCTCTGCCCTTCTTTCCTTTCCCTCCCTCCCTTCCTTCCTTCCTTCCTTCCTTCCTTCCTTCCTTCCTTCCTTCCTTCCTTTTTTTGAGGCAGAGTCTCAGTTTGTGGACCTGGCAAGTCTCTAACTCACTATGTAGTCTAGGCTGGCTTTGATCTTTAGTAATCTTTCTGTGTCTGCCTTCTCAGTGCAGGGATTACAAGTATGTACCACCACTCCCAGCTTCTGTTTTTTCTTTTAAAAGATGCATTGGGATCAGCTCATCGTTTATAAGCATTATATGACTATAAAGGTTGTTAGAATCAAATCCTTAAACAATCACATGTTCATCAAATTCACTCTGCTGCCAGATGTGGTGGCTCATGCCTATCATCCTAGACTGTGGAGGCTGAGGCAAGCAGATCGCCTTGAGTTCAAGGCCAGCCTGGTCTATACAGTGAGCTCAAGACAATCTACGCTACAGTGTGAAACTCTGTCTCATAAAAACAAACAAAAAACCAAACCAAAACAAAATTCATTCTTCCAGCTTCCATTGAGCACAATGTAGGCCAAGTAAATTAGCAGATAAGTTGTGGTGGTAAATACTGGAATAGAACAATAATATAAAGGAAAAAGTAGAAAAGGATGCAGAGAGTTCAAAAGTGTCTAAAATCAATCGACATTTGTGGAAAGCAACATTTATATTAAGGCTTAGTCCAAAGAAAGATGCAAACTTCATGGTGGTAAACTCTGGACAAAGAGGCTCAGAACTGCTAGACTGGGGTGGAAGCTAGCTGCTTTCAAGGGAAGTAGAGGAACCCTCGTAGAGGAGGCTGATTTTAGGAGCTTCTTGAGTAAACATTCAGTTCACATTAATTTCTGATCTGGCAACTGATTTCCGAGAATCGGGTCAGGTTGTCCTGCCACCAGCTTTTCCTCTTGGACACGTGCAGTCCTGTTGTCTCTCGGGCTCCTGCTGGTGATCCGAGACGAGTCCTCCATGTCCACCCTGAGCGCTTGGGTTTCTGCCCTCCTCCTGCTGTGTCCTGTTCTGTTTAGCTTTCGCCTTATGATTACCACTTCTTCGCTGGCCAGGAGCTATTCAGGTTTCATGTGTGCCGAACTGTGGTAATAAGGCCAGCTGAAATTTACGTATCTCCGAGGAGATCAAAGCACTTTTACAGACAGTATCTTGCTGATCTCCCCTACTTGCTTGTAGAGTAAATAGGAAGCAACTACTATTATCCCGATTTTACCCAGGAGGAAGTGGGAGTTCATAGCAGTTAAATGATTGGCTTCGTGTTCCTAGCGCTCAGCCAGCGAGGAGTCGAGCCTCGAGTGTTCTTGGTTCAATTAAGTTCCTGTGACTCCCTCAGAAGTCTCTACACAGCTCTGGAGAGAGACACACAAACGTCAGGGCTTATTCTCCCCACCCCCGCCTTTGATTTATCCTGAAAAACATTTTTTTTTTTGGTAAATTTTGATTTATTGCCTTGGGTGGTATTTGTTTTTCAATAGAGTTTCTTATAGAATGGGCTTGAACTTGAATGCTGGTGATTGTTTAGTGAGCTCAAGTTAGAATAGAGCCCATGGTTGAGTCTTCTTTGTAGCCTGGGAGATCTCTGAGAAGAGAGAGAGAGAGAGAGAGAGAGAGAGAGAGAGAGGGAGAGGAGGGAGAGGGAGAGGGAGAGGGAGAGGGAGAGAGAGAGTGATTCTTAATCCGAAAGTGATTCCTGCTGGGCGTGGAGGCGCACACCTTTAATCCCAGGAGGCAGAGCTAGGAGGATCGTTGTGAGTTTAGGGCCACCCTGAGACTACAGAGTGAATTCCAAGTCAGCTTGGGCTAGAGTGAGACCCTACCAAAAAAAAAAAAAAAAAAAAAAAAAAAAGAAAGAAAGAAAGAAAGCAAGAGAGAGAGAGAGATTCCATGGAGAGGCTGGGAGGGAGGAAGGGAGGAATCATCTTTGTGCATCTTGGTTGAGTCACAGAGCTTTGGTGGGGGGTGGGGGGTGGGATTTCAATGTGTGGATACCCTCGTGACTGAGCTCTTTGGTTGAAAACTGTCCTCCTGAGAGTCTGTTGGTCATGAGCTGTAGTTTGTTGTGGCTCCTAAATTGTGTTTGTGGAGGAATTCAGGACCTGCCTTGCCTGAGGACTTTAAAAACAGAGCTCAAAGTAGCTTTATCTTGAAATGTTTTATTGGCCCTTCGGAAACTCCCTTGTGCAAGTCTGATGAAGCCCAAGTATGTACAGGGTTAGGTGTGGTCTCCACGAAGTTGCCAAGTGAGACTCGCTTTCTTTCTTTTTCAAATTTTGTTGAGACTTGGGCAATCATGATTTGGAATTTGTCCAGGCTGATCTGCAACATGCTGCCTCAATGATTTTGTAGGTTTTTGCTTGGGTTGTGGAGAGCCAATGAGGTGTTCAGGGTGATCTCTGATGAGTTCCCCAAAGTCTGTAGAGTGGTATTTCTTGTCATTTCTAGAAGCGCAATGGGAAAGCTGAGTTTTTCAACCCTTCCATGAACTATCTAGGATTACAAATTAGTTTCAACTTTGGTACTAGGTCAGCTGGATTGAAGATAACTGGATTGGTTATCTGGTAACACAGATAAAAACTCAACCAGGGAGAACAAGTGTGGCTGACTGGATCTAGAGCTAGTGGTGTGAGCCCCACCAACAGAATGGGAAAGTCCTTGTGGATCTGCCACCACGCTAGGCAGGCGTGTCTGTTTCTTCTTTCAAAAAATGGTCATTCCAACCCTACTTATTGGGTAGGAATATAAAAAAAAAAAAGCTCATGCTTGGAATCCCAGGAGGGATTCAGGAGGCTGAAGCAGGAGGATTGGCTGGGAGTCTAAGGGCAGCCTTAGCTACATAAGAAGGTCATGCCAGACTGAGCTGTGTAGTGAGATATTTCTCAACAAAACAAAAACAAAGAAACATGACTGGACCAGAGTGAGACCCTACCTTTAAAAAAACAAAACAAAACAAACCAACAAACAAAACAAAACAAATAAACAAAAAAGCCCAAAGAAACAAACAAGAATGAGGAAATGTACAAATATGCGTGAGGAGTGAGACTTATTAACAAGTATCAACCAACCGTCTCTTTGTTTACAGACACCACTTTCCAGAAACTTCTGCTGAAAGCAGTTATAGGAGGTACTTAATATATTTTCAGTCCTGTAATTCACTGGTGAGGGTCCAGTTACGGTGATCTTGGAACAGTGTACTGATCACCTGTTATTGTGACACTGCCCCGTACTTCTGTTTCAATGACTCATCATGACTTTGTCTCTAGAGTATCAGAAAGGCTAGTCTGCTTAGTTTCACTAGCTGAAAACAACAACAAACAAACAAACAAACAGGAGAAAAAACAGGAGAAAAAAAACAGGAGAAAATAAAAACGAGTGCATTTCGTGCGTCAGGTCAGGCACACTGGTTAGCTAGCTGCTTGGTTGTATATAGATGAAAGAAATGGGTCGATTGGAATTTCTGTTCTTCAGTAAGTATGTATGTGTTATTTAGTCATTATTCCAATGGCTCTGGAGGTCTTCTAGGGTTTGTGTGCCATCAGTAGAAAAGAGGATTATGGAGCACCAGGAGGCTTGCATTTTGTATCCAGCTAGCCAGTATGTGGCCTTAGACGAGTTACGCAAATTTCCCTGTCAAGTAAGTATTTCCTGAAATAAAGCAGGGAAGTAGTGGATGGGCCGACGGTGATAATTCCGAGAATCTGGGTGCTTTTGTGGGTATGAAGTGTACCTGTCACTCAAGGATATGGAGAAATACTCTGCAGGGCTAGAGGGCTGTACAGGCTGTGGGTCACCCTGTTTGTAAGTCATTTCTTCATCTGCTCGGGTGCTTTCCGTCCACTTGGCACCCTCACTGACTTCTAGGACCACTGAGATCAGCAAACACTTCGATATTAACTTTATCATATGGGGTTCACCTCTTTAGGAAATGAAACAAAAGTATTATTTCAAAACTTTTCTGAGTCTCCTTAGTTCTTTGCTTTCTTCTTAGAGGATACTGGCGATTGAACCGAGAACCTTGCAGATCCTAAGCAGGTATACCTATATCACCTCCTGCCTCCTGTTTATTAATACCAGCTCTCTTTAATTTGCCCACACTGGCTTGAACTTGGAATCTTCTTGCTCCAGCCTCCCAAGTATCAAAGATTACAGGCCTGTATCACCAGATCTAGTTTGAAAGCTATTTATTTTTTCTTCCCCCTAAGACATCACCATTCTGACAAGTATACCAGGATGCTAATGAAAGAATGTGGTTGCATATAATTGGCTTGTTGACAAAGACCCCATTTTCAAGTATTATACCCAGGGCCTCCCACTTGCTAGGAACGTGTTCTACCATTGAGCTTTAGACCCTGGAGAGACTCCAGTTCCCTTTTTCCTTCCTTTCTAGTCCTTTTCCTTTTTCGTTTCTTCTATTTTGAGCCAGGCGCTCACTGTGGAGCTCCGGGTGGCCTAGCCCAGGCTGGTCTCACACTCATGGCACTCCTCCTGCTTCTGCCTCCGGATTAGGGGTGTGCACTAACTACCACACCTGTAACACAAGCTTCTGCTTCTGAGCATAAGCCACACCAGAGGTGGGCTCCAGTCTTCATCTTCTCTTCTGTTTCCCACCTCGGGCTATTTTCTTCTAGACTGCTCTCTCTTCTTTGCGTGTGCCCCTCCTGCCTTTTCCTTTCTCTTCTCTTGGGGTAACTGGAGAGGGAGGATGTGGTCAGAGTTGATGAGGTGAGAAGCATTCCAGTTCCCTTTTTCCTTCACCTCAAACCCGTAGCAGATGTGAGACCTAATCAGATCGTCTCAGCCCAGACCACGAGTGGAAACTCCAGAAACCTCAGTCTAGGGGCATGATGGCCACAACCACACTCCCAGTGGCAGGATTGTTCTAGAAAGTGTTCTGACCATAAATGTCAGTCACATTGGTTAGAATTCATTTCCACAGTGGTGCAAAAGACACCACAAGAATCTGCTAGTGTCTGGTGATCACACACACTTCTCAATGAGCCATTCGGATTGACCCGGGACCTCAGTTCTCAGGTCCTGCTCAGCCCAATCCCTGATGGTCACGTCTGCCTTTCTCATTGGTTTTTTAATTTCTCTATTTGGATGATGCCATCCAAGTGGGGGTGGATGGGGCAGGGACCTATTTGCTGGAGAATATAAAGGTCTTAGTCAAAATGGATATTCCCAAGCGTATCATAACTTGCGTGATGTCATAGATTCGATGAGCTTGACAATGATTATTAAAGTTATTGCATCCTGTCTTACTAGTCAAAAGACAAGAAGATGACTGTATCAGAAAGGAATGAGATCTTCCTGGTTTTTTCTCTCCCTCCCTCCCTTCCTTCTTTCCTTCCTTCCTTCCTTCCTTCCTTCCTTCCTTCCTTCCTTCCTTCCTTCCTTCCTTTCATTCTTTCTTTCTCCTTCATTTCTTCCTTCCTTCTTTCTTCTTCCTTCTTTCTTTTCTTCTTCCTTCTTTCTTTTCTTCCTTCCTTTCTCCCTCCCTCCCCCCTCTCTCTGTTTCTTTCTTTCTTTCTTTCTTTCTTTCTTTCTTTCTTTCTTCCTTCCTTCCTTCCTTTCTCTCTCTCTCTCTTTCTTTCTTTCTTTCTTTCTTTCTTTCTTTCTTTCTTTCTTTCTTTCTTTCTTTCTTTCTTTCTTTTTCTCCCTGTCTCTTTCTTCCTTCCCTCCCCTATCCTTTCCTTTTCTCTCCTCTTTTCTCTCTTTCAATGCTGGCCCCAAACCCAGGGACTTGCACAAGCTCTCTACAACTAAGCTACACCCCCAACTCTTATTAATTTTGAAACATGATCTTGCTATGTAGCTCAGGCTGGCCTTGAACTCTCAATCCTTCTGCCTCAGCCTGAGCAATGCTTGGATGACAGGTGTGCTGCACCACACCCTGCCAGAAATGTGTCTATTTTATAAACTAGATAATAATTGAGATTTGAGCTTACTTTCACCACTTTTATTCTCCGGACGTTTATGCTGGTGTCCAAGTTCAGGGAATCAGTACGTGTTTCCAGAAGGCAGGACTATTTGCAATGCTACCATGTCAAAAACCAAGAAATTGGTCTCTTAAATTTTCTTTCTTTTTATAAAAAAATATTTTTACTTATTTATTTGAGAGAGAGAGAGAGAGAATAGGTGCACCAGGTCCTCCAGCCACTGCAAATGAACTCCAGATGCATGTGCCACCTTGTGCATCTGGCTTATGTGGGTCCTGGGGAACTGAATCTGGGTCTTTTGGCTTTGCAGGCAAGTACCTCAACCACTAAGCCATCTTTCCAGCTCAGTCTCTTAAATTGTCTCACAATGATTGGAAAACTTATTTTAGTATGGGTTGATTTGGCATTGAGAATGTGTAGATCTGAATGAACTGGAGAGAGGCAGTGGAATTTGTCCCTTGAGAGACTTCGGATGACAGATGGAGCCATATCACAAAAGGGTTTTTCTTGCCTATGTATGTATGTGTGTGTAGTGTGTGTGCTTGCATGCATCAACGTTCATAAGCATGTACAGGTGCATGTATGAGGCTGTGTGTGTGGAAGGCAGAGTTCAACTTTGAGATCTTGCTTCATTGCTCTCCGTCTTATATTGGAGACAGGCCCTTGCTGGAACTAGACTTCACTGACTTGGCTAGACGAGCTGAGTCCATAGCTCTGCTTTCATCTCCCCACAGCGGGGTCACAGGTGTGCCGCTGTGTCAGGCATTTGACGTGAGTGTTAGGAATCTGAACTCGGGTCCCCGTGCTTGTGCAGCAAGACTTTACCCACTGAGCCATCTCCCCAGCCCTCAAGGATGTTCTTTGGAATGATATACAGTTATTTTAGGCAACAATTAATTTTATTTTAGCTTTTATTTATTTTTTTTTGGCAGTGTTTCTTAGTATAG
Source organism: Orientallactaga sibirica (assembly GCA_036365145.1). Lineage (NCBI taxonomy): Eukaryota > Metazoa > Chordata > Mammalia > Rodentia > Dipodidae > Orientallactaga > Orientallactaga sibirica. The sequence goes on from JAEOAD010001030.1 coordinate 4,595,127, forward strand.
CTTAGGTTGACCTGGAACTCTTTTTTTTTTTTTTTTTTTTTTTTTTTTGGTTTTTCGAGGTAGGGTCTCACTCTGGCCCAGGCTGACCTGGAATTAACTATGTAATCTCAGGGTGGCCTTGAACTCACGTGATCCTCCTACCTCTGCCTCCCAAGTGCTGGGATTAAAGGTGTGCGCCACCACGCCCGGCTTGACCTGGAACTCTTTATCTAACCCCGGCTGGCTTCAAATGTTCACACTCCTGCCACCTTATCTTCTGAGTGCGGACACTGCAGATATGAACCACCTCACTCTACTAGGCAGTCATTTTTATTATTTTATCTAGCTATTTATTTATTTGAGAGAGACAGAGAGGGAATGAAGGAGAGAGAGAGAGAGAGAGAGAGAGAGAGAGAGAGAGAGAGAGAGAGAAATGGGCACGCCAGGGTCTCCACCACTGCAAAGGAACTCCAGACGCATGTGCTACCTTGTACATCTGGCTTACCTTGATACTGGGGAATCAAAACTGCGTACTTAGGTTTCAGAGACAAGTGCTTTAACCACTAAGCTATCTTTCCAGCCCTAAGCAGTAATTTTTAAATGACTGTCTCTTTAATTGAAAATTTTAATATACAAACATACTGTAATTTAATCATATTCCCCTCCCATGACCCTCTTTATTTTCTTTTTTTGAGTAGGTTTTGCTGTAGCCCACACTGACCTGGACTTCACTATGTAGTCCCAGGGTGGCCTTGAACTCACAACAATCCACTTACCTCTGTCTCCCTAGCCCTGGGATTAAAGGTGTGTGACACCACACCAGCTCCCATGACCTTCTTTTGTCCCCCACCCTTATTCCACTGAGCGCCTTTTTATTTTTTGTTTCCCAAGAACACTTTGTTCTGAATGGGAAAGACCTACTTTTTGGTTCTGAAAGCAAGTTGTAGCTCCATGGCCAGATTCCTAATTTTGTCAAACAAGCAGTGTGTAATAAATGGAGTTATTTCTAAATATGGTGGGTGAATTTGGCTTAGTATACCTACCATTGAAGTACTGGAATAGAACAGAATATAAGTATTGGGGACACAGTGGATTTAGTCGTATGAGATCACAGTCCCATCTAATCTGAGAATGAGAATTTGTGTAGAAAAACACCAATGAATATTTCTTAGCCAGCTCTTGAAATAAACCGGGAGAAAATAAAACATGAATGAAATTAAAAAGACAAAGGGGCTTGAGAGATGGCTTGGTCATGGAGCTTCCTTGTGAAGCCTAAGGTCCCAGGTTTGATTCCCCAGGAACCACAGAAGCCAGATGCACAAGGTGGAGCATGCGTCTGGAGTTTGTTTGCAGTGGCTAGAGGTCCTGGTATGTCCATTCATTCTTTCAATCTCTCTCTGCCTCTCTTTCTCAAATAAATAAATAAAAATAAAATATTAAAAACAAAGAAACAAACAAATAAACAAAGACAAAACCAAACCCTAGTGTTTGCTTTGCATGAAGATCTGAGTTCAATCCGCAGTTCCCCTGTAAATTGCCTGGTGTAAGGCTCTGGCCTTTAACCTCAGCACTGGGGAGACCGAGCCAGGAGCATCCCCGGCACTTGCTGGCCGCCAGTCTAGCTTAGGCGATGGATCCAGATCAATAGGAAACCCTGTCCGAAGAAGGTGGTGGTGTTTCTGAGGGTGACTCCCGAGCTCGTCCTCTGGCCTCCACACATGCATCCTCACGTGTTAACACGCACACACACATCAAACGCGCAAAGACAAGACCAAACAACATCAAAACTGCAGTGCCTGTGTGCTCTGATGGAAGCTTCTTTATTACCATGACTGCTGACCACCTCGCCATGTCCAGTGTAGCCTGAAGGGGAGGGCGGAGGTCTGGATGTAGCCTCCGAAGAAAGCCCCTTCCTAAACCAGACTGCGTGTCTGTGTCATTGTCCTGTTACTAGAATCTTCTGCTCATATGAAGACCTTCCTCAACACGTGTCTAGAAACAAACAGAACAATGGAGCTCGCTTGGAAGATGCCTTTTGCCTTTCTCATGCTCACAGAATGAGGGCTTGCTTCTCTCGGTTCTCAGATGATGGAATCTGATAGCACAGGAGCTTCCTGTTTGAAGGTTAATTATTTCTTTTTATGCCTATATTTAAGATGCTTGAATCTGTGATTCATGCTTTACAATTAGCTATAATGCTTCGAATACATTCGTATAGACTACGCTTTTGCTTGGAGGGCTATGGTTTTCCCGTCTGACCCTGACCTAGCAGATGAAGATTGTGAAAATAAGATACTAAATGGAGAGGTCCCAGTTAACTTCAAACCCACAACTGCAGTTGCCACAATTTCAGAGAGTCCCAGGTGCCCACATGGCACAACGGCAGCCATCCAAAGCTGGTGCAGAGAAGAGCCCAGCAAAAACCTTTCCAGTTCATATAGAAGCTCTCTGCTGGCCCACAGGTCCCATAGTTTTGGTTTCTTTTGTCCCTTAAAAGTAAAATCAAGAGGGGCTGAAGATATGGCTTAGCGGTTAAGTCACTTGCCTACAAAGCCAAAGAACCCAGACGCACAAGGTGGTACATGTATCTGGAGTTCATTTGCAGTGGCTGGGGGCCCTGGCACACCCACTCTCATTCTCTCTCTCTGGTTCCCTCCGTCCCTCTCAAATAAATAAATAAAAATAAAATTAATAAAAATGAGTTTGGGGTGGGAGGGTAGTCAATGAGAGGGTAGGGATGGAAAATAGAATCTCACTTCTGTGAGGGAAGGGTGGGGAATAGGCTGAGGGTAATTTGAGGTTGCAGAAAGCCTGTATTTCTCCTTGCCCCTTCCTCGGTTCTGTGAAATGAGTAGAAGCTTTCACAGAATCTCATTAGCGCCTATTGTTTGGGAATAACTGCAGAATTGACATGAAAATGGTGACATTTTCTATCCCTTACCAGCTATACCCCGAGGTGGGAAGGATCCTATGAAAAGAGAAGAAAAGGGGGAAAGCTTGAACTAGGAGAAGAAAAAGAATGAAGAAGGGAGGAAAGAAGGGACAGGAGCCAGAGAAAGAAGAGATAGCCAGCGTGCCTCAGAACAAGTTGCTGTCTCTGCTTTGCCAACAGCTTAATGGCTGTCACTTCAGCACCTGGGACTTGCTTTTCCCAGACACACTGAGCTGGTTTTCAGGGGTGACAATAAGTTAATTGAATAGCCTGTCGACAGATGGGCATGCTGTGCCTCTGAGCTCCGGGCTCTTTTGTTATATTTGTATGTGAAGACGTCTGAAATAGCACCTATCTTTTAAGATGCCACATCAAGATGCTCACAGGCGTGCGCACACCTCGCATTCCTGCCTATGACGCCCTCCTCTCATGGGCCCGAGTAGGCCCAGTCTTCCCACACTTCAGCCTTTTAAATGGTTTCGGAAGCCCAGCGTACTTAAAGTGGGAGCACTTGAATTTTTAGGTCGTTATGTCAGGGATAAAGACTGAGAATTTGTGCCACAGAGGACCTGGTTATAAAAGAGACAATAATTGCCGAGGAGATGGCCCAGTGGTTAATGGTGCTTGATGGCAAAGCAAGCTGGCTGCGGTTCAGTTCCCCAGTAACCGTGTAAAGCCAAGTGTACAAAGTAGTGCATCCATCTGGTGTGCTTTTGCAGTGGCAAGAGATCCTGGTGTGCGTGTGTATGTGCGCACACGCCTACACACCCACACACATAAATAAAAATAAATAGAACAATTTAAAAAGAAAATTATATGCACTCTCCTATAGTGTCAAAATGAATTACTTGTATTCTGAGGGTTTTTTTTTTTTTTTTTTTTTTTGAGACTGGGTCTCACGTAGCCCAGGTTGGCCTCAAACTCTCTTTGTAGCTGAGGATGGTCTTGAACTTCAGATCTTCTTGTATCCACTTCCTATGTGCTGGGATTACAGGTGTGTGCCACCATGCCTGTCTTGATCCTGTGTTTTAAAACTCTCTCTTTTGATCTCTTCTTCTCCCTATACAGACTCAAAGTGTAAATGTGTTTTCCTTTTCAGGTATATCTGAAGCCTCTTGCATCCCTTTCTTATTTCCAGGCAAGTTCTACTGCTTTGTAGGGGTCAGAGATGAAGGTTTCTTGCTCGCACTAGTAGAGATCAGTGTAGTTGCTTCCATCTCTCTCTTCATTCTTTTGCTCACTCTCTTTCCTTGAAGCAGCATCTCACATAGGCCAGGCTAACTTCAAGTTGACTACATAGCCAGGCTGGCCTTGAACTCCTGATCCACTTGCTTCCGCCTCCCAAGAGCTAGGAGTACAAGTGTGCCGTCAAGCCTGGTTCCTTCTCTGTTCTGATCCACCTAGGATGGACCTGTGTGCATTGCCATTTTCACTGATTTTGGTGAACTGACTGGCAACCACTCTGCTTTACTGAAGACGAGCCGGAGGAGCTAGGCCCACAAAAGCATGAAAAAGAAGTAGATCGTTAACATGGAGCAAATGTGTTCAGGCTTCCCTCCCGAAGACCTGAGTGGTATGGTCCAGAGGATGGTCTCACCTGAGCAAGGACGCACACTCCACCTTGCTCCTGCTGGGGCCTCAGGTAGACAACCAGGAGGCACAGTGGGGCTTGTTTGTCCACTAGCCTCTGTGTCATTGCTATATAATGTCTGGGTTGACACCAGGGAGGCCTCAAGATTATGTGTTAATAGTTAGAAGGAGGCCATCAAAATACGCAAGATGAATGCCCAGTTGGTCCTCCGTATCTGTGGGATCTACCAACGGTGGATCTAAAACATTCAAAAAAACTGCACGTGCATGAACCACACAGACCTTTTTAAAGTCATTATTCACTAACCCCACCGTGTAGAAAGCGTTGACATTCTGTCTCCATTGTACCAGGTATCGTAAACGACCGAGATAGGATTTAAATCATATGGAGAGGAGATGTCTTGCTTCCATGCAAACACTACTCCATTTTACATGAGGTACTTGGGCCACCGTAGAGTTTGGTCTCCACTCACGGTACCAGTGGCCAACTGTATGCTCAGGGACATTTCCTCTCCTATTCCTCCTTCAGTGAAAAGCCACCCTCCTCCTACCAAGCAAGGGTTTAGGGAAGGCAAAAGGAGCTCAGGAACTCCAGTGTGTGTGAGGTTCATCTGGGAAGCTTGTTATAAGATGCAGAGCCCAGGACCCACCCACGCTCGCTCGCTCGCTCGCTCGTATTCTGAGTCAGTAGCTCTGGGGTGGGGCTGAGAAGGCGCCTGCCTGCATTTTAATCAAGGACTCAAACAAGCAGATCCTGATGTAGGTGGACGCAAGACTTCATTTTTGGGAGAGACTAGCAAGAAAATTTGCACTCGGAGCCCACAGTTCCCAAATATGCGAGGCGATGCGATGAACCCCCCACAGGGTTGTCAGGTCCTGATAAGAGACAGGGCAAGACAAGAGGCTCTACCCTTAGGCTTCTGGAACCTGGCCAAGGTAAAGGGCACTAGGCAGCCCTCACTGAGTGACAGAGGTCGACAGAAGTGGGCTGAAGGAAGCTTCCAAGTCAAGCAGGCGACAGTTAGTGGTGACGAGCTTGCTCTATTGATTCCAACCCACTGAGCCCTGGAGTGGAAGCCCATGCTGACTAAGTTCTGACTAGCTTGACACCAGGCACATGGTGAAACAGCAACATATTTATTTGATGACTCATCAGCTGTCTGAAGAGTGTTATCACTCTTATGCTGAAAAGAAAATGGGCTTTGAAGACTGGGGACTTTCTGGTTGGTGGTTTTCTCACCTCAGGACTTCCCTGGAGAAGAGCTGGCTAAGGGTGCAGGATGTAGACTCAGTTCCTTTGGCATTAATGCAGGGGATTAGAGAATCCTGTTGTGAAGGCTCACATGGCCTGGAGTTTATTTCATTTGCTTTTAATGAAGACACAGGAGCCCCAGGCCAGGTAGGGAGCAGTGTCTAGCTTGAGGGAAGAGAGGAAATCAGGTGTGGGGAGGATAGGGGTTGTCAATCACTGGCTGGGAAGCCATCGTTTTGGAGGAAAACCATGGTCAAGTTCTCCCACTGGCGTTAGAGATGGGTGGGAAGCAGGTCACTGTTCCAAGGAAGCGTGGGAGGCCCGGGTGGGTCGTGAGAGGGCAGGCGGCTTGGGAAGCATACTCATAGACGGTGAGGCCACCACCAGGCTGCTGAAGGCTGGGACGTAGAGGGAAAAGCCCCTGGCAGAGAAAGGGCACGCGCAGAGAGAGCCAGACCCCAGCATTTTCAGATGCTTCCCAGGGGACAAGGGACATGGGAGAGGAGGCACCATCGAGAGTGCCAATGCTCCGACATGGTCTAGTGGCTCCTTCCTAGGTAAGAGGGAGAGTCGTGTCCATGCAGGAGCTGGGCGGGGCTGGTGGCTGCTTCTGGGGACCAGTGACCAGGTAGTTAGGGAACACAAGTGCTGTTCGAAAATCAGGTCAACTATCGGTAGCAGGTACCTAGCCTCTCCTTGGGGTACCGCTCATTTTTCTACTGTGTGGTCTGATGTTTGTTTCAATACACCTGGAACTGCTGCGAGACTGAGCTGAAGAGTCCCAACCAACTTTCTAGGCCGAGATCCCCTCTGCGCCTACCTAGACAAGGCCAGGACCACTTCTGGAGCACTCTCTTAAAGACAGATACAAACTAGGTCAGTTTCAGGGATGGAGTGTTGCAATGCTGCCAGGGAGAAGAAATAGGTGTTGCCATCAGGGATGGGTGAGCGGGTTCTGAAAAATGTCCCACACTCCCACCTCTACTTTGTTTAACTTCCTCCTGTTTCTTTGTTGATTCTTCTTTTTCATGTCTATTTATTTATTTGAGAGAGAGAGAGAGAGTGAGTGAGTGAAAGAAAGAGGTAGATAGAGAGAAAGAAAATGGGCATATCAGGGCCTCCAGCCACTAGACACATGTGCCACCTTGTGCATCTGGCTTTATGTGGGTCCTGGGGAATCGAACGTGGGTCCTTTGGCTTCATAGGCAAGCACCTTAACTACTAAGCCATCCCTCCAGCTCTCTCCTGTTTCTTGTCCGAGCTAAGCCATAGTTATATTTATTTATTTATTAACTTATTACTTGTTTATACATTTACTTAATTTGTGTGTATGTGTATAGGTATGAGTTCCTGTGTGTATGTATGTGAACAACTCTGTGTGCGAGTGCATTTACATTCGTGTGCACATGTGTCTTCCTCGATTGCTCTTGACCTTGTTTTTTTTTTTTTTTTGAGTTTGAGTCTCACCGAACCTAGACGTCACCAGTTTAGCTAAAATAGCTAGCCAGTGAGCTCCGAGGATTTCCTGCCTCCACCTGCCCCGTACTGGGATGACCGGCTCACGACACCCCATCCAAGCTTTTACATGGGTGAAGGGGATCCAAACTCAGGTCCGCATGCTTGTGTGGCAAGCACTTAACCCTCTGAGCCATCTGCACGCCCATTGTTTCTTCTTCTCATTGTTACCGCAGTCTAAGTTTAGGGACAGTTGACACCGACATCTTTTCAGCTGAGCAGGTAGAGTCTGGAGGGCATCAAAAAGCAAAGCCATATTTTGCTGAAACCTCTTCATTCCTTTTTGGTTGGGTCGGGGGAGACTGAGAGCTGGGGCAGCCAGCTTCAAAACTACTTTTAAGCTTGTAGAAACGTCCAGCAGGCGACATTTGATCTTTTTCTCCTTCATCTGAGGAATTGCATCTTACCCGCGTCTCTTTGTGGTATTTACTGTATTGGCTCTTGAGCATAGTGGTTAGTTTAATGCGGAATGTCCTCAGGACTGTGCCCTAAGAACAATGAAGGACTAAGCTATGCGTGGCTTGCCAGTGACCAATGTCTTACACTTAAGAAGTATTCAGAACACGAGAGGTGGACTGATGAAGCTCCCCACAATGGCAAAAGCCATCTGTCTCTCTAATCTCTCTCATGTATGTATGTATATATGTATGTATGTATGTATGTATGTATGTATGTATGTATGTATGATCTATCTATCTATCATCTATCTATCTTCTATCATCTTTCTCTTGTGTGTGTGTGTGTGTGCACATGTGTGTGTGCGCGTGTGCATGTGCAGATAGATGTGTGCAGAGGCCGGAGGAGAACATCAGGCTCTTTCTCTACTGCTGCTTGACAGTTTCCCTGAGACGATCTCTCACTGGCCAGCGAGCCGCACTGAGCACTGGGGTTCCAGGCACGTAAGACAAGACCCAGGAGTTTTGGTGGGTGGTGGGGATTGAACTCAGGAGCTCATGCTTGCCCAGCAGGCTCTGTTCCTCACTGAGCCGTCTGCCCAGCCCCAAAGGGCATGTTTGGGGAGAGTGTCTGCTCACCCATCCGCATGCTGTCTCCAGTGATGGATGGACGTCGTTTGCAGGTTTTCAGTCTCCATTGTTGTTGCTTTGCTTCTTTCATGTTCCTGGGCATGGAAAATGTAATTTGAAAAACTACAAATGAACGGTAACATTTTCTCTTGAGCCTTTAAAAAAACAATTTTTTTTTGAGGCATTGTGACAGAAACCTGTGTTAACAGTGACCCTTCAGATTGTCAGCGTCAGGGTGAGTCTCATGAGTCTGGTCTTTGAGGACACAGGCATTGCCTTGTAGAAAACCCAAGCCTATGAAGGCTGTCTTGAGTGTGTTGGGCCGAGGGGGTGATGCTAGGAAGCCTTGATCAAAGTTCTTTTGGTTATGGCATTAAATCTTGGAGGCACATTCTCATGAGACATCATATATATATATAATTTTTCCCCCCCAGAAACTGGATCCAGATTTCCTACTACCATGATAAGCTTGAAATCTTTTTGGCCTGCCATGAAGTTGATGAGGAAAGTTTCCATCAGGAAGAGAAAGTTGAACTCCATTCATGGACGATAGATACCCTTTGAATTTATAAGCAGCCTCTGACCAAGTTACTGAGTTAAAAACACAAACCTCTGGGTTGGGGAGATGGCAAACGTGAGGAACTGAGTTCGAGTCCCAGTATCTACATAAAACCCTCACTGAAATGGGGGACTAGTAAGCCTTGAGGGCCACCTGTCTCCACCTTCCTGGGGCTGGGCGGGATGAAGAGTGTGCAGCAACAGGCTTCACATTTTACATGAGGCCCTCACACTTGTGTGGCAAGCACGTTACTCACCGAGCCATCTTCGTAGCTCTAAGAGAGCCTTTTCTGTAGTGTTCTTAGAGAGACAGGCTTCAGAGCATAGGCCAGTGGGAGATGGTTTCTCAGTCCTTGACCCGCATTTGTTCCTCTGTGAACTTCTGAGCACCCTTAATCTTCAGCCCCCACTCCATGAAAAACTGCAGATCCAAGAGTTTTTTCAGGTTTGTATTGTGCATATCCATATCTACTTAAATGCCTCTTGGGAATTTGGCCTCACACAAGAAGGATGAAGCTGTCAAAGACAGGGCGGGAGCCGCTGTGTACACTGAGGACCAAAGGGTAACACAGGCTGAGAGTGGAGTCACGGTTCAGAGAAGGAACCAGTGCGCCTCTGTGGGACTCACTGTCGCAGAAACACCACTTAGGAAGGAAGGAAAATCACCTTTCAGCTCCGTGGGTCTAGAGGCATTCCGTCCCTCTCTCTTCTCTCTCTTCTTTCTTGGAGTTCATAAGCATATAGGGTAGGTAACTTTGCCTAAGTCCAGCCTTTACTTGAAGTGCATGGTACAAAACTGAATTACTGAGCTGGGCATGGCGGATCAGGAGGCAGAAGAAGGAAGTTCAAGGCCATGTTTGTTTAAATAACAAGTTCTAGGCCAATCAGGGCTACATAGTGAGACCCGATCTCGCTCTCTCTTTCTCTCAAAAAAAAAAAAAAAAAAAAAAAAAGGCCAGGCATGGTGGTGCACACCCTTAATCCCAGCACTTGGGAGCTGAGGTAGGAAAATCTCTGTGAGTTTAAGCCCAGCCCAGCCTGGCACTGCAGAGTGAGTTCCAGGTCAGCCTTGAAAACATCAAATGAAAGTAATAATAACAGTAATAATCATAATAATAGTGGTGGCTGGGAGATGGCTCAGTGGATAAGAGTGCTTGCTGTATAAGCATGAAGATCTGAGCTTGATCACCAGCACCCACACAAAAAACTAAGCACGGGGCTGCAGAGATGGCTTAGTGGTTAAGGCACTTGCCTGCAAAGCCACAGGACCCAGGTTCGATACCCCAGTACCCATGTAAACCAGATACACAAGGGAATGCATGCGTCTGGAGTTCGTTTGCAGTGGCTGGATGCTGTTCTATCTGCCCCCCCACTTTCTCTCTGAAAATGGATAAATACAATAAAATTTTAAAGCTAGAGCCTTCTACTTCTATATTTGCTATTCACTGGATGTTTCGTGTTAAGCAAATAGTCACTTCTGAACAACAACTTCAGTGCTGTCAGTGAAGAAAGGCTAAATAAGCTATCTTAAAGGTGGTTGTAAGAATTGTGGCACTGGTTTGGGCGTGGTGGCGCACAGCACGCCTTGAATCCCAGCACCCAGGAGGCAGAGGTAGGAGGATCGCTGTGAGCTGAAGGCCAGCCTGAGAATACATAGTGAATTCCAGGACAGCCTGAGCCAGATTGAGACCCTGCCTCAAAAAACCAAGACAAACAAACAAACAAACAAACAAACAAACAAACAAACAAACATAAAACCCCATAAAAACCAAAAAACAGAGTAACAACAACAACAACAAAAACCTTAGAGGCACTGTCAACTTTCTTTTATCCTCAAATAACTTCTGACTTCTTTCCTGTGAGTTGGATTCTGTCCTCTTTGAAGCATTATTATCATCATTGATTTGTGCTAAGGATCCTATTACATTTTTGGTGATCAAATTTTAATTTTGAGGGCCAGGAATGAAGCTTGGTTGGGTCGAGTGCTTTCCTAGCATGCCAGAAGCCCTGGTTTGTTTCTGTCCACAGCAGCCCATAAACTGAGCACGCTTGCTTACATCTATAACCTCAGCACTCAGATGGAGGCGAGGGGATCAAAAGCTTATGATTGTCTTCAGCTACAATAGTGAGCCTGGGATATGTGATATCTTGCCTCAGAAAAAAGTAACAACAACAAAACTTCAACAAACAAATTATATTTTTGCATTCTTGCTTTGCCACTTCATAGGGTGTGGGTGACTCACCCTCTAGGACGCTCAGTTCCTCATCTGGACACGATGCCTACTTGAGCTCGCTGGAAGATGCAGTGAAATGACCACTTGTGAAATGGCTCTGGAGCCCTGGCGTGTGTCAAGAGCTTGGTGGACGGTGTTTATTATTTTGGTTTGAGGATCTGCTTTCTGATTATGAGCAGCTTACAGGGAATCACACAGGCCGTCTGTTGCCTGAACAGAAGCAGCACCATCTCTCCATCTCTGCAAGGTCTGGGCAGGGGTGACCTCTGCTAGGGCTTGAGGACTGCGCGTCCCCTCCTCGTTCCTTTTGGGTGTTGGTCACACCGGGATTCCTTGCTGGCGTTGGCTTCTTGGTTCGTCCCCTCTGCCAGCTCACACTCTAACTAACAAGGTGGAATAGCCAAGCTCAGCCACCGCAAAGAGTCAGCGATGGTGCGTCTGGACCATCAGAAGTACTGGAGTTGGGCAGCGGGCCTTATCCCATCCAGCCCACATTTACCATTCTTTTTTTTGTTTTGGTTTTTCGAGGTAGGATCTCACTCTAACCCAGGCTGACCTGGAATTCACTCTGTATTCTCAGGGTGGCCTTGAACTCACAGCGATCCTCCTGCCTCTGCCTTCCTAGTGCTGGGATTAAAAGTGTGCACTCCATTCTTTTTTTAAAAAATATTTTATTTTTATTTATTTATTTGAGACAGAGAGATACAGAAATAGGTAGGGGAGAGGGGGGGGGAATGAGCACTCCAGGGTCTCCAGCCACTGCAAACAAACTCCAGATTTGTGCGCCCCTTGTGCATCTGCCTTACGTGGGTCCTGGGGAGTTGAACCTGGGTCCTTTGGCTTTGCAAGCAAGCACCTTAACCACTAAGCCATCTCTCCAGCCCCACATTTACTGTTCTTTAAGATGTCTTCGCTTAGTATTCCAAGGAAGGAATGAAGGACCAAGCCTTGCTTCTCAGGGGGTGCACCAGTTACTTTTCCTGATGCTGTACTGGAATACCTTCCAAAAACAACTTCAAGGTGGAAAGACTTATTTGGCTCAACGTTTCAGTGCATCCTAACTGGGAAGGCAAAGCGTAGTTCATGGTGGCAGGAGGATGTGCTTGGGACTCCTCACATCTTGGAGGAGGAAGGAGCGAGAACAGCACAAAAAGCAGCCTGGGCCACAGCCTTCAAACACGCATCCCCACCAACTGCTTCTGCCAGCCAAGCTCCATAACCTCCCTAATTGCAGCAGCAGCAGGGGACCAAGTGTTCAAACTCAAGAGTTTGTGGGGGACATTTCAGAGTCAAACCACAACGGGGTGGCAGTGACCAGGGAAGAACATGGAGCCCGACCTTCACCTGGCTCATTTGATAGTTGTACCATCTTTTTTTTTTTTTTTTTTTTGGCATTTGGATATATATGTGGTATGTGCATGTGTGGACGCATGCTTGTATGTGTGTGGGCATATGCACGTGGGCATGCCCGTGTGTGCACTTATGTGCGGGGACTGAAGGTTGACGTTGGATGTCCCCTCAATTGCTTTCCACCTTATTTATTGAAACAGAGGCTCTCACTGAGCCCAGAGTTCACCAACTCAGCGACTCTATCTCATCGGTAGGTAGCGAGGGTCCTCTCGCCTCTGTCTGCCCAGTGCTGGGGTTGCGGCTGCATCCCCACGCATGGCGTTTAAATGCGTGTTGGGAATCTAAACTCAGGTTCTCTCATACTTGTGGCAAGCACTTTACCCATTCAGGTCTCTCCCCAGCCCCATGCTAAGCCTTTTATCTCATATGCTTGTGACTTCTTTCTCTCACCTCTAAAAGGAGGAAAATAGTACCTACTTCACACAGTTGCAATAGGATGACATGACTTAATGTGCACAAAGCAATGCATACAGGCCAGTGAACAGCAAGCACTCCATACATGTTATGTATTTTACTATACAACCCTCTTAACAGTTTCAAGTGGAATATGGTCTGTGTTATCAGAGAAAAGCAGGTAGTTTCTGTTCTATCCCTATGGTCCTTGGTCATTGCAATTTTTTTTTTCAAGGTAGAGTCTCGCTCTAGCCCAGGCTACCTGGAATTCACTAGGTAGTCTCAGGCTGGCCTCAAGCTCATAGTGATCCTTCTACCTCTGCCTCCCGAGTGCTGGGATTAAAGGTGTGCACCACTATGCCTGGTAAAGAAAGAGAGAGAGGGAGAGAGAATGAGAATGGGCATAACAAGGCCTCTAGCCACTGCAAACAAACTCCAGAAGCATGTTCTATTCTGTGCATGTGGCTTTATGTGGGTACTGGGGAATTGAAATCAGGTTGATAGGTTTTGCAGACAAGCACCTTGACTGCTGAGCCATCTCTGCAGCCCGCTGCTAGCTTTCATAAAGACGCAGTCCCCGTCTTCCCACCAGAGCTCTTTCCTCTTGAAGCCTTCCTAACCATTGATCCATCATTGCTCACGTTAGTAGGTGTAGGAAAATGTTGTGGTCTGGTCTATGTGGCAGAAATATTTTGGGGGAGGCCCTTTTGATTTGCTTTATTATTGTTCTAATGCACTGCACATGGGCAGTCAAACACTTGGAAAGGGGCCATGTTGCTCGTGAAGATAGATGATCTCACACTAGCTTTCATTCAATTGTGGGTTCAAGGAATTCCAGCTAAGGTTCCTGCCACCAAATATGGGGCGATGTTTGCCCCATGACCACCAATGTTCCTAATATCCTGTCCCCACCCTTTAGCCTTCCCTGCATCTCAAAGTGATGCAGATGTAAAATAACATCTGAGCCGTACCAGGCTAGCTCATTCAGTATAACGTGAGGCTCTTAGAATAATGTCTGAGTTTTAATATCTTAGGTTTTATTTTTATCAAAGTTGCAAATGCACATAGTTTAAGGTCAGACTATGAAGCTAACTGTAAAACATGGCTGTCCCTTGCTAACCTCTGCACTGTCTTCATCCTTGGGGAAATCACTACCAACTGATTCTTCCATATTAGCCTCCATTATGATCTCTAAATAACTGATTTTAGTGCTATTTCTTTAATTTCACTATTCGGTATTGTGGTGGTTTGATTCAGGTGACCCCATAAACTCATGTGTTCTGAGTACTAGGTCCCTAGCTGGTGGCAATTTGGGAATTGGATCTTCCTGGAGGTGATGTATTGTTGGGGGCGGGCTTATGGGTGTTATAGCCAGTGTCCCCTTGCCAGTGTTTGGCACACTCTCCTGTTGGTATTGTCCACTGATGTTGGCCAGGAAGTGACGTCCACCCTCTGCTCATGCTATTGTTTTCCTCTACCATCGTGGAGCTTCCCCTTGAGTCTGTAAGCCAAAATAAACACTTTTTTTCCCTTACACTTCTTTTGGTTGGGTCGTTTCTGCCAGCAACGTGAAGCTAACTGCATCAGGCGTCTATTTTCTTTCCACTCTCAGAGATGAAACGTTCTCTTTCAAAACTATGGAGGAAGGGCCGAGAGATGAGTGCTTGTGAAAACTCAGCAGGCGCTGGGATTGGTAAGAGACTCTGCTCAAGTAAGAATGGGCGAGAAAGTGATGCTGCAGGGCACTGATGTCCTGCTTGGGCCACCACAGATGAGTGCATGGGGTGCTCCAAGGGCACATACATGTTCACACACCACACACACATACATGCGCGCATGCACACACACACACACACACACACACACACGTGTGTGAGCACGCAAAGCAAAAAAAAAAGTCTCTGTAGGAAATGGGATGAGTTTATTTTGACTACGCACATGTTAATCATAACCGAGACCTTTGTTATATTATGGTTTCTGTTTCCTGAGAAGGCTTGCCATTTTCTTGGAGTTAATAATGGTCTTGTTTTTATTTTTTTAATTATTGCTTCTCGGGGCTTGGGAGGTGGATCTGTGGCTTGGGTACCTGCTGTGCAAGCACGATTAACTGAGTTCAGATCCCCAGAGCCCACCGAAGGTGCCAGGTATGGCAGTATGTGCCTGTCCTCCCAGCACTGGGGAGATGGAGACAGGAGGACCCCTGGGGCTTGCCAGCCAGCTTCTTTAGCCCAACTGGTGAGCTCTGGTTTTACTAAGAGACTGTCCCCCAAAATAAAGTGGAGAGCAATTGAGTATGACACCCTGTGTTGGCTTTTGGCCTCCACACTCATATGTACATGCATTCACACCCACCCACACGTGCAGCCATCCATCCATACAAACATATACACACCTCCGCACATGTACAAACAAATGACCACTGGTTACGGTTACGGCTTGAATGTAGGCTGTCTCCTCAGGCTCAGCTACTTGAGCACTCGGCTCTCATCTACTGGTGTGGCTTAGGGCAGTCATGGGATGTTTTGTATGTGTGTCCTAGATGGCAGGTACAGGGCCTTACAGGCAGGGACTTATGGGTCACCGCCTGGCCCTGGTTCCCACATGAGCTCTGTTACCTGACTGCCAGGGTGGTGTAACAAATTGTGTCCTGCTTGCTGTGCCACAGCTGTGAGCTGCTCATACCCCCTTGCCACCCTCGCCAAGATAGACTGTGTCTCCTGAGCCATGAACCCAAATCAATCCTTCCTTTCCCAAGATGTTGTCGTCAGACATTCTGCCGCAGTGACCAAGAAAGTAACTAATTCAGCTTTGCTATGCAGAACTGAGCAGAGATGCAAAACAGGGCACAAAATCTTATTTAAAAATGGAATTCAAGGGCTGGAGAGATGGCTTAGCAGTTAAGGCACCTGCCTCCTAAGCCTAAGAACACTGGTTCCAGTCTCCAGTGGTTCCAATCTCCAGGTCCCACGTTTAGCCAGATGCAAAGTGACGCAAGGGCGCAATGCCGCACTTGACCACAAGGGGGCGCATGCATCTGGATTTTGTTCACAGCAGCTGAGAGGCTGCTGGCACGTCCATCTCTATCTCTCTCTCTCTCTCTCTCTCTCTGTCTCTCTGTGTCTCTCTCCAAAAAAAAAAAATGGAATTCAAGAAAAAGTACATAGGAAAAACTGACAATAGAAACATTATGGGGAGAAGGGAGGGAGAGAGCCAGAGAGAGAAAGATTTTCATCTTAAATTTGTATCACTGCTGGACATGGTGGTGCACATCTTTAATCCCAGCACTCGGGAGGCAGAGGTAGGAGGATCACTGTGAATGTGAGGCTACCCTGAGACTGCATAGTGAATTCCAGGCCAGTTTGGGCTAGAGTGAGACCCTACCTGGGGAAAAATAAATTGTTTCACTGTGTTTGTTGTGTCACTGTGTGTGTTGTGTCACTGTGTTTGTTGTGTCACTGTGTTTGTTGTGTCACTGTGTGTATTGTGTCACTGTGTGTGTTGTATCACTGTGTTTGTTGTATCACTGTGTTTGTTGTGTCACTGTGTGTGTTGTGTCACTGTGTTTGTTGTATCACTGTGTTTGTTGTATCACTGTGTTTGTTGTATCACTGTGTTTGTTGTATCACTGTGTGTGTTGTGTCACTGTGTTTGTTGTATCACTGTGTTTGTTGTGTCACTGTGTGTGTTGTGTCACTGTGTTTGTTGTATCACTGTGTTTGTTGTATCACTGTGTTTGTTGTATCACTGTGTGTGTTGTGTCACTGTGTTTGTTGTGTCACTGTGTTTGTTGTATCACTGTGTTTGTTGTATCAGTGTGTGTGTTGTGTCACTGTGTTTGTTGTGTCACTGTGTGTGTTGTATCACTGTGTTTGTTGTGTCACTGTGTGTGTTGTATCACTGTGTTTGTTGTGTCACTGTGTTTGTTGTGTCACTGTGTTTGTTGTATCACTGTTTGTTGTGTCACTGTGTTTGTTGTGTCACTGTGTTTGTTGTATCACTGTGTTTGTTGTGTCACTGTGTTTGTTGTGTAGCTGTGTGTGTTGTGTCACTGTGTGTGTTGTATCACTGTGTTTGTTGTATCACTGTGTTTGTTGTGTCACTGTGTTTGTTGTGTAGCTGTGTGTGTTGTGTCACTGTGTGTGTTGTGTCACTGTGTTTGTTGTGTCACTGTGTTTGTTGTATCACTGTGTTTATTGTGTCACTGTGTTTGTTGTGTCACTGTGTTTGTTGTATCACTGTGTTTATTGTGTCACTGTGTTTGTTGTGTCACTGTGTTTGTTGTATCACTGTGTTTGTTGTGTCACTGTGTTTGTTGTGTCACTGTGTTTGTTAGCTTCTGTCACTGCAGTGAAATGCCTGAGATAGTTAACTTACAGGGACACAGGGGATGCTTTTGGCTCAGTTTTGTAGGCTTCGGTCCATGGTTAATTGATCTTTAGTCTTGGCCTGTGTTGAGACAGCACATCATGGTGGGGGTGTGGTAGAAGAAGCTGCTCAGCTCATGAGCAGGAGAGAGAGAGAGAGAGAGAGAGAGAGAGAGAGAGACCAGAGTCCCACAGTCCCTTCTGAAGGAACATACCCATGACCTAAAGTCTCCTGGTAACACCTACCTGCTAAAGACCCCCCCCCCCCAATAGCACCGCAGGGTCTTTGGGTGGACATGTGAGATTCAAACTGTAGCAAGGAGCAAGGCCTATCTTTGGGGGGAGCAGGCAGCAAGCGCAGAGGTCTGGGGTTGCTCTTGGGTCCCCATGCAGCATCAGTCTGGCTGCGGCAAGCAGAAGGACCAAGTCTGAAGAATAAAGATGTTCAGATGGAAAGCACTCCTGTCTTCCCTCTGGTTCAGCTACCTGCACTGCATGTCCTCCAATGTTGGGGGTGGGGACCGACGACCCTCCCTGTCCTTCCGCAGCAGAGAGGAGCCTGGGAACGCGGCTTTCCTGACTCACAGGACTCCAGCCTGCGAGTCAGCAACTAGCTGAAGAACAAAGGCGCACGTCAAAGTCCAGCCTGGGTTGATCATGGGCAGATGCCACTGCAACTTCACACAGCATAACACACAACTCCTTCATTCATTCGTTTTCATTCATTCTTTTTTTACATGTGTATGTGGTGAGTGTGTACACACGTTTGTATGTGGGTCTTCTATCACTGCAAATGAACTCCGGATGCACCAGCCACTTTATGCATCTGGCTTTAAAGTAGGTACTGGGGAATTGAACCCCAACATCAAGCGTTGTAAGAAGGTACCTTTAACCCCTGAGCCATTTCTCTAGCCCTCTGCTTGTTTTTGAGGCAGGGTCTCTCTCTCTCTCTCTCTCAAGCTCACCTGTTTGGTTGGACTAGCTTGTCAGCTACTCCTGGGCCTTTGTCTGTCTTTGCCTCCCCAGCTCCAGGACAAGAGGCACACTCTCCACACCCGGCTTTTATGTGGGTGCTGGAGAGCCGAACTCACACCCCCAATGCTTGTATGACAAGCCCCTTCCCAGCCCCACACGCAAATTTTGTCTGAGGTGCTTCTTGCAATTGGTTGAGCACACAATCCATTAGTTGGGAAAAAGAAACAGTGTTTGATTGCCTGGGGACAATTCACAGAACTGGCTGGAGCCTGTGGGGCACAGCCCACCTCCCTATTTCTGCTGTATCTGCTGTGCTTATGAGCAAGGGTTAGCTGTGATCTGGAGAAGGAAGAGAAACTCGGTGTGCCGTAGCTGGTGCCGCCTCTGCGTGAGCTCTTTTAACAAATTAGCACAAGGGAAGCTTTCGCAAATGAGAGATCCAATTTCCTTGTTTTTATTGGAAAGCTCTCTCGGTCTCTGTCAGCAAAAGTGCTATGGCATTCTTTCCACGTTGGACTGGCTTTCAGTCCACTTGTTATTTTTATTTCTTTTGTTCTTGCTAGTGACCATCTCTCGGGGTCAGGGGTGGTGGTGGTGGTGGTGTGTGGGGTACGTAGAAACTCAGGCCCTGTGTAGATCAGCCCTAACTTAGACACTCTGGTTTCCTGGGGGTGCAGGAGGGAGCAGGGGTGGAGGAGAGAAGGGCAGATGAAACCCAGCACGCTCCATTCAATTTAAATTTCAAATAATGTGAACCCTTTTCTTGAAAATATTTTTATTTATTTATTTGAAAGAGTGAGTATGGATGTGCCAGGGCCTCTTGCCCTCAGAGAAACTCCAGATACATGTACCACATTGTGGGTCTGGCTTTATGTGGGTATTGGGCAATCAAAAGTGGAAGGCAGGCTTTGCAAGCAAGTGCCTTTAACCACTGAGCCATCTTCCTAGCCCAATGTATAGCTTTTAAAAAGAAGTTTAAGGGCTGGAGAGATGACTCAGTGGTTAACTATGCTTGCCTGCAAAGTCTTAGGACCTGGGTTTGATCCCCCAGCATCCACGTAAAAAACCAGATGCTCAAGATGGGACATGTTTCTGGAATTCATGGCTGGAGGCCCTGGTGTGCCCATTCTCTCTGTCTCTCTGTCTTCATCCTTCCCTCCCTCACTCTCAAACAAACAAAAAGAACAAACAAATAAACAAGTTTAAGTGTATCACAAAAATTGCACGAGTTATACCTACCTTAAAAACATCTTGTTCATCTGAAGTCAACTGTGAACTGGGGAATGCTAATTTTTTTTTTGTTTGTTTTTTTCGAGGCAGGGTCTCACTGTAGCCCAGGCTGACATGGAATTTACTATGTAGTCTCAGGATGGCCTTGAACTCACGGGGATCCTCCTACCTCTGCCTCCCGAGTGCTGGGATTAAAGGCATGTGTCACCACGCCTGGCCCTGGGCATACTATATTTTTATTCATTCTATCTAGGCAGTCTGAGGCTTATGGGGGAAGCTTTTGCCTTTGGCCAAAGGCCAACAATTCTGGTAAGCAAAGGTAGTAATACCACACCAGCACTTAGAAGCTGGAGGCAGGAGGATCAAGAGTTCAAGGGCGTTCTTAGCTATGTAAGTTTGATGCCATCTTGGGCTATATGAGACCTTACATCAGAAAATTCAACAGAGAGAGTATGTGTGTATGTGTGTGTGCATGTGTGGGGAGAGAGGGAGAGAGAGAAGCAAAGACTATATCTATGTCTATATATATTTTAGGCAGGGTCTCACTCTGTAGCTCAGGCTGGCCTGAAACTCACTGCTCAGCCCAGGTTGGCCTCAAACTCAGGGTAATCCTTCTCACTCAGCCTCTAGGTCTTGGGCTAGTAGACATGTGCCACCATGCCCAGCCTAGGTTTTATTCTTTTTATGGTTGAATAATATCCCATGTGTATATTGACCATGTATTCTTTATCCATCCTTTGTTAATAGGCACCTAGGCTGATTCCACATCTTGGCTATATTGACTTTGATTCCTTTGAATATATTCCTAGGAGTTGTATAGCTAGATCACATTCTATTTTTAGTTTTTTTTTTTATTTTTAATTTTTTTAGGAACATGCATTCTGATTTTTTTTTTTTTTTTTTTTTTTTTTTTTTTTTTTTTTAGGGTCTCACTCTGGTCCAACATGTCTCATTCTGATTTTTCCCGAGTCTGGGATGAGAAACCACGCCCGGCTTTGCATTCTGATTTTTATCATGAGAAAACTCACTTCTATTTCCTCCAACAGTTCATCTTACCTCTGCCCTGTCAGTGTTTGAGGACAGGGTCTCACTCTGCAGCCCAGGCGGCCTGTAACTCACTCACTGTGGAGTTCAGGCTCCACTGGCATGTGCAGCGACCCTGCCCCAGCTTCCTGAGCGCTGGGATTACAGCCACCATGCCCAGCTCTTTTTTTATTTCTTTTGGTAATAGCTATTTTAACTGACATAAAGATAGAATCTCAATGTAGTTTAGAAAAATGTTTTTGTTTGTTTTTGTTTTTCAAGGTAAGGTCTTCCCCTAGCCCAGGCTGACCTGGAATTCACTATGTATTCTCAGGGTGGCCTCGAACTCATAAAGATCCTCCTACCTCAGTTTCTCGAGTGGATTAAAGGCGTGTGCCACCATGCCTGCTAAGTCAATGAAGTTTTTTTTTTTTTTTTTTCTTTTTAAGGTAGGGTCTCACTCTAGCCTAGGCTGACCTGGAATTCACTATGTAGTCTCAGGGTGGCTTTGAGCTCACCTGATCCTCCTGCCTCTGCCTCCTGAGTGCTGGGATTAAAGGCATGCACCACAATGCTCTGCTCTTTTATTTACTTTTTTTTTTTGTCATTGATAACTTAAATCATTGACCATTTTTTCACATACTTGTTGGCCACATGTACTTTTTTGAGATGTGTCTAGTCAGGTCCTTTGTCTATTTTAAGAATGGGTTGGGACTGAGGAGATAGCTCAATCAGTAATGTCCTTGTTCTGCGTTTGATCCCCATTACCCATGCAGAATGCTTGGTGTGGTGGCATAGGCTTGTAGTCCCAGTGCCTGAGAGGTGGAGACAGGAGGATCCCTGAGGCTTGCTGGCCCATCATCAGTATTTCCTAATTGGTGAAGTCCAGGCCAATGAGGGACACTGTCTCAAAAATAGGTAGATGGCAAACACATGCACGCACGTATGTACGCCCCCTCCCCATGCACTGGCACACACACGCGAGCATAAAAAGGTTGAGTTACTTGCTCTCTGAGTTCTTTCTCCATTGTGGGTGGTAATACCCTGTCCGGCGAGTAGACAGCAACTTTTTTCCGTCCTGTAGGCTGTCTCTTTGGTCCGTTGACTGTTTTCTTAGCTGTGAACAAGCGTCCTCATTTGAGATCCCATTCGTCAGTTAGTGCTTTCATTTCCTGTGCTGTTGGAATTCTACCCAGGAAGCTGTTTCCTGTGCCAATACCTCAAAGTGTTTCCCCCATGCTTTCTTCTAGTGCCTTCCATGTTTCGAGTTTTATATTAAGGTGGTCCACGCATGTGCAGTTGATGTTTGTGCAGGGTGAGATAGGAGTCTACCTTTTTTCATTCACGTGTGGATTTCCAGTTTCCCCAGGCCCATTTGTTGAAGAGATTAATTTCCATCATCTGTTTTTGGTAACTTTTTCAAGATTTAGTTGGCTGAAGATGCATGAGTTTACTTTTCAGTCATATATTCTGTTTCAGTAGTGGTGTGTGTGTGTGTGTGTGTGTGTGTGTGTGTGCTATGACAAGACCATGCTGTTTTTGTTATGGTTCTGTCACATGTTTTGAAATCAGGTACTATGATGACTCCAGCACGGATTATTTATTTATTTATTTATTTATTTATTTATTTATTTATTTAATTTTATTTTTTGGTTTTTCGAGTTAGGGTCTCACTCTGGCCCAGGCTGACCTGGAATTCACTATGTAGTCTCAGGACGGCCTTGAACTCATGGCAATCCTCCTACCTCTGCCTCCCGAGTGCTGGGATTAAAGGTGTGCACCACCACGCCCAGCTCAAATTTTATTTATTTTTATTTGAGAGAGAGAGAGAGAGAGAGAGAGAGAGAGGGAAGGAGGCAGATAGAGAGAGAGAATGGGCATGGCAGGACCTTTATCCGCTGCAAGCAAACTCCAGATGCATGCGCCACCTTGTGCACTTGGTTTACGTGGGTACTGGGGAATTGAACCTGAGTCCTTTGGCTTTGCAGGCAAGCGCCTTAACCCCTAAGCCATCTCTCCAGCCCAGCATTGATCGTTTTGCTCGGGATTTCCTTGGCAGTTTGGGGTCTTTTGTACTTCTATATGGCTTTTAGGCTTTTGAAGGATGTTGTAGGTGTTTTCATGGGAACTGAATTAACTCTGCAAGAGGACTTTGGATCCTGGGCTGAGCATGGCCGGTCTTCCTACCATCAGTATCTCTTCAGTTTCTTCCTCAGCGTTCTGTAATTTTCACTGTAGAGGTCTTTCATATCCTTAGGTTTATGCCTCTGTGCTTTATTGCTTGTGAGGCTGTTGTGAATGGGAAGATTGCTTAGTAAGTTTATTATTGGTTATAGAGAAGCTACTGATTTTTTTCATGCTCATTTTATATCCTGCTATCTTACAGAATTTGCATATTAGATGCAAAAGTCTTTTGATAGAGTCCTTTTGATTTTTCTGTGCATAGAATCATATCATCAGCATTTAAGGATAATGTGAATTCCTTCTTTCATCTGCATACCCTTTATTTCTTTCTCTTACCTAATTTCACTGGCTCATATCTCTCATCCTGTGGTGAATAAGAGTGGATAAGTAGACATGAGTGTCTTGTTGCCTGATCTTGGGTGAAATATTTTCATTTTTTTCTCAGTATGATGACCACAAGTTTGTCATAGCTAGCCTTGATTCTGCTGGTGTATTGTCTTTCTATATCTAATTTATTTAGGCCTTTTATCACAAAGTGGTGTTGAATTTTATCAAAGACTACTTCTACATCTGCTGGGATGATCAAGCAATTTTTATCCATGATTATGTTTATGGCTTTATTATGCTTATTGCAAATGCTGAACCATTTTGCATCCCTGAAATGAAAGCAATGTGATCATAATGTATAATCTTTTTAAAAAATATATTTATTTATTTATTTATTTGAGAGAGAGAGAGAGAGAAAATGGGTGCTCCAGGGCCTCAGCCACTGCAAACAAACTCCAGATGCATGCACCCTGTTGTGCATCTGGCTTACATGGATCCTGGAGAATCAAACCAGGATCCTTTGGCTTTGCATGCAAATGCCTTAACCTCTAAGCCATCTCTCAGCCCCCATAATGTATAATCTTTTAATGTTCTATGGATTTGTTTTCAAAGTGTCTTTTTTTTTTTTTGAACAGAGTGTCATGTAGCCTAGATTGCTCTCAAAGTAGCAGTGCAGCTGAGGATGATCTGAAACTCAGGATCCTTCTGCCTCTGCCTCCAGGATTACAAGAATGAGCCACTGCTCCCAGCATGCTTTGCAAGTGTCTAACTGAGAATTGTTTTTTTGTATTAATACAAATAAGTTTTGTTTCTGCAGGCATATTGGTCTTTAATTTTTAAAATTTTTATTTATTTGCAAGCAGAGAGATAGAAGAGACAGACAGATAGAAAGAGTGTGCATGCTAGGACCGCTAGCCACTGCAAACAAACTCCAGATGCATGGTCAGTCTGGGCATCTGGCTTTACATGGGTACTAAGGAGGTGAACCTGGTCATTAGGCTTTGCAGGCAAGTGCCTTAACTGCTGAGCCATCTCTCCAGCCCTTATCCTTCTCCTTTTTTTTTTTTAAAAATTGGTTTCTTACCTGGCTTTGATAGCAGGGTTCACAGAATGAGTTTGGAAGTCATTCTATCCCCACCCTCTGCATTTTAGCTTAAACAAACAAACAAGCAAACAAGCAAACAACAACAAAAAAAGCCAGGCCTGGTAATGCACACCTTTAATCCCAGCACTCGGGAGGCAGAGGTAGGAGGATCACTGTGAGTTCGAGGCTACCTTGAGACTACATAGTGACTCCCAGGCCAGCCTGACCTAGAGTGAGACCCTACTTTGAGATAAAAAACAAAACAAAACAAAGCTTGGCAAAATTCCTCAGCAAATCCATGCAGTCTAGAATCTCTCTCTCTCTTTTTGAGACTTTTCATAACTGATTTAATCTTATACTTGTTATTGATGTATTTAGGTTTCTTCTGTCTTGGGATTCAGTTTTGTTTTGTCATATGAATCTAGAAATATATTCATTTATTCTATACTTTCTAATTTATTGTCATATACTTTTTCAAACTACTCAGTAATGATCCTTTGAATTTCAGTGGTGTCTGTTACATTACCTGCTTTCATCTCAAATTTAATTTCTCTCTCTGTGTGTCTGTGTCACTCTCTCTCCTTGGGATAGAACCTAGGGCCTCTTATCTGCTAGGCAAGTGATCAACCACTGAACTATATCTCTAGCCACCCTTTTTGTATTCTTAAAATTTTTTTGTTTTATTTATATTTATTTATTTGAGAGCGACAGACAGAGAGAGAAAGAGGCAGAGAGAGAGAGAGATAGATAGAGAGAGAGAGAGAGAGAGAGAGACACTGGGCACGCCAGGGCCTCCAGCCACTGCAAACAAACTCCAGATGCATGCACCCCCTTGTGCATCTGGCTTACGTGGTTACTGGAGAATCGAGCCTTGAACTGGGGTCCTTATGCTTCACAGGCAAGCACTTAGCCACTAAGCCATCTCTCCAGCCACCTTTTTGTATTCTTTAAAAAAATATTTTATCTTTATTTATTTGAGACATAGAGAGATTTATAAAGATAGATAGATGATAGATAGATATATAGATAGATAGGTAGATAGAGAGAATGGGTGTGCCCGGGCCTCTAGTCACTGCCAATGAACTCTAGATACATGTACCACCTTATACATCTGTTTTACGTGGGTCCTAGGGGATTGAACCTGGGTCCTTTGGCTTTGTAGATAAGTGCCTTAACCACTAAGCAACCTCTTCAGCCCCCCTGTCTATCTTTGTAGTATTTTTAATATATGTAATTTATTTATTTATTTGAGAGAGAGAGAGAGAATGGGCACACTAGGGCCTCCAGCCACTGCAAACGAACTCCAGATACATGCACCCCCTTGTGCAGCTGGCTTAGGTGGGTCCTGGAGAAGTGAACCGGGATCTTTTGGCTTTGCAGGCAAATGCCTTAACCACTAAGCCATCCTCCAGCCCTCTTTTACAGTATTTCGAAACAGGGTTTCACAAACTTGTTCAAGGCTGAACTGTTGCTCCTCCTGCCTCTGCCTCTCAAGTAGCTGGTACAACCAGGCCTGGATTTCTCTGTCTGAAGCGCTACTTTTGATCACCTCGTGACCATGTATCATAGGAACTGCGTTCCAGCGCTCTGGCAACCTGAGGCTGATAGAACACTCTGTGTTACCAATCCAGAGTGGCACTGCTGTTCAGATGCGGGTCCCAGTGACTCTACCACTGACTGGCTGAAAGTGCTAACTTGTGCAACAGAGTTTCTGAGAAGTGGATGATGACTTTTGATTTTCCACCACAACCTGACTCTCATTTTCCTCTGCTCTCACTGTGACCGTGGAAGCCAGAAGAAACCCCGCAGTTGCTTGTGCCTTGGGAAGCGAGGGGTGGATAACGCTGCCTTGTCTGGGAGTTGACACTACTGCTCTTTGGCCTGAGTCCCCATCCTTCCCCTTGTCTACCCCACCGATCGATCACCCCTGGTCGATGGTTGCACAGTCCCCCATCCTTGACAAGTCTCTCCCCATCCTCATTCCTGCATGCCATCTGGACTTCCATGACAGCTGTTCTGGTCTGGATATGCAGTGCTCCTCCAAAAGGCTCAGGCGGTGAGTAGTTGGCCTCCAGTTGGAGGTGCTGTTTTGGGAGGTTCTGGAAGTTGATTCCTGGAGGCGGGTCCTCGGGAGTTCTCATCCATGCCTAACTCTGCTTTCTGAGGTAAAGCTACTCCTGCCACTCTTCTGCCATCACCCCTTGCTTCACTTTCTTCCAAGGCATGTGGTGAAGCAACTATGGATTAGAGTTGAAATGAGCCAAAAGAAATCTTTCCTTCTTTAAGGTGTTTTACTGTGAATGAGAATGTTAACACAAAAGGCGTCTTTGCCGGGTGTGGTGGCGCACGCCTTTAATCCCAGCACTCGGGAGGGAGAGGTAGGAGGATCGCTGAGAGTTCGAGGCCACCCTGAGACTACATAGTTAATTCCAGGTCAGCCTGAGCCAGAGTGAGACCCTGCCTTGAAAAAACAAACAAACAAACAAACAAACAAAAAACAAAAAATAAATAAAAGGCATCTTCCATTAAACGGCCTCCTTCCCTTTCTGTCTGGATCAACATGTTTGTACATTTACAAAGAATTGTTCTACTGGCTTTGGACATAAACACAAACAAAACAGATCAGGATTTCTTCCCAATAGAAACTTACATTCTCATGGCAAAGAGTGAATGTTCGTACACATGCGTATGTATGAATTAAAGTTCCAGAGGAAGGAGAGAGGTCACTGTGTTCATTTATTCTCATTTACTGTGGATTTCCTTTTTACTTCTTCATTACTGGGGATTGAACCTAGGGACTCGTGCATGCTGGGTGAGCACTCTACCACTGAGCTATATTCCCAGTTAGTCCTGGATTTGCAATATAGAAAATGTACTGTTAGCTATGTTTTTTTTTTTTCTTTTTGCTTGAAGGCTTTTACTTTTAGTGCTGATATGTGTGTGTGTGTGTGTGTACAGATATATATGAAATATTTAAAGGCTTTGTGTGTGTGTGTGTGTTCTCCTTCCGAGCTCTCTTTCCTCAAGGTAGATGTCAGAAGGCATCTTCTTGGCTCCCTTGTCCACTGGAGATTCGTCAGCATAGCTGTATGGGAGATGTGGATTTTGATAAGTGCCTACGAGGCCGGAGAGCGGGCACAGAGTCCAGCTCTGGAGACATAGGTGATTGATGGAGTTGACACCGTACCTTCACAGCACAAGAGGCGGCCCATTTGTAGAGCGCACAGGGGCCTCACCTATCGCAGTTAGGGAGGAGGCAGTTTGGAGACGGTGTTGGGCTGGATCACTTTCCAGACTGATTGCGTAGTCTTCCCTAAGCTCCTGCGAGCATCCTGCCAGTCAGCTGGAGTGTGTGCAGCAACGCGCCCTGGTTGACTCAGCCCCTTCTCCTGGGCTCCCAGCTAGCCCATCTTTCCCTCCCTGCTCTGTTTAGTCAGGTGTGCCTGGGCAGAGATGGCTTCGACCACCCTAGCTCCTGCCAGGGTTGTCTCTCTGGTTGGAACAAGTGATCTCCCAGCCCTGAAGGGCAGCCACTGAGAAGGGAGATGTCTATACTGAGATTGGGCCAGAATCCAAATTCTTCTATACGTAATTATGCCAGAATTCAGGTCAAGGCTGCTTGACTCATATTCTAAGATACCTAGGAAGCAAAACACGACTGGAGCTGCTGTTGTGACATTTTCCCCCTGACTTTGGGATATCTTTTAATGATTTGTGCTTTTACTTGAACAGTCCCATTTAATTTCAAATCAATGCCATTCTAAGCATCATACCTTAATCTCTTGAAGAGTAAATACCACAAAGATTAGAAGTGAAGGGTGATCATTAAGTTATGGAACACTCCCATGCAGATTAAGAATGCCAGCAACTGATACTTACCCAAAAGAAACCCAAAGACACAAATTGTTAAATAGTTTGCGGTGGCCATAGCTAGAAAAACATTTACTTTAGTATTTTTCTTGGTTTTCTTTGCTGAAAATCTTCTTGCCCTGATCCCTCTCTTTCCCTAGTAACCCTCGAATTATCTCACATGTGGGACTGGAATGGCTGCCTCAGTTCTTTTGCTGGCTGTCTTCTCAGAAATACTGGCTAGGAGGAAGGAAATGTACATGAACTTACCATAAAGTCAGAAGCTGGTTTATGGACAGCCAGAATTCTCTCAACTATTCCATTCTTCAGTTGTTGGCTACTTCCTAGAAACTTCCTGGTTTTGCTTCTAGTCTCTGGCGCCTCTCGGGCAATTCCACCTTTGGATCTCACTTTCCTTAGAGCTCCCCTCTGCGGCCCCTGGTTCAACTCCCCGCCTGGCACGCCCTTCTCAGCCTTGTGAGCTGCTGAGGGCACTTTCAAAATTCTCACACTTCCTCCTCCTCCTCCTTCTTCCTCTTCTCCTCCTCCTTCTTCTTCCTTCTGTTTCTTCCTCCTCCTCCTTCTCCTCCCCTCCTGTTCCCTCCTTCCCTTCTTCCTCTTCCTCCCTCTTTAGCCTTTTCTTCATAACCTCCACACATACAAACCATATGCCATGACCTTAATCCCCTCCCCTCCCTCTTCCTTTTCCTCTTCCCTTACCTCTTCCACAAACCCCTTCTTCTTTCCAATTAGTCCCCATATTTATATTTATTTATTTATTTATTTATTTATTTATTTATTTTTGTTTTTTTGAGGTGGGGTCTCACTCTAGCCCAGGCTGACCTGGAATTCACTATGTATTCTCAGGGTGGCCTCGAACTCTGGCGATCCTCCTACCTTTGCCTCCCGAGTGCTGGGATTAAAGGCGTGCGCCACCAAGCCTGGCTCACTATTTATTTTGATGTCATCTTTCCTTCCTTCCTATTATGCAGGTCTTCTGTAGGTAGCATCAGCCACTGTGAGTGAGGGCATGAACACCACAGTCACTTTGTGGCTGGAAGACAATATTGCAAAGCACTCCTTCCCTTCCTTTGGCTCTTACATTCTTTTGGCCCCCTCTTCCTGTTTGGTCCCTGGGTCCTGGAAGGTGTAATGGGGATGACTCAGTGCTGAACACTCCACTGTCTCTTCTTCTCTCAGCACTTTGATGAAAACTCACACTTTCTAATTTAGTAGAGGGGGAAAGGTAAAAGACAAGTCAATATTTTAACTTAAAAATATTTTTAAAAACATTTTTATTTATTTGCAAGCAGAAAGAGATAGGAGAGAGACAGACAGAAAGAGTGGATGTGCCACTGAAAACAAACTCCAGATGCATGTACCACTTTATGCATCTGGCTTTATGTGGGTACTGGGGCACTGAATTCATGTTAGCCTCTGCAGGCAAGTGCCTTAACTGCTGAACCATCTCTCCAGGCCAGTATTTTCCCTTTTTAATGATGCCATTTTTTACTCCTATGTCTTTTTCTCAGTAGTCAGGGCCTCCGTCTCCCTAGTACTTCCTGTGTCATCCAAGATCCCTTGCTGGGGACAAGTAATGGCGAAATCATCAGGTGCTAATTATCACAAATTATTGCAAAACTTAATGAGAGCTGCATTTTACATTAGTCATAAGGGGCTCTAGGATCAGAATGTGAGCTCAAACATGGACAGGGAGCATGCACTCTTCCGTTGACCCACAACCCCAGCTCTTCAAATGTTCAAACAGGTTTTTGAAGGGTGGCTAAGCATTTGCCTTCCTCAGCTTTAAAAGCAGGAACCTCAGCTGACAGCTATGGTCTCCTGCTTTGAGCCTGGGCCCAGAAGAGTTCAGCTCTATGTACAATTCAGAAGCTCTTCTTATGAGCTTGAGGGTGAACGAGCACTGCAGGAGACAGGGTCAGGCTTAATACAGGTCCAGAGGAAGAGACCAGAGCAGAGAGGAGGGTCCACAGACAGGCGCTGAGTGAGGTCTGGAATGCGTGGGATGGCTCTGTTATGAGGTGAACAGGGTCACTGACTCAGAGCAACTGTGTTCACAGGCCAGTGGAGGGCTTATCCAGTCCCTTAGGATGTACACGAAATAAACGTTTGTGCTTTTGGACCAATCAACTCCTAAGAAAATCCAACCAATCACCACTGAGGAGAGCTTGGAGCATCACCAGGTTTATGCACCTGTTCCGTAGAGAGGATGAGACTGTGGCCGAGCATCTGCCGCCACCGTGTCACCAGCCCTTCTCAGCGTGCATCAGCCCTCGCCAGCATCTCCAGCACCCTCCACTGTTTATTTTAAGTTTTTAAATATGTTTGGTTTTTCGAGGTAGGGTCTCGCTCTAGGCCAGGCTGACCTGGAATTCACTATGTAGTCTCAGGGTGGCCTCAAATCAGGGCAAACCTCTTCCCTCAGTGCTGGGATTAAAGGCATGCACCACCACACCTGGCTTCTGTTTTTTTATTTTTATGTTTTTGTGGTCCATCTCTTTCCCATTTCTGGCCTTTTACACTTCAGAACAGCATAGGGAAACCTAAAGAGGTTCTCCAAAAGATAAAAGTGAATTGATCATCAGTGAATGACATTGATAAGGGGGTGAGTGTATAGTGCACTGGTATAGCATGTATATCGTATGTGTAAGACCCTGGGTTTGATTCCTAGCACTAAAAGGTAGTGAACTAGTTTAGCATCTACTAATAAAAACCTTTATATATGTACACACACACACACAAACATATACACTCATGCACACACATATGATAGAATTTGAAAAGGGCAGAAAACTAATTAGGGCTTGCAGGAAAGATAAGCCCAGGCAACAGGAAAGCCATGCCTTCTCTCCTTGTAGGCTCTGTCCTGGCGTGTTGCCAACTCTTGAACTGCTCCCATGCATTGTCCTTCCTCCCTAATTGCCGAAGGATGCTGCTCCATGCTCTCCACACGGAAGGGGCCAGTGTCAGTGCGAATGGCAGACAGCAGCCAAGGAGCGGGGCACTGCTTTCAAGCCAGTGCGTCATGGGCTTCCACACCGGGCAAAGAAAGGCGTCCCACGGCCACGCAGAAGACGCTTCACTCCACAGGAGCCCACGGCCACGCAGAAGACGCTTCACTCCACAGGAGCCCACGGCCACGCAGAAGACGCTTCACTCCACAGGAGCCCACGGCCACGCAGAAGACACTTCACTCCACAGGAGCCCACGGCCACGCAGAAGACACTTCACTCCACAGGAGCCCACGGCCACGCAGAAGACGCTTCACTCCACGGGATCCGACGTGAAACCTGCTGTGGATGGAGCCCACAGCCAGGAAGACACTTCACTCTGCTAAACCTGCTGTGGATGGACAGGTTCTGAGTTTCCAGATTTTGCTGCATTCTTTTCCTTGGGTCCAGGGCTGTGTGTCAGGATGCCACTGGGCGGGTGACTTAAATGTTTTTCTAAATCAGCAGTGTTTCCTCTCTTGACATTTTCTTTGAGGCAGTGGAGTTGCCAATGATACAAACACAGAGATCAACGAAAGCTGATTCCTGCCTATAGGTTTTTCAATGTCATCTACCTTTTCCCTTCTGGAGAATAATAGAATTAGATCATTCTTTGGGGTCTCTGTGTGAGTTTTCCTCTTTCAGTCCTTCTCTAATGGTTCCCCACTTATTATTAGCTCGTCTCTTTCTTCTCTTTGTATTTCATTGCTTTATTTTTTATTTAGAGAGCAAGAGGGAGAGGCAGAGAGAGTGGGAGAGAATTGGCACACCAGGGCCTCAGCCACTGCAATCTGACTTCAGACACTTGCACCACCTAGTGGGCCTGTGTGACCGTGAGCTTGTCTTACCTTTGTGCATCTGGCTTATGTGGGATCTGGAGGGTTGAACATGAGTCCTTAGGCTTTGCAGGCACCTTAACCGCTAAGCCATCTCTCCAGCCCTATTTCATTGCTTTAAAATTTTATTTACTTTTTTTTTTTTTTTTTGAGACAAGACCTTCTGATCTTACTGTGTAACTCAGGCTGGCCTTCAACTTGAGATCCTCTGCCTCAGCCTCCTGAGTATTGGGATTATAGGTGTGCACTCCTATACCTGGCTCATTGCCTTGATATTTTCATTCCATCTTCTAAACTTTGGGACAGCATGTAGAAATAAAGAGTTATCCCAAGGTCTGTCTTTTTAAAAAATATTTTTTTTATTTATTTATTTGAGACAGAGAGACAGAAATAGGCAGGTAGAGAGAGAGAGAGAGAACTCCAGATGCATGCCCCCTTGTTCATCTGGCTTACGTGGGTTCTGGAGAATTAAGCCTCGAACCGGGGTCCTTAGGCTTCACAGGCAAGCGTTTAACCACTAAGCCATCTCTCCAGCCCCTCAGGCCTGTCTTTATTTCTTGTATGGATTGTCCTTGAGCTCAACCAACAAGCAGGTGACCTAACCCAGTGGGAGACAAGGGCCAAGTGGTCCCCAAAGAGGTGAGTATCAAAAAAGATACCTGGCTTCCAATAAATCTGATGGCTGGGGGCTGGGAAGATGGCTCAGTGAGTAAATTGGGGATGCCCATCATGCCCATAGCATGACAGTGAGCATCTGTAATTCCAGTAGTGGGGAGACGGAGGTAGGCAGATCCCCAGGGCAAGACAGTGAGCTAGACCAGTTACATGGTTGAGTTCCAGGTTAAGTGAGGGCCCCTGTCTCAAACAATAAGTTGGGCCAGCTGTGGAGGGACACGCCTTTAACCCCAGCACTAGGGAGGCAGAGGCAGGAGGATTGCTAGGAGTTTGAGGCCAGCTTGGGACTACAGGGGGAGTTCCAGGTCAGACTGGGCTCGAGTGAATCCCTACTTCACGACTCTACCAATAAACCCACACAAAATAAAACATAATGTGGAGAGGAGACTCTGCATTCATCTCTGGCTTTCATATGCATATGCACACAGATGCACCTGCACTCACACAGATACACGCTTGCTCACCACACACTCAATGCACACTCGGGGAGCAAAGCAATCTGGTAGTTAGCTTTGATAAGTTAGTGTCTCTTTGTTTGCTAGTCCTTCATAGAGGGCTGTCCCCTCTGCAGCCACTGGGAGTGTACCTGAGAGGATTTTGAGTAAATACCATCCTGAGGCCAATGTGTGCGAACTGTCAATTTGTATTGGAATGATGTGTGAGTGTGTCGAAGAGGCATCGTGAATCATGCGGGATTACGCTATGGAGAACCTCACTTTCTGCCTCAAGGATCAGAGAAGCAGAGCTCAGATGCCATCCATCAGCCTGTCTTTCAGACAGCACTAGCAAGGCCCTCGTACTCCCGAGCTACAGGCGAAGCACTCCATTTCCAAGTCTCAGAAAAAGGTCACCCAAAGGTAAAGGAATATTTTTGTCAAAGTACCAGAGTCCTGTTTCCTAAGCTGGCCTGGGAAAATACTTGTTAGAACAGATGACGGGGAGCCGGGGGTGCGGGGGGAGGAGGGCTCACAGAGCAGAAAGGAGGGAGATGGTTCAATGCCCTGGGCAGTTCTAGAAAACATCTTCATTGTTTATAGATATTAATGCCACTTTTAAGAATAAGCCTGCTGAGATGTAAACGTCAGGTCTTCCCAAAGGAGAATGTGTGCTCCTCAGCACATGGATGCTAAAAAGATGAGGAAGGAGGGAATTTTTTCTTCTTCTTCTCCTCCTCCTCCTTCTCCTTCTTCTTTTCTGGTTTTCAAGGTAGGGTCTCACTCTAGCCCAGGCTGACCTGAAACTCATTCTGTAGTCTCAGGGTGGCCTCAAACTCACAGTGATCCTCCTACCTCTGCCTCCTGAGTGCTGGGATTAAAGGCGTGCACTACCACACCCGGCTCTATTTTTGGTTTTTCGAGGCAGGGTCTCACTTTAGCCCAGGCTGACCTCGAATTCACTCTGTAGTCTCAGGGTGGCCTCGAACTCATGGCGATCTTCCTACCTCTGCCTCCTGAGTTCTGGGATTAAAGGTGTGCTCCACACACCCGGCCGAGGGGGAATTTTTTTAAACTTGTAATTTGTTATTCTTTTCTTTCTTCTCATTTTAGGTCTATGAATAATATTTGGACATTTTTAGTACTAGAAACCTTATCTTTATTATCTTTGGTTAATCAGTGGGTGTTTTAAAAAAATACTGGGTATCTTTAAAGAATGGATCAAGCTCTCACAGAGTGAAAGATGTGGCATGACAATGCGAATGAGAACGTCAACATAAGGAATGCAATTGACCAGATTTAGAATTTTATATTTGCTAGTTGGTTGCAGTTATTGGCCTGTGGTGGTTTGATTCAGGTGTCCCCCATAAACTTAGGTGTTCTGAATGTTCCCAGCTGATGGCGATTTGGGAACTAACTTCTCCTGGAGGCAGTGTATTGCTGGGGCGAGCTTATGGGTATTATAGCCAGTTTCCCCTTGCCAGTGTTTGGCACACTCTCCTGTTCCTGTTGTCAACCTGATGTTGGCCAGGGGGTGATGTCCACTCTGTGCTCATGTCATCATTTTCCCTGCCATCCTGGGGCTTCCCCCTTGAGCCCCTAAGCCAAAATAAACCTCTTTTTTTCCCCCCACAAGCTGCTCTTGGCTGGGTGATTTCTACCAGCAATGTGAACCTGCCTGTAACAGTAATTTTGGTACCCAGAGGAGTGGGATTGCTGCTAGACACCTGACTGTTAACTACCATCACTTCGCACTAGATAACAGCTAACTGATTCTTTCCTAAAGTCTGGAATTTTATTCTTTTCTTTTATTTATTTTTTGCAGTAGGTTCTCACTCTCGCCCAGGCTGTCCTGGAATTCACTATATATTCTCAGGCTGAAGTCTTCTAAAATTTAATTATGTCTTTATTTTTTGCATGTGTGTATGTTTGTGTGTTTGTATTTATGTTTATATGTGTATTTGTGTGCATGTGGAAACTAGAGGTCAACATTGTGTGTCTTTTTTTGGGTGGGGAGTTTAGAGGTAGGATCTCACTCTAGCCCAGGTTGACCTGGAATTTGCTATGTAGTCTCAGGGTGCCTTCGAACTCATGGTGATCCTTCTACCTCTGCTTCCTGAGTTTTGGGGCTAAAGGCATGCATCACCACGTCTGGCTTTGTGTGTCTTAAAAAATATTTTATTTATTTATTTGAAATAGAAAAAGAAAGAGATAAGGAGGCAAAGGTAGGAGGATCGCCATGAGTTCAAGGCCACCTGGAGACTACATAGTTAATTCCAGGTCAGCCTGGACCAGAGTGAGACCCTACCTTGAAAAACCAAAAAGAAAAAAAAATAGAAAAGAAAAAGAAAGAGAGAGAGAGAGGCAGAGAAAGAAGCAGATGGAGAATGGGCATGCCACTACAAATGAACTCCAGATGCATTCACTACCTTGTGAATTTGGCTTTTTGTGGGTACTGGAGAATTGAACCTGGGTCCTTTGGTTTTTCAGGCAAGCACCTTAACCACTAAGCCATCTCTCTAGCCCTTTGTGTATCTTTTTCAGACACTCTGCCTTATTATTTAAAAAAATATTTATTTATTTATTTGAGAGTGACACAGAGAGAGAAAGAGGCAGATAGATAGAGAATGGGCACGCCAGGGCCTCCAGTCATTACAAACGAACTCCAGACGCATGTGCCACCTTATGCATCTGGCTTACGTGGGTCCTGGGGAACCGAGCCTCGAACCAGGGTCCTTAGGCTTCACAGGCAAACGCTTAACCGCTAAGCCATCTCTCCAGCCCTGTCCACCTTGTTTTTTGAGACAAAGTCTCTCACAGAACCCGAAGCTCACCGATTCGGCTTGATTAAGCACCAAGTCCTGGAGAACCTCCTGCCTGTGCCCCAGTGGTGCAGTGACGGCCAACACTGCTGTGCCTGGCTTTTGTGTGCGTGCTGGAGGTCCACGCTCACGCTCACGCTCACGCAGCAAGCCCTTTACCCACTGAGCCCTCTCCCAGCCTAGGTTGTCCCTTTCTTGTACTGAAAATGCTCCGTGTTTTCTGCTAAGAATCCTATCATTAGCCTCCATGCACGTTCTCCACCCATGGTTCTAATTTTTTAACTTTAATTTTTTCTGGAATTTTCAAATACCACTTGTTTTGTTGATTCCCGTCCCTCTTCTTACCTACCTCTCCTTCCCCTCAATTCCCTTCTCCTTATATTTTCCTTCTGGAATATCCTCTTGCTCATTCCTCCTCTCTTCCAGCTCATCTTTTTTTCTCTTTTGGTTTTTCAAGGTAGGGTTTCGCTCTAGCCCAGGCTGACCTGGAATTCACTAGGTAGTCTCAAGCTGGTCTTGAACTCATGGTGATCCTCCTACCTCAGCCTTCTGAGTGCTGGGATTAAAGGCGTGCGTGACCACGCTTGGCTTATCTCTTTATTTTAAAAAAATATTTATTAGAAATAGAGAAAGAATATGAATTGATGCACTAGAGCCTCTTGCATTTGCAAACAAACTCCAGATGCATGTGCTATTTGTGTCTGGCTTTATGTGGGTACTGGGGAATCGAACCTAGGCTGTAAGGTTTTGAAAGCTAGCTCTTTTGAAGAGTCATCTCTTCAGCCCCAGCTCATCTGTTGACACTCACTTTCAGTAACTGTTCTATGCTTATGGGTTGTATCCATATTTGCCCTCCCCCATATAAGCGTACTCATAGAGACCACAAGCTAACACTAGCACATTACAGAGAATGCTGTTTTGGTTTTGAGCTTACCATGTGTAGTCTCTTGCTGTTCTTTCTTTCTTTCTTTCTTTCTTTCTTTCTTTCTTTCTTTCTTTCTTTCTTTCTTTCTTTCTTTTTTTTTTTTTTTTGAGGTAGAGTCTTGCTGTAGCCCAGGCTGACCTGGAATTCACTATGTAGTCTCAGGGTGGCCTTGAACTCACAGCAATCCTCCTACCTCTGCCTCCCGAGTGCTGGGATTAAAGGCGAGTGCCACCACGCCCGGCTCTTTGATGTTCGTTAAACTACTGCTTGTCCCCACCTTAGAAAGCTCACACTGGCCTTCTCCAGTGCTCTAAGTGGACATCTGCATGCCACCCTCTCACGGGCTGCGCTTCCTTGTTACTGGGTACGGCCTGTCTTCTGTGAGGCTGGACCCTGCTAAGAATGCAGCCCCATTTCCTCACAATGGCTCTCTGCAAACATCCATTTCCCCATGGTGGCCGTGCTCCATGGATGTCTTTCCACTTCCTGTTTTTCCAGAGCTTTAGTGGCTGAAGTTGAGACATTGTTGCTTCAGGGGAAGGATAGGTATGGCCTACATGAAGACAGATGTCATCGCTCAACGTTGAGCCTTTTAAATCCATAGCCAGACAATAGCATAAAGCAATCACTTTTCATTTGTGAACTGGATTGTCTGATTAAATCTACTTCCCCAGTCATAGAGTAGGGAGTTTGCAAAACTTCTTAGAGAAGTCCAGTATCTGGCTGGCATCATGTCCTGACGGCATGGGCACTAAACCTGTGATCATACCGTTGGTGGAAGAGGAAAGAGAATTTGAGCAGTATTATACTCATGATGGAACAGTGGTAATATGTATCATTTTGTATGGCAAATTTATCTTCACCACAGGTGGGATTCACTTCCTGACACATGGTGCGGTAAGGACCATGGACCCCACCCTTATGGTAGATGTTTATTGCTCACACACAGATGCGGTCACTTTAAGAGGCCGTATTGCTTGGGAATAAGGCCGAGTGGAAGCTGTTGCCAGCGACCCCCAATAACATTTGCGTTATGGTCTGGGGTCCTACCTACTGAGCGCCTCCCGGACTTGGCGCCTCGTTGTCTCCTAGCACATGGGCTGCATCGCGTGGTATGGCACTTGCCCTGCCCTGAAAACCCTGAGCGCAGGAAGCTCCCGTGCTTCAGAGCCCAGTGCCCGGTCGCTCTGGCCTCAGTGACACCCTCCTGATGCATTCACGCCCTTGTCCACGGGCAGTAGAAACCCCGCCCACCGCCTCTGGTGACTCTGTCATGTTCTTCCAGGCATACTGACTTCTTTCCCAGGATTCTGGAGCCACCTCTCCCCACTTGTCCTGATTTGGGGACCCTGTCATGCTGTCTAACTTTACCAATAAAGCTCTACTTCATTTTTAATTTTTTATTGACATATACACAATATGCCATGATCATAATCGTCTCCTATACCTTCTTTTTTCCCTCCTCTATCTCCTCTTCACTGTACCCCTTTCTTTCTAACTAGCGTCTCTTTATTTCTTAAATTTATTTATTTATTTATTGTTGGATTTTTGAGGTAGGGTCTCACTCTAGCCCAGGCTGACCTGGAATTCACTCTGTAGTCTCAGACTGGCCTCGAACACACGGTGATCCTCTCACCTCTGCCTCCCGTGCGCCACCACACCCAGCTTAGTCTCTATTTTGATGTCCTCATTTTCCCCTTCTTATTACGCAGGTCTTGTGTAGGTAGCATTAGCCACTGTGAGATCATGAATAAATGCTGTGGCCACTTTGTATCTGGAAGACAGTATTGCAAAGCATTCCTCCCCTTCCTTTGGCTCTTATGTTCTTTCCATCACCACTTCCACAATGGTCCCTGAGCCTTGGAGGGTGTGACAAAGATGTCTCACTTAGTGCTGAACACGCCACTGTCACTTCTCAGCATTTTGAGTTTTGAATCTTCCAGTGGAGTAGCTTCTCTAACTCAAAGCGAGAGAGGCATCAACCCACACATATATATGTATAAAATTAAAAATTATTTATTTACTTACTTATTTGAGGGAGCAAGAGAGGGAAAGAGGCAGAGAGAAAGAGAAAGAGAGAGAGAGAGAAGAGGGAGAGACAGAATGGGCATGCCAGGGCTTCCAGTCACTGAGAAAGAACTCCAGACACATGCCACCTGGCTTACGTGGGTCCTGGGGAATCGAATCTAGGTCCTTGGCTTTGCAAGCAAACACCTTAACTGCTAAGCCATCTCTCCAGCCCATGTTTGTTTGTTTTTTGAGGTAGGGTCTTGCTCTAGCTCAGACTGTCCTGGAATTTGCTACATAGTCTCAGGGTGGCCTCGAACTCACAGAAATCCTCCTATCTCTGCCTTCCGAGTACTAGGATTAAAGGAGCGCACCACCACACGTGGATAAATATTTTTATTTATTATGAGAGAGAGGGAGAAAGAGAGAGAGAGAGAGAGAGAGAGAGAGAGAGAGAGAGAGAGAGAGAGAGAGAATGGGCATTCCAGGGCCTCTAGCCACTGAAAACAAACTCCAGACACATGCCCCACCATGTGTATCTGGTTTATGTGGCTTCTGGGGATTGGAACCTGCGTTCTTAGGCTTCACATCTTAATTGCTAAGTCATCTCTCCAGCCTGAGAAGCATCAGTATAAACATAAGTCTTTAGAGGATAGCTTGAAGGTCATAAAATGTGAATTTAGCCAAATAGCAATTGCAGTTCTCACCAGTCAAAGGGCTTGTGACCTCCCCAGCTGTAGGGTTTTTACAAAATGCTTTTATTTATCAATTCTATGCAGGCAGAAAGAGAGAAAAAGAGAGAGAGAAATGGGTGCACCAGAGCTCATACTAATGTAACCAAACTCCAAATGCAGGTACCACTCTGTACATCTGGCTTTATGTGAGTACCAGGGAATCAAAACCAGGTCATTAGGCTTTGCAAGCAAGTGCTTTCACCGCGGAGTCATCTCCCCAGGCCCCAGCCACAGGATTTTTTTGTTAGGTTTTCAGTACCAGGCATTCATTCCCATGGAATGGACAAATCCAATCAGAGAGCAGTTGGCGTCCCCATAACATATATGCCACCATTGTGCCCCTTCACCACTCCACTGTCCCTCAGATCCCCTCCCACCCTCAATCAGTCTCTCTTTTACTTTGATTTCATCACATTTTCCTTCTATTATGCTGGTCTTGTGTTGGTAGTGCCAGGCACTGTGAGGTCATGGGTATCCAGGCCATTTTGTGTCTGGAAGATTGCATTGTAAGGAGTCCTACCCTTCCTTTGGCTCTTACATTCTTCCTGCCACCCATTCTGCAATGGACCCTGAGCCTTGGAAGTGATAGAGATGTTTCAGTGCTGAGCACTCCTCTGCCCCATCTTCTCAGCACCATGGTGCCTTTTGAGTCATCCCAATGTCACCACCATCTGAAAAGAGAAGCTTCTCTAATGAAAAGTGAGAATAGCATTAATATATGAGTATGAACAAGAGAAGTGCTTACCGGGCAGTTTGGTGGGCATAGTATATGCATTTAGCCAGATGCCAGCAGGTGTTACACCCCTAGGGCTCATGTATTCCCTCCTGTGGAGCAGACCTCCAGTCCAATTAGAGAGCAGTTGGTTTCCCCCCTAACAGACATGCCACCCATTGGCTCATTTTCCTGGCTGGCCCAACTTAAGGCTTGCAGTGTCCACTGTTGTTTATCTCCACGGATGACTTCTCTCTCCCCCATGGAGCTTTCTGTCAGCTGGTTACAAGGAGAAGCTTTTCAGCTCAGCTCCAGCAGGATTTCTCAGTGACCTGCAGCCTAAGCATATGGATGGAGTCTTCAGCAATAGGGTCTTACCATTTATTCCTGGTGGGGAACCAAGAGCCTCTGCAATGGCCTGTAATGGTTTGGAAGCATCAGGGACCTCCCTGGCCAACAAGTCACTGACTGCAAGGTATCCCATCCCTGGCAATGAAAATTTTCCGATAACAGTCTATGGCTTCCGGTTGTTCCATTGTCCGAAAAAGTAGGTTTCCGTATGACTTATTCACACCCTCTTAGATTTTGATTAACCTTCCCCAACTTTTCCTTTACTCAGTCTCTTCCCCTGACCTCACTTAGGCCTTTCCACCCCCAGTAATATGTTTTTCTATTTACATATACACAACACCTCCCCTCTTCTCCCTCCCTTATAGCCCTTTTCTAGCTTACTAGAATAATTTTGAAAGAATTTTCCAAACTATAAGTAATAGTAACAGGCTTAGGACTCAAGATCCTATTTTTAGAGTTGTTTGAATTCATCCACAGATACATGATTTTTTTTTCTTTTTTCTTTTTTTCTTTTTGAGGTAGGGTTTCACTCTAGCCCAGGCTGATCTGGAATTCACTCTGTGGTCTCAGACTGGCCTCGAACTCACAGTGATCCTCCTACCCCTGTCTTCTGAGTGCTGGGATTAAAGGTGTGCGCCACCATGCCCGGCCAGA
The DNA here is from genome assembly GCA_036365145.1 of Orientallactaga sibirica. Taxonomy (NCBI): domain Eukaryota; kingdom Metazoa; phylum Chordata; class Mammalia; order Rodentia; family Dipodidae; genus Orientallactaga; species Orientallactaga sibirica. The sequence goes on from JAEOAD010001030.1 coordinate 4,636,212, forward strand.
TACATGATTTTCACCAGTATGTGAAGGAATGGCTGAGTGGCCACAAAAACCAGAAATTGGTGCCAAGGACAAAGGAGACTTGGGCTTTCCACAGATCCGGAGCAGCAGTGAACTTTGTGTTACTTTGAGAATGTTGCAAGGAAGTGCACAGCAATGGCCCCAAGGACAGGATTAAATGCAAGAGCTGTCAGGTGTGTGGAAGGGTACACGCAAAACCAGCGTAGGAAAACCAGGCTGATTCGAGGTATTATTCACATGGGGTGAAGTAACCTTGAGAAGCTGGGAAAAGCGGATGGTAACTCTTGGGAGGGGAATGTCAAAATCCCTAAATCAACAGTAAATGATTTTGTCATATGGATATGTTGCACCATGAAAAGTGGGTGAAGGATGTGTTCCCGTTGGGGTTATGGAAAACACGCATCAGGCTGCAGAGCTCTTTCCCATGAGAGTCGGCAGCACTGGGGTATGGTGAGGGCTGGTCCAGGGCACAGACACGGGCTCCATTTTCTGCTGGGGAAGATGGAAGTAGATGCGGAAAGGCCCTTGGTCTAGAGACCCTTGAGATGATACCGAAGAAATGCTGTGTGGTGCTGAGTCGTCGTTTACTCTTGAACATGTGGTCATTATGAGAACAATAATGCTTGTGTTTACCTTGGTCATTTTAAAAAAAGTTCATTTTATTTATTTGAGAGAGAGAAAGACACAGAGAGAGAATGAATTAGCACGCCAGGGTCTCCAGCTGCTGCAAATGAACTCCAGATGCATGCACCACCTTGGGCATCTGGCTTTGGCTTTGCAGGCAAGTGCCTTAACTGCTAAGCCATCTCTCCAGCCCAACTTTGGTCACTTTTATAAGTGAAGTAAATTCATTACTTGAGTGAGGGGACAACTCTTGCTAGGGCAAAGATGGCTGGCCAGCAGAGCAAGAGCACAGGAGGCATTTTGGTCCTGTATTTCTACTTTGTGGACATTGTTCTAGCAGCTATACGTCTGTGATCATCTACATTTAATGCTTCAGTTTTTATTCTTTTTTTAACACACACACACCGTGTACAATAATTGTTACAGACAACAAAACGCATAGTTTTCTCGTCAACCATGAGGAGTGATGAGTCATGGTTTAATCTAGTCTTACCTTCATCCTTAACGAGAACAGTTCTTATAACCTCACTCTGAAACTTTTATTTAGGAAATGGCCTAAATAAAGGTTTGGGTGGCAGCCCAGCCAGGTACTCCGGGCTGCAGGAAGATGAGTCCTTTGCCTTTTAGTCATTCTTCTCCCTCGGTCTCGAATGGGCTTTTCTCCACTTTACCTCTTTACTTTGGTAAGGGTAAGGGGCAGACTCAGCTAGCTCAGCATCTGCGCATCTGCAGCAGGATTCCGTGTACCTCCCTGGAGTTACTCTTGTCTCTCTCTTGATGAGGTGATGAAGCAAGGGGTATTATTATTGTTTACTTTTTTTTTACTTTTGTTTTAATTGACAACTTCTATACTTACATACAAAAAGTGCATGATTTTTCCCTCCCTCCCCCCATTCCCCTTTAGAACTCCAATCTCCATCATATCCCCTCCCTCTCTCCATTAGTCTCTCTTTTAATTTGATGTCATCATCTTTTACTTCTACTATGAGGGTCTTGCGAAGGTATTGCTAGGCACTGCACGGTCATGGATATCGAGGCCAGTTTCTGTCTGGGCAGTTGCATTGTAAGGAGTCGTACCCTTCCTTTGGCTCTTCCATTCTATCCGCCTCCTCTTCCGCAATTTTTTCTGCAACGTCTTCATTTTCCTTCAACTAGAAAATTTCTTAGGCAAATTGGATCATATACCACTTTTTTTTTTCCATGATACCCAGCGAATGCTTAGCAGATAAAGATTTTAAACCCATGTAACGGGCTGGTGAGATGGCTCAGCGGTTAAGGCATTTGCTTGCAAAGCCTGATGGCCCAGGGTTTGATTCCTCAGTACCCATGTAAAGGCAGATGTACAAAGTAGACATTGTATCTTGAGTTTGTTTGCAGTGGCTGGAGACCCTGAGTGCTCATTCTGTCTCTTTGCTTGCAAGTAAATAAATAAGATATTTTAACAAACCATGTCTTGAGGTAAAGGGATGATCATTCATATACAAACCTGTTATCTGATGCTTCATTAGGGGTATTTTGAGAGAATGTACTAAAACTTCATTTTCTTCTTTTTTCCTTTCTACAAAGATAGGGAGTATAGCTCAGGCTGGTGTAGAGCCACATAGCCTAGGTTGGCTCTGTACTCACTATGTAGCCCATGCTAGCCTCAAACTTGCAGCCGTCTCCCCCCCTCAGCCTCACAAGCACTGGGATTATAGGTATGTGCCTCTGTGCCTGGCTTCCATGACTCTTTTCATATGAGGAGCAACTGTCACAAATACCTACAGCAGCCAAGTCATAAAGAGAAAAGGTATATTTTGGCTTAGAGTTTTGGAGGCTTCAGTCCACGAACAATGATTCCCGCTGGTTTTAGGCCTGTGGCGAGACATCATGGAAGATGTGTGGTGGAGCAAACCCATTCACCCCAGGACTCGAAAGTGAGGGAAAGAGAGACGTATGATCCCACAATTCCCTTCCCTTCCCTTCTCCACTGACGGAGGTCCCTGCCACTAGGCTCCACCTCTGCAAGTTTTGCCACCTCCTAGCAATTGCTCCCAGAGTTTTTGGAGGACCTTTAAGATCCAAACAGTAGCAGGCATCTTTTAATTTCATGTTTATCAACTGGGCTTTCCATTTATGCTGCATGGAACCTATTGAGCTATTAGAATCTATAGAGTGACACCTTTAATCGGTTTCAGAAAATTCTGGCATAATTTATTTAAATATTGCTTTTCCTTTAAAAATCTTTGTACGTGTGTGTTCTTGTGTGTACCAGTGGGCATGTGCCGCAGCGGGCACGTGGAGGTCAGAGGGCAATGTTGAGTGTTCTTCCTTCCCTCGCTCTTTGTTTGAGGCAGGATCTCTTTGCTGTTTGCCATATGTCAGCCAGGCTGCCTGGCCCCCAAGCTTCTGGGAATTCAACTGTCTCTGCCTCCCATTTTAACATGCACCCATACCACACATCATGCACATATACATGTGCATCTGTATCTGGAGGCCAGAGGAGAACATCCGGTGTCCTTTTCTTCTTGCTCACCTGTGTACCTCTTTCCTTCACACTGAGACCCTCCCTCAACCTGGAGCTGCTGTCTGTCAGTGAGCTGCACTGATTCTCTAGTCCCCACCTCTCCCCCACCGCCACCCACTGAAGACGAGGGTCACACGTGTGTGTGGCCATGCCCAGCTTCACGTAGGTCTGGGGCATCAAGCTTGATGGTCTCTGGACTGAAATGTTCTCATGCTGAAATTGTGAGCACTTAACCATGGAGCCATCTCCCTAGATCCTAGAGTTTAATTTGTGATTCTGGAATGTTCTTGGATCCTATTTTTAAAAAATACATTTCAATTCTATGTTGAAGTGTTCCAATTTCCACCCTTCCTCCTGTTTTCTTTAACGACTTGTAGTAGACATTCGAAGACCTTGCTTGCTAATTGTAACACATTGGTAATCTCTCTGTTCACTCCAAATGATTGTTGATTTACGTTTGTGGTTATGGATCATTTTAAAAACATTTAAAAAATATTTTATTTATTTATTTATTTATTTATTTATTTATTTATTTATGAGAGTGAAAGAGGCAGAGAGAGAGAGAGAGAGAATAAGCACACCAGGGCCTCCAGCCACTGTAAACGAACTCCAGATGCATGTGCCCCCTTGTGCATTTGGCTTATGTGGGTCCTGGAGAATCAAACCAGGATCCTTTGGCTTTGCAGGCAAATGCTTTAACCGCTAAGCCATCTCTCCAGCCCCGTTATGGATCATTTTTGCTTCTACTCCCATGTTTTGATTTTCTCTTTTACACTGAGCACTGCATAAAATATAAGTCGGTTGAGAATGAAGTTCATACCGCCTTGGCCCAAGGGGTATTTCCCTTTGATGACTTACTCAGGATGGGGCTTTAGTCACCTCAGTCCAGGGGTGGTTTTATATGTGTCACAGTGGAGAAAGCCCCCTATGGCTTTGAATGCTCACAAGCAGACCTCTGTTTTCCCTCCTGTGCCTGTTCTTGTGTGTATGAGTCTGTGGTGTGCAGGTGCGTGTGCATGTGAGTGCATGTGGAAGCCAGAGGACAACCTTGGGTGTCATTCCTCAGGAGCCATCCATGTGTGTGTGCGCGCGTGTTTGCATGTGTGTGAGCACATATGTGTGTGAGCACATATGTTTGCGTCGTGGAGGCCAGAGGTGCATATCAGTTGCCCTGTGTGCTCCCATGTTTTGTGAGGGTCTCTGACTCAAACGCTGAGCCCCGATCTGGCTTTATAGCCAGTTGCCCCAGGCCTCTTGTTTTTGATGGCCCTCCCTCTTTTTTTTTTTTTTTTTTTTTGCTGAGGCAGGGTCTCACTCTGTCCAGGCTCTCCTGCAATTAACTATGAGTCTCAGGGTGATCTGGCTGGTCGATAGCTACCTCTGCCTCCCGAGTGCTGGGATTAAAGGCGTGCGCCACCATGCAGCTCTTGTTTTTGTCTCTTAAGCACTGCAATTATAAGTGGGCTGTCACACTTGCTTGGCATTTACATGGCAGCTGGGGATCCGAACTCAGATCCTCACGCTTGTGTGGCAAGTACTTTAGTGACTGAGCCATCTCTCCAGCCCCATTTTACTTTATTTTTGAGATAGAGTCTCTCACTGGCCTGGAACTCATCAAATAGGCTAGGCAGATTGGTTGGCCAGTCAGCTCCAGGGACCTGCCTGTCTGTGCCTTTCCAGCACTGGGTTACAAACCTGTGCTACTGTGATCGTCAGGTTTATGTTGCTGGGCTGAACGTCCAAACCAGACCAGGTTTATGGGGGAACAGGATTTATTTCAGGATTATGGATCCAGGGGACGTTCCCTCTATGGTGGGAGAAGCTGACTCCTATTCATAAATCCAAGCAGAGAAACTGCAGCAAGCAAAACACCAACACCAACACACACACACACACACACACACACACACACACACACACACACACACACACCGAAAACCAGCAAGCAGCAGGGACCCCACCAGAGCGCAGACCTCTCTACACACCTTTGGGGCTGGAATTCAGATCTGCTCCCAAATACACCTTAGGGCTGGACTCCAGGTCCCCTGTTCCTCCAGCCAGGCGACTGGAGACCCGAGTTATAAGTCTTAAAAAAGCACCCAAGTCTCTGGGGGACACACATTCAAACTACCAGAGCCACCATGTCCTTTTTTTTTATTTTGGTTTTTCGAGGTAGGGTCTTACTCAAGACCAGGCTGACCTGGAATTAACTCTGTAGTCTCAGGGTGGCCTCAAACTCATGACAATCCTCCTACCTCTGCCTCCTGAATGCTGGGATTAAAGGCGTGTACCACCACACCTGGTTCATTTTTTTTTTTTTAACTTGGGATCTGGAGATTGAAGTCAGGTTGTCATGTTTTCAAGGCAAACACTTTACCAAATGCACTATCTCCCCAGCTCTTCTTTTGAGGTGGGTTTTGCTGGGCATGGAACCCAGAGCCTTGTGCATACCAAGCGAGTGCCGTACCACTGAGCTCCATGGTCAGCCGGGTTCTCGCATCTTTGTCTTACAAAGAAAACAAGGTCAGGCAGTGCGTCTGTCAGTGTGTGTGAACTTTGCTCTCGAGTCTTCAGCCCCATGCTGGAAACCCATTTTATAGTTGAGAATTATTGTTATTATTTTTTTTTGGTTTTTCGAGGTAGGGTTTCACTCTGGCCCAGGCTGACCTGGAATTCACGATGTAGTCTCAGGGTGGCCTTGAACTCACGGCGATCCTCCTACCTCTGCCTCCCGAGTGCTGGGTTTAAAGGCGTGCGCCACCATGCCCGGCTTTTATAGTTGAGAATTATTTTTAGGGGGAGATTTAAGGAGGAGATCTCTCCTCTCCTCCAGAGGGATGTTGTTTTTTCTCACTACCGTGGCAGTATATTTCATTATGTTGTGTCTTTCACATGCCTTTAGTCTCAACAAGTGAACCATCAGGGGAAGTGAACTCATGCTAAGGGGTCCCGAGGTTTCCACAATCACTCCAGCTCCACCCCACGTGCAACAGCTTTCTTTTTCTCAGAGTAACGTCCTTGTATCCTGGCCAAGCTCAAGCCTCGTCTTGCAATCAGGATTGGCAAACATTCCCAGGGCAGAATGTGGCCAGTGGCCGCCTACTCAACACGGAGAGGCTGTTAGACTTTCGTTGCGTTCATTCGTTCTCTCTGGTTCTGTAGCTTTCTGATGTCTCAGACAACATGATTTTAGTGAGTTGGCTCTTTTTTGAAAGTTTTGTAGCTGGAGCTACCTGGAGTCACACTACAGTGAAACCATCTACTCTAATTGTAATGATCCACTTTAGAAGCTCAGAGAGGAGAGAGAGAGAGAGAGAGAGAGAGAGAGAGAGAGAGAGAGAGAGAGAGAGAATGGGCACATCAGGGCCTTCAGCTGCTGCAAAAGAACTCCAGGCACATGTGCCACCTTGTGCATCTGGCTAACGTGGGTCCTGGGGAATTGAACCTGGGTCCTTTGGCTTTGCAGGCAAATGTCTTAACCTCTAGGCCATCCCTCCAGCCCTCTTGTATGTCTTTATACCTGGGTGCTAGATCATCATTACTTGCGGGAGTGTGTGCAACATACCTGGTGATCTGGAGACTGCGCAGTAATTCATGATTAATTCGAGATTCCATTGTCTTTGGCTCATAGACTGCTAAAGCGAGCTTTGTATTACACACGTGTGTACATTTCTTTCTCACTTGTTCTCTGCAATCACGGATTGTTATCTAACGCAGACACAACAAGCTGAGGACTCTACCAGGCACGGTACGTAGTTTGCGTGCAGGTTACAAAGCATGGTCAACGGTGCTTACCAAAGCAGAGTATCTCAGTGCCCAGAAACACGAGTCCACTATGCCAATTCATACGCTGACTGGATGATTCCTTATGATTCAATATTCCATTTCTTCTTTGGCTCGAATGCCGCAGGGGCATCTACTTCCGCAAGTGGAAGAGAACAACTCTGATTGGATTGTTGCACTCTGAGCTGTCTTTTCTTTTTTGCAAAGGCCCCGTGTTCTGTTCTCACCGGAGGCAGTCTTTCCTTTGGGTCTTTTGGGTCTTTCCTTTGGTGGGTGTGAGGTTCTTGAGTCATGGCTGTCATTGGCAGCGTACTGCTGTCTGACCTGATGAGTGCTGGAGAGAGTCCCAGTACTGGTTTAATGGAACTTTGTCTTCAGGTAGTGAGACAGATGGGGAGGGGCGGAGCAACTTATTGGTGAAGTCAAAGTTGGAATTAGAGTGTTGGTGTCCTGGCCATGTTAAATTTCTGTAACCTGTAACCATAATTTTGACAATACTGCTTTGTGATGTTCAATGTGCTGGCGCTGCAATTACTAATGTGGTCAGATGTGGAAACTTAAGCGTCTACATAATAAAACTAAGCACCTCTTTAAAGAAGGCCACTTTCACATGCAATCACAACAGGATGAACCAATCTTTCAAAATTTTCTTCCACAGGCAAGTGGCACTCTTTCTTTTATTGTTTTAAATTGTTCAGCTAAAGTCTTGACCTATGAGCATATAATATGTCAAATGGTGAGGAACGCAGCCGGAGGTAGTGTGTGTGTGAGAATCAACCTTATGGCATTTTCTGTTAGGAGAATATCCTTAAATTATATCAAATTTTTGCCTTGTAAAGCACCATATGGCTCTTGCTTTGATGGTGGTGCTTCTCCATTGTGGGCTACTTGAAAGTAATTAAGTTTAACAGACAGGGTCCCTGATGCAAAATTGGAGGGGGAAGCAGTTATTTGACTAGAACTAACTAACTTTCTTTCTTTCTTTCTTTCTTTCTTTCTTTCTTTCTTTCTTTCTTTCTTTCTTTCTTTCTTTCTTTCTTTCTTTCTTTCTTTTTTTTCTTTCTCTCTTTCTTCTTTCTTTATTTCTTTCTCTCTCTCTCTCTCTTTCTTTCTTCTTTTCTTTCTCTCTCTCTTTCTTTCTTTCTTTCTTTCTTTCTTTCTTTCTTTCTTTCTTTCTTTCTTTCTTTCTCTCTCTCTCCCTTTCTTTCTTTCTCTCTCTCCCTCCCTTTCCCTCCCTCCCTCCCTCCCTCCCTCCCTCCCTCCCTCCCTCCCTTCCTTCCTTCCTTCCTTCCTTTCTTCACCAAGCTTACAGCAAGTACAAATATTAAAGAGGATGTGCTCTGAATTAAGATGAGCGACTTGCTCGGTGAACGTTAGCCTCTTTCCCTCACCTCTCTCCGGGCCAGGAACAACTAGACTTTATGATTCTTTGTCACCTTGGTGCTGAGACTCTTCAATCTTTTCTCCCTGGGGTTTCCTGGCCCATTTCAGGTGGAAGGGGTGTGGGTGGCAGAAGCTGGGAAATGAAAGGTGGGATTGTTTTCCTGTCATCCTGTACCCTTGCCACCTGGCGATGGTGTTTCTGGTGAGTGGAGATACATAATGGCCATCTCAGGGCAACAAGCTCCTTTAGTTCCTGGGGGTCAGGCAGCAGGAGAATCAGAGGGCCAGAAGATCTGTTGAAATGTGACCCAATTTGAGAAGGACTGAGAATCCCTGAGCATGTGGTGGGCTGAAGGAAATGACTTCAGGGGAGAGTTCACAGTGCTCTGAGATGAATGGTTAAAGTCAATGCTCATTTTGGATATTTAAATGTCTTTAGGGGAACGTGGAAATTCAACGACTTCATGATTTTGACTTAATCTTGCTTTCTGATGTGGAATATGTGATACCGTTGGAATTGTGGATGTGGTCAGCCTTAGAAAAGCTTATGTAAGTAGATAACAAAATCAAGCACCTTCTTTAAGGAATGTCACTCTTCACCTACAACCACAATAGGTGGACAACAAGGTCTTCGAAAGTTTTCTTGCACAGCTCTTCCGGAGGTAAAGGACGCTCTCCCCATTTTAGCTGCTTCAAATTGCTCCTGGTCAGCTTGAGCCATGGGCGCCAAAGCATCGTTAGAAAGGAGTGAACAGACTGTAGCTGAGAAACTGTAGACAACCCTCATGTGCTGTGTGCTTTAAAAAATTAAGAGGGGCTGAACACGTATGAGGCCCTGGGTTCACTGTCCAGTACCATAAAGGAAAAAAGAAAAGACTAAGGCCCTGACCCTTAAGAATGAGGACCTTCGTTTGACCCCCAGTATCCATGGAGACATGCGGGGTGTGGTGGAGGGTGTTCTTGGAGATGACACTCAAGTTTTCCTTCAGCCTCCACATGCATGCACACATATGTATATGGATACCCACCCACACATTAAAAAGAAGAAATGCCCAGCACTCGGGAGGCAGAGGTCGGAGGATCGCCATGGTCACCCTGAGAATACATAGTGAATTCCAGGTCAGCTTGGGCTAGAGTGAGACCCCACCTTGAAAAACAAAAAACAAAAACGAAAACAAAAATAGAAAAAGAAAGAAAAAGAAGAAGAAATCACAAAAGTAGTGGAGATGTTTTACCAGATTTAAACATTTCATAAAGTATACATGTATCAAAACATCTAAATAAAAAATAGACAAACTTGCCGGGTGTGGTGGTGCATGCCTTTACTCCCAGCATTCGGGAGGCAGAGTAGGAGGATCACCATGAGTTCGAGGCCACCCTGAGACTACATAGTGAATTCCAGGTCAGCCTGGACTAGAGTGAGACCCTACCTCGAAAAAAAAAAAAAATTAAACAAACTTCACCTTTGTAAGTGCCAGAGCTGAATAAAGAAAAGGAACTTCCCTATCAAGCAATAGATAAAATGAAATAAAAATTGAAGGTGAAAAGAGAAATCAAATTTCAGTGGTAAAAATTTGTTGTCATACAGTAGGGTATGATATTTACATTGAATAGGATATTTACATTGAATGTCCTTCATGGCTTGCCTTACTCATATTTTGCCTTCATGCCTTCACTTGGATTTTCATCCAAGTTCTAAATTCTTTCTCTCTCAGTGTCTCTCTTGCTCTCTGCACTCTGCAGTGCTTAGGATGAAATCCAGGGCTCTGTGCACGTGAGGCATCCGCTTTACCACTGAGCCATACCCCGGCCCATCCTGCCCAGGTGTTCGTCCCATGAGTTTCCACCTGGCACTTGGTGGGGCTGTGTTGGGATACCACCTCTCTGGGATATTGTTGGGAAAAGAAAACCAAAAACAAACAAACAAACAAACAAACAAAAAACAAAAAATCCCAAAATGCAGCATGTCTTTGCATTCCCTTTCTTCTTCTGGGAAGGCTTTGTGTGGAAATCTTTTCACCCTTGTACTTAGAATGAAGGAAGGCATCTTGAACAATAAGCTGGCTCCATCTGCATTGTCTGCTAAGCCAGGGCTTCTGCCACTGAGCCCAGCTCTCTAGGGTGCAGGTCAGGGGTGAGATTTGCATAACCCCAGGCCAGGTGGATGTGGAGGGGTGAGAGCAGCCAGGAGAGTCTCAGGTGCTGCATTGGCTTAGCTGAGCTGCTACCTGTCTGGCACCGGCTGTTAGCTTCCCGCTTTGAGTCTGAGGTGAAGTCAGAGGTGAAGGGATCAGCACAGACAGCAACCAATGTTCAGGGATAGCAGCACACGGGCTCCAAACTTCGTTTAGCTCTGACATGATGGCATGCCACCTTCTCCACACCTACCTGGGACATTTAAATGGTGAAACCATAGAGAAGTTCAAATAACCAGGTACTTGGGGCGGACCTTCACTTCACTTATAAACAACTATGATGAACATGGGTTAAATTTAGGCAGTGGCTCTGTTTTAGGAAAGGGTGCACAGACTGACGGAGCTCTCTGTAAAATGGGATTGATTAACAATTTACAAATAAGAAGAAAGTGTTGATCCTTACGCTGGGGGAGGAAGTGATAATGTTCTCCTGCAATCCTTCTGCAAATTTCTGTCTAGTTTTCGCAACTGTAAACTACAAAGATTGGGCACCATCTCCCAGTGTAAATCTTACAGAAAAACCACCAGAACTCAATTCTGTAGGAGTTTGGATAGGGAGGTGGAGGGAAGCAAAAGGACTCTGATGAAAATATAGGATTAAATAAGCATAACTATCCCCGAATTTCTCAACAAATTTAATATGCTACTAAAAACATTTTGAGCTTTTACGGTTTGAATAGTACATTTTCAACGATTGCTGTCATCAGATCAAGTGGTTTGTGTTCGGATGTGGAGAGTTAAGGACACTATCCGTGGCAAACTTGTGGTGATCCCCCTGCCTCTGTTTCCCCAGTGCTGGTATTCCGGGTATGCAGCACTGTGCTGGGCCCGAGTGCCCCCTTTTTTATGACAGCACTGGAGATTAAGTTGTCCATACTGAAGAACTTTCCATTGTGAAACTGGGTCATAGGTGGATCAGGACCATTGTAAGATTTGGTCCTTTTCAGACTTTGTTTCTTGGCTGAGGCTGTAGCTCAGTGGTAGATAGAGAGAGTATATTAGAAAGCCCTGGCTTCAAACCTCAGCACATGCATTCCCACGTGTGCGTGCACGTGTGCGCACACACACACATACACACGCACGCACACACGTGGTTTCCATGAATCGCTGCTGAAGTTCCCATTTGATTGAGGTTTTCTGAGGGATTCTTGTCAAACACTGATTTGTGAATGATTAACAAAATGAGGCTTTCTGCACTGCAGAGATGGTTTAGTGGTTAAAGCATTTGTCTGTGAAGCTTAAGGACCCAGGTTTGATTCTCCAGGTCCCACGTAAGCCAGATGCATGTAGTGGTGCATGCATCTGGAGTTCGTTTGCAGTGGCTGGAGGCCCTGGCATGCCCATTCTTTCTCTCTCTCTCTCTCTAATAAATAAATAAATAAAAATAAATCATAAAAATCAACACCAACAACAGAAGTGAGGCTCTCTGACTAAGAGCTAACAATCAGAAGAGGCACAACCAACGCCCATGGCAGATCAACTGCAGTTTGCTGCAACAGTGAGGAGTAATATTTTTTATTATATTTATTTATTTATTTATTCATTTATTCATTTATTTATAGGAGTAATATTTTGAAGTTCTGTTCTTCCCTTTGCCTTCATGTTGCAGCCAAGAGCTCAGTCCCAGCATCGCCGTGTCATCGGTGGGTGGGAGGTGTCGCTTATCTCTTGGGTTACGCAACCCTCATTAGTCACTGGGACGTGGTGCTCTGCTTGTGTAGCCCAAACGTTTCTCAGGCAACATAATTACGTGTGCCAGTTGGTCCTGTCGGATGCAAGCTTAATGAACATTTCCCCATTCGCACATTTTTAAGAAAGTATATGCTGCTTTCACTGAAGTGTGTTGATTTTTTTTTTCTTCCTTCTCTTTTGGCACGTTCAGTTACAAGGAACCTAACGGTTTGAAAAATGTAGGTTAGCACCACCGAGGAAAGTCCCTCCCGACAGCACAGCTGACACAAGCAGGAAGCACAAGATGGACATCACAGAAAGCTGGGGGCATGTGTCAGCTTTGTCCAGCAGCAGGCTGAGCGCTCTGGACCCGAGACACACATGGTGGATGAACAGTGAAGGAAAGATGGAACTTTTGGTGTTTTTCCTCGGATTTCTAGGTCAGGATGATTTTTTTTATTGACAACTTCTATCCTTACAGACAATAAACCATGACATTTCCCTCCCCTCCCCCTTCACAGCTCCACTCTCCATCATATCCCCTCCCTCTCTCAATCAGTCTCTCTTTTATTTTGATGTCATTGTATTTTTCTCCTCTTATGAGGGTCTTGTGAAGGTATTGCTAGGCACTGTGAGGTCATGGATATCGAGGCCAATTTCTGTCTGGACAGTTGCATTGTAAGGAGTCGTACCCTTCCTTTGGCTCTTACATTCTTTCCACCACCTCTTCCACGATGGACCCTGAGCCTTGGAGGGTGTGATAGAGGTGTTTCAGTGCTGGACACTCCTCCATCCCTTCTGCTCAGCACTATGTTGCCTTTTGGGTCATCCCAGTGGTCATCACCATCTGTAAAGAGAAGCTTCTCTAACCAGAAGTGAGAGTAGCATTAATACATGAATATGAACATTAAATGTAGTGCTTTCAGGGCAGTTTGGTGGGAATAATATATACATTTAGCCAGACAAGAGCAGGCTTTATACCCCTAAGGCTCATGTAGGTCAGGATAATTCTTATTAAAGTACCCTTTGCCCTTCATAGTGCACTCCTGATAAGTACCATTCTGTATTATTCTCCTACGTATTTTTTCCCGAATGAATGAATGGATTCTAGAAAGTCTATTATATTAGAAGTCTGGTTCTCTAGGACTAGCTGTCTGACCCCATGTTTTAGTTACCTTCCTTGTAACTTTCAAAATACCTGTTGCCTGAATTGCAGGGGACAGTCTACGGTGCTGGAGAGGGCGTGGCGGGAAGCTCTTTAGAGGTGAGATTGTGGATGGAGCAGGAAGCAGAGAAGATGGGAACTGGAAGTGGGGCATCCTTCAAAGGCTGGCTCTTAGTGGCCTGTGTCTGTCTGCCAGCAACTCCCAGAATGGAACAACAGACTCACACTCAAAGCACGAGTCTCTGCTGGGCGTGGTGGCGCACGCCTTTGATCCCAGCACTTGGGAGGCGCAGGTAGGAGGACCACCGTGAGTTCAAGGCCACCCTGAGACTACATAGTGAATTCCAGGTCAGCCTGGGCTAGAGTGAGACCTTTTTTGGAAAAACCAACCAACCAACCAACCAACCAACCAACCAACCAAACAAACAAACATGTGTTTCCGGGGGACATTCCAGACTCAATCCATAACTCCTCAGAAGCACAGCCTTTTGAAAAGTCGTTTCCTTATGGATTTACATCAAGGCTCCTTGTCCATAGCATGCTGTACTTGTAGTCTATCTAGTGAATGCTACGAGCCAGTTTTATTTTAATAAAAATTCATTATTTTCAATTAGCTTACAAAGTGGCAGGTTTCCTATGCTATTTTCATATACACTTAGTTTCAGTCATTCCTCCCCTACACTTCTCTCCTCTCCCCCATCTCCCTGCCCTCCATTCCCACTTAAACCCTTCCACGTCTAGTAATCTCCCTTTCACTTTCAAATCACATGTGTTCTATTACCCTACTCACCCATCTCCCTTAAAGCCTTTTTTTGTTTCCTCTCGTGATTATCTTTCTAGTCCCCTGCCCTCTATACACTCACTACCACCTATATATAAAATTAAACATTAGAAGCTGGGCTTCACATATGAGAGAGAATATGTAGTATTTGTGTGTACACACAATACACACACAGACACACACACACACACCAGATTTTCATTATCCAATCATCAGTTGGTGGACATCTAGACTAATTCCATTTCCTAGCAATTTGCAAATAGTGAAGCAATAAAATGGGAGTTGCAAGTATCTCTGTGTTAACAGCAGAGTCCCTTGGGTACGTGCCTACGAATGGTATAGCTGGTCATATGGCTGTGTGATTTTTAGTGTTTTGAAAAACTTCCACACTGACTTCCATACTGGCTCTACTAGTTTACACGTCCACCAACAATGAACAAGGGTTCCTCTTTCCTCGCATCCTTTCCAGCATTTGTTGTCACTGGTTTTCTTGATGACAGCTATCCATTCTGGTGAGTCAGTTTTTATGCTATCATCACCTCCTTCTCTTCCTTGGATTTGTCAGAATTTCTAGCACCAAGAGTACTGAGGCTCGATTTTAAAAATTTAATTTAATTAATTCATTTATTTGAGGGGGGTGGGAAGAGGCAGATAGAGAAAGAGAATGGATACACCAGGGCCTCTAGCCACTGCAAACGAACTCCAGATGCATGTGCCTCCTTGGGCATCTGGCTTACATGGGTTCTGGGGAATTGAACCTGGGTCCTTAGACTTCATAGGCAAGTGCCTTAACTGCTAAGCCATCTCTCCAGCCCCCCTAAGACGCAATTTAGTTTCTTTCCTTCCCTCCCTCCCTCTTTCCCTCCCTTTCTTCCTCCATTCCTCCCTCGTTTATTTTTGGTGTGTGCGCATGCATGCACACACGTCTCCAGGTGCATGTGAACATGTATGCCCATGCATGTGGGATCAGAGCTCACTGTTGGGTTCCTCCTTAGTCACTGTCTTCCTTCTTCTTCAGATAGGGTCTCTCACTGAACCTCGAGCTCAACCCTCCTGCTAGACTAGGTGGCCAGTGAGCCTGGAGATTCTCTGTCTTTGCCTCCCCAGTGCTGGGATTATAAGTGGGCACTGCTGTGCCCAGCTTTTATGTGGGTTTAGGGCATCTGACCTTAGGCTTATCTAGCAAGCACTTTACTGATTTAACCCTCTTCCAAGCCTATAACACAATGATGTTTTTGTGATCTTCTCCACATTGGGGGGGCATGTTTTCATCATTTTTAACTAACTAAAATAACATGCAATGTCAATTTATTATTATTATTATTATTATTACTGCTGCTGCTGCTGCTGTTGCTTTGAGATAGGATCTCCCTGTGTAGCCCAGGCTGGCCTCAAGATCATGATCCTCTTATCTCAGCCTCCTGAGTGCTGAGATCATTGGTGTGTGCCGCAGCTCTCAGTCACTTTTATTATCAATTGTTATTTTACAGGCCCCCAAGAGGCTACACAGATATTAAATTACAAGGATAATATCAACTGCACTTCTTGGTTGGGTATGGTGGTATCATCACAGCACTAGGAAGGCAGAGGCAGAAGGATTGCTACAAGTTTGAAATCACCTGGTATACATAGAGAGTAATAGGCCAATCAACCCTGTCTCACAAGACAAAAAAAAAAAAAAAAAAAAATCAAAGTCTTTATCTACAAACCTAGATCCCTTTAATACTGACACACACTAGACATTTAATAACTAGCCACTGACTGAATGAGTGATAACCTGATATCTCAATTTGGCTCCTGTGCTTTTAAAATGCAAGGTATCGCCGGGCATGGTGGCGTATGCCTTTAATCCCAGCACTCGGGAGGCAGAGGTAGGAGGATCGCCGTGAGTTTGAGGCCACCCTGAGACTACATAGTTAATTCCAGGTCAGCCTGGGCCAGAGTGAGACCCTACCTCAAAAAACCAAAAAAAAAAAAAATAATAATAAAAATAAATAAATAAATAAAATGCAAGGTATCAAATGGCTCATGTCAAATGGAGACTGTAGACCGTCCTATACCATAAAGCCCAGAGGTTTGTAAAGGAATTCAGAACAACAACGAAGAAAGAGAAACACCCTAGACCTTGGCTCTCACTTCAAATGAGAACTGTCTTGAAGCAGTTCTGTGGGACACGTGGGAGTCTGAAGTAGGGACATGCTGTTGCCAACCTAGAAGGTGCCGCAAAGGATATTACTAAAGTTTGGAAAGAAATAGCAGTGGCCCTGGGCACGAACACTTTCCATCACTGAGAGGATAGTGTGTTCATGCAAAAAAAAAATTCTCAGAAACATCAGACCCCTACTAATAGTCTCTCCCTCTCTCTCTGCTCCCAGCCACTCTCATAGATCTTGCCAAATAACTTGAGCTGAGATTCTTACATAAGGAGGAAAATAAAAGCTCAAGACATTGGCTGGAGCGATGGCTTAGCGGTTAAGGTGTTTGCCTGTGAAGCCCAAGAACCCAGGTTCGATTCTCCAGGTCCCACATAAGCACACACACACACACACACACACACACACACACACACACGGTGGTGCATGAGTCTGGAGTTTATTTGCAGCAGCTAGAGGCCCTGGTGTGCCCCTTCTCTCTCCTCTTTCTCTCTCTCCCTCTCTCTCTGCCTCAAATAAAAACAATTTTAAAAACGCTCAAGATAAGAGCAAAGACTTACATGCCATTTGCAAGAAAAACCGTCCTTAAGCCCTGGTTGAAGGAGAAGCTACTCAGGGAAGAGCCGCACTTCAGCACCTGACTGCCTCTGCAGCTCTCGGCTGACCCCGGGTCTGAGCTGTGCTGACATTTGATGCGGCTTCATGCATAGTCTGCTTCCACGTGGTTTCATCCCAATAATATAATGTGCTTCAGTTCACATACCGTTTCCCCAGCTTGCAACTTACTTCCCTAGCATTTGTTTATTAATATAAAAAATATGTACTTGGCGATTTTTTTTTTTACACTCATTTCTTGACCTCATTAGGGGCTCCATGGAATCGTGGAGAATTCTCCTGTGCCTCAGTATTCTTCCCAGAAAAAGTGGAAAAATAAGAAAAGTGTGTCACTGCATTAAATCACACATCTATGTTCTCATTCTTTTACACATTCTGGTTTCATAATTAGAAATGCCTTGAGCACGCTTTTATCAGTGCTTTTAGGAAGATAATGGTAGCTCGGGCTCACAAGCTGCCCTTGCACCAACCCCAGGGTCCACACGTAGCTAATGGTTGCTGTGGAAGGGAGAGACATTTCTCACAAGGAGTCTGTGCTCCCGTAAGTAAGCCCTCAGCCAGGACCCTGCGGGCCATCCTCATGAAATTCTTTGGGTCACACACAGCAGCACAAACAAAGACATGGGAGTAGAAGGAGGGCTGTTTGGGAAGAGAGTGGAGTAGTGGGCAGTGGGAATGGGGCCACAGGAGAGGGTAATGAGTGAATATGAAAATGCGTTACATGTATCGATACGTCATAAAGAAACCCGCTGTGATATATAATTAGTATATGCTGATAAAAATTAAAAATGAAGGAATGAAGGAAGGAAGAAAGGCCTTTGGCAATCGAGGATACATTTTGAGTAATTTCCTTTCCCCAGGGAAGAATGAAGAGGGACTTTCCTTGGTTTACCTATCATCATAGCCATCCTCAGCATTATCATAGACTTACTAAATGTGAGATAATACAAAAACATTTACTGAACACTTATTACCTCTAGGGCATAAGACACATTATTTGTAGACATTATTTGTAGAAGACAAATTAATAATTTGATTGGGAAGACCATTAGGGAAGATAAAAATACAGGTATCCTAAGCTAAATGTGCAGTGACTACTGCGGTTACTGAAAGCGACGAGAGGCCGAGGAGCTGCTTCAGTTGGTAAAATGCCTTCTGTGCAAAATGAGAACCTGAGGTGGGAGTTCCCAGCACCCACGCCAAAGCTGCATGTGGCAGTGAACACGTATAATCCCAGCCCTGGGGAGACAGGGGTCCCCAGGCCTTGATGGCTGACCAGTCCAGCAGAGTTGGTGAGCTTCAGGTTCAAGACCAAGGCGGAGAGTGAACGGGAGAGACATCTGATGTCAAGTTTGGCCTCTACATACATGCACATACATGCACATGTGTGTCTATACCTGCACACACACCCACTCCCAAACAGCATACTACATACCCACATATCACACATGATCAAATAAAAATAATAAAATATAACCAAAATCTATGGGAAGTCAGAGGGAGAGGCCAGAGAGAAGATTGAACATATGGTAGGATGTTTGAGGCAGCCTTGAAGCACAGGCAAGTGACAGCAGTCCAAGGCCCAGTGGTGTGCTGTTAGGGTTAGGGGAGAGCTAGCTATGGAAAATAAGGACCACAGGTTTGACTCTGGCTCCTCCCCTGCTTTGCCTCAGCCGCCTCATCTAACCAGCACACTATCTTATCACTCTGAGTTTTCAGTTCCTCTGCATTTTTTTCTTTGTTTTTGTGCTTCAGGAGACATTGATAGTACAAAGGACAAGAGAGTTTATTAAGTTGTTAAGTTGTTTGTCATAATATTTATTTTAGTGATTGAGATTAGGATAGATCTCAGAGATATGCACATCTTTGTATCAACAGAGGTTGAAGAGAAAATTAGTTTGGGGTTTTGTAATCTTGAAAATGGCACCCAGTAAAATCAGATCCATAGATCATCTGCAGAACTGTTCCCATCTGACTTTTATTTCGCAACGAGCTCCACACCCCACAGCCTACTTGCCGTCCTTTGAGCATGAACGGCTCACGTGCTTCCCGCACACAGCCGAGCAGCAGCTCTCTCCCTCCGCTTGCTAACTGACCATTTTGCACGGCTTCTTTGGGATGTGACCCTGACTTCTCAAGTAATTGGCTTTAGGACTTGGTGCGAATTGCTTTCTGTTTGCAGGACTCCTTCTCCCAATATAGACCACAAAGTCACTGAGCTAGGCTAATGTATTTCCAACCCCTCTTAGCAGAGAAACCACTTTTTGCAACAGTATTGCCTGTGGAATCATGTTATAAAAATAGAGGGCTTGGGACACTAGCCTAAATGGCAGAGTGCTTCACTCGTTTGCCTGAGACCATAGGTTGGATTCCCAGCATGGCAAAAAAAAAAAAAAAAAAAAAAAAAAAAGATTTTTATTATTTATTTTTTTATTTTTTTGAGGTAGGGTCTCACTCTGGCCCAGGCTGACCTGGAATTAACTATGTAGTCTCAGGGTGGCCTCGAACTCACAGTGATCCTCCTACCTCTGCCTCCCAAGTGCTGGGATTAAAGGCGTGCACCACCACGCCCGGCTTGAGTTTTTTATTTTTATTTTTAATTTAAATTTTTTATTTATTTGCAAGCACAGAGAGAGAGAGAGAGAGGAGAGACAGAGAGAATGGGAATGCCAGGGCCTCCAGCCCCTGCAAATGAACTCCAGATGCATGTGCCACTTTGTGCATCTGGCTTTATATGGGTCCTGGGGAATCAGACCCAGGTTGTTAGGCTTTGCAGGCAAGTGCCTTAACCACTGAGAAACTTCTCCAGCCCCCAAAGCAGAGTTTTCTGATGAAGGCAGAAGTGAAACTCAAGCACCTAGAATCTTGCCTACAGACCACTCTCTGATCACTAGAGCCCTGTTCCGTTCCCTGTTTGGGGAACAGCAAAACCTGTCCCACCCGTTACTAAAGCCTGAAACCTAGGAATCATCCTTGTTTCCTCTCCCCCTTAGCCATGGGAGGGGCAGGCTTTGCTATCACCCTAACAGGGAACGTTTGGTATTTGAGGGGGGAGTTTGGAGTACCATGAAACCTATGATCTTTGAGTGTCGCCTGAGATCTGGGCAGGTTAGGAATTGTGGGAGTGGTCAACTGGTTGCTATTCATCAGGTAAACAAGTGGTAGCGTGGGCGAGATTGCTTAGGGAAGGGGGAAAGGGTGAGAGAAGGTCAGTGGCAGAACCTTCCAGAGTTCCTATCATTTAGTGCCCGGACCAGTGGGCTAAACTGGCAGTGGAAGCTGGCAAGGCAGCAAGACAGTGAGCAAACTCTGAGCCAAGGGGCAACTTCATGGAACAATGCTTTGGAGAGACACGTGAGCGTGAAGAACAATACAGGGCACGTTCAAGGGCTATCTGCATTGATACTTGAGTTTTAAAAAGCTCATCACTGAATTAATTTTTTGTGTGAGAGGGTCTTGCTATATAACCCTGACTGGTCCGGGACTCCTTATATAGAACAGGCTAGATTTAAAACTTACAGCTACCCTCCTGCCTCTGCCTCCTGGAATTACAGGCCTACTCCATTACACCCAGCTGTTTCATGCTGGTACTTTATTAAGGGGGAATGGAGTGGAGAGATGGGAGGGCCAGTTGGTCTGGAGTGGGTTAAGGCATGAGTAGAAAAGCAGGAAATGGAAGTTGTAGGCTGTGAAAGGGAGGAAGGAAAAACATTGTGGAGACTCGAGATGCGGCAGGCTGATAGCAGATCTATATGCTAAAGAGACTTGAACGTGCAGAGGGTGTGGAAAGGCCTAGAAGAAGGGAACAGTGGCCTCTGGGAGAGAGAGAAGAGGTATGTATGCTTCCTGAGGAGGCAGAATGGGATCCAAGTGACAAGAATGTGGACCCTTGTTGAGATTATTGCACTCTGTGACACTGGGTTAGTGAGCTTGAACTACATCTTAACTGTCTGACCCGCCTCCATGTACACTGGTCAAGCACACAGACAATAGCATGGACTAGAAAGATGGATACGACACAATTATTTCCAAGCTCCTGGGGTGCCCACAGATGACCACAACTGGGCAGTGTGGGAGATAGGACAGGGCTATCTGGAGCCATGTTGGACAGTCTAGTGTGCTGTAGGGTTTAGGCTGGGGAGCTCTGCCAGTGAGACCCTGGTATCACACATAGCCCACGTGATGCAGTCCTCCCCCGAAAGGAAGCATTTTCATATTTAGTGCCTTAGTTTCTTAATCTGTCCCGGTAGAGTCATAATAAATGCTTACTCAAGGGAGCATTGTGAGGAAGATCTAGTAAAACAACTGCAGGGTAAATGGCAACTTTTTTTTTTTTTTGGTTTTTCAAGGTAGGGTCTCACTGTAGCCCAGGCTATCCTGGAATTCACTATGTAGTCTCAGGGTGGCTTCGAACTCTCAGAGATCCTCCTACCTTTGCCCCCTAAGTGCTGGGATTAAAGGTGTGCACCACCACGCCCAGCTTGCTTTTTTTAAACAATGTGCTGTAATCTTTTACACTTAACAACTAGTGGATGCTGAATTGTGAGTGTTGCATCTTCAGTAAGGGCAAAGCAAGTTGGAGAAGGTGCCAGTGTTTAAACACGTGACAGTAACTTACTTTAAAGACCTTCTTGGGATAAAAGCTTCCCCTGTAATATCAGAGGCATAATAAATGCGCATAGTAAAAAACAAAAAGCAAAGGACTCAAGCCTTTTGGTGTTAGAGGATTCAGTATTTCCCCATGGTTAACATTTCTTTTTCCTAAAGGTATTACAGCTGGTATAAAGATTTTCCAACTTCCCCAAGTATTCATTCACTCATTAGTTCATCAAATATTATTTGTCAGCTTGACCACATTTAACAGATTCCAATGTTTTGTGGGAGTCTATGGCCAGTGGTACTTTGGCGTACAGCTTATTTATGAGAGAAATGGAAACCTTCTTCCTTTTCTACTTATTTATTCATTCATTGCAGCAGGATCTCACTCTAGTCCACACAGCAATCCTCCTACCTCGATTTCTCAAATGCTAGGATTTCAGGTATTAGCTGCGGGGCTGGACTTCCCTTTTTATTTTAAAATTTAATTAGTTTGTTTTCTTCTTTCAGTTCAGGGATTGAACCTAGGGGTCATGCGCTTGTTAAGCAAGCACTCTACCAATGAGCTTTTATTCTTTCTCTCTCTCTTTCTCCAGGGTCTGTAGCCAAGGCTAACCTTGATTTAAAAAAAATTTGGGGCTGCTGGAGGGATGGCTTAGCAGTTAAAGCACTTGCCTGCAAAGCCAAAGGACCCAGGTTCAACGCCCCAGGACCCACGTAAGCCAGATGCACAAGGGGGTGCACATATCTGGAGTTCGTTTGTAGTGGTTGGAGGCCCTGGTGTGCCCATTCTCTCTATCTCTCTCTCTCTCTCTCTCTACCTGCCTATTTCTGTATTTCTCTCTCTGAAATAAATAAATAAAAATAAAATATAAAGGTGTGTGCCACCACATCCAGCTTCTCTCTAAAAAAAAAAAATTGTGTGTGTGTGAGACAGGGAAAGAGAGAGACCGAGAGAGAGAGAGAAAGAGAGAGAGAGGTGGCAGGGTATCACATACATGTCCACTTTGTGTGTCTGGCTTCATGTAAGTACTGGAGAATCAAATCAAACCTGGACTGGCACGCTTTAACTGCCGAGCCTTCTCCCCAGCCCAGCTTGGAATTTTTGTTCCTCTGGCCTCCACCTCCCAAACCTGGAATTACAGGCATGTGCTACCATGTCCATTTTATGCGTGGTGTTGGGGATCACCCTCAGGTCTTCATGTATGCTAGCTAGCAAGCACTCTGCAAACTGACCTGTACCCCCGGTTCCTTACCCTTCTTCTCTCTTAAGAAAAATATGGTTTGAACAACTCAGAAAGCCAGTCGGTGTGGTGGAACGATCGTGCCTCAGTACTTGCGCACAGCTCTGGAGACGAAGCGGCTGCTCTCTGGGTGCTCGCTGGCTTAGGCTCATTTGACTTTACACAGTCAGCCCTTTGGGTACAAGAGTTCCGTATCTACGCAGTCAACTAACCTGGTTGAAAAGATTTATTTTTATTTTTTGGTTTTTTGAGGTAGGGTCTCACTCTGGCCCAGGCTGACCTGGAATTAACTAGGTAGTCTCAGGGTGGCCTTGAATTCATGGCAATCTGCCTACCTCTGCCTCCTGAGTGCTGGGATCAAAGGCGTGCACCACCACGCCTGACAAGAAGATTTAAAAAAATTTATTTTATATAAAGAGAGAGATGGGGGGGTGGGGCATGGGAGGGGAGAGAATGGATGCACCAGGGCCTTCAGCTGCTGTAAATGAACTCCAGACTCCTGTACCACCTTGTGCATGTGGCTTACGTGGGTCCTGGGGAACTGTACTTGGATCCTTTGGCTTCGCAGTCAAATGCCTTAACCACTAAGCCATCTGTTCAGCATTTTAAGCATTGTATGAGTTACCATGTACAGAATTTTGGACTTGTCATTATCTTGCACGATGTAGTGGACAAGTATTTGCATAGCATTGACATAGCATTAGGTATAAATAATACAGTATGTGGGAGGATGTGCGGGGTTATATATATATATATAAGGGACTTGAGCCTCTGGGGATTTAGGTATTCTGATGTAGAGGAGGGGGGATGGGAACCAGTCCCCTTGCGGAATCTGTGCAGTGACAGCTAATGTCAGCTCTCCTAGGAGCCCTGTTAGGTAGGCATCCACACCTTCATTGTACAGATAATCGAGAAATGTGTTCTGTTTACACACTCAATAAGAAGTAGGCCTGAACAATTAACACAGCCTTGTCTGATTCCAGAACTCTTATCTCTTTCTTCTATACATGACCTCCTCTCAAACAGTAAGAATCTGGGCCTACTCCCCACCTCCCTATGCAACCCCAAACAGTTGAGATGTTTATAGGAATGCTCGGTATTTGCTGAATGAACAGCCCAGTGAAACAGTGCTTATCATCGTGTGGCTGTGGGCAACAGTTCTAAGGTCAAGAGCAATACACGGAAATCTAAGAAGTCCACGGTGAAGGGTCACTGTCACATTTTTACGAGTGATAACGTTATTATGCACTGCTTTATAGAAAGAGTTCTTATCTTTTGGAGGTACACTCTGAAATGTTTATAGATAAAATATCTGATGTCTGATATCTGCTTCAAAAATGAGAAGGTAGAAGTGAGAGATTGGATTAGACAAGATTGGCCATGGTTGGATAGAGTGACAATACTGTGTGGGTAACCAGGGATCATTTTATTATTTTCTCTTGCTTTTGTATAGCTTTAAGAGTTAGCACAGGAAAAAAGATTAGGAAATAAGTTTTATGAGACTGAATATGTACAGAAAAGGAGGAAATGTCCAATACTATGGAATCTAGTCTCTTTTATTTATTTATTGTTTGTATTTTATTTGTTTGCAAGGAGAGGGGAGGGATGGAGAGCGAGAGAGAACATGAGAATGAGAATGGGCATGCCAGGGCTGCTGCAAAAGAACTCCAGATGTATGCACCACTTTGTGTATGTAGGGTTAGGTGGGTACACGTGGAATACCTGGGGTTTTTAGAATTTGCAGGTAAGTGCCCAAACCACTGAGCAATCTCTCCTGCTCCCAGTTTTTACTTTTTAATGAAAAAATGTTTTTTCTTTGCTAAACTGATTTACAAAGCATAACTCTAATGACATGGCACTGGGAGAGGGGATTTTATATGCCATTTATTTAATTTTCTTCAGACAGGGTTTTATGTAACCCAGGTTTACCTCAGTCTCATGTAATATGGTTCATGAATGTACCACATGCCCAGCTTTTTATTTTATTGTAGCTATTATTTATTTATTTATTTATTTATTTCAACACAGTGTTTGTGTTGAAACTCACTATAAAGCTCAGACTGGCTCTAAACTTACAATCCTCCTGCCTCATTCTCTCAAATGTTAGGATTACATACAGGTGTATGCTTCACATATTATATTACTTGCTTTTAAAAAAGTTCACTGAAAAAAACTTTTATTTACGTACTTGGGATAGACAGACAGAAACAAGCACACAGCGCATGTGTGTGGGACACCAGGGCCTCCTGCCACTCTATAAATGAACCCCAGGTACATGTGCCACTTTGTGCATCTGGATATACATGGGTACTGGAGAACTGGACCTGGACAACAGGCTTTGTAAGCAAGCGCCTTTAACTTGCTGACCCGTCTCATCAGCCCTAAAAGTTCTCTTTCTTCAAATAGATATAATAGCTGATTTCCTTACGTTCCTTAAATTCCTTGATGAATTTCAGTCATTTGTGACTTTGTAGGCGGGGTTCTCATCTGGAAATGAGAGATTTCTTCTATACAATCTTTGAAATTCTTTTCATTTCTGGAATTCTATCACTGCCTAGCCAGTGATGTGCTGTTAGCATCATTCTTGAAGTTTCATCCTTAAATCTCATATTCATGGACAGGCATGGCGGAAGACACTGAACATGGCCTGGGCTTCAGAGTACATCTTGACCTCCTTTCAGGACAGGCCACCTACGACTTTTAACCTGGGACCTCAGGTTTAGCATATAAACATTTGGCTATCTATAAGATGACCACAGATTACAACTTCCTCAAGGATAGAATTAAGTTGGAATAGAACTGAAATCAGAACCAGAGGTGTTGGTAGAGGCTTGGAATCCCAATATTTGGGAGATGGAAGCAGGAGGAGCAGAAGTTTAAGGTCATCTTGGCTACATGAGACCCTGTCTCAAGAAACAAAAACCAACAAACAAACTAAAAAAAAAACTATAATCAAAACTAATCAAACGAAAACTCTAATCAAAAGCCTTTCCTGGGTGGAGAGGTTAAAGCACTTGCTTATAAGGCCTGATGGCCAGGGTGTGATTCCTGTACCTATGTAAAGCCAGATACATAAAGTGGTACATGCATTTGGAGTTTGTTTTGCAGTGGCAGGAGGCCCTGATGTCTATAAACTTTTTCTCTCTCTAATAAATAAATACAAATAAAAATGCCCTTCTTTTAGAATGGCTGGCAGTAAATGGGCAGTAGAGATTGCCCTGATGAAGTTTCTTTAGTGGTTAACTCTCGGTTGAAATTGCTTATTCAGAACACTCTTTTTTTTTTTTTTTTTTTTTTTTCGAGGTAGGGTCTTGCTCTAGCCTAGGCTGACCTGGAATTCACTATGTGGTCTGAGGGTGGCCTCGAACTCACGGTGTCCTCCTACCTCTGCCTCCCAAGTGCTGGGATTAAAGGTGTGCACCACCACGCCTGGCTCAGAACACTCTTGAAGGAACTCCAACTGAATGCTGAGCCGATGTCCCTTTCATTTAGATACAACCCAATTAAAGACAAATGTGGGCTGAGGAGGATGCAAGGGTACATGGTTGAGTAATACTGTTCTCATGTGAATATTCATCAGTACCCAGAACCACCTCTTACTTGATGTGATATGACAAGCTGTGTCCTCAAGTGTACTTCATCAGAGCATGTATCAACTGTGTCTCTGCCCACACAGGAATGCCAAGGGCCCTGATTGACTCATTTAAGAAAATTTTAATGAATTGAAAATGTATTAGACACTGTCATACATCACAGAAAAATTTATATTCAGATAGAATTAGATTTTCAGATTTCTGAATACTTCATATCTATTAAGGGAACAGGCCAGAATATCATTTAGTGTTAGTACTTAGTATTAAAATGATATTCGAGGTACTTTATACAGATAGTAGAGACTTGCAGCTTATCTTTTCTCATGTCCGTTCTGTAATCCTTATTTTTCAGATTCTTTGTGAGTTAGATATAAAATAGAAACTTCCTATTTTGCGTGAATTTAATTCACACAGTTCTCTTTAGACTGGAGTTTCTTTCACCCAGAAAATGACTTTAATATTTTTTTCTTTTCCTTTTCTTTTTTAAAATTTATTTTTATTAGATATGTACATATTTAGTATGTAAACAAGACATGTTGGTGCCACCCTTTTCCCTCCTCTGTGCTCCTTTTCTGAAGATGCTTTCCGTGTTGGGGATGCAGGGCAACCCCATGGGGATCGTGTGTCATGCATTATGGGGGTAGCAGCCAGTTATGGGGGAGAGGCAATGTCTCTGTGCAAAATGTCCCAACTTGTGGCTCTAACAATATTTCTGCTCCCTCTTCTGCAAAATTCCCTGAGCCATGCTGGGAGCATTTTAGTCTACTTCAGTGATGGGCTCTTAGGAGCCTCTGGATCTCTGGTTTGGTAGGTGTTGAGTGTCCTCAGTGTCTGTCTCCTTCACCCTTGTGCTGATATCAGATTCACTAAGAAAGCAGCACTCTTGCCCATTTGTCTAATTCCTCTGTGGTTTCAGCTGGGACCTGGGTGAAGTGTGCTGGCTTGTTTCTCTCCTTAGGTCCAGCTCCCATCTGAAAAAGAGAAGCAGATTCTCCAATGGAGAATGAAGTCAGCACCAGTTAAATGGGATAAGCATTATTAATTTAGAGACAATTTAAAGGGTGTAGACCCTCTTATAGCCCAAGATTAGTGGGAGCTTCTCATTTTACCCACATCATACCTCAGGGGTTAGTGAGAAGGAAAAGTGGAAATTCTCCATCTCTATATGAAGAAGGCATGAGTAGAAGAGCAGCGGGAAGGGGCTATAAAACTAGGGTGAAGGTACAGGTGGACGAGAGGCACACGATTTGTGGAAAGAATAAAGTAGCAGAGAACAGTAAGCAGCAGAATAAGTCAAGAGGAAAACTATACGTCTAGAGCGAGAGTACACTTTCAGCTGTGGGCGCTGGATACTGGCTAAGCCTTGTCACACCGAGATCGTCTAAGCGCCATGGAGAAGCCAGTGATGCCAGGCCACGGTGAGAGGCAGTGGAAATGGTGAAAAGCTGGAGACCCCTCAATTCTGCACATAGCTTTGATATGTGCACTGAACTCCTCTTTGCAGCTCAGGGGATGTGAATCACCTTGGACCAAGTAGATGCAGGACTTTCTAAGTTGCAGTGAGGGCTGAGGGGGTGGCTCCGTGGTAAAGTATTTACCTAGCATACATGAGGGCTTGATCCTTCTGTGCTGTATAACGAAAACAATGTGACTAAAGTAGTTAAAAAACACCTGATATAGTTCATTCGTCACAAGTGTAGAGTATGAAAATCAGCCTCTAGGTGGGCGTGGTGGGGCATGCCATTAACCCCAGCACTTGGGAAACAAAGGTAGAAGGATCACCATGAGTTCAAGGCAATGCCCGCCCAGGGCTATGCAGTGAGTTCCAGGTCAGCCTGGGCTAGATTGAGACTCTACCTCAGGAAAAAAAAACCCCAAATGAGACTCTATTTGCATCAGAATATACTGCTATGGAGCACTAACCCTTGGACGTATACTTTCTCCCCTCTGTGTATATGTGTGTTGTATGACTCACTTTAAGTTCTATAGAGAATTAATCTTGGAAATCATTATCAAGTTGTTTCAAATTCCACATATATTTCACAACACATAGTAGAGTCGTGACAAACCTACTTCTCTCCCTTCTTACTTATGATTGTTTCTCTCTGAAACTCTACCTTAACGTCACTGAAGGATTTCACTGGGTTTCTCAACCTTTTCAGTCCCTTGTTCTGCCAAGTATGATGATGAGTTATAAGAAAAAAAAAAACACCTCATTTATCGTCTTTTCTTGTGGCTATTTACAAACTTACAAATACACTCATTGACGTATGATCAACCTGTCTACTGAGCCGATGTCCCTTTCATTTAGATACAACCCAATTAAAGACAAATGTGGGCTGAGGAGGATGCAAGGGTACATGGTTGAGTAATACTGTTCTCATGTGAATATTCATCAGTACCCAGAACCACCTCTTACTTGATGTGATATGACAAGCTGTGTCCTCAAGTGTACTTCATCAGAGCATGTATCAACTGTGTCTCTGCCCACACAGGAATGCCAAGGGCCCTGATTGACTCATTTAAGAAAATTTTAATGAATTGAAAATGTATTAGACACTGTCATACATCACAGAAAAATTTATATTCAGATAGAATTAGATTTTCAGATTTCTGAATACTTCATATCTATTAAGGGAACAGGCCAGAATATCATTTAGTGTTAGTACTTAGTATTAAAATGATATTCGAGGTACTTTATACAGATAGTAGAGACTTGCAGCTTATCTTTTCTCATGTCCGTTCTGTAATCCTTATTTTTCAGATTCTTTGTGAGTTAGATATAAAATAGAAACTTCCTATTTTGCGTGAATTTAATTCACACAGTTCTCTTTAGACTGGAGTTTCTTTCACCCAGAAAATGACTTTAATATTTTTTTCTTTTCCTTTTCTTTTTTAAAATTTATTTTTATTAGATATGTACATATTTAGTATGTAAACAAACATGTTGGTGCCACCCTTTCCCTCCTCTGTGCTCCTTTTCTGAAGATGCTTTCCGTGTTGGGGATGCAGGGCAACCCCATGGGGATCGTGTGTCATGCATTATGGGGGCAGCAGCCAGTTATGGGGGAGAGGCAATGTCTCTGTGCAAAATGTCCCAACTTGTGGCTCTAACAATATTTCTGCTCCCTCTTCTGCAAAATTTGCTGAGCCATGCTGGGAGCATTTTAAGTCTACTTCAGTGATGGGCTCTTAGGAGCCTCTGGACCTCTGGTTTGGTAGGTGTTGAGTGTCCTCAGTGTCTGTCTCCTTCACCCTTGTGCTGATATCAGATTCACTAAGAAAGCAGCACTCTTGCCCATTTGTCTAATTCCTCTGTGGTTTCATCTGGGACCTGGGTGAAGTTTGCTGGTTTGTTTCTCTCCTCAGGTCCAGCTCCCATCTGAAAAAGAGAAGCAGATTCTCCAATGGAGAATGAAGTCAGCACCAGTTAAATGGGATAAGCATTATTAATTTAGAGACAATTTAAAGGGTGTAGACCCTCTTATAGCCCAAGATTAGTGGGAGCTTCTCATTTTACCCACATCATACCTCAGGGGTTAGTGAGAAGGAAAAGTGGAAATTCTCCATCTCTATATGAAGAAGGCATGAGTAGAAGAGCAGCCGGGAAGGGGCTATAAAACTAGGTGAAGGTACAGGTGGACGAGAGGCACATGATTTGTGGAAAGAATAAAGTAGCAGAGAACAGTAAGCAGCAGAATAAGTCAAGAGGAAAACTATACGTCTAGAGCGAGAGTACACTTTCAGCTGTGGGCGCTGGATACTGGCTAAGCCTTGTCACACCAAGATCGTCTAAGCGCCATGGAGAAGCCAGTGATGCCAGGCCACGGTGAGAGGCAGTGGAAATGGTGAAAAGCTGGAGACCCCTCAATTCTGCACATAGCTTTGATATGTGCACTGAACTCCTCTTTGCAGCTCAGGGGATGTGAATCACCTTGGACCAAGTAGATGCAGGACTTTCTAAGTTGCAGTGAGGGCTGAGGGGGTGGCTCCGTGGTAAAGTATTTACCTAGCATACATGAGGGCTTGATCCTTCTGTGCTGTATAACGAAAACAATGTGACTAAAGTAGTTAAAAAACACCTGATATAGTTCATTCGTCACAAGTGTAGAGTATGAAAATCAGCCTCTAGGTGGGCGTGGTGGGGCATGCCATTAACCCCAGCACTTGGGAAACAAAGGTAGAAGGATCACCATGAGTTCAAGGCAATGCCCGCCCAGGGCTATGCAGTGAGTTCCAGGTCAGCCTGGGCTAGATTGAGACTCTACCTCAGGGAAAAAATAAAACCCCAAATGAGACTCTATTTGCATCAGAATATACTGCTATGGAGCACTAACCCTTGGACGTATACTTTCTCCCCTCTGTGTATATGTGTGTTGTATGACTCACTTTAAGTTCTATAGAGAATTAATATTGGAAATCATTATCAAGTTGTTTCAAATTCCACATATATTTCACAACACATAGTAGAGTCGTGACAAACCTACTTCTCTCCCTTCTTACTTATGATCGTTTCTCTCTGAAACTCTACCTTAACGTCACTGAAGGATTTCACTGGGTTTCTCAACCTTTTCAGTCCCTTGTTCTGCCAAGTATGATGATGAGTTATAAGAAAAAAAAAAAACACCTCATTTATCGTCTTTTCTTGTGGCCCTATTTACAAACTTACAAATACACTCATTGGACGTATGATCAACCTGTCTATTTCATACTATTTATTTATTTATTTATTTATTTATTTATTTGGTTTTCTGAGGTAGGGTCTCACTTTAGCTCAGGCTGACCTGGAACTCACTATGTAGTCTCAGGGTGGCCTTGAACTCACGGCGATCCTTCCATCTCTGCCTCCTGTGTGCTGGGATTAAAGGTGTGTGCCACCATGCCTGGCTACTATTTTATTTTTGCGTGCTACATGGTGTAGTGTGTGGGGTATATGCACATACATGTTCCCATGAGCTTGCCTGCAGTGAGGTGTTCTCCTCTGTGATGGCCTGAGGGGAATGTCATGTTCCTCTCTATCATTCGTTTTTTTTTGTTTGTTTTTTCAAGGTAGGGTCTCACTGTAGACCAGGCTGACCTGGAATTCACTATGTAGTCTCATGGTGGCCTTGAATTCATGGTGATCCTCCTATCTCTGCCTCCTGAGTGCTGGGATTAAAGGGGTGCAACCCCCAGCTCATTCTTTTTTTAAAACAAATCTTTTAAAAAATGTTTTATTTGGGCTGGAGAAATGGCTTAGCAGTTAAGGTGTTTGCCTGCGAAGCCAAAGGATCCTGGTTCGATTCTCCAGGTCCCATGTAAGCCAGATGCACAAGGGCACATGCATCTGGAGTTCGTTTGCAGTGGCTAGAGGCCTTGGCGTGCCCATTCTCTCTCTGTCTGCCTCTCTTCTATCTCTCTCTCTGCTTGCAAATAAATAAATTTAAGAAAAAAATATTTTATTTATTGAAAGGGGGGTAGATAAAGAGAGAATGGGCATGCCAGGGCCTCCAGCCACTGGAAACAAACTCCAGACACATGTGCCATCTTGTGCATCTGGCTTACATGGATACTGGGGAATTGAACATGGATCCTTAGGTTTTGCAGGTAAGCACCTTAACCACTAAGTCATGTCTTCAACCCTAAACAAATCTTTTAAAAAATATATTTTATTTATTTGACAGAGAGAAAGAGAGAGGAAGAAAGGCAGATAGATAGAGAGAGAGAGAGAAAGAGAGGGAGAAAATGGGTGCACTAGGGCCTCCAGCCACTGCAAACAAACTCTGAACGCACATGCCACCTTGTGCATCTGGCTTTACATGGCTACTGGGGAAGTGAACCTGAGTCCTTTGGCTTTGCCAGCAAATGCCTTAACTGCTAAGCCATCCTTCCAGCCCCTCCTAGCATTCTTCCTCTGGTTTTTACTTGAGCTGGAGTTGCTTTCTGATACTGGAGCTTACTGGTTTTCCATGAGCCCACTCAACTCTCAGCTCTCTGCTCCTCTTAGACCTGTGTGGCAATACTCAGCTGTTTACATGGCCTCTGGGAATCTAACTTGAATGGTCTCTCAGGCCTCCCCTGGTCCCCTCATACTTGTACAGGAAGTGCTCTTAACCACTGAGCCATCTCGCCAGCCCTTAGTTACTGTTCTGTTACTAGACTTTTATATTAGCAATGTTCCTCTTGTGATGTTAGCACACTTTAAGGGTATTTATAATGCCAACATAGGAGATAAATTCCCTCCCAACCCTAATTGAACTTTAAAGGGTCTTAAGAGTAAATTTGGACTTGGAAGAAGATAATAAAAAGAAACTTTGATGCTCAACCCCTTTTGTAACTGATACAGATCACAGTCCACCTCTATGTGCGTCTCTCTAATCTATTTTCATGCTTGTATACGCATCTGCAAAGTAGACTTAATTACTACAACCATAATTAGAAAGGATAAATTATTTTCTGATGTTAATCACATAGATGGTTTTTATGCTTCTTTCTGTTAAATTAGTGAATTTTCCATGTTATTTCCCCATTTTAAGGATTTAATAGTCTTTTGTAGAGGCTGATTAGCTCTAAAATACCTTCAGAAATTTAATTGTATCAACTTCTGTATTAGCCAAATAAATTGAAACAAAAATAGGATAGCATATTGCTACAAAATGGGCAAACTTTAAAGACATAATGAAGCTGCATTGGCAACACAGTGAGAAACGAGGCATTTCACTGGCTGCTATCAGAAATGTCCATTTACATAGCTTTGTTTTGGTGGGGCTGAAGAGATGGTTTAGTGGTCAAGGCACTTGCCTGCGAAGCCTAGATTTGATTCCCCAGTGCCTACGTAAGCTAGATTTACACTCATGGTACATGCGTCTGGAGTTCGTTTGCAATGGCTGGAGGCCCTGGCATGCCCATTCTCTCTCTCTCATTAAATAATAAATAAATTAAATTAAACATTAAAGTGTATAGCATTTTGGTATAGTAGATTGGAACAAAGATTAAGTCTTGAAAGAGTTTAAAGTCCGCACCTAGCAAGTTCACTGCTAAGAATTTGTTCGTAAGAGACAGGGATTGGGCCTGGGGAAGGGCCTGAGGTCCCCACAAACTCACCTTGGTGTGGTGGATTTGTGTTTTCAGGGAGGCAGAGGACAAGTGGCCACCGGGATTCTCTGGCCAGCTAGCCAGCTTGGCATAGCCTACGCGGTGAGTTCCAGGCCTGTCTCAGAAACAATGAGGGCAGTGCCCATGGAACCCCCAAGGCTGTCTTCTGACTTCCACACACAGACGCACACATGTGCACCTGCATATGACATATGTACCTGCATGTGCACAAACATGCACGTACAAAATCAAAAAGAAAAAAAGAAGAGACAGAGATGGTAAGAGGATAAAACACAAAATACACTCTTAATTGTGAAGCACAATTTCAATGCCTAACCAAGAATACTGGAGTATAAAAATTAGATACTAAGCATGCATTCAAATATAATTTAAACTGTGTGTATAAAACCCAACACTACATATAATGAATGCACACCAATATAAATATTGAAAAATAATTTAAAATGCACAATCCATTTGTGGAGCAGTGACCTTGCGTGTGCAGTTCGTGGTGCTCTGTGTGTGTTGACACTGCGTTGGGACTGCCATCACACACTAGCACAGCACTGTGTATTGGCTTGTACTGGTCCATTCGAAGAGATCTTTTGCCCCTGGTGTCACAAGTATCCTTCAAGTGTGTTAATGTCACAGAAGGACACTGCTAGCCCAGGAATCTAGTAGTGAGCATGAATGGTCATATGATTACTTTCAAACCATTAGCCATTCAATGGCACTTTAATTTGCCTTCGTATCATTTGTTCATTCTTTTTGCAGGTTACATGTGGCTAAAATAATGAATCACTAATGACCCACCCCTATGTAGCTGGTGTACGTGGTTTCGTGAAGGAATCTTTTCAAATAGCAAAGAAGTTCCTGCTATGCTCTTTAGTGAACATAGTAGGTTATTATACACTTGATAATCTACGATTATCATTTCATGTCAGAATTGTAGAGACAAATGGGAAATGCCAATATTATTTCTCTCTTTTTGAAATATTCTATTTATTTGAATGGAGAGAGAGAGAGAGAGAGAGAGAGAGAGAGAGAGAGAGAGGATGGGCACACCAGGGCCTCTTGCCACTGTAAATGAGCCCAGATGAATGTGCTACTTTGTGCATCTGACTTTACTTGGGTACTTGGGAATTGAACCCAGGGCCTCAGGTTTTTCAAGCAAGTATTTTAACCACTGAACAATCTCTCCAGACCCCGTTTATTTTTACTTCTACCTATTTCCCAAAACTTCTCTAATAAGGAATTATTATTTTTATGTAAGGAATGTAAGTTTTATGAAAATTAAAATTTATCAGAAATTGAACTTTACTACTTTTTAAATAAACGACATTCTTTTGTTGGTCTTTGAGACTATAATGAACACTTGTCACGTAAGTTAATGGCAAATCTTACTATTACTATAATTGTAAATGTAGTTACTAATATTATATATGTTCTTGGCCATATAGGAAATCTCTTGATGATAGATTTATGTCCTATGTACTGGGATAGGTCATAAATATTGCTATTTTTATTTATTTATTGACTTATGTAATTTTTGTTTGAGACAGGGTCTCATGTAGTCTAGGCTGGTCTCAAACTTACGATGTAGCCAAGAATGACTGATCTTCCTGCTTCAGCCTCCCAAATGTTAGGGTTACAAGCATGCAATGCCATCCCTGCTTCATGCAATGCTGAGGATAGAACATCAGGCTGTGTGAATGCCACGTTAGCACTCTGACCACTGAGCTGCACCCCAGCTCCTACATGTGACACTTTGATCAGTAGATGTATAAAATATGATACTGCTAGTGCTGTAGGCTTATCAAATGTCACTCTAGAGATGACCTTGTTGAACTCTTAGAGAATTATATGTGAAAGGAATCATCTTCATTTTATAGAAGACAGAAAGAGAGACCTGGAGAGCTTCCGTAACCTGCTCTAAGTCTTCAAACTGGTCCTCAAACCCTCTGACTTTTGCATCTTGAGGGTTGTTTCTGTTGACTTTGCTTTCTGAAACCATTCTGGGGAACATGTTTTAGTGCTGCTACGTGGCCTAATGGCCATCTTGAATATTAAACAGATTCTTGGGACCTGGAAGACAGCTTAGTGGGTAAGAGTGCTTGCTGCACAAACAGGGGGCTTGAGAGAGCTTGATTCGGTGGGAGGCTGATTCCCCAGCACCCATGTAAGCGGTTGTAACTGCAGTCCTGTGGGGGGCGTGGGGGGTGGTGAGCCGAGATGAAGAATCACTGAGGCTTGCACTCCATCCAGCCTGATGGGAAATGACGGCTCTGGGTTCAGTTAGAAACTCCATCTCAAGAAAAGAACACAGAACAGTGATAGCGGAGGGCACTGATGTTCTCTTCTGTCCTCTGCAGTGCTCACACTCGCACGTGCACACACCACATACATGCCTCACCTCATGTACACACACACATAAGAACAACAGGTTTTCTTTTCAGGTAGAATGTAGGCTGGGGCAGTACAGTTAACTACAGGGGTGTCCACTGCTGGGCAAATTGCTCACACTGTGCCTCCTTCTTTCTCTACTTCTAACCCTTTGCTCTTTGAATTTGGGGGTCTCTGACAGTCACACCTTGTTTCGTCTTCATGAATGGAAATGAAGACATATTCACCATCCCATTCTCCCTCGTCTCTATTCAGAGTTTTCAAGGGCAAGTCGTGGGAGAGCTGTAGCAGACTGGAGTGACAGAATTCCAAGGACATGTTTAAGGTCAGGGGAAGAAGGCTTATTAAGACCTTCTTATCATCTCTATTTCCCCGCATGGGGATTTTCCTTTCTGAGATAACCCCCTACCCATTTTGCTTTTTTGAAGTAGGGTCTCACTTTAGCCCTGGCTGACCTGGAATTCACTATGTAGTCTCAAGGTGGTCTTGAACTCATGGTGATCCTCCTACCTCTGCCTCCCAAGTGCTGGAATTAAAGGCTTGCGCCACCAGGCCCAGCAAAACCTCAAATTTTGGCATGTCTGTGAATCATCCTCCACAGTTCCTGATTCAAGGACTCCCAGGGTGAAGCCTGAAAGCATGAATACCCCGTAAGTTCCAGATGATTCTGGCTGACCACAGGAATGCTAATTGGTCCCAGGACCACAGGTGGGGAACAATTATTTGTAGGCTCTTAGGAAGTGTTTAGTACTTAAAAACCTGAAAATGAAGAGGTGATTGTGGTTTCTGAACAGTGTGGCAAGAACTGCAAAGGATAAAACTTTGAGATTCGTTTTGATATGAAAGATCTAGAGTTCCTTACTGAAGTAAGACTTAGGGAAGAGTAGGCGACTCTTAAGCAGGGGAAATAGACTGAGCAGAGGTGATGAACGTGAAAATGCATTGTGTGTGCAACATCCCATGCTAAACAGATACCTGTAGATTGTTTAGTATTACCTCTGTGTCTGTTGAGTATTTCCAGCAATATAGAATTTACCCAGAACTATTGATCTGCTCCTTTTCACACAACATTACCACCTTCTTCCCCACACTGGTTTAATCTGAATTTATTCTTTCTGGAAGGCAGAAGAACAGTTATGAGGATAAATGGCCTTGATCTCTAATGTGGAATGATTAATTATAATCTTTAATATGCATTACACATTCTTTATGAAACTGACATATGTCTACATGCTACCCAAATAACTAATTGAAAAGTTAAGCAAATTCAGTCATTTGGCACCATGTAATTGAAAAAAAGTGTTTATGTCTCGTGCTGAATTCAGTCAAATTGAGACAAGCAGTTTCATTAAAAACTGTTTTTTTAAAATAACTTTCAAGACACTAAAGTTTTTAGAATCAGTACTGCCTATAGGTAAGATAAATGATTACGATATAAACTGCAGCAATTATAGAAAAAAGTTAATGTCATTTGTTTCTATTCATTTCTGTAGATATGATACCCATAATTTCATATATAATAATAATTAAATATGCAGCAGCCTAGCTCTTGAATGTTCCAAGTTACTTACCTGATTAAAAAAATCTGCTCTTAGTTGGTTTCTTGTTTAGTCAACTGATAGAAAGATAGGATGGCTTTCTGAGGAACAACACCAGGTGGGAGTTGACAATTTTGGCACGCCACACATGGAAAGGTTGAGTGCGCTGGCAAGCAAACGCAGTGTGAGCAATGCAGTGTGGTCTTCCTAGCTAGCAAGTTCATGTGCAAATTTTAAAAATATGGGATTCAGGAAGTAGGTACTACATTCTGAGATGTGCATTCATGAGGTAGTTCTATTGGTCTATTAGAACTGATTTTTTGGGGGCAGGTGTCTTTTGTGGTGTGTGTGTGTGTGTGTGTAAGCTTCAAGAGAGTAAACTTTGGCCATCACAGGACAGCTTCCAGAGTTGCTGCAGATTCCTGCCTACGATGTGTGTGCTGATGCTGGGAGGAAGTCGTCGAAGGCAGGTCAGGCGGTGCACTGGCTTTGGACGAGAATGCACTCTGCCTGGGTAGAGATAAGAGCCTTGCCGATTCTTGCCTGTGGGAGCCAGTCGGTGCACTTTTAGAAACGTGCGGAAGATTCAGGCATTTTAAGAAACAGAGAGAACTCTCTGAAAGAGTGTAACAGTGTGTGCTATCCAGATTGTCTGTGCCAGGTGTATTCCTGCCTTCTACGGGGCATGTTCCAAAACTTGCAGAAGTCTTTGATGGAGTCAGTCATCCGTGATGCGAGATACATGTGATGTTGCACTAATTTCCAAGGATTGTGAGGGGCACTGCTGAACATGGCAGAGGATTTCTGCTTATGTGCCAAGTTTTGGCCAGGATTTAGCCCTAGTCAAACTATAAGTGTTAATCTTCTCAAGTAATGTGGCCCAGAGGTCAACTTTCACCAAGTAGACAAATGGAATGGCTTGTGATTTTTTTTTAAATTTAATTTAATTTTTCTGAGACAGGATCTCAGATAGCCCAGGCTGGCTTCGAATTCACTGTGTAGTTGAGTCGACGATGACCCTGGGTGCCTGATCTTTTTGCCTCATTTCCCAAGTGCTAACTTGTGGGTTTTAAACCCAGACAAAGAACACTCATATTATTCAATAATGACCCCAACAGACAAGAAATGGAGGCAGGGTAAAGGAGGAGGAGGAGGAAGAGGAGGCAAGCAACAGGAAGAGGAAGGTGAAAAGAAGGAGGAAGGCGTTCAGTAGAATTTCACCTTCATTTCCAAGGCTGGTCATTATTGCTGTGAAAGCACAACCGGAAGTAATAAGAATCATCTTATCAGAAGATATGAATGAGGCTGATTGTCTGATATTCTTTCTTTTCCATCCTGATGACCATAGTCTAACGTGAAAATTCAGGTTCCACACAAAGCAGTTCCCCATGCATTTTTACCACCAAGCCAAATCTAGGCAATATGTTATGTGGTTATCATTCAATGGAGTGTCTATGAAATAGTTGTATTTAACTGTTTTTACACAAAACTTGGGATACAAGCCTCTGATTATTTTTTCTTCTTCTAAGAAAAACTACCTGAAATGATCTCAAGGGCTGTAATTATCCTGGAATATGGTGATGTTTTCGGAAATTGTTCTTCTCTTTCCTCAGATCAATCATGGAATGTTGCCCAGGTTGGTCTTGAACTCCGGGATCTTAAGTGATCCTCCCATCTTAGCATCCCAAGTATCTGGGACTATAGGCATGTACCACCATGACCGACTGTCTATAGACTCGGGTCTCTTTATCCTCTGTCTCCTTCAGTATTTCAGTGTGTTATTATGTAGCCCACCTTGACCTTGACCTTGCTATGCTCCTGCCTCAGCCTCCTGAGTACTGGCATGCATCACCACACTCAGCTATATTATTTCCTTAATAAAATGAAATACACCAATCTTCAAAGAAATATCAAAAGAAAGTTTCTCTAATAAGGTGAAACTAAATGTCCGTTATAATCAGCTGTTATTATTGGATCATGTCCTATGATTTGTTGATCGAATGATCAACCACCTCCTTGAATATTTAAAGGGTCTTCATCTATATCAGGAGGCTTTCTTGGTGCAAAGACTTTCTGGATGGGCGTCACCTTTGTGCAATCCTTTTGCTGTTATGACAATGAATTAGTAAATGCAAATTGTGTTTTGGTTGGATCATGTGACATCCCCCTAACTTGACCCAAATAGGACATAATCCTGTAGACCTTTGTCGTGCCGTGGAGAGACTCAGTGATGAAATTTTGTTCCCAGAGTTTTACTCCTTAGGTTTCCTGGTTTCTGAGGACTTTTCATCCCTCTAATTCCCTTGAGCAAGACAACTGGTTTCTCCTATCTTTAGGCAGAATGTGTAATCAGAGCTTATGTCACAGGTCATCTGCACTGGCCAAGTCCATGTGAAGTATGCTAATATCATTTGAAATTAGAAATCAGCAGGGTTTTTTTTGTTTGTTTGTTTGTTTGTTTGTTTTTTTCCAGGTAGGGTCTCTCTCTAGCCCAGGCTGATCTGGAACTCACTATGTAGTCTCAGGCTGGCCTCGAACTCACAGTGATCCTCCTACCTCTGCCTCCCGAGTGCTGGGATTAAAGGTGTGCGCCACCACGCCTGGTTTAAGATCCTATTTTCCATGAGTCAGTTGTCCTTTCTCAGAGACATATCCTACCACATTTATAATCTGAATCCATGAAATATTTTATGCATTGTGCATTATCAGTCTACTACAGCCCCAGAATTTCCAGGAAAGGACTTTACAGAGGTGACATTGTCCCAGCTTTGGCATATTTACATACTTGCACATAGTCAGTTCTCAATTCTTTTTTTTCTGTGACTTAGTCTGCTTAATTAGTGGGATTTTTATACTAGCATATCTCTCCTTGAAGTGATGAAGACTAAAATGAAGTAGAATGAATGCAGGTTTATGAAACACCAGACTATTTGGAACATACTGAAAATTTTTGACGCGCACTGGTTTTTGTCTTGTCGAGGCAGGGTCTTATTATATAGTCCTGGCTGGGCTGACACTTGCTATGTAGACTAAGCTGGTCTCAAACCTGCGGGGTTCTTCTGGCCTCTGCCTCCTGAGTGCTGGGTCTACAGACATAAGCCACTATGCCCAGCAACAGTTCTCAATATTTTCTCTTTTTTTCTTCTTTTTAAATTTAATTTATTTTTTATTGACAACTTCCATAATTATAGGCAATAACCCATGGTAATTCCCAATGCCCAGCTATGGTTCTCAACATTTTCTATACTGGGGCCTGTTTTCTTTCTTAAAAAATACTAAGGACCTCAGAGTATTTTTAAAAATGTGTATTCTACCTGTTATAGTTACCCAATTCGAAATTAAAATCGGGAAAATTAAAAATGTTTATTTAAAATTTTTTTAAATGTCATCATAGTCTTGATCATCCATTTGATAGGTTTATAATTACTATAAAAACACACCTCTGAGGCTGGAGAGATGGCTTAATGGTTAAGCACCTGCCTGTGAAGCCTAAGGACCTCAGTTGAGGCTCGATTCCCCAGGACCCACGTAAGCCAGATGCACAATGTGGCGCATGGATCTGGAGTTCGTTTGCAGTGGTTGGAGGCCCTGGTGCACCCATTTCTCTCTCTTTCTCCCTTTCTCTATCTCTAATAAATAAATAAATAAAAATGAAAAATTAAAAATATACACCTCTGGTATGTCTACGAGGGAGTTTCTAGATTAGGTTATCTGAGGTGCAAAGGGTTACCCTAAATGTGGGTGGCACCGTTCCATGGGCCGGAGTTCTGGACTGAACACAAAGAAAACAGTGAGCTGAACACCATGCCTTTCTCCGTCCTGACTGTGCTGTGACCAGCTGCCTCAAGCCTATGCTGCCATATCCTTTCCATGCCGGACTTGCCCTCAGCCTGCGAGCCAAAATAAATCTACCCTGTCTCAAGTTGCTTTTCTTAGATCTTTATCATATTGATGAGAAAAGATACCAGCACACATATCAATGAACACATAAGATTATGGATCATTTATTTCTTTACTGAGACAGGGTCTCATGTATCCCAGGCTGGCTTTAAACTAGATGATCTTGAACTCCTGGTTCTCTTGCCTCTATCTCTCAAGTGCTGGATTGAGTGTGCATTACCATTTCCCGGATAACTCAGAGTTTAAAAATAAAAATAAATGAGATTTCCCACAAGAAAACAAAGTAAGTGATCACAGCGGCCCTTTGCGTTATCCACATACGTCTTGACTGTCTGCGTCGGGAGAAACAGTGGGATTCTTGTGTCTCCGTTCAGTCTGCGGTGGCCTCACTGGAGGTCCCACTTTGGGCTTCGGATACTTTTGACAAGATGCCTGGGCTTCCCCAGCCTTCCCCAGAGCACACGTTGGGAACTGCTAGCTTCTGATCCGAAGAATGAGCTTGGTTGAGAAAAGTTGGTCTACTGGTCCATAGAGCTGTTTGACCTCCACAAAAAATAGAATTGTTCACAATGACATGACTCCTGCGGGAGGTTTTGCTTCCCCTCCAGTTGCATCCGTCTACTTTGGATTAAGTTTGCCATGGCTTGTCCTCCAGCTAAAGGCCAGTCCATCGCAGCTGTTCCCGTCTGCGCTGTCAGAGTGCTCTATAAGTGTTTCTAGTCTGTCATCTGAAGCAATGCTAGAAGCAGGTTGACTGCCTCGGGTTTTCTCGTCCTGTGTGACTGACACCTCCGCTCTGATGAAACAGTCCAGACCCGTTCAACTTAGTGGTAGATCATGACAAGTGGGCTGAGAAGTACATGAATCTATTTACACGATCAACATAGTGAACGCCTGGAGATAACTACCTAGTTAAATAAAGAGTTTTATGAAGATAGTTTTGAGACTTACCCTGCAATGGTAGCATCAAAAATACAAGTTGCCCTTGGGTATTAAGAATCTTAAGACTTCGTAAGTTGGAAATCTTACAGCAATCTTGTAAATCAACATTTACTAGTACAATTTATCTTTCTTAATTTGTCTCTTCCTATACTTGTGAAAATGCAAAAGACCTTTAGGAATAAACACAGGTACCTGTCTCAGCAGTGTTAGAAATGTTAAAAAGCTAAAAATCTAAAAGCATAAGTGAAAGAGAATAGAAATATTGGTCTGCATGAATCACACTTTTAAAATTTAATTTCCTTTATCTAGTGTCATTATGAACTAAGTTTAATATTGAATCATGGACATCACCAATAACAATCCAGGTTTTGAGTTTCTAGAGTATAATCTTAGGTAGTCAATTATAGTTGTTAACCAGATGAATGCGTTAATTAATCAGCTCCAAAGCAGTTTCCTCATTCTACTGAGCCCACGCACGTGGCTATAGAATGGGGCCGTAACTCATTTTATTTATTAATTTATTTATTTATGACAGAGAGAGGAAAAGGCAAAGAGAGAGAGAGAGAGAATGGGTGTGCCAGGGCCTCTGGCCACTGCAAACAAACTCCAGACGAATGAGCCCCCTCGTGCACCTGGCTTATGTGGGTCCTGGGGAATCGAACCATGGTCCTTAGGCTTCACAGGCAGATACCTTAACCACTAAGCCATTTCCCCAGCCCTGCCATAACTTTTTAATTTCACCAGGGATACGTGTGTACTTAACTGACTATTTTAGATCATAAGATCTTATTTAATGAGTCTATAGACAACTATTTGTTTTTCTCTGGATATTTGATGTTGGTAATTTCTGTTTTTGCATGAGTTGTGTGTGTGTGTGTGTGTGTGTGTGTGTGTGTGTGTGTGTGTGCGCGCATGGAGGCCAGAGGTCAATGTAGGTGTCTTCCTCAGTTGTTCCTCATTTCATTTTTTGAGTTTTTTGTAAATATTGCGATTGGTTTATTGGTTTGTAAGAAGAGAGAGAGGGAGAGAGAGAAGGAGAAAGGGAGAGAAAGAGAAGACATAGAGAATGGACACACCAGGGCCTCCAGCCACTGCAAACAAACTCCAGATGCATTCACTACCCTGTGCATCTGGCTTTATGTGGGCACTGGGGAATCGAACCTGGGTCATTAGGCTTTTCAGGTTTTGTTGAGCCATCTCTCCAACCCCTCTGCCTCTTTTTTAACAGTGTCTCTCACTGATCCTGGAGCTCCTGGATTCAGCGGGACTACTCAGCAGCAGGTCCCGTGGATTCTCCTGCTGCTGCCCCCACAGCACTGGGGTGACAGGTATGTGCTTCTGCACCTGGCTTTTTAAACATGGGTGCTAGGGCTGGAGAGATGGCTTAGTGGTTAAGGCGCCTGCCTCCTAAGCCTAAGAACGCCGGTTCCAATCTCCAGCGGTTCCAATCTCCAGGTCCATGTTTAGCCAGATGCAGTGATGCAAGGGTGCAATGCCGTACTTGACCACAAGGTCGCGCACACATTTGGATTTCATTCATAGCAGCTGAGAGACTGCTGGCGTGCCCATCTCTATCTGTCTTCCTCTCCCTCTCTCTGTCTCTCTCCAAAAAAAAAAAAAAAAAAAATGTTCTAAACATGGGTGCTGCTGATCTGAACTCAAGTCCCCATGTTTGCATGGCAAACACTTCATTGGCCAAACTATCACCCTATATTGCCAATATTGGCAATTACTTTATTTTTCATTTACCGGGCATTCTTAGGCGGATTTCCTGTGACCATCTACAAGGAGTGGGACCCTGCTTTGGGCCTAGCTGGCAATGTAAAGGGGAAGCAGAGTGTACTTCCTCACTTTCTATAAGAAGAAACATGGGAACTAAGTCTTGGTCACGAGGGCTCTGACAGGCACGGGGAGAGGCCTGTTGTCCAGCCTGGAGAAATGGAGGATATAGCGCATCCATGAGAACTGATTTAGTCGTAAGCGACAAGAAACCAACACCCTCTAGTTTAAGCCACCAGTAATGTGTTGGCTAACATGTGTTTGGCTTCAGGAACAACTTGATTCAGTCTCATAT
Organism: Orientallactaga sibirica; assembly: GCA_036365145.1. Classification (NCBI taxonomy): domain Eukaryota; kingdom Metazoa; phylum Chordata; class Mammalia; order Rodentia; family Dipodidae; genus Orientallactaga; species Orientallactaga sibirica. Next base: position 4,680,470 of record JAEOAD010001030.1, read on the forward strand.
CAAATCTCTATCAGCTCTTTCCTTCCCACCCTCCTTTCTCCCCTCTCCTTCCCTCCCTCCTTTCCTTCTCTGTCTTTCTTCGTTTCTTCTCTTTCTTCTGAATGGCTCTGCTTATAACTCAGAGTTGCAGTCACTTTAAGCTAATAACAGAGCTGTTGGCTGCCAACAGCCTCCAATTCACAGCTCTCTGCTTCGTCACCTCATAGCCCTTAGTGTAAACAGCTTCAGGAGAAACCTCGGTTTTCACTGGTTCATTTCTGGGATGGAGTTTGGAGTACTTCATAAACCCACTGACTGCGCGGAGGTGGGGGAAGGGGGGGACAGAGCTCAGGGCTTAGGTGCTTGCCAACCATGTGTGAAGGAAGCCTTGGGTTCATTCCTGGGTGGTATCACAAATAAAAGAATAACTGAATAAGCAAATAAACTAAAAATTAAAAGGTCGCTCATCTAAAGTTGGAGTAAGGAGAAGCAGCTCCTTGGTGACATGGGGCAGGCGGTTGAACACCACTAGACAACAGGTGACCTCAGAAACAGATGAGCGAGATTCATTCCTTTATCAAAATGGGGCAAGGATCTCTTACTTTTAAAATTTGTTTTTTAAAATGAGCATGCAAAGTAATGGGTTTCATTATGGCATTTTTTGCATGATATTTCAAGAAAGATAGCCTTTTAAAGGAGAGTAAGAACTTCCTTAAAAACTTACCCAAACCACCGGGTGTGGTGGCGCACGCCTTTAATCCCAGCACTCCCAGAGGCAGAGGTAGGAGGATCGCCATGAGTTCGAGGCCACCCTGAGACTACAGAGTGAATTCCAGGTCAGTGTGGACTAGAGTGAGATCCTACTTTGAAAAAACCCCAAAACCAAAACCAAAACCAAAACAAAACAAAGAAACTTCCCCAAACCATAGCTCCCTATGCCCACCACACTTTCCCTCCGTGTAGCCCAGGCTGGCCTCAAACTCCCTGTCCTACTGCCTCAGCTTCCTGAGATTAAAGGTGCATTCCATGATATCGGTCTGAACCCCTTTTCTATCTCAAGCATTTTGATACAGCTAATGCTTGTGCAGGTAAGTATTGAAGGGAAACGAAATGACAGAAAGAAGGAATATATAAAGAAGGGAGAGAGCAGGATCTCCTGAGTCCTTGGTGACAATGATATGAAGTTATGGTGGCTTTGATGGGTGGTGACTCTTTTTTCATCCAAAGCCCCAAACATAGGCCATTATTCAAGTGAAGTGAAGAGAAGGAGAGAGGGAGGGAAAGAGAGGGCAAAAGATGGAGGGACTTCAGAAGAGAGGAAGGAAAGGAGAATGTGAGTGTGGGAGGAGAGAGAGAACTGCTTTCAAGGGTGGGTCTGGTTAAAGCTTTGCGTTGCTGGAGGCAGCGGTTCTGCAGTTCTTAGCATCTCTCCTACATGAATACCAAGCAAATCCATGCACGCTGTGGAGTAGGCCACGTCTTCTGGAACCCCGCATGGCTTAGGCCAAGAAGCACAGCTCTTTGCCAGGCCCCTCTCCTGTTTGGGTGCCACTTGTAAGTTGTTCAGAACCAAGATCAGTTATAGAGCCCTTAGTTGTGGGGATCCACTCTTTTGATGAATTCTGGAAAACAGATCGGGTCTGCCCTCTGCGATGTTTTTATTGAAGGTCACTGGCAGCGCTCTTTCACTGGTGATTCTCGAAAACAGCAGAAGTAATTGCTCGCAAAGAGTATAAGCAACACAAAGCAGTAACTGTGAATCTGGGCATAGAAACACAACTAATTGGTGTGACTTGTGCAAGCACGGTCCTGTTTAATTGCGGATTCTTTCTCTGTACATGGCATCATTTATAGATGGCTGGTTGGAATTGCAGGTTCCCTGCCATGCTGACATCTTTACAGAGCAGTGTTCCCTTCTTGGGTACTGCTTGGCCCTTGTCCCTTGATCACCAGTGTCTGAACTTCCCCACCACACTACAAGTTAAGATTCATTGTGATGGTATACCGATTTGCATCTGTTCCCTGGCAGTTCACCCATCCTTGCCACGCCAGCTTCTTGCTCTACACTGCTTCAAGGCCTGGAGATTGCATTATGCAGAACTGTCCGTGTTTTCAATTTCTTTGGCTCACTTCTTTTTTTTAAAAAAAAAAGCTCATTTATTTGGCGCGTGTGTCTGCCTGAGAGTGTGTGTGCCAGGGAGGTCATGCGGAGGTCAGAGGAAACCTTTCAGGACACCCTCATCTGTTCCCTTATTTGAAGCAAGGTCCCTCATGGTTGGCTTACCACTCTGATTGCAAACGTCGTGGAAATTCTCCCATCTCTGCCTCTCTTCTGGCATTCCAGAACCTTGCCTAGCTTCTGACTCTGTGCGGCTTGGAGGTTTGAACCCAGGTACTCAGAACTGCACAGCAAGCGCCTTCTGCACTGAGGCTGTCTCCCCAGCTGCAGCTCATTTCTTGGTGTGAGCTATGGTGTCTTTGATGGGGCTACATTTGTATGTTTGCTCACCTATGCTCATGGCTGCTCTTAGGGCTCCTGAAATTGCTGAGGTAGTGCCTTGTCAAACTTTCTTGACCAAAACTCACAGAAAGAAATTAGTGGTAAATTGTACCTAACACTCTCTCTCTCTCTCTCTCTCTCTCTGGCTCTTACACAGACACACACACTTGAAGTGAACAAACTTTCACTTCAAGTGTGTGTGTGTGTGCATGAGATAGACTCCTCTCCTTTCCTCTCCCTCTGCTCTTGCTCTTCCTTTCTCTTGTCATTTTCCCTCTATCTTTTCTTCCCCTTTCTCCCTCCCCTTCCTTCCCCTTTCCTCCCTGTCCTTCCACTTCTCTTCTCCCTCACCTGTATATCTCTCGTCTTCCCTTCTTCTCCCTCTCTCTTCCCTCTCCTTCCATAAAATATTGAGTTTTCAGCTCACCGTGAATCATCTGGACTCGGGTTATTTGGGTTTTGGTCCTATTAGCCTCTATGCAGGTTTATAGTTCTGACAGGCTCTTGGAAGTCTGCACGGGTGCTCCTCCAGCATTTGTGTACTTGTCAAAGGTCAAGTTAGCAGTTGCTGAGCTGTCTTGTAACGAAGGCAACTAGAGAAACTTCCAGATCCTGCAGTGACAGGAAGTGCATTGCCTTCTCAAGGGGCATCCCTCCTCCCTTAGTTTTAAGAGCATTTTGATTTTGTTCACGGTAGCACTGTGCCCAGCTAAAAGTAGTTGCTTGGTCAGCCTCTCTTGGCTAGGGGTGGTCATGTGACACAGGCTGGCCAGTGAAAAATGAGGCGTTTGGCTTCCTGAAACAGGAGTTGCTGCATGGTAGGCATTCCGTAGCCATCTCATAGCCATGAGGTACCATCAGTGAGGGTCTGTAGAAAATGCCTAAACCCCTTTTGATAGTGCACAGCAGCAATGTCTGCTACGGACGGGCCACGTGAAGTTTCTTGTTATGAGGAAAACATCAAGCCCCTAACTTTTTGCGCCAAGTTTTCCCCTTGGCCTGTAATCAAATACACAACTGATCCTCCTTCCAAATTTTGAATTTCTGTATCTCTTATTCTTTGATGAAACTTTGATAAGTACAAATTATTATGATGATCACTCCAAGTGTCGCTAATTAGAGTCAAAGCTATTTTACAGTAATTATGATGTTATTCCACATGACATGCAAGTGTGAGAAGCTCGCATCCAACATTATCCCAGCCGGAGTAAAATGCTGTGAGAATGACTCTTCTGTCATTTTTCACAGGGTCCGAGCACTAATGTGCATAGGCAAGAAGAGGATGGGGCGAGCCGCGCCATGGCTGCTCTAGGAATGGCTTGGTCAGCCTTTAATGGTTCCTTTAAACCGGCTCTGTACCTTAAGTTTGTTTAGATAGTTGTTGGGGGGGCTTAGAGCTGAAAACAAGCTAGAAGGTCATAGGGTTGGCTTATCTTACTTGGTAGATCCCTTCTGATTTTATTCATGATAAGGAAAACCACTCTGATAACAGCTTTTCTCAGAACATTTAAAAAGCACCTTGAGTCCCAGCACTTGGGAGGCAGAGGTAAGAGTATTGCCTTGAGTTCGAGGCCACCCTGAGACTATTTCCAGGTGGTCAGCTTGGGCTAGAGCGAAACCCTACCTTGAAAAACCTAAAGAAAAAAGAAAAGAAGAAATAGACAGCAAGTTCAAGTGTAAGGCTCTCTGTCAAAGTTTCTGATCACCCAGAGAACAATGTGTTATAATGTGGGTCTTCTCTGTGTTCTTCACGTACACTTATTTTTAGTGTGGCTAAAGAGCTTAAATTAGTCAACCCATAACACAGCTTTCTAACTCTTACCACTCACAACCCCTTTTTGCTCAGTAAATTGTTATATGATCCTGAGTACATAGGTATATGAAATAAATATCAAGCATTTACCAATAAAAAATCATAAAGATATTTATTTTAAAAGAATACTTCAATACATATGCAATTTGAGCATTTATTAAAAATAAAAGCAGGAGGGCTGGAGAGATAGCTTAGTGGTTAAGGTGCTTTCCTGCAAAGCCAAAGGACCTGGGTTCGATTCCCCAGGACCCACTTAAGCCAGATGCACAAAGTGGCACATGTGTCTGGAGTTCATTTGCAGTGGCTGAAGTCCCTGGCGTACCCTCTCTCTCTCTCTGCCTCTCCCCACACTTTCTCAAATAAATAAAATAAATAAAAAAAACACTAATAAAAGCAGGGCTGGAGGATTGCTCAGTGGTTAAGGCATTTGCCTGTAAAACGTAACCACCTGGGTTCAGTTCCCAGTACGCACATAAACCCAGATGTACAAAGTGGCTCATGCACCTGACTTTGTTTGCAGTAGCTGGAGGCATTGGCATTCCCCTTCTCTCTTTACTTGCAAATAAATCAACTTAAAAAAATGAAGAGCAAATTTGTATACTGAGATCAATGTGCTTGTTTAGTTTTATAGAAAGAATTAAATCTGGATGAATGTTTGATACTGCAGGATGTAGAGTATATGCCATATGTTTTAATTTTTAAATTTAATTTATTAATTTTCAGGGAGGGAGGGGGAGGGAATGAGTATGCTGGCCTCCTGTCACTGCCAGTGAACTCCAGATGCATGCTTCCCTTTGTGTGCCTGGCTTTACATGGGTACTGGGCAATCAAACCCAGGCCAACAGGTTTTGCAAGCAAGTGCTCTTAACCACTGAGCAATCTCTCCAGCTCTCACATTTTTCAGAGTTGATGACTGATATTTTGATTTTATAGTCTTTAATACTGAGATGTAAATTTGCATAAATATGAAGCACAAAATTTCAAAAGAATATTTAGGGCCATTACAGAAATTGTTGGGAAAAAAAGAAGACATTGTTGGATGGACATACATCTCTAATTCCAAGTCAAAGTACATAGAATGATTTCTTAAAAAATATTTTATTTAGCCAGGCATGGTGGCGCATGCCTTTAATCCCAGCACTCAGAAGGCAGAGGTAGGAGGATCGCCACGAGTTCGAGGCCACCCTGAGACTACAAAGTGAATTCCAGGTCAGCCTGGGCTAGAGTGAAACCCTACCTCTAAAAAAAACAACAACAAAAAAATACTTATATTTATTTATTTGAGGAAGTGTAGAGAGTGAGGAAAAGGCAGATGGACACAGAGAGAGAATGGGCGTGCCAGGACCTCCAGCCACTGAAAATGAACTCCTGATGCATGTGCCACCTTGTGCATCTTAGCTTACCTGGGTCCTGGGGAATTGAACCTGGGTCCTTTGGCTTTGTAGGCAAACACCTTAACTGCTAAGCCATCTTTCCAGCCCAAACAGAAGTTTTAAAAATCAAACATTCTAACACAGTGCAATCCAAGGATACACAAGTTTTATACCAACATACTGAAGAATTGTGGCAAGAAAATCCATAATTAAACAATTATGTTTTCAGAGGATCAGAAAAGTTGGTAGGCACAGTGAAAACTGCAATTCCTAGCTAGCATATAGTAGTCTTGAACCTGAGCTGTGATGCCCAGAAGGCATTCTTGGGTGTTGTGTGGCACTCAGGGTCACAGTGTTGATGCTGTGTGTTCAGATGAAGTTGGGTGATGAACACGGGCAAGCGCAGCTGGTGCGCCTCGGACTCTACCATGCATTTCAGTTTGGGTTAATTTTTGGTTGTTTGTATTCAGAAACATTTACAGTTTCCTAATTTTTCACAATCTTCATATTCAGTTTTGTGACTCCATGGATAGTGTCCCACAGTTTAATGAAGCTGTTGCCTGTAACAGTGGTATCTAATAGAACCATAGTGTGAGTCACATATGTAACTTACGAGCCCCAGTGAACCACATTCAAAAAATGAAGTTTAACAATGAATATTATTTAAAACAACACAACCAATGTGCCATTTAAATACAGTAACAATGTAAACATTATTGCCATATTTACATTCCTTTTTGATACAAAATCCTCTATGTAGCTTACATTTATAGCTCATCTCATTTTGATTAATTTTTTCTTTTTATTTTTTTTGGTTCCTTCGAGGTAGAGTCTCGATCTAGCCCAGGCTGACCTGGAATTCACTGTGTAGTCTTAGGGTGGCCTTGAACTCATGGCGATCCTTCTATCTCTGCCTCCTGTGTGCTGGGATTAAAGGTGTGCACCACCATGCCTGGCTTTCTTTTAATTTTTATAGTATATTGTTTGGAGAATAATTACGCACCTGGCTAGTGGCAGTCATATTGGATGGTACTTAAATTTCCCTCACTACTTCATCCCCACAGGCAACCACCACTCCCCTGTCCAACTGGCCATTTCTATTCTTGCTGGCCCTCACCCTGTTGGTGTTGTCTAAGGAAGAGTGCTCCCACGAACCGAGTCCATTTAAAGGAATGCAGAAGGGTTTTCCCTAAATATCAAGGCATATATATGCATATATATATTTAGATGGAGCATCTCCTACATTGTCCTTACCGTTTTGTTTTTTAAATGTATCATAGAGAAGGCAGTGAAAATGAGAGATGTTATGATCCAAGGGCAGACAGACTCCCACTGGTGAGAATCAGAGGATACACAAAGATAGTAAGAGACTTCTAAGCTGGGTGTGGGAGCACTTGCCTGGGGTCCTAGCCTGTGGGAGGCGAAGGCAAGAAGACTGAATATTAAAGTGGCAGGAGGTGGGAGAGGGAAGAAAGGAGGGAGGGAGAGAGAGTACAAATATGTATCATCCTTATATGTGGAAACAAAGACAAGATGGCTTTCAAGTGATGGGTGGGCTTGCAATTCCTTGCGAAAGGAATTCCAGCCCAAGCGATGGCAGAGCTGAGCGTGTTTGAGAAGTCCTTACTGCTGAAGACAATGACTGTGTCCTTAAAGTCCCCGTGCAACAGGAGGATGGGGTGTGTGGAGGTGGTGGCGCACGTCTTTCATCCCAGCATTTGGAAGGCTGAGGTAGGAGGATCACTGTGAGTTCAAGGCCAGCCTGAGACTACAGAGTGAATTCCAGGTCAGCCTGGGCTAGAGAGAGACCCTGCCTCATTAAAAAAAAAAAAAAAAAAGGTCGGGCGTGGTGACACACGCCTTTAATCCCAGCACTCGGGAGGCAGAGGTAGGAGGATCACCGAGAGTTCGAGGCCACCCTGAGACTACATAGTTAATTCCAGGTCAGCCTGAGCTAGAGTGAAACCCTACCTCAAAAAAAAAAAAAAAAAAAAAAAAAAAAAAAAAAAAAAAATGATGGGCTGTGATAGAGGAAGATATCTGATGTTGAATCAAGCCTCCACAAATGTGCATACACATGGATGTGCACACAAACTTACACCTGTGCCTGCACGCATGCATTCACACCTGCGTGCACACCACACGTATCCACGTGCACTAAAAGAAAAAAAATGATTTATGTGGAATAAATTTCATAATGTCATACTAGTATGAAGTATTTTTTCTTATTCTGTGCCTGACAAACTTTATAAAGCAAGTATGGTATTGATTTCAAACAGAAAGTTTTTGCTCTTAGAGACAAATCTTCAAGAGGGACACATCGGCCAATGTAAAATGGTTTTGAAGTTGGTTATTATATTACCAAAGCCTCTGAGAGTGACAGCGTGGAGAGCGATCTGGGGTAAAGAATATGGTTTGTGGTCACATTTCATAGAAAGGGCTTCCTTTTGTGTCTGTGTGCTCTTATTTAAAAAAAAAAAACTACATGAAAGCAAGACTTATTGGAAGAAATGCCTTTTTATTACGTTCATGTAACAACAGATCCAGAAACCCAGCTTAAGTTGGCAATATGGCCTATTGAAAGTCCCTGGGGAACCTACGTTAATGAGCAGATAAGAGTGATTTGTTGTTAACACGGTCATTGTTTCCATTCTACACTGGACATCAGTCATTTGGCCCATTTTTCAAAGACCTACTTGAATTGTCTGAACCCATGAACTTCCTGAAAGTCTAGCCACTGAACTCCATTAGGAGAGCCAATGGCTGCTCAGCTAAAGGGCATTCATTTCATCCCTTGCCTCAGTACAAGAGCTCCCCAAACAGAGGCTGACATATCAGTTAGGTGTCTTGTCTTGCAGGAGGTCATAAACAAAATTTCATAGCATCCCGTGAGCATGTTTTTGATTGGTTAAAATCACTTTGGAATTCGCTTGTCTTCTTAGTTCAGAGACCAGAGTGGAACTTTATTAAGAAAAATATGTTTAAGAAACAGGAAGCTCAATGTGGGGCACATACCTGTAATTCCATCACTTGGGAGGTAGAGGCAGGACCAGGAGTTCCAGGTCATCCTTAGTTACACAGGAAGTCTGAGCATAGCCGGAACTACTGGAGACCTTGTCTCAGTGGTGTCCACCATCAAACCAAAGGCAATTATGTGAGGAGATGGTAATGCCAATGTGTTTGTTATGGTAAACACATTTACAATGCATGTATACACAAAAACATCCCATTATACTTTGAATATGTAATTTTCATTTGTCAATGATACCTCCATAAAGCAGGACAAATTTTAAAGAATGAATAAAAGTAGAGAATGTGTGTTAAAATTCAGATAGGAATCTATGGACTGTGTCTTTACACAGGGAACTCTGCATCGGTGGTGCAGAGCAAGTGTGAATGGGAAGACAAGCTTATTTCCTGTCCTTAAAGGTTTGTGACAGTGGACCCATACTGAGAGAAGTGATCGGCAGATTGACTGCAAATCTCACTTATCTGCTGCTTAAAACAGGCTTCCCAAGGACTTGAAGCAGAAATCATCCCAGCTTTGTCTGACAGTCTTGTGAATTTGAAGTTAATAAAAACAAACTTCAAAAATTATTCATAGGTGACATAATTTATTATTATGACACGAAATGCTTCAGAATTGACCCAAATTAAGGCTTTGTTGCAATTTTTTTCTTGCAAGATGTCAGGAGCATAGACTAGTGATAATAACAGCATGTTATGGAACTCAAATGACCCTTGTGGCTGTTCAACCTTTCAAGTACATTGCAGGTGCATATCACTGAGACCAGCCGAAAGACCATGTCAACACAGCAATGAGACTGTCTTTTAAACGATGTTTTAATACTTTAAATATTTCTTGCTGCTGTATGTTCTATGTTAAGCAGATCCCACCCATCCCCACTACCCTCTCATTATTGTTGTTTGCCCATCCTCCTTCATGTTAGTACCCTTGGCTCCCCTAAACCATTTAATATATACACCTACATGATTTCATATAACTGTACAAAATATACAAAGGCAAATGAAAGACAACATATTCTTTTGGAGACTGGCTCAATTAGCTTGATATAATTATCTTCAGTTTGCAACCAATTTCCCACAAATGACATGATTCAGTCTTTTAAAAAAATATTTTATTTATTTATTTGAGAGAGAGAGAGAGAGGAAGAGGCAGAGAGAAAGAGAGAATGGGCGCGCCAGGGCCTCCAGCCACTGCAAACAAACTCCAGATGCATGTGCCCCCTTGTGCAGCTGGCTTACATGGGTCCTGGGGAATCGAACCAGGGTCCTTAGGCTTTGCAGGCAAATGCCTTAACTGTTAAGCCATTTCCCCAGCCCAACTCATACTTAATAAGACCATCTGTTATGGTTTCCTTTGCATTTGTGGGATGGACGAAAAACTTGATGGAAAGCAGCTGATGTGGGAAAGGGTTTAGTGGGTTCACACTCTCAAAGAGAAGCTGCAGTGTGGCAGTGAACGGACGGTAGAGAAGAGGCTGTCATCACTTCTTGTCTCAGCAGCTGGCAGGACGCAGCCAGAGAGGGAGCTGAGTTGTGGCAAGGGGGAGCTGGCCTATAACATCCCTAAACCCAACACTAGCAATGCTCCTTCCTCCAGCAAGGCTCCACCTCTCAAGGGGCCACTAGCTGAGGACTAAATTGTTCAAAACACATGGAGTTGTGCAGGACATCTCTTTCAGACCACCACAGGGGACATTCCACATTCAAACTATCATACCATCTTTAAAAAAATATTTTTTATTTATTTATTTGCAAGGAGAGAGAGAGAATGAATGAATAAATATGGGCACGCCAAGGCCTCTAGATGCTGAAAACCAACTCCAGATGCCTGTACCATTTTGTGCATGTAGCATTATGTGGGTACTGGGCAATTGAACCCTGGCCATTATGCTTTTCAAGCAAGTACCAGCCGCTACCATACCATCTTAGCATAACAGTGTACAGAGGTCGATCCTACAGCAGCTGCCCACACAGAATCTGCATTGTAGAGGGGAGAATGGCAAGAGTTCCGAGTCAGTGACGAGTTTCTTTGGTGCTTTATGTGCGTGGTAATGATGAGGGTGATGCTTGCCCCTACCAAGTGTATATCAGTTATTATATTCTCTCTAAAGGCTGGCATTCATACCCAAGGTACCAACTACTCGGTCTGAGATCACATCTCATAAAAGGTGGAGTTGGGATTTGACTCAAGGTTATTCTAAGACTTGGTAATCCTTTGCCAAGATGTCACACAAGTAAAACACATTCTTTTTTTTTTTTTGGTTTTTCGAGGTAGGGTCTCACGCTGGCCCAGACTGACCTGGAATTAACTACATATTCTCACGGTGGCCTCAAACTCATGGTGATCCTCCCACCTCTGCTTCCCAAGTGCTGGGATTAAAGGCATGCACCACCACGCCTGGCTAAAACCCATTCTTTTCTTGAACTCCTATCTCGTATGTGATTTAGATGAAACCGCAGTTTTTCATCCCTCATCCTCATTTTGAGATGACATTGGGTTCATCTTGACTGATTCTACAGTTATTGCAATAATTAGTGCCCCATAATGCCTAGCATGTAGACATTGAGAAATAAATCCTTGTTACATGAAGATTCTGATCTTTTTTTTTTTTTTTTTTCTTTTTGGCAGCGGGGAGGGGACAGTATTTGCTGGGAAAAATGTGGATTGGAGACTGCCAGGAACATGTGTCAAAATTAAAAGTAAACTTTTTTTCATTATTTTAAATAATCCACAGCATTTCCTGAGGAAGGCCTGCTTAAGGAAAGGGCAAATTGCACACACACCAGCAGGAAAGTGTTTGCAGTCCACAAAGGACTGCACTGAAGGAATAAGCGTGGCTGTGTGTGTTTTCCCATTTGGTGATAGACAAAAATCAGCATTTAGGCTTCTCATTTAGAATTCACAGAAATGAAAACATAATCCAAGTTAATTACTGTTCCCTAAGGTATCTGGTTGCATAATGTTTTATAAAATTAAAACCTATTAAACGCCCATGAGGGAAAGAAGTTAGTTTAGATGCAAAGCATTAAAAAAAAGATGAAAGGAAAAGAAGAGAAAAGGGAAGAAGAGAAATCTAGTTAGTACCTTAAATTCTTGTTATGCATGCATGAATATCTTGAAGAGAGAGCTAGTGAGAGTTTTGAGCTTTTAGAATAAAATTTTAGGAGCTGTGCATGGTGACACACCTATAATCCCTGGACAAGAGAGGTAGAGGCAAGAGGGTCTTGAGTTTGAGGCCAACTTGGGCTCCAGAGAGACCCTGCTTCAAAACACAAAAAAGAAAGAATGCGCGGATGAAAGATGGAACATTTGAGTTTCCTGAGCAATGAGCATGTCAGCACGTGAATCTTTCTCGTTCTTGGTCAAGTTATACTCACAGAAAATAGAACATGGATTTGCAATGAGAATGCCAGACCTGACCTTGCCTGAACATCCAGAAGGTTCTGATTTGATTAACTCAGTCAGGTACCAACGGAGTCTTCGTGCAAGCAGGACTGACTCTATATCTCAGCGGGATGTGCTGGCATTTTGAAGGTGCAGTTGAGTTTGGTCCAGCAGATCCATGTCTTGAGACTAGTTGAGTCCCTGAGCCTGGTTTTGGGCTTCCATTTTGCACACCTGTTAAGGCATGCATGCATATGTATGGGCGTTCATGTGGAGGCCTGAGATCGACATCATGGGTTTTCCTCAGTCATGTTTTATTTGAATGAGTCCGTCTCTCACGGAGCCCAGCACTCCCTGATTTGGCTGGTGACCCCAGGGGCCTCTTCTGTCCACCTCCTGAGCACTGGGATGGTAGGGGGCCACCGTGCCCATGAAGCACGTAGGTGGGAGCTGGAGATCTGAACTCTGGCTTGTGGGGCAAGAGCTTTATCCAGTTAGCCATCTTCCTAGCTTCCACCTTGTAGTTTCTAAGGACCTTTGACCTCTGTGTGTCCTGCATCCCCATCTACTTTGCAAGAAAACCTCTGAGCTATTACAGTGTGCTGAGCAGGGAATGCTGAGTTAATTCAGGGCACTGGCGCAGAGAGGAATATCCACCTGGAATGAATTCAAAGGACAGCGAAGTTTGCATATAAGAAAGAGTTGAAGAACTTGAATCATCTATTGTGTAGAAGAAAAAAGGTGGAATGATTAGAAGAACTCTGTCTACAAACAGTAGAAGGGATTCCATGAGGAAGGGGAACTGAAAACTTTCCAACTTAAGGCCAATGACAGAAAACTCTAAAAAAAAGCCGGGTGTGGTGGCGCACGCCTTTAATCCCAACACTCGGGAGACAGAGGTAGGATTGCCATGAGTTCGAGGCCACCCTGAGAATACAGAGTGAATTCTGGTCAGCCTGGGCTAGAGTGAGACCCTACCTTGAAAAACCAAACCAAACCAAAACAAAACAAAACAAAAACCAAAAAACAAACCTCTAAAAAGAACTTTCTAACAAACACAGTCGTCCGAAGTTGAGTCCCCTGGCTCTGCAGACGCTCAGACGTGCCTGGGGAGTGGCTCGTTTGGAGAATGGTGGAGAACACTGGGTGTCGGAGGCACGCTGGGAGTGGAAGAAGCCGGGGGTTCCTCCCAGCACCGATGTTGTTTTCATGCTTGACAACAGGGCTTCTGAAACGTGTAACTTACTGCTGGAGGGATGAGTGTCCTCCGCAGAGGGAGCTTGGCAGTCACTCCCAGTCGATAGTCAGTACTGCTAAACACATTTAAGAAGTGAGCATTCCTCTAGGAGTGTGTAATCAGCCATAATCCACTGCCTAGTTAATATGGTATTGAGTTTCCTCCCTTTTTTGTTTTGGATTTTTTTTTTGGTTTGTTTTCTGAGGTAGGGTTTCACTCTAGTCCAGGCTGACCTGGAATTCACTATGTAGTCTCAGGGTGGCCTCAAACTCATGGTGATCCTCCTACCTCTGCCTCCCGAGTGCTGGGATTAAAGGCGTGTGTCCCCACGCCCTGACTGTTTTTGGTTTTTTTTAAGACAGGCTTTCATGTAGCCCAGGCTAGCCTCAAACTCTATTTGCAGTCAAGGATGTCGTTGACCTCCTGACCACCCTACGTGTTGGGATTGTAAGCATGAGCCACCACACCCTGCCATGGACATGATATTCAGTGAATACTTACGCATAAACTCAGGAGATGCTATTTACTGTCATGACTGTGTAATAATGGAAAATTAAGCCCCAATCCACTTTCAACCTCAGTGAGGTACAAACATAAAATAAATGGCATAGAAAGGTGAAGCATGAAAGGTTGCTTGTATTTGAAGCCTTGTTTCACCAAGCCTCAGGAAGATGCTGACTCCTATGAACTCGAAGGTCTTCGTTCATAAACACTGAGATAATAATAACAGGACTCTCGGGCTGGAGGCATGGCTTAGCAGTTAAGGCATTTGCCTGCAAAGCCAAAGGACCCAGGTTTAGTTCTCCAGCACCCACGTAAGCCAGATGCACAAGGTGGCGTACATCTGAGGTTTGTTTACAGCAGCTGAAGGCCTTGGCACACCCATTCTCTCTATCTGCATTTCTCTGTCTTTAAATAAATAAATCACAGGATGCTTGGTCACCCAGGTCACAGTCCAGTCAGCGCTAGTGGCTGTTCTTTGAGTTGCAGCAGAGCAGTTGAACGTTAGATCTAGTGTGCAAGTAGAAATGTCTTGAATGTATTTGGCACGTAGAAGGTTCTGGTTCAATGACAGTTGTATCCCATCACTCACATCAAGCACATCGCTTGATGTGCGGTAGGAAACCCTGACTCCTTCCTATGGGATTCAGGAGCAGTTTGAATAGCAATGACGATATTATCCCAGTCTGATTAGTTGAGGGTCCTTTAGCTTCAACTTGTTATTCTGAAAGCATGTTGATTTTCCTGCGGTGCTCATTTGCCTTGAAATATAGGATAAGAAAAAGAATGCATGAACTGTGGCGCACGCCTTTAATCCCAGGACTCGGGAGGCAGAGGTAGGAGGATCGCCATGAGTTCGAGGCCACCCTGAGGCTATATAGTGAGTTTCAGGTCAGCCTGAGCTAGAGTGAGACCCTACCTAGAAAAACAAACAAACAAACAAACAAACAAACAAACAAACAAACAAACAAACAAAAAGGGAATGCATGAGTTGGAACTATCTCATGAAAATTAGGCAAATGTTTCCTTTCACATTCCTGATTCTCCAGACTCGGCTGCAAAGATAACAAAGGTGAAAGGTTTCATTTTAGAGGTGACAATTGTATTTCTGTAATTTCTACAAAAGACATCAAGAAAGGATTGCTTTATGGAAATTGCTTTCTGAATATGGTCTCTTTATTTATTGCATGTGTATGTGTGTGTGGTATATGTGCACGTGTCTGTGCGTGTTCACATGTGTGTGGGCATGTGGAGGCCAGGGGCTGACCTTATTTCCTGATACAGGCTTTTCCACTTGAGTGAGCCCTTGTCAGTTTGGTTAGTCTAGTTGGCTGACTTGCCATGGGGACCCCGGTCTCTGCCTCCTGCGCGCTGGGGTTACATGTGAGCCGTCGTGCCTGTTCAATATTTACCTGGGTGCTGGGGAATCCGCCTGCAGGTTCTCGCTGCCTCAAGCCTGGCAGCGCTTTACCAGCTGAGCTGTTTCCCTTGCTCCCTCCCACTGGATATGGTTTCTATATTGCACATAGTTGTTGAGCGTGACCCCTCAGCTTTCACTGACAGGTGCTGAGGGTCCCTGCTTTTCCAGCACACTCTATTAGAATCGGAACTTCTGTTAGGCTTGCTTGGGAGATGGTATACTATCAGGGCGCTATAGTATTTTTCTTGGTAACTTAAGTAGCTTCTTGTTCCTACTCAAGAAAGCTAAGCAATTTAAAGTAAAAATAGGTTCAATGTCCTTTATGGTGTTATTAGCTAAATTATCACTTCTTTTAGGAATTCCCTCTATGACTTGTTTTCTTGTAAGAGGGAGCAGACAGGGACATGCAGGGAGTGCTGGCTAACCATTTTACTCTTCTCCACTTTAAAACAAACAAACAAACAAAAAAACACTCCTCCAACCCTTCATTATTTTTGCCTTTCAAAAACTGCAAACAAATCCTGCCATTCCCAAATGTCCTATTGAAATTTCACCCATTCTGAAAAACAAAAGAACAAGCTTTAACTTATTTAATTGGTAAAAGTTCAAAAATAAGATCGTTTCTCAATAAATTCATTTGATTAAGATTTTAAAAAGGCATCAGACAAAACCCCCAAAGTAGCTTTACAAATAAATGGATATAGTCTCGACTAATTATGTTGTGGCCCACTTAGAACTATTACTCAGGTAGTAAAATTAAGAAAATAATTCAAAGGAGGTGATAGGGAGGGGCAATGATTAGGGTATGCATATATTTATGGAAGTTGTCAATAAAACAAAAAAAAAAAAAAGGAAAAACTAAACCTCTCTCTGTCTCTCTGTCTCTCTTTTTGGCAGTTCTTGAGGGTAGAATTCAGGGCCCAACACATGCCAGGCAAGCACTCTACCACCAAACCACATCTCTAGCCATCCAAAGCTATTTTAATAACGGGTGATAACCTTGTTTGGAGAGTCAGTCAATATTTCCATGTTAAGACACCTGCCAGTGGCCCAGGAGCCAGGAATCCAGTGCTCCTTTCCGGAACGAAATTATTCTTCAAGGACATGCAAAGGCCTTTTAAAAAGATGTTTGGAGCCGGGCTTGGTGGCGTAGCCTTTAATCCCAGCACTCGGGAGGCAGAGGTAGGAGGATCGCTGTGAGTTCGAGGCCACCCTGAGACTACCCTGAGAATTCCAGGTCAGCTTGACCAGTGACACCCTACCTCGTAAAACTCAAATGGAATTGCTGAAAGAATTAGTTACCTTTTCTTGTGAGTCTACACTTCATAGGATTGGCTGCTTTGATTTTTATCAGCTCATTGCTGACTCTTCCTATGTATGAAATCACAGATAATGGCTAAGGATGGTTGGCAAAGTTATTTATGTTTCAAAGTTCTTAGTGATAAATTTGCCCAAAGAAAAGAGTATTAGCAGTTGGGGTTAACACTTCATCTAAAGATACACATGCCCATATATCACATCACACACATCCACACCCTCTTCTTGGCTCCTAACATGGTGTAGAGAAAAATTTTCTTTTTTTTCTTTTTTTGGTTTTCTAAGGTAGGGTCTCACTCTAGCTCAGGCTAACCTGGAATTCACTATGTAGTCTCAGGGTGGCCTCGAACTCTTGGCGATCCTCCTACCTCTGCCTCCCCAGTGCTGGGATTAAAGGCGTGCGCCACCACACCTGGCTAAGATTTTTTTTTTTAATGAAGGAAAGTTTGGTCCTAGGAAGAGTCACAGACTCCTGAGGGAGCAGGTAGAGTTCAGATAAGGTCCCTAGCATTCTTTCGGATTAACAAAGTCAAAATAGAGATGAAGAAGGGAACCTTTCCTCCTGGCCTCTTTTAGGGCCAACCCATTGTCAGATCCAAGTGGGAGGCCTTTGAACACATTGGGTTGAGTGGCTTCCTCTCCTGAGCTCCAGTGGCACACCGATGACTGGGGCTGGAACACAAAGCCAGCGAGGTAAGAGTCATAAATCCGAGTTCCTTGCTTGTTCTAGCAAATTCCATCGGTGAAGAGTTGGAGCAAGTCTAACCAGAGATTCATCTTAGGAAGGGATTGCCACTGAACGGGAGAAAGTCTCTCTTCCAGGATTCATTCCCAGTCAGTTCTCTTGGGGTCCTGAGCTTCCGTGTCAGCTGTTGACATGGCGGCTCGGATTCTAGTCACAGCACATCTTGAAGGCGTGCGTGGGTCTTTGGTGGAGTGACCCATGCCGCCGATGAGTCATATTCGCTGTAATGCAGTGTCTACTCCCTTCTCAGAGCTTTCTCTTATGAAATGCCTGTGATTACAGACTGTTTACTGATTCCCGTGTTCCGTCACCTTGAGTTCCTGCAAGATCATTACCTACTAATATGATGTATTGGCCTATTCATCACTTATACATCAGGCCATCTATCTGTTTCCAAAAGGCCCATCAGATAGGCCCTAAGCACTCTGAATTTGTGCCCAGCAGGCACGCTGGGACTTGTACTGGGCTGGAGACCCAGTTCTTGATCTAGTTTTATTGAGAGCAATTAGCATAAAGTGAACAGGTTTATAGGCAACACTCAAACTTTAAAATGTTTCATATGCATCGTAATCAAGCTCTTAAAAAAACAACTCTGCAGGAAGCTGATTCAATCACCTCTCTATTTCTCGTCTTCCTATGTCTGAAGTGCAGGAGTCGCTTTCTCGGGGAACATGAGCGCCTCATGTAACGGCCTGTGTACCATACCCATGGAACCTCCATTCTTTTCTCTGGTATTCCTGAATGCGTGCCAAGTGGACTTTAGAGGTTATGCACTTGCCAATGACACGCTCTTTGGGCTTTGTACATTGGGTTTTCCATGTGCGTTCAAGGAGGGTTTACTAGGAGTTCACTGGCCAGCTAAGCTTGGGCAAAGAGTGGCAAACAAGAAGAGACCCTGCCTTAAAAGTGCTGGAAGGTAAAAACTGACCCAAAAGTTGTCTTTTGACCACACACACACACACACATGGTGTCACGCATGAGTGCACACTCACATGCATGAACATATGCATACATACACACATGCACATCATATACGCACACACACACGGTGTCACGCATGAGTGCACAATCACATGCATGAACATGTGCACACACACACACACACACACACACACATCTTATACACACACATCCAAACATTACCTTCAGATAGTCAAACTGGGAAATGGCTCAGTGGATCAAATATAATGTTTGTGGAATGAATCCTTTCAGGACTCTGGGGAGGCAGATGACAGTGGCAGGGGAAATTGCTCACTTCATGGTCAGTGAGGGACAGTGAGGGAGAGGGGAAGAGAAGGGAAACGTTCCCATCGTCCTCTTCAAGGGCATGTCCCCCATGACCTAAAACCTCTCAGCAAGTCCCACCTCTTAAAGGTTCCACCGTCTCCCAATTGTACCAATTTGAGGCTCTAGCTTGGAACACATGGGCCTCTGGGGAATGGTCAAGCCTTCAGTTTCCATGCCTCTCGTGTCTCCCCTGTTCTCGGGGGCCCCAGCGGAGACACACATCCTCTAAGACCTTGTCACAACGATCTTTTCCTCTCTCTGGATTTTGATTTTAGTCTCACTTTATTAAAAACTGGTGACAACGACAGTTCACTTTGTCTCGGCCTCCTCTTGGACGTGGAATTCTGCACATCTGTGGTCACTACTTGCTAAACAAGCATGATCCTGGAGTTCACTGTCGGAGGTGGCGTGCTCATTGCTGTGGTTAAACAATGTTCTGTTGTCTGAAGGTGAGGGATAGAGAAAGAAGTAGCTCCACTCCTTTCCCTCCCTCCTTTCTTTTCTTTTCTCCTCCTCCCTCTCTTCCTCCCTTCCTCCCTCTCTCTCTCTTTCTTTCTTCTTTCTTTCTTTCTTTCTTTCTTTCTTTCTTTCTTTCTTTCTTTCTTTCTTTTCTCTCTCTCTTCCTTTCCTTTTTTCCTCTCTTCTCTCTTTCTAGCCTTGTACATACTAGACAAGTGCTCTATTATTAAACGAATCCTCAGCCCAATATTTTCTTTTCTTGCTTTGTTTCATCACTGAAGGTTAGAAAAAAGATAGCTAAAGATAGCTAGGTACCTGCAGACTTCTTCTGTCTTCCTCTTTAGATTTTCTTACTCTAAAGTTGAGGACATGTGGAAGGCACTGGAACACGTGGCCAGGATAGTGGAAAGGATGCTGAGAGGGGAAGGGTGGAAGTGGGAAGTAGGGGAATGGGAGAGATTGGGAGAGAGGAGAAGTAACAGAAACAAATTTTGCTTAAAAGTGACATAACGAAGACTAATTATTTGTATGCTAATTAAAAATAAAAATTGGAAAACAGGTTTCAGAACCATTTTAATATTTTACCTTTAAAATATTTTAGAATAAATAAATATAAATAAAATCTTAAAAATATTTTAGATTGTTCTTCAAAGACCAGTGGTTAAGTCCTTTAACATGCAAGTGATGTAAAATAGTAACTTATTAGAATATTTTGGTAGTAGGTCCAGCTCTTACATTCAGTGAGTCATAATAAGCATGGGAAATTAACGCAAGAATGAGAGATGCTATTTTATAATGCAGTAAATCACAGGGTTAAGCCTGGTCATATGGGTTAAACTCCTACCACTGAAATAAAATTATTACTTTAGTTTAGGAAATTACTGCTATCGTGCTGGCAGAAGAATGAACAAGACAGCACAGGCTAGCAGTAATTTTTGACACATAGGTTAATTTTATTATGTGCTTTATGTATTTTTCAATAAAATATATAGGTCATTAAAAATTGAACTGGGGTGCTTTTTTGGATTTATAATAATTAGCACACACATTGCACTAGATATTTTTAAAAGCTTTATACATCGTTAATTAAGTAGGAGTGAGGTAGTGAGTGTGATTGTTCCCATTTTACAGATGAACAAGCTGAACCACGGCGTGCTGAAACAAACTGCCTCAGGGCTTCCAGCAAACCCGGGCTGAAGACAGGTTGAACTACAGAACCTGTAGCACCGGCTCTGGCTTTCTCTCTCCTCATCACTAATAGTTTATTGTGTCTTCACTCAGGGCCAGTAGTAGACAAATGTAGTAATGAACACCTACATTTTTTTTTTTTTGTGGTAGGGGCTCACTTTAGCCCAGGCTGACCTGAAATTCACTATGCAGTCTCAGGCTGGTCTCTAACTCACAGCGATCCTTCTACCTCTGCCTTCCAAGTGCTGGGATTAAAGTTGCGTGCCACGAAACCTAGCTGAACATCTACATTTTTTTGTATTTCATTTTGGGCAATTTTTTTTTCTTTCTTGCCCATGCTGACCTGGAATCCACTATGTAGTCTCAGGGTGGCCTCGAACTCATGGTGATCCTCCTATCTCTGCCTCCTGAGTGCTGGGATTAAAGAAATGCACCACCACTCCAGGCTCGGGCAATTTTTAATCAATACTTTGTGCTAATACAGAAACCTGAAACCCCTTGTTTGAGTTGAGCGGCCATATCTTTGGATGAAGGTGTGGGTTCTGCTCTGTTGTTCATAGGTGGTAAATGGGTTTGGAGCAATTGAGCTGGACTACGGTGACGGTGAGGAGCCAGGTGCAGGTAGGAAAAGCCACAGCAGTGGGGGCACGGAACAGTGAAGCTGAACTTAGGCTTGCAAGGGCCTCTCTGTCTGCTCTCCTGGAAAGCACAGGGCACAAGCATGGTTCTTTCTAACCGGGAAAGCTTCTCAGATGAGGAATAAAATGTCCCAGGTGACAGGACAGCTCTGGAGCCAGGCTGAGAAATCGAACTTCTTCTGGCAACTGGTGACACCCTGCCAGTGCTTTTTAATTCTCATGTGGAGTGATCATGTTGGATGTTTTTGAAAGCTATTGTGCCATCGCTGTTCATTTACTTTCTAAGCACAAATCAAAAGGAATGAAAAGTCAGGCAAAAATTAAATAAAGCTCAAAGTGCATGGCATTTAGTTTGTGCCCAGTGCTTTCTGTCCATCACTTTGCTCAGTGCTAACAGGAGCTCTCTGAGTCATACGCCACGACTGTCTGGCTTTTCAGATGAGGGAAAAGAGGTTAATGTGCCCACAGCACACACCTGCTAAGGGACAGAGCTTTAAGTGGATTCTCAGGCCATTTGATGGAGTTTTTTTTTTTTTTTAATCATTGCATAACTTACAAGTAGGATGAAATCAAACAGCCCATATTAATACAAACTCAATCGCTGTTCATTATATTTCATAGCAATTATTAATTATTGTGCTCTAATCAGTTTATATTGAGCATGCACCATGGATTATACACCTAACATAATAAGATCTAGGGATCTCTTTGTGTGTGTGTGTGTTGGGGGCGGGGGACAGTCTTACTCTGGAGCCCTGGTTATGTTCGAACTTGATGTATTGATGAGGCAGACCTGAAACCTCAGTATTAGGGTCACACGTCTGTGCCACTATGTCTGGCCACAGTTTTTCTATTTAGCATGAGATGCCCTGCGTATATGCTGATTTACCCTTCTCTAATATTTTTCTCTTGTTTTGATTGTCCAAGACAGGATTTCATGTAGCCCCGCCTGGCCTAGAATGCACTATGTATCTGAGAATGATCTTGAACCCTTGATTCTTCTGGACCTGTTGCCCAAGTGCTGGCATTACTCATGTCATCATCTCTGGCACTCTACATTCTGTAATGATTTCTGCGGCACATGAAGCGGTGATTTTTACCTTCCCCCCTCCCCCGCCACCACGCTCACCACCCATCTGGGATCAGCAGTACGGGAAGGAATCCGGCATCCTCTCTTGGGCTTCCATTTCTTAACTCTCCACTAGCGTTGCAGCTCTCTTTGGGGGAAGGCTTGGAAGGCGCAGGTTACACGTATAATAGTCGCTACTAAGATGTCCTTGTTCTTCATGCCTAAAGGCAAACGACAGCAAAAGATATAAAAGGTGTAATCTTGAATTACTCATTTTGGAAATGCATATGCAAACAAACACAGATTTTAGGCTTCATTTGGGAGACAAGAACATTGAGCTTCATGTTCCTTTGATTTTTATCAGCAGTTTATCAGATTGAGAAAATTAGTGGGATTTATTTAGCAATGGGTAAGGAAGGATGGAGCTGGTGCCTCTGCTGAAGAAATCATTTCACATCTTTCCGGTTGATTCTTCATATCTGTAAAGCCAGTGTGCCTTAGGATATAATTTGGATTTCTTTTTTAGTTCCTTGCAGGTATGATACAGAAGCGTGATAAAAAGCATAGCTTGAGAACAAATAAGAAGTACACTGTCAAATTTCTGCGCTGATTGCTTGAGGACCTCAGGACTTACGATAGAGGAAGCAGGTCAGGAAAGAAAGATAAACTGATTGCTCTATAGATCCTGGTGGTGCATCCTAGGTTTGAAGAAGTAGCTCAGCTGGTCCAATGTTTGTCCAGCATGCGCAAAGCGCGGGCACGGCGGCATGTGGCTGTAATCCCAGCCATCTGGAAGTGGAGGCAGGAGAATGAGCAGTTCAAGATTACCCTTGGCTTTAAATGGAGTTTGAGGCGAGTTTGGGGTACATAAGTGCCCTCCCCCTGCCCAACACACATATACACACATACGTGATATAAAAGATGCATACTGCTATTCTAGCCAGTTCATTTACACCAACACCGTCTGCCTCTTGGAGACATCTCAGCAGGCTATAAATTATCTGTGGAAGTGAGTTTCAGCTGTGGCTGAAAGAGTTCTTCAAACTCACAGAAACTTTTGGTGCACTCTTATCTCTGAAGGTGGGTATTTTGGGGCTATTTTTCAGTGGCAGGAATCGTTTATTTAAGCAAAGGATCTTATACATGCAAAATTATGCTCATTCCGCCGGGGAGTTCTGCTGTTGGATATGCAGATACACACTGCACACTGATGTACACTTCAAATCCTCTGCATGGCTTCAAACTTCAGGTCACAAATTGCTGATTGGGAACTGACTAACCATTGACATGGAATTCTAGCACTGACGACACAAACCGAAAAGAAAATGGAAACAAAAGCGTGCTAAGAAAAAGACGAGATGTGTCCTCGTGTGTGGCAAAAGGCATGATTCTTCTCTGTGTGAGAATGTCTCGGGCTGTGCTGTGCTTCTGAGCAAATAACCCATCCACAAGGTCTTTGGCCATCGGTTCATCAGGGGTGGTGCTCCATCCTGTCGGATTTGCAGAAGAGACTCATCATCGGACTCATTGTGGGTTGGCTGTCATTGGACTGGGGAGATAGCTCAGGCAGCAAACCCGAGGACCCGAGTTTGATCCCCAGTACCCACCTCAAATGTCAGGCAGTGATGCGCACCTCTAAACCTAGCACTGGGGAGGAGGACAGAGCGGGGGTCACTGGGGCTTGCAGGCCAGCCAGTCATCTACTCGGCTGGGTCTCGGCCAGTGAGAAACCCTATCTCAAAAAAGTTGGGCTATGCCACACCACACACACACACACACACACACACACACACACACACACCACACACATACACACCAGATAATCACTAGCTTTGATTATTTGGGACAGGTCTTTGAAAGAAACAAACACCTAGGATTTTTTTATTTATTTATTTATTTTATTTTTATTTTTATTTTATTTTTTGGTTTTTCAAGGTAGGGTCTCACTCTGGCCCAGGCTGACCTGGAATTCACTGTGTAGTCTCAGGGTGGCCTCGAACTCACGGCAATCCTCCTACCTCTGCCTCCCGAGTGCTGGGATTAAAGGCGTGCGCCACCACGCCCGGCTCAACACCTAGGATTTTAATAACCCCTGGGAGAAAGTGATTGCAGCCTTCTGAGGAGAATAAAAAAACAAAAATTCCCATCGCAAAGTGAAGATGCAGAAACATGGGCCCCACAGTTTGGCTGAGCTGCTGGGTGCTCTCTTTTGAGCCAAACATTGCAACACTTAGCATAAGGTAGCTTGTTTTTCTGCTTGAATCTGAAGGCCTCAGAGTAGCTGGGAGGCCGTTAAAGATTGCAGATGGAAACACCTCTCCACCGCACTGGTTAGGGGAGACCATAAAAGAAGTGCAAAGTTAATTGTGCTCATAGCAAAGAGTGCGCTGCGTAAGCACTAGCATTGTGTGTGAATGCCCGCCTTGGACGGGGTCCTGTGAACTATTACTCAATACCACGGGCTAGCTGTCAGCAGGTAACTGGGGTGCCAAGTGTCACAATTTCTCTGTGAAGTTCAAGTGTGGATTTAAAATTTCGTTCCTGACGAGGATCGTGACCACATGGCAACTCTTTTGGAGACCTTGGCCCTTGTAGGTTACACTGATATTGACTGCTTCTTTACCTGTGAGCCAGGCCCAGTGGCTGTCAAGAAAAGTCTGGAGTTTTGCTCTTCTCTTAAACTGTCACGTTGCTGGGTGTTTCACTGAGCTTCTTCAAGCTCATGTTGTTTGGTGTGGAACATACTCTCACCTACCTGTATTCCCGTCATGTCTTTGCTTGAAGTCCCTCAGGTCAGACAGTAAATGGACTTCACTCTTTTGCCCATCATAGGACATTTGAAAGTCAACGAAACTGCGTCACTGTGAAGTTTGAGTCTGCATGCTAAATTCTCTCAGTGGTCCTTCTCCTCACTGCCTGGTGCAGAAATTGGAAATAATTTTAGATTTTGGAACAACGGGGGCTCATCTCATTAAATGTAAGTTCACCCCTGAAATCTCTATTGTTTCTTTCAGCTCTCCCGTTTATGGGGCTGACATCACCCAGAGATGAGAGAGAAATTTCTGTGGCACGGTTTCAAAAGCTAAGCACCTTTCAGTTAGTCACTAAGTTAATAACATCACACGCACTGTTAAAGACACACCAAGCTCCCTGGAACTGGAATTACAACAGAGCCACTGCTCGCAGTGCCCAGGGGGGCAAGCTGACCAAACAAGCCCTTCCAGACAGATCACAAGTGGGCAGGGGTGGCACCCGATGCAGCAGAACGGCTTCGCAGAAACCCACCCCAAAGGTGGCCGGGGTCTCGTGGCAATGCCGGCGCGTGTTCTGACCCCGTCCCTGCCTTGTTTCAGACTCCCGAAGGCATGGAACTTTCTTCTTCCACTAGTCACAGTTTCCTTTTCATTTTCTCCCGGATTTGCCTTTGTGCTGATGACGAAAGCTCTGCGTGGAGTCAAGCTGGGTGCTAAGTAATCAAAAGTCCAACTTATTTTCACTCATACCCTTCTTCATCTCTGTCCTCATCCTTCCTGTGGCGAGTGTATGATATTCCCATGTGTCATGAATGTCCAGCATGTGTGTGTGTGGGTCTGTGTGTGTGCATGCATGTGCATACAGAGATCAGAAACTGACATCAGGTGTCTTCCTCAACGACACTCTGCCCACCTTACTGAGACAAGTTCTCTCTCCGAACCTGGAGCTTATGGACTTGGCAAGACCACCTAGCCAGCAAGACAAGGGGAGGGATCCTCCTTTGCCCATCTCCTCCATGCTGGGATTACAGGCACACACGGTTGTGCTTGGCTTTTGTATGAGTGCTTGGGATCTGAACCCAGGTCCTCATGCCGGTGTGGCACGGAGCCAATTCCCTAGCCCCCATCGTGTCAATTTTGCAAAAAGAAAAGGAAATTAATTGCTATAAAGACAATCTTATTTTTGTTGTTAAGATTCCAAAATGTATTTCAACTTTCTCTACTAGCCTTTTTCTTTTTTGGAAGAAGTTTCTAAAAAAAAAAAAAAATCCGAGAGATATTTTATGTTTTTGCAGCTGTATGGCTTTAAGACAGGCTCCGAATCATTTATTGGCATTTCTGACTGAACTTCTTGTTTTTATAGGTGTGTAAATGTGTTATCGAAACTATTTTGGCATTTACCAAAGTTTGCAGGCTTTTGCTAAGGAGATCTTGGACCTAAAAAAAAACTACATTTCTTGAAAGAGAAGTAATGAGTTAGTTGACAGGTATTCAGAATTTTTGCATGAAGTCTTTGACCAAATTCATTTTGCTTGAGGTTGTTTGTGCTTAAAAGCTAAAATTCCAGTACTTGTCATAGGATTTTTTTTTTTCTTTCTGTGTCCTTCTGGCTATAGTATGTCTAGAGTTTTATGTGAGGCTTGCTATTTCTTTTCCATTTCTTCAGAGGCATCAGTGGAGCACTGGTTCAGATTTCTCTGCTCATATATAAGCAATGACTCCAAAACCTGTTATGTATCAGAATTATGGGGGTGGGATGGGATTCCAGGTCTTCTGGTAGGGTCCTAGGGTATATATTATCAAATTCTCACCAGCTGGCCAGGGAGTGTCCGTGGCTTTGGCGCTTAGAACACACATGAAATATCAGATGTGGTGGTGTGTCCTTGTTACCCAGCACTGAGGTGGCAGACACAGGAGGATTCTCGGAGCTTGTGGACAAGCTGTTCTAAGCTTATTGCAAAGCTCCAAGTCAATGAGAAAGCCTGTCTCAAAAAAGGTGGATAGGGGCTGGAGAGAGAACTCTGTGGTTAAAATGCTTGCTTGCAAAGCCTGCTGGTCCAGGTTTGATTCCCCAGTACCCATGGAAAGCCAGATGCACAAAGTGGCACATGTGTCTGGAACTCATTTGTAGTGTCAAGAGCCCTTACTCTTTCTCTCTCCTCCTCCCTCAAATAAAATAAAAATTTTTTAAAGGTGGATAGTGCCTGAGGAAAACACCTGAAGTTTCCATAAGCCTCCACACACATAAGCACATATGTGCACACACAATTACATACATGTGCCCACACACACAGGAATATATGCACATACATGCATTTATATACAAACGTGCTAAAAATATAACCAGATGAGCATGCTGTGAAGCAGGTGTGGGGACCACTAGTGTTGAGTAGGTGTGTGAGAAGGAAGGTCGATAGGATAGGAAAGGGGGCCTTGGTGTGCCCATCTCAGAAGGTCCAGTCGCTCAATGGCTCACATACGTGTGTGTTAGACAGTCACTTATTGAATGGCCACTGTGTGCTGGCACCATGCCAGGCATTTGGATACTGAAATGAATAAGACCAGCTTGATGTCCTCATAGTCTAGTGAGATACAGATGTGTAAAGAGACACTTTCCATTTCAGGTGGTTGTGCTGAACTGAAGTTCTGCACATGTGTTGAGGAGAGCCTGGGCTGAGCTAAGGGGTTCAGAAGGCAAGTACACTTCCCGTAGGTCTAAAAAGGTCTGTGAATGAGACGAGTCAGGGGGATGTTTTGAGCAAGTGTGGTGGTGAAGAACAGCTGGGAGGATGGGCTAGGAAGCCGCTAGGCAGAGGCAAAGGGGCGTTCGCAATGGGTTTACCCTGTTCAGTCAGGAAAGACCTTGATATACATTCTGGAGCATTGTGGTCTTGGTAACCCCCCCCCTGTTTCCGGACACTGAGGCCCTTTAGACAGGTCAGTGTCTGAGAAGGAGTCAAAGGACACGCCAGGTGCCCTTGCAGAAGAAGGAACAAACATGGAGTGGTGTTGGTTTCTTTTCACGCTGAAGTAGCCTCTTCCCTCGTCCTTTAGAATGAAGACAGCCATTGCTTTCTGGGCGTGACCAGAGTGTCCAGGAAGGTTTGGTAAGTCTGGCGTGAGATGAAGTATCCCAGCTTTGGAGCTCAGCTGGCTGCTCACCCTCCGGCCCTTGTAAGGTGTTTGTAAGCACCGAGTTCTCTGTCATTAAGGCCTCTCTGATCAACACCTCCATTTGCGTGTTGAGTCTCTCTTAGTTTGGGAACGGGACGTGGATCACTTCATCTCCGGTATATTGGATGTCTCACAATGAGACAGCATTGTGTGTACAGGTCACCCTGAGGAGCACGCCTTTAATCCCAGCACTCGGGAGACAGAGGTAGGAGGATCGCCAACAGTTCGAGGCCACCCTGAGATTACATAGAAAATTCCAGATCAGCCTGAGCCAGAGTGAGACCCTACCTTGAAAAAAAAAAAATATATATATATATATACACACACACACACATACACTCTAGAGGAGATACGAAATTGCATAGCATGTGCAACTTAGTGATAATGAATGATAGGTGAAGGAAGAGAACTTTGTCAATCATTCCAGTAGTTTCCCATACACCCCCAGAGCAACCATTATTCCATCTTGTATGGTCCTTATTTTTGTGGGGTTCCTTTCTCTATAGTTTCATCAGCCAAATGTACTTCCTTAATTGCCAAGTGGAAGTTTTCCTTTGCTTGTTCAAGGAAACAAGAAAAGCTGCATGCCTTTCAACTGCAGGGTGGGGGTGGGGGTTTCAAAGCTCGTGGACAGGGTTTCATGGCCCAGTGGGGACAGACTAACTGCAAGGAACTAGCTCCAGCGTGGTGCTGGTGTTGTTCGTGCAGAAGCAAGGTTGGTCTGGGGCACAGAGTTGAGAGGGGATATGGGGCTTCCACCAGGCAGGAGCAGGTGTGGGAAGCTGCCCATGGCTTTCTTCTCTTCACACCCCTTCCCCTCTGCCATCAGTGGACGCTCTGTGCTCCTTTGATGCAAAGACAGGTGCTAGGAGGGGCCCCGGGAAGCCCAGGAAGACACTCGCTGCTGCTTCAAAAATCAAAAAAAAAAGTACCCGAGGACCTTTGTGACACGATGATGTGACATTTGGGGGTTTTCGTTCTGCCTCAGCCCTGTAACTACCAACCACAGGGACTGCAGGCTGAGGGTGGGGACACTCAGAAAGTGCCAGCCTTTACCTTTCTTGTTAAGAGAAGATTTGAAAAGGAAAGATTGAAAACATAAGAGAAAAGGAGCCATAGCTCAGCAAATTACTGGAGCAAACAAGCCTGCTAAGTTCCAATGTTCATTTTCCTTTCTTGATTAAAAAGAGAGAGTTGGGCTGGAGAGATGGCTTAGTGGGTAAGGTACCTGCCTGCAATGTTAAAGACATGGGCTCAATTCCCCAAGACCCACATAAGCCAGATGCACAAGGTGGCGCATGCATCTGGAGTTCATTTGTAGTGGCTAGAGGCCCTGGTGTTCCCATTCTTTCTCTCTCTCTCTCTCTCAGCCTCTTTTTTTCTTTCTCTCTTTCTAATAAATAAAATAAACAAATAAAATATTTTTTCAGAAGGGAGAGATTCTGGCTGCAGCTGAGCTGGGTGCGTAGGAACGGAGTGGCTATAAAGGAGGGAACAAAAGGGAAAAGCTCCACTCCAAACCCCAGGCTTGTCTTCTCTCTGTGTGGGCAGGAGCTTTTATTACAATTATTTTTATTTCATACATCATTAAAATGCTTTGGCATTTCCCCTAAGTCAGTGTGCTTTAAAAATTAACGAGGGGAGGGGGGGGGGAGGAAAACACTAAAAAAAAAAAAAAGACAATTCTGGTAACTTGGAACCAGGCGCTGTGCAGAGCAGTGTCCGGGGACTTTCTCCATCCAACCTGGCTTTGGAAAGCTGATTTCTGCTACCTGAAGGACTTGACTTCTCCTGACAGAGAGAGCTTTCCGAGTGTGAGCTTGTAAGTCAGAGCAAACTTGCGATTCTGAAAGCGCATCCTTTCTGTGGCCTTGGGCAAGGTGCTTAACCTCTGGGTGCCTCAGTTTCCCCCTCTGCAAAATGGAGATAATAATACTTAATTACTTCACCATGCTGAGGTAAGGATTAATTAGTTGATGTTGATAAACGGCTTTGAAGCCAGAAAATGCTACAACCGAGCTAAGCATTCTTATTAAGAATATATTTCAACTGAGTTAATGATTGCATTTGCTGTCTTGAATTTCCCCAGCAGTTTCAGCTGGTGAACTTAATTTTCAGCCTCACTCATTAAAAAAAAAAAAAAAAAAAAAAAAGGAATACTTTGGCAGAGAGCAGCTCTGATCTTTAGCACTGGGATAAACTTGTATATGCCCTGGGTCAAAAGATGGCTTTTCCAGGGGTCCTCAGTGGGAGGGGGTCTGTTAAGTGTCAAATGGAACAGAAGGTGCTGTGACTACTCAGCACCTCTAAAAGTGAAGGAAATGCTTGTCACAAACATACATGATGAGCACAGAGGCAACCTGGGAGGTAACCACTTTCCAGAGTTGATTCAATTCCTACGGTCTGGACATAACCACAGAACACTTTATCTGTTGTCTGCCTTGGTTTTTTTTTTTTTTTTTTTTCTTCTCTTAGGTCCCTTTTTCCGGCCTCCACCCCTTCCTGTGCTAGGTCACTTTGGGGGTGTGCTTGCACAGGTGGTGTGTGTGTGTTTAAATTTATTTTGAGATCCACGCTCATCTCCTTTCCTTTATACCCCTTCAAGAAGCATTCCTGCATCATGTAACTCTCTGACCCATCCACATGAGAGGAACGTTTTAGTTGGTTCAGAGCAAGCACAGCCCGTGGTATGTGGCAGAAATTCAAGATACATTTGTCTAACAGAGCTGGGTCTTGGAGATTTCCTGAGTTACTGTGAGAAAAATGATGTGTTAACTAGACAAGGGTGTGGATCTATACAGCTTCGCCAGTTCATCCAATCAGCCTGTCGCTGGATATGAGTGCTGAATGAGCCTACCAGTTCCCTTTTCATTACTATATCAAAATACGGGAGGCTAGGCACCTTGCTAAGAAAAGAAGCTTATTTAGCTCAGGGTTCTTCGACTGCACAAGGCCAGTACTCGCCTCTCCTAGTGAAGGAGTTGTGACAAAGAGTGAGACACAGGAAGTCATAGTGAGGACACAGGCCAAACTTCTTGTTAAAAAATATTTTTTAAAACTATTTTTATTTACTTATTTGAGAGACATACAAGAAGAAAGGCAGAGAGAGAGAGAGAGAAAGAGAGAAAGAGAGAAAGAGAGAGGTATGGGCAAGCCAGGGCCTCCAGCCTTTGCAAATTCCACATGCTTGTGTCACTTTGTGCATCTGGCTTTACTTGGGTACTGGGCAATCGAACCCAGGCCCCCAGGCTTTGCAAGCAAGTGCCTTTAACCCCTGAATTATCTCCCCAGTCCCTCAAGATGATGATGATTCTTTTTTTAATTTTTATTTTTTATTGACAACTTCTATACTTACAGAAAATAAATCATGATAGTTCCCTCCCCTCCCCCATTCCCCTTCAGAACTCCACTCTCCATCATATCCCCTCCCTGTCTCCATTAGTCTCTCTTTTAATTTGATGTCATCATCTTTTTCTCCCATTATGAGGTATTGCTAGGCACTGTGAGGTCATGGATATCGAGGCCAATTCCTGTCTGGACAGTTTCATTGTAAGGAGCCACTGTGCCCAGCTTTTTACGTGATTTCTGGGGATTCAGACTCAGGCACTTATGCTTGCGTGGCAAGTACTTCACTGACTGAGCCATTTGCCCAGCCCCATATACGTTTATTACTATCATTATTATTATTTTTAAAAGGACAGTGACTGCTGAATGGGCACCATTCGAGTCTCGGGATGTGTTGAACCCTCTTGGCAACTCTGAATGGAGCCATTGCCATTTTGTTATATCCATGCTATCTGATTTATGCACCACACAGTCACCCAACAGAGCTTCGCTGAATGTCCTCTGCATGCTAAGATTTTCTGAATATTGCTTCCTGGCACTAGAAACCCTCCTGCATCCTTGACCTTGGGCAGGGCTATGACTTTAACTATGAGAACCCCCAGTTTCCTTGGGCAGATTCTCTAGAGGATCTGAGTCATTTGACTTTGAGTGATGGCTGCCCGACGGCTTGATACTGCCCTTTCAGAAGGATGAATAGCAACAGAGGTGACAAGGCTGGCTCCGGCTACTTGGGTCCCCACAATCTTGAACTGATATCGCAGGCTTCACAGTAATTAGAGTCTTCAAAGCACTCCGCAAACATTCATTAGCAACTCCCAGGGGAGGAGGGAGGGCAAAGAGGAGCTGATGACATGCCGACAGTCCCATTTTGCAGACACGGGAAATCAAGGCACAAAAAGTCAATGCCTTGTCTACGACCACACTCTAAAAACTGAATTTAAAATGCTTGGGAGGCAGAGGTAGGGGGATCGCCATGAGTTTGAGGCCACCCTGAGGCTACATAGTGAATTCTAGGTCAGCTTGAGCTAGAGTGAAACCCTACCTTGAAAAGCAAGACAAAAAAATAAATAAAATAAAATAAAATAAAATGGGGGTGGCTAGCATTTCCATTAATTTTGGAAGTCCATAGAAAGACACAACTTTGTGTATCAGGACTTCTTAACTTTTGTACCATCCACACTTTAGGTCAGAAGATTCTCTGAGTTGTGGGAATGTGTGCATTTTAGGGTACTTAGCAGTGTCACCAGTCTTGACCCATCAGACATGAGTAGGACCCCCAGCCCCAGTTGTGGCAAGCAGAAATATCCCCAGACATTACCACGTATCCCCAGGGGTAGAGGACAAAATGCTCAGGGCTTGAAGTAGTCTTTTTTTTAAAAAAAAATATTTTACTTTTTAATTTATTTTTAATATATATATTATATATATATTAAAATATATATATATTAAATATATATATAATATATATATATTAATTATATTAATTATATTAATATATATTATATATATATATATATATATATATATATATATATATATATACTTTTTATTTATTTGAGAGACAGAAAGAGGGAGAGAGAGAGAAAGAATGGACACGCCAGGGGATCCAGACAGTGCAAACAAACTCCAGATGTGTGTGCTCCCTTGTGCATCTGGCTTACATGGGTCCTGGAGAATCGAACCGGGATCCTTTGGCTTTGCAGACAAATGCCTTAACTGCTAAGCCATCTCTCCAACCTGAAGTAGTCTTCATAAAAGAAGTATGTAATCTAAATCCCCCGAATGGCAAGCTGCCTCTGGTCCTGCCAGCGTCTGAGCCTTTATATTTGCTGAGGAAAAGACAGCACCTCTTCTCCGGAGAGCCCACGTCCTCAGTGAGACACTGGAGCATACACAGGCGGGTGGTAAAAAGTTTCAAGGGAAAAGTCTGCAGAGACTGCCGGGGTTATGCTTAGGTTTAGGCAGAGAATTGTGTACCATCCCACCTTCCACAAGAAGGCAGCTCCGTGGGTTTAGAAGCGTAGAGGGGTGCCATAAATCTTTGTTCTGTGGGCATGAATCCACTCTATCTGCATATAGACTTGCGTTGGGATCTCGTGTCCCTCGAAGGCTATATATATCCTAGATGATAAATCTCTTTCCTTAGTGTGGGCTTGTAATAGCTGACATTTAGAAATAAGCAACATCGGCCTGTCTGGGGCTAGCCTGGGGTACGAGCCATGGACTGTCGAGGCAAGCTTCTCACTGAAATCACTCCCAGTGAGTGAGAAGGAGTATTTGGCTTTCACATGAGACAATTGATGCAGAGACAGGTGAGAACACATGGGACCTGCTGTCATTGGTAGACCCCCCCACCCCCGCAGGTTAAGAATACAAATTGAATAGCTAGCCTTGAACTTGCTTAGTCCGGGGTGGCATCTTCATGGGAGGCCTCTCTGTGGGGAAGAGATAGCTTGGCGATGTTGGGGGTTTCCTGTGAGGTCAGAAAGATAAATATGCCCAGGATGGGCCCTGAGGGAATATGACTCCTCAATATGTCTCTCCCTCCCCTCACTCGGCCACCATCACCTCTGATAAATCTTCAGTCTAGACTCAACCCACTCAGAAGGCTTTATTGCTCAGTGCAAGGTAAATTCCTGCCCAAGACTGGTTTCTGTGGTGTGCAGGGGCGGGGCGTGGGGTGGGGGTGGGGGGTCACCCTATTTCTGCAGTTTGATCTTTGGGAAGTTAGGTTAGGCTCACTTCTAGCATCCTGCAGAGCTTCGTGCCAGGGAGTCTGCCACCTCATCCTGCATCCCTCGTGTCTTGGCGACTCCAGCCAAAATAGTAAATAAATAAAAAAGAAATCATTCACGTTTCTAGTTTCTGAAGATCAAACTCCTAGACCATCTTGTGTGTGCGTGCTTGTGTGCACGTGTGTATGCACATTCATGAGTGTGTGAGTGTGAGGATGTGTGAGTGTGTGAGTGTGAGCGTGTGTGTGTGTGTGCGGAGGTCAAGGGGCAAACTTGAGTATTGTTCTTCTGATGCGATCCATCCTTTTGCAAACAGAGTCCTTCTGGCTGGCACCACCAACTAGCTAGCTAGACTGGCTGGCCCATGAGCCCCAGAGAGTCCTCCTGTCTCTGCCTCCCAAGTAGAGAGAGAAGGGGAAGAGAGAGAATGGGCATGCCAGGGACTCCAGCCACTGCAAACAAACTCCAGATGCATGTGCCACTTTGTGCGTCTAGCTTTACATGGTTACTGGGGAATCGAACCTGGGATGTCAGGCTTTGCAAGGAAGGACATTTAACCACTGTGCCATCTCTCTAGCTGTGCTCTTTTTGTTGTTGTTGTTGTTGTTTGTTTTTTTGTTTTTTCAAGGTAGGGTTTCACTCAAGTCCATGCTGACCTGGAATTCACTATGTAGTCTCAGGGTGGCCTTGAACTCATCCTATCTCTGCCTCCCGAGTGCTGGGATTAAAGGCATGTGCCACCACGCCCGGTCATGCTCTTTTTTTTTAATGTCAGTTTTGGGGAACAAGTCAGGTCCTCTTGCTTGTATGGCAGACACTTTACCAACTGAACTGACCTCTCGCCCAGCCCAGACCCTGATTCTCACAACATTTAGGCCAAGCATTAATTTTCCTGCCTTGATTTCCAATGGTGGCCAAATGGAAATGACTGAGTCACTAGCTCAGGGACAATTGCCCTCGTCAGTTCTGTTCTTCTTTTGGAGAGAAGATATCATTTCATCATAGTCTGAACTTCAGAAACTAAAATCTCATGTCCTGTGTTCTTCACCTTGGGTGGGGATGAAAGACACTGCGTGGTAGAGACCAGATTTGTCAGCACAGAGCTATTTGGAATACTAGAAGTCAATTGAACGGACTTCCTAACGTACCTGGTGAATGTATGACAGACACATTGTCAGTTTACAGACTTTGGATCTGAGTAACTTAACTCAAAGACTCTCACCTCTAAACCAGCTGAGGTGGCGCATGCCTTTAATCCCAGCACTCGGGAGGCAGAGGTAGGAGGATCGCTGGGAGTTCAAGGCCAGCCTGAGACTACAGAGTGAATTCCAGGTCAGCCTGGACTAGAGTGAGACCCTACCTTGAAACCACTCCCCAAAATAATAAATAAATAAAAGACTCTCACCTCTAAAAAAAAGATGGGAGATGTGTCAGGGGATAAAGTGTAAGTGTGAGGACTAGAGTTCAGCTCCCCAGCACACACACCAGTGCCAGGCAGTTGTGGTGTCCCATCTGTAATCGTAGGCAGAGACAGGGTCATCCCTAGTACCAAGACGGATGGCCAGCCGAGCTGACTAGCGAGTTCCGGGTTCAAGTGAGAGACCCTGTCTTACTACACAAAGTGGAGCCCGGCGAACAAAGAAACCCAGTGTCAATCTCTGGCCTTCTCATATAGGAGTTAAGATGTGACTGACACTTAGCCAAGCGCCTCTATGTACATGTGCCATTTGCTGTCTGGATGCATCTGGACACCCCTGGCACGGCCACTCCCATGAAGATCACCATCCACCTCCGAAGTTCCTTGTGCCCCTTTGCGGTTCCTCCCTTCTTCTGTCCCTTCCTTGCTGACCCACCCTTCCCCATGCTAACCTGCTACTTTTTTTTTTTTTTTTTTTTTTTTTGTCACTGTGAAGTAGGTCCTCTGGGTTTGTGAACCAGTATTAAGTTCTCTCTTTTGTCTGTCTTGGCTCTTCCAAGTGTAATGCTTCTGAGCATCAATGTGGCACATGCCAATGCATTCTTCTTTATTGTTGAGCAATGTGCCATTGTATGGATATACCACAAGTTTAAAATTTTTTTTTAATTTATTTATGAGAGAAAGAAAGACAGAAGCACACAGAGAGAGAGAAAGAAAGAGAGCGAGTGGGTGTGCCAGTTGCAAATGAACTCCAGACGCATGTGCCACCTTGTGCATCTGGCTTACATGGGTCCTGGAGAATTGAACCTGGGTCCTTAGGCGTCACAGGTAAGTGCCTTAACCACTAATCCATTTCTCTAGCCCTACCGCAAGTTTTTAATCTGCTCACTTTTGTGTGAATATTTGAGTTTTTCCCAGATATTAGCTGTTGTAAATACAGTTGCTTTCGACATTTGCATCCAAGTCTTTACATATTCATATGTGTTCATGTGGGTAGATGTTTGCTTTATTTTGTTTTGAGATAGACTCTCAAAATTGTACTTTGGCCAGATCCGAATTCACTAGGTAGCCCAGACTTGGCACAAACTCGGCAGTCTTTCTGCTTCAGCCTCCCAAGTGCTGGAACTGCACGTATGAGCTGCTACATGTCGCCTGGGTAGTTGGTTTTATTTGGATGAACTTACATGTGGAAGAGGGGCAACAGAAGGTTGGTGTATACATACCTTTGCGAAAGACGGCCAAACTGTTTGCTGTAGCGATGATAGCATTTTGTGTTCCGGGAAAGTTTCTTGGACTTGGTTAGAATGAAATACAGCTGAGCCTTTAGCATCGGTGACAAGGTACCTGAAGTTATAGGTTGCATTGCAGTGCAGACCCACTACCACCCTCTGACTCCTGTGTGAGCTCCTGCGTGACGTCTGCTTGTGGCGACTTGGTCATCTGCAGGTTTCCTTCTTCTTCTCGTTCTTCTCGTGGCGGAGGGCCTGCGTCTTAAGGTGTTTATTTATTTCTGCCAGAAGCAGGGGTCCCAGGAATCAGTGAATGCCTCCAAAAAGTGTCTCGAGTGAAAACAACGCACTTAGGGAAGAAAATTTAAGGAGTGACATAATCGCTTGCTTATTCGAGACCTGGGATGTGATCTACCTGGACTATTCAAATTGTGACCAGTATATTGGTTAACCCTTCCGGTTTTATATAGAACATTAGAACTCTGACAGCAGAAAAAATATATCATAAATCATGACTGAAATAAGCGTATATTTTCTCAAGGGACACAGCTGGGCTTTCTTCACATTCCCAAGTGATCAGGTAATGGTAACCCTTGCTGTGTCTGTCCTGTCTACAGGGTTAGCATATGATTTGTTGTGTCTCATTGGTCTCCCCCACGCTTGAGCAGAACTCAGTGTCCTGGAAGTTTGAGGAAGGGTGTCAGGACGGGGTCTGAGTGCCCAACGTGAACTAACCCCCGAAGAACCAGCATTTGTGGCACCAGTTCCAGGCAACACGCAGGTCAAACAGCGTTAGCTTAGGAGGTCAATCTGGAATGGGACAAGGGCTTTCCAATTGTCCCAGTTGGTAACAGAAGATGGGGTGATCCATGCTGTGTCATGCACAAAGAACAAACATCAGAAGGGGGTAGCCAGCTGAAGTTCTTTGCTTTCCAAGGAGAAGAAAGAGGCGACTCTGCCAGCCCTGGACCAACGTTTTGGCTGAGGCCTTGATGGTGAGGGGCACAGGAACTGGATTTGAGATAAAGAATAAATGTTTGTTACCTTGCAAGGCAGGAAATGGGTTTTTGGACCTGGGATTCCTCTTCTGAGTGTGTGGGTGTCATGACTTCCTGTTTCTCTGTTTCTTTCTTTAAGTTTTTACATTTAGAAAGCATATGTAATGCCCTGAAAATAACTGGTTTGGGGTCAATTCTAATAAATAAGTCAAAATTAGAGTCTCTTTGGGGGGTCTTGGGAAAAGCACTTTGAATTTTTTTTTTTTTTTTTTTTTTTTTAGCATGTGATGTATGCAATGCCAAATGCTTTTTCTTTGGAAGAGATTAGCACTGTTTGGTTGCTCAATGTGAAGAACAGTTCTAACTGGCTGCTAAAGTACATATATGGTTTAACAGATGTGCTTAAACCCTCCCTAATTCACATAAGTGATAGAGATCAAATCATTGTATTATTCTTCTTATAATTTTCATTCTATAAGAATCATTGGGTTATATTTTTAATTTTAATTTTTTTTTTTTTTTGGTTTTTGAGGTAGGGTCTCCCTCTAGCCCAGGCTGACCTGGAACTGAGTATGGAGTCTCAGGGTGGCCTCAAACTCATGGCGATCCTCCTACTTCTGCCCCCCGAGTGCTGGGATTAAAGGTGTGCGCCACCACGCCCGGCTCTTGGGTTATGTTCTTGAAAATGCCTCTTTTGTGGGAACACCATTTTGATTTGTCTCTTATTTTGTGTTTGTTTGTGTGTGTGTGTGTCACTGTGTGTGTGTGTGTGTGCGCGCACGCACGAGTGTACACATACATATGGAGCCTAGAACAGCCCTCAGATGTGCTCCTCAAGTGGTGTCCATCTTTATTTGTATATGTACGTATAGTTTCTGTGCTGTATACTAATCTCTTTTTTTAGCATGTATGTGGTGTGTGTGTTAATGCATGTTTGTATCTGTGCAAGTATGTGTGTGTACAGAGGCCAGAGGTCTATATCTGGATTCCTCTCTGCCTGGCTTTTTAAAAAGTATTAACTGTATTTCTTTCATTTTTTTGTTTATTTATTTATTTGAGAGCAACAGACAGAGAGTAAGAAGCAGATAGAGAGAGAATGGGTGTGCCAGGGCCTCCAGCCACTGCAAACGAACTCCAGATGCATGCGCCCCCTTGTGCATCTGGCTTACGTGGGTCCTGAGTAATTGAGCCTTGAACTCTGGTCCTTAGGCTTCACAGGCAAGCAGTTAACCACTAAGCCATCTCTCCAGCCCTCTACCTGACTTTCTGAGACAGCGTTTCTCACTAAATGTAGGACTCAGTGATAGGGCTAGACTCGCTAGCTAGTGGGCCTCAGAAATTGTCTCTTCCTGCCTGGCACTGGGATCCCAGGTATGTGCCACATACCCAGCATTGCACATGGGTGCTGGGGAGCCAAACTTGCATGGCAAACACTTTATCCAACAAGTCACCTCTCCAGCCCAAGTCCACCTTTATTATTATTATTTTTGAAACAAAGTCACTCACTGGCCTGGAACTCACAAAGTAGGTTAGACTGGTCAGTGAGCCCAGAGAGCTGCCTTTTTCCACGACCCAGCACTGGGATTATAGGTGCACACTACCATGCCCAGCTTTGGGAGTCAAATTCAGGTTCTCATGCTCCATTTCCCAAGGGTTGGGATTCCTGGCATGTGCCACCAGGACCATTTATGCAGTATTTAGTGGAACAGTGTGAGTACACTGTGGGACAGTAATGTAACACCATGTATCTCATCAGTCGCCCAGGGCCGGGAGTATAGCTTATTGGTAAAGCATTTGTCTTGGTAATTTCTGACTTTTATCAGTAGATCTGGGGTGGGACCTGTTAACTGGTATTTTGAACAAGTTTCCAGGTAATTCTGATTCTTTTGAACCAAGGAGGAGCCTTGGAGAAGTCCTGGTGTATTGTAAAGACAGCACACTGGCTGCCAGGGATTTCACGTTCAAGATGTAGGACAGTGAAAATTTAAGATTTGATAATTCCTTGGAGATTATTGAGTCCAGGGCACGGCAGGTAAATTTACATAAACATCTCAATGGTGCTTTTGATAAACTTTGCTGGTCACACAGTTTTTTCCTGCAACTACTCAACTCGTTTAACTCCACAATTGTGGTTTGAAAGCAGTCAGAGATACTTGCCAACCAACGAGCATGGTAGTGTCCTAATAAAACTTTATTTACATACTGGACAACAAGCCAGGTGTGGCCCATATTGTTTGACATGATGTGGATGGTTTTGCTTTTCTGTGTACTTCCTGCTATGATAAACTGTATAGCCTTCACACAGGCCCAAAAGCAATGGGGCCAATTGACTAGTCAGTAAAACATTCAAAGCTGTAAACCAAAATAAACGTCATGTAAGTTGCTTATCTAAGGCACTTATTACAGGAATGGAAAACTAACCACCATTGGCACGGACATAAGCAACAAGGATCACTGGGGGCAATACTGAAGGCTAGCTACCAGAGACAGCAGCCACGTGATCGACCTCCACTCTTCTGGTGGTTTCTGTTTCCTTCTGTTTTTGTATGTTATTATTGATTTATTTTAAGAAAATATCCTCTGTGTAGTCCAGGCTGGCCTTGAACTCACAGTCCTCCTGCCTCTGTCTCTCAGGTTCTGAGAATCTAGGCACAGGCCACCTTGTCTGTCCGACCTGCGTCTCCACATTGACAGTGCTGTTGCCTCTTGAGGTTCTTTCCAGCCTTGTGGCATTGGTATCTCTTTTCCCTTTTTATTTGTCTTTTAAAGCTTATTTTATATACGTTTAAAGAATGTAATTGTTGAGTTGGGCGTGGTGGCACACGCCTCTAATCCCAGCACTCGGGAGGCAGAGGTAGGAGGATCGCCATGAGTTTGAGGCCACCCTGAGAGTACAGAGTGAATTCCAGGTCAGCCTGAGCTAGAGTGAAACCCTACCTCAAAAAACAAAACAAACAAACAAACAAACAAAAGAATGTAATTGTTGCCGGGCATTGTGGCACATCTTTAGAATGCCAGCTGAGGGCGAGCAGCACCTGTAGTTTTGGTCCAGCCTCATCCACATCTGAATGCCAAGTTAGTCAGGAAACAGGAATACATAAGAAGACCCTGTCTCACAAAAAGAGAACTTCATTATCTCCATAGTACACAGTATGCAATAAGTGCGTGAGACAGAATATATCTGGTATTCAGAACTGAATCTCAAAGTTATGGATTTGTGGTCTTCAACCACATTAATTTATTAATTTAAAGGAATGTTAATTTTAAAACTTGTTAATTTAAATTAATATTAATTTAATTTAAAGGAGTTTTAATTTAAAGGAACTTTATCAGTATGTGCCTCCGTACCTCAGAATGTATTTCAAAGATGGTCACATGACTATTTATTCCATATTACATGACATTTGTTTACACGGTAACATTAATGCTCCCCTGGTGGGAACTCTGCTTTTCCCTCTTGAAACTCTGCACACATGGGCTAGGATGGGAGTGTGACTGAGGAGGTTAGATTAGAAAATGCATGTCATTAAATGGTAAGACCCTATTGCTGAAGACAGCACAGGCTGTAGACGCAGGACACGGAGAGATCACTGTGGAACCGAGATGGACGTCAACTCTCTGCTGGTTAACTCTCATAATACTAGAAAGTGCTATGCGAGCTGCTGGGGGATAGTGGTCCCCAACAGCGTGAAGAAGCATGGGATCCTGCAAGCTATAAAAACCAGCCAGGCAGCTGGGCATGGTGGGGCATGCCTTTAATCCCAGCCTGGCTTGGGACATTCCTCTTTCGTCGTAAGGCCAGCCACCTTCCAATCAATAAGGTGTGGTTCAGTGGTATCACTCAATGAACAAACGCCAACAACTCCTCTTTGTTTCTGTAAATACTACGATCTGTAGGGAGGTGCTGTGCAGAGCATGTATGACACATCCGTGTGACTGTGACTGTCATCCAGGGTTGTTCTGAAGATCAACACAGGGTCACTCATTCCGCACACAAAGCGTTATTCGGCGTCTATTGTCAGGAATCGCTAAGCACTGTGGATAAAAATTAATCACACATAATTCCTGCTTCAAGGAGTTCAGGCTTTTTAGAGGATTAGGCTCCTCTTAGGGTTATTTCCTATTTTCAATTGTCTGGTCCCTGCCTGAAATTCCCAGATCTGTTTGAAGATTGCCAGCTCCTCCTTTCAGGAGAGAATGCTTTTTCAAGGGCAGTATGTCTGCTGCTGTCAGAGCAATTCAGCTTTAGATTGGTTCTGGGTTTTTGACAATTCACGTGGCATTTAGTACGGGTTGCCTGCAAGATGTTAGCATCTGTAGTTAATGTTGCCTTTCAGAGTATGATAGACTTGGAAGGATAAAGAAACCTAGAACATAACCTTTGCTCTACTAGTCCTCAACTGTGCGGCCCTCGCCTCCCATTTCTCATCTGCATAATTAACCTGCTTTGACTCAAGATTTTACGTTTCTGGATCTGATGTCTGAAAATAAACCCACAGCACTACAAGCACGCAATGGCTTCTAGGAGGCAGATCAGCAGCTTGCCATCGAGTAACGCGTCTGAGGATCACGGATGTCACCTTTTGTTTTCTACTGGGCCTTCCACCACTTTAACCATGGAGCTCTGAATCACATGACAGCAGGCACACTATGTGACAAAGGGAGGCTTTCTTATGGGTGAGGCATAGGAGTGATTAATCGGGGAGGGACGGCAGGTGGCTTTTCACGAGGTTGCAGTGCACTAGCACAGAAATGTGCGGTTGCCAACTTTGATATTCAATAATTTCTGTCCTAACGTTGTTGAGATGAAGACGTAGTTTACTGGTGTTTAATGTTAGCTGCCAGCCATGGTCATCCTGAGTGATGCTCCATCACAGGCATTGTACTCAGGATCTTCCCCAGCCTGCCCATGCGCACTCACTGAACATGGATGCTACGCACTGGAATACACCCCTGGCTATCTTTTGTGACAGTGTTTTAGGTCTTGACTGTGGGATGAGGATGTAAATAAGGCGATTAGGGAAAGCTTTGGTTGTTCTTAGTCTACCAGTCTAGTCCACCCAGATGTGGCATTAGTCACCGTTATCTTAAGTCGGTGTTGGCTTACCTCCCTGGCAAGTTGCTCACTCTTCATATATGCATTATTTTCTGTTTTTAAAGAAAGTTTGGAGAAGGCTGGAGAGATGGCTTATCAGTTAAGGTGCTTGCCTGCAAAGCCAAAGGACCCAGGTTTGATTCCCCAGAACCCACCTAAGCCAGATGCACAAGGTGGCACATGCGTCAGTTCTTTTGCACTGGCTGGGTGCCCTGGCATGCCCGTTCTCTCTCTCTCTACCTCTCTGTCTCTCTCAAATAAATAAATAAATAATTTTTTTTTCAAGGTAGGGTCTCACTCTAGCCCAGGCTGACCTGGAATTCACTATGTAGTCTCAGAATGGCCTTGAACTCACGGCGATCCTCCTACCTCTGCCTCCCAAATGCTGGGATTAAAGACATGCGCCACCACATCCGGCTTAAAATAAAATATTTTTTAAAAGTTTGGAGAGACTTTATTGGATAAAGAGAAGGGAAGAGGAGAGA
The DNA here is from genome assembly GCA_036365145.1 of Orientallactaga sibirica. Classification (NCBI taxonomy): domain Eukaryota; kingdom Metazoa; phylum Chordata; class Mammalia; order Rodentia; family Dipodidae; genus Orientallactaga; species Orientallactaga sibirica. The sequence goes on from JAEOAD010001030.1 coordinate 4,723,639, forward strand.
TTATGAAGAGCTGCTGCCCATGGGAAGGCAGAAGGGGGTAAAGCCCACCCAGAGACCCAAATTGGGGTTATTATTTATATGTTCTGCACGGGGGCTGAGGTGACCAGACCTGATGCCAAGTTTTGGGGCTGAGCTAACCAACCACAATGCCAGGTTCAGGTTTAATCTTTCCAAGAATCTTAATTCTATCAAAGGGAACTCCTGTCTAGGGAATCTATTATTTTCTCCAAAACTTTATGCAATAAAGATGATCGAGGATATTTATAAGGAGAGATGTGCAAAATCAGAAAATTGTGTTAGGAGAAGGACTTTTAAATCCATGGTTAATTTAATGTGTTAACCTGGCTCAATCACAAGGAAGGATTCTCCAACTGGCTGCCTGCATGTAGCCCTGCGAATGGCTGTGGACTTAGTCTTGACCTTCCACTCGTTGGGTGTCTAAGCTCACAGTCAGATTTCAGACTTAAGAGCGTCTACAACCACGTGAGCTCACTCATCATTGCGAGCCTCTTAGTACCCTGCATTATCACTATGGTTTATTCCACAAGTGCTGCTGGTCTGGTTTTCTGGAGAATCATGACTAATACATTAATTAATCTACTCTTTCTCCAACACTCAAGGGACGGTTTCTGGGAGACCCAATACACCTTCTGCAGCAATTACGAAGACAACAGGTATGTAAGGGAGAGCAGAGAAATGGAGATTTGTCCTCCAGTGATCTGGAAGTTGAGGTTAGAATAATAGAGGTCCTAAGACATCAAGCAAAGAACAGACGATATCAACCAAACTTAATGTCACTTAACCATTTATTCCCTGGGCCACTTTGGTAAGTGTAGAAACCCTGACAGAAGAGGATCTCTCCATCAGAAGTGTTTCTTTCCCTGTAGCGTCGCCCCTACTGTGCACAGAGTTTATGTGCAGATCCTTAGTCAACAATACAACACATACCTGTCTGGTCATACGAAGCCTGGGACAAGTGCAGTGTCTGTCACTTGGCAGGGATTACAGACATATTAAATAAATGGATAAATGGTTAGACCAAAGCATCCTCCATATTAAGAGGGAAATCCCTCAAAACCTTCCTCATTGCCATATCAAGAGACATTTACAAACGTGCTGCTGCTTCCATTTACGTGCTGACAAGAGTGACATTTAGAGAGCTGAAAAGAACGTGTGCCTGGCGTTTCATTGACTCCTCACAAACTACCTCGGGGACAGAGGATGCAAACTAGTGAATGTTCTGATTAACTTTATTAAAAAAAAACAAAAACGTTCAAGGATTTGTTTACTTATTTATTTATTTATTTATTTATTTTTGGTTTTTCAAGGTAGGGTCTTGCTCTAGCCCAGGCTGATCTGGAATTCACTCTGTAGTCTCAAGGTGGCCTTGAACTCACAGTGATCCTCCTACCTCTGCCTCCTAAGTGCTGGGATTAAAAGCGTGCGCCACCAGGCCCAGCTCTGATGGATTTGTTTTTCTTTTTCTTTTTTTAATTGACAACTTCTATATTTACAGACAATAAACCATATTTCTCTCTCCTTCCCCCATTCCTATTCAGAACTCCATTCTCCATCATATCCCCTTCTTCTCTCCATTAGTCTCTCTTTCAATCTTATGTCATCATCTTTTTCTCCTGTTATGATGGTCTTGTGAAGGTATTGCTAGGCACTGTGAGGTCATGGATGTTGAGGCCAATTTCTGTCTGGACAGTTGCATTGTAAGGAGTCGTACCCTTTCTTTGGCTCTTACATTTTTTCTGCCCCCGCACACCACTCTGATGGATTTTTATGAACGTGTCCGAAAGGGCTAGTTCCCTGGCCTCAGAAACACTGTGGCATCTATGTTTACTCTGAGTGGATCACAGGGACAGAGAAAACTGGGGGAGTGTGGGATTGAGACGTTATGACTTGTAAGAAGAGCTGGGGAGGGAGAAGAGGTGGGTGTTTGTATATAGCTTTCCTTCCTAAAGCCATTTGTCTCAGGACAGTTTTTATTATTTCGTTATCAACTTTAATTGCTGAATGGATTGCCTTCTTCATGTAGCAGGATCATCTATACACACACTTGTGCACACACACACACAACAAGAGAGAGAGAGAGAGAGAGAGAGAGAGAGAGAGAGAGAGCGCAAGAGAATGTGAGAACTTGTTTTGCCCCAGAGGAAGTCTTTGCTATATTCTGAGATAGAATCCCATCCAATGGTAATAATTTCCACCTGCTGTCATGTGGTCTCCAGGTAAGCATACAGGTGGTGGTTTTATTTTTTTCCATCCAAGTATCTAAAGGCACCTTAGATACATTAATTAGGCCCCGGTCCTCTTTGAAGTGGATACTATCCCCATGTTCACATGATGAAATGCAGGAGGGGAGAGGCTAATTGAGTTAGTCCAGGACCACACAGATGTTCCATGAGAGAGAGCTTGGAAGGGGATGGCTTCCCAGGCTCGGGCCCCAACCAGAAAATCTTGAGAAGAGAAGCCTCAGTGCCAGGTGCTTCACACTCACCTGGAATTTCCATCTCCATTGCCTTTACACGTCTGCTCACTTGCTCCCCTTCCCTCCAACACCCAGCACGCAGAAAACCTCAGTAACTCCACGGTAATTACCGCCACTCTCAGGGGTGTTGCCCTGCAGCATGCAGAACTGAAAGGTTCTCTGGGAAGGGCAAGCAGTCACAGGTGCTCCTTCCCGTCAGTTCTCTATGTGACACAGTGCTCTCGTTTGTGACTGCTTCCTTGTATATATGTTTCCATTATATGTACATTATATACACATTTATTAATATTTAGTTGACATCTTTAAGTTATCTTCCCACAAGTAGACATGGGTAGGAGAATTGAAAATTTACTAAAACTACTCAGGGCAAGGGTTGTTCCCTTATCCTACTGAAATCAAGTGGAAATTAATCACTCTGGTCCTGACAAAGCAAAAACTAGTGGGTATCTTAGTAAAGATAGATAGATGGATAGAAAGAAAGAAAGAAAGAAAGAAAGAAAGAAAGAAAGAAAGAAAGAAAGGAAAAGTTTAGGAATAAGAGACGTCAGTGAGCAAGAGTAAAGAGAAGCTCAACAAAATCATTATCTTTAAAGGTATTTTATTTATTTGCAAGCAGAAAGAGAATGGGAGAAGAGAGACAGTCAGAGAGAATGGGCATGCCAGGGCCTCCAGCTGCTGTAAACAAATTCCAGATGCATATGCCACTTTGTGCATCTGGCTTTATATGGGTATTAGGGAATCGAACCCGGGTTGTTAGGCTTTGCAGGTAAAGCTCTAAGTGCTAAGCCGCCTCTGCACCCCCAAATTCATCATCTTCAGTGTCCTGAATTCCTGTGAAATTTTTCCCATCATGTGTGTTTTCTCAGGACTATTCTGATGAGGCGATGAAGGAGAGACTTGGGGCAGAAGTTTTTGTACATCAGAAATCTACTTTCTATGACCCCTTTTCAAGGTCCAGCTGGGGGAAGGGAGGCTTGTTGTGGGTGGGGCAAGGGAAGGCAAATATGGAGACCCTGAAAGCTCCCGAAGGGACCTGGGCTCATTAGGTCATGGGAAGGCAGACAGCTCATGTAGCTCCTCTTGGGAGGGTGATTTTCCTTCTTTTCTTTAACCCTTTAAGCAGGGCTGCTCAGGGGTCCCTGCTGTTATTGTAGGTCCTGTGAGATCTCATGAACACGCATTTCTTCTTCTATATTTACTAGGTTTCATGATGACATGACATTTTCATACATGTATGTATTTTGATTGTATTTACACCATCACTTTCTTTTGTCCTCTCTCCTTCCTCTTGTGAGTTCTCTTCCTCCTTACAGATAGTTCTCCTTCTACTTTCATGTCTTTTAAAAAAAAAAATCTAGATTCTAGCTGGGCGTGGTGGTGCAGGCCTTTAATCCCAGCTCTTGGGAGGCAGAGGTAGGAGGATCACTGTGAGTTCAAGGCCACCCTGAGATGACTGAGTGAATTTCAGGTCAGCCTGGGCCAGAGTGAGACCCTACCTTGAAAAACCAAAAAAAAAAAAAAAAAAAAAAAAAAAATCTAGATTCTGAATATGAGAGAAGTCAGGTGATACTTGTCTAAATCTGGCTTAGCAATGTGATCTCCAGTTCCATCCACTTTTCTGAAAATGACAATTTGGTTTTTCTTTATGGCAGATTAACATTCCATTTGTATTTAGGACACATTTTTTTTTTTTTTTTTTGGAGAGAGACAGAGAGAGGGAGAGGAAGACAGAGATGAGCGCCAGCAGCCTCTCAGTTGCTGCAAATGGAATCCAGGTGCATGCGCCCCCTTGTGGTCAAATGAGGCATTGCTCCCTTGTATCACTTTGCATCTGGCTAAACGTGGGACCTGGAGATTGGAACTGCTGGAGATTGGAACCAGCATTCTTAGGCTTAGGAGGCAAGGCGCCTTAACCACTTAGCCATCTCTCCAGCCCAGGACACATTTTTGAAAATTCGATTCATCTAGGCTAACTCCATGACTTGGCTATTGTGAGTCATGCCTCAGTAGACTTGGGGATGTGGGTCTCCCTACTCTAGGCTGACTGGGTTCTTTGGTTGTATCCCCAGGCCTGGTTAAAGCAGTATCACAGGATATGAGCACTAACTTTTAAGAGCAAATTTCTACAGAAGATAGGAAAGTCCTAAGAGTTTGTTGGCAGACTCACTAGTCAGACAGTGTCCCAAGCACTGACATGAACTAGTATGACATTGTATGTGTGAGAGAACGGAGAACCCCGGGGTACACAGCTCTAGGATGTTAGAGGAGAGTCGCCGGAGAATATGGTGGGACAGTAAAAACGTAGACTGCAGTCAATCATTTTTAAAATGAAGAAAGGTTTATATGAGTAAAGAATGGGAAAGAAAACTGGAAGAAATCAGAGCAAGGTGAGTGCGCACGCGTGCGGACACACACACACACACACACACACACACACACCCTAATGTTTTGTTTTCATGGAGCAGAAAGAAAATGAACCATAAAACAGAGAAAACGTTTTCCTTCCTAAGAACAGCCCTTGGTATACAGGTGCCAGAATCCCTGGCGAGGGCCCAGCTAATACTACGTGTATTTTATAGGCTGATTTGATGAGAAGAACCAACAAAAGCCCGAACATCTGCCTGGCTTAGCTGTGCTAGATCACTTGGCACTCTTCGTGTGAGCTGAATGGCAAGCTCTCCCTCCTGGGAGCTCCCTCCGCAGCTGCGCAGCTCCCCAGGCCTCCAGTCCTTCCTCCCTCGCACAAGAAAGCAAGCGCTGAAGGCCTGGCTGTTTCAGGAGGACAGAAGAGCGTTTTGGCTGGTGCTGGATGGAGTTACTGCCAATTTCCTCAAGTTTGCCCCTCTCTCTCTCTCTTAAAATTCCGAATACCAGCACATAAGCAACCGCAGGTCCTCCTGGCTGTTGTCCCTTCTGAGGTCCTTAGTTGAAGCGCACAGGGAGTCCTCACCTCATCCCAAATTTCTATGGAGGCTCTGCTGCCTCCTTTAACCACCTACTGTGAGCTGCTCATAGGGACCCCACTCCTTCCTTGTTCCGTGCGAGAGTGTTTGGCTGTCTTGGGGAACATGTGGTGAATTGGAATGAGATTTTATTTCCACTTTGGATCCGCCAGGAGCGTTCACCTGGCTAACTATCTCTGGGTACTCTGTCTTTTTGCTTACAAATGAGGAAATTTGTGGTTTCTCTACACTTCTTCAAAGGACTAGCCCAGGGAATGGTGGCTCGTGGTGGGAAGAGGAAGGAAACAAGCCGGAGTTCTGCACAGGGAGTCAGTCTGAGTTAATTCAAATAACGGGAAGGTCAGGGGGTTAAGGCAGAAGTTTGACGTGTTGACAGTGAGAGGAGATTGACTGGATGTGATGGTGGTCATGGGAACTCCGTACTAGGGACTGAAGGTAAGGGAGCCAGCCAGGGGCTTGACCTGGGATTCTAGAATATTGCCTTGAGGACTGAACTGTGGAATTTGTGGGTCTGGAAATGGAACAAAGGAAACTACTGTTGCATTCTACTGGGCAGCTCTTATACTTGAGGATCGAGGCACCTGAACTCTACCTGTGATTCAAACTAGTTGAGTAGCTTTAAACACACCACTTAACCTTTAGGCAGCCTGTCTCTTATCTCTCAAATGTAGCGTGTTAATTAGCAGTTGTCCTTTGTTGCATATCAAAGAAAATATCAGCGGCTGAGCCTGTAGCTCAGTTGGTAGGGTGCCTGTTCAGCATGCATGAAGCCCTGGGCCTGATCTCCAGTCCTGCACAAAATCAGCCACGGTGGTAGATGCTTGTGATGCCAATAGTTAGGAGGTGGAAGGGGGGGGATCAGAAGTTCAAAGCTATCCTCAGCTACAAAGAGAGAGTGCAATCCATCAGGGCAGGACAGGATGATATATCCTAACCTGGTGATATGATTTGAATGTAAAAATATTCCCCAACAGACTGTGTTTGGACTCTCGCTCCCCAACTCGTGGTGCTATTCTGGAAGGTGGCAGAGCCGTTGTGATGTGGGGTCTAGTTGGTAGGTCGCTAGGTGTGGGACTTGAAGATATATCTATCTCTGCTTCTTGACTGCTTCCTGCCTGTCACCATGACCGGAAGCCTTATGCTTCTGTTGCCATGAACTTCGCCTTACCTTCCCCTCCACGATGGACTGAAAACCCCTGAAACTGGGAGCCAAAATAACACTTTTTTTTCTTAAGTTGCTTCTGTCGGGAATTTTGTCACAGCAGTGAGAGAAATAACTAGTATAAGGGTCCTCCCTGGGCTGCAATGAAGGGGTCAGCAGACCCGCATTCCTGATGGAGACCTTAAAGGAGAACCCACTTCTTTGCCTTTTGTTTTTTTATTGTTATTTATTTATTTGAGAGAGAGAGAGAGAGAACGGGCAGGCCAGGGCCTCCAGGCACTGCAAATGAACTCCAGATGCATGCGCCTCCTTGTGCATCTGGCTTACATGGGTCCTGGGTAATTGAGCCTCGAACTGGGGTCCTTAGGCTTCACAGGCAAGTGCTTAACCGCTAAGCCATCTCTCCAGCCCTTCTTTGCCTTTTGAAGACTCCCAAGGCTGCCAGTGTTGATGGGTTTGTGGTCCTTCCCTCCATCTTCACAGCCAGCTCTGTCGGCTCCTTGGCCACTCTGTTATCTCCGCAGTTCTCTTTATCACTCTTCTCCACTTTTTTTAATCGTTGGGTGCATGTATGTGCATGGATGTGTGTGTTCGCGAGTGTGTGGGTACATGTATGTGTACATGTGGAGGCCAGAAGACAACCTTGGGTGTTGCTCCTCAGGAACTAGGTACCTTTTTGGAGGTAAGGTCTCTCCTCACTGGTCTGAAATTCACCAGTTAGGTTAGATAAGCTGGTCAGGGAGTCCTGGGCACCTGCCTCGCTCTACATCTCCAATGCTGGGGCTACGGGCACGCAGCTCTCTTTTCAAATTTTTTTTCTTTATTTTATTATTATTATTTATTTATTTGAAAGAGGCAGGGAGAGAGAGAGAGAGAGAAAGAGAGAGAGGGAGAGAGAGAATGGGAGAATGGGTGCTCCAGGGCCTCCAGCCACTGCAAATGAACTCCAGATACATGTGCCACCTTGTGCATCTGGCTTACGTGGGTACTGGGGAATCTAATGGAGGTCCTTTGGCTTTGCAGGCAAACACTTTAACCATTAAGCCATCTCTCTAGCTCCCTCAGTGCTCTTTTTCAAACGTAGTTCTGGGGATTGAACTCAGATCCTCATGCTTTTAGGCAAACACTTTATGGGCTGAGCTCTCTCCCTATGCCCTCTCTCCTCTTCTGTTAAGGACTTGTGATTACTTGGACCCATGGGGGGCGGGGTGTCCATGACAATCTTTCTATTCTATGGTCAGTTCAGTAATTTCATTCCATCTGCAACTGTAATTTCTCTTTGCTACATAATTTAATTTATGCACAGATTCCAAACATTTGTGTCTGGATCCCTTTGAGGTGGTTAGAGGAGAGCTCTCTTTTGCCTTCTGTCCTGCCGGCTGACTCATGGTTCTTGACAATCGTAAGAGCTACTACAATTCCTGGTGTCTTGTCAGATTGCTGGGCAACAGGAAAAAGGAAGCAGGGAAGAATGAAAGTGATAAATGCCAGCTCAGTTGACGCCAACACATCTCTGCCAAGCTCTCCTGGGCCAGGAGTTAGTCATGCGAGCACACGTAGTTCGTGGTAGACTGGGAAGTGTGGCTCTTTCTTCTTGATGGGAAAGCTCATGTTAAGATTCTGTTCTTCTGGAAGAATGAAGAGTGGGTATTGAGTACAGCCTGAAGCCTCTGCTATGGAGTGGGAAGAGAAGGCTCTGGGTTTCTCTTGAGTTTATCCATCCTCTTATGACTCCATGACATCATGGAGTTCAGGTTTAGACTGAATGTCAGTCTTAAATTGAGAAATGAATAGAGCAAAGGGAAGTTTTGACTTTCTAGTTTCATCCTCCTTTCTTTATTTATGGATTTATTGTTTTAATGTACCACACATATATTCCCTGCATTCACCATTACATATGAACCATGCAAAGGGAGGCTTTTGGTGGCTTAAAAAAACTGAGACCTACAGAGAAAAAAAATCATTATTGAACATGTGAATTGTCATTTCTATATGTAATTAGTGATTGGGGTGAGATTCTTTCTGTCTTCCTAGAGCCACAGCTGCTGAATAGAGCCGAGACCTCCTGTAACAGAGACCAGACCTCATGCAGGTGCTTAAAGTCCTACCCTTCAGGCTGGGTGTGGCAGAACACACCTGTACTCCCAGCATGCAGGAGGGCAAGTTAGGAGGATCATGAGTTTGAGGCTAGCCTAAGGGAGTTGAAGGTCAGTCTGCTGGGCAACATAATGAGAGTTTGTTTCAAAAATACCAACTCTTGGGCTGGAGAGACGGCTCAGCAGTGAAAGGCACTTGCATGCCAAACCTGATGGCCCTGGTTCAATACCCACGTAGAGCCACATGCATAAGTGGAACATGTATCTGGAGTTCCTTTGCAACGGCAAGAGGCCGCGGCATATCCATCATCTTCTCTCTCCTTGTAAATAAGTAAGACTGTATGTATAAATTTTTTTTAAAATTTTTATTATTTTTATTTATTTATGGAGAGAGAGAGAAAGAGAGAGATAGAGAGGGAGACAGAGATGGGCGCACCAGCAGTCTCTCAGCTGCTGTGTCCAGATGTGCTTGGGCAAGATGCCCTTGCCTCACTTTGCATCTGGCTAAACGTGGGACCTGGAGATTGGAGCCGCTGGACATTGGAACCAGCGCTCTTAGGCTTAGCAGGCTGGCGCCTTAACAGCTAAGCCATCTCTCCAGCCCAGTATGTATAAATTTAAAATGCCAAGTGTGTGCTTGGCAGATGGCTCAGTGGATAAAGAGCCTGCCATTACAAGGGTGAGTACCTGAGTTCAGATCCAGGTGCACATGGGAAGATGGAGGCTGTAGTATTCATGTCTGTGATTCCAGCATGCCAAGGGTGAAGGGGAGGGGAGACAAAGAAATCCCCAGAAGGACCCCAGCCAGCTATAGCTTGGTGAGCACGGCAGTGAACAGCAAAATGAGAGACCCTCAGACACAGTGGAAGGTGGGCACTGCCACCCGAAGTGGTCTTCTGAACTCACAGGTGTCATGGCATGCATGACATGCACACATACATCCACACTATCTTTCTACACACAGACAAAACCCTACAAGCAAACAGCAAGAAAAAGTCTTCAACACCATTAAGCATCGTTTTTTTTTTTTTTTCCTTTCCAGCTGGTCAGAGTGGTGTGCACCTGTAGTCTCAGCTGCTCAGAAGACCAAGGCAGAAGGTAAGAGGTTTGCTCAAGACCATAAGTTCAAGACCAATGGAACAACATGGTGAGAAACTTTGTGTAAAAGAAAACCACAAAGAACCACTTCTTAGGAATAGGGACCCTGTCTTCTTGCCTTGTTCAGTGATTATTTGGCACAGGCCTAATGGCAGATAAAAATCTAACTTGGCTGGGTGTGGTGGCACACACCTTTAATCCCAGCAGAGGTAGGAGGATCGCCATGAGTTTGAGGCCACCCTGAGACTACATAGTTAATTCCAGGTCAGCCTGGGCCAGAGTAGACCCTACCTTGAAAAACCAAAAAAGAGGAAAATAAAAGCTAACTTGCAATACTTTTCTTAAAATAGCTAGACATGGTGGTTTATATTCCCGATTCTCTACTCTGGAGGCACAGGTGGGGAAGTATTGTGAGTTGGAGGCCAGCCTGAGCTTTGATTATTAAAAGATTCAATGCCAATGGATTAGATTTGTCTAAAAATTAGCTCAACACTGTCTCCACCTACCTCGTTTGGAATTGTAGCACTGGAGTTGCCAGAAGACACTCTGGGAAGATATTTACGCTGTGAAGACTAGTTCGGTTGGACTTTGTAGCTGCCTCCCCCATGCTTTCTATTCAGCTGAGAATATGGGGGAGCCAAGCATCACTGGCACGAGGCCCCTGGGCTGTGGCTGCTGTCTATGCCTTTCTGCTTTCTCTCTGCCTGTTTCGTTCTTAAAGTGACGGCCGGCTGACAGGCTGGTTTCCGAAGCCCATGGTCCGCTCATTAATGAAGTGGCTGTACTTGGTGATGAGAACCCAGGGGCCGGGCAGTGCAGGGAGCCCGCCACAGGAATGGGCTAACATAAACAATAATAACATAATAATAATCTGGCTTTCATAGGAGCTTTCATCGAGGAACCAAAAACACATTATGAGCATTAACTCATTAATCTTCACAACGCCCCTGTGAGGGAGAATTAAGTATAAGTAATCGTAATTATTACTGTCATTATCCTTCAAACAATTCCCAGATGTGTTGTGGCTGAGCAGGCATACTTTGGGGATTTTTTTTTATGGGGACCCTATCCTTTTGGCAGGAGTTCACATCTTTTTATTTTTTCCCTTTGCTCCCTCTTGACGTACTGAATAAATGTGGATTTATTGTTATTGCTGTTTTGGTGCATGGGGCCCCGGCTAGGAATGGCTAGGAAATCATTTCCAACTTTGCCTTTTGCTTTTACCTATTGAAAGGTGACGTGGTTGAAGCCCATCCGCACCAGGCTCCTGGAACTGTTTACACGTGCCATTTTTAAGCTGGGTATTATCATTACCATTTCAGCCTTATCTCTTTGGGTGAGGGCTTGAGAAGTTTCAGTCTACATGTAGCATCCTGTTGACTCCGATACCATTTAAATGAGAGCAGTGTCCTGAGCATGGAGCGTCAGAGGCTTGTACACAGTCGGCAGCATCCACAAGCAAGCGTGTGGTTACATGTCCTCCTGGAGATGATCCTGTGTCAGCCATGCAAGCTTCCCTCTCCACCTGTGTTACCAGCTGGGTGGTGCCCTATTCTTGGGAAAACAGGTCATCTCAGGGGCCTTCATAACAACAACAAAAAAAAGTACACTCGATTATCTAATATGCAAATGGATCAATGTGCTTAGAATTACCAGATGACTGGATGCCTACCTTTGTGAGTTAATATTCTTCACGTAATTTTTAGGTATGCAACATTTATTTTTATTATACAAACAAGTGTGCTTGACAGAAAGTGTATTTGAAAGGCACTTGTGGGAACGGGGAGATGGCTTAGTGGTTAAAGACGCTTGCTTGCAAAGCTTGCCCCCTCGGGGTTCAGTTCTCTAGCCATTTATGTAAAGGCATCACATACAAGGGGAGGAGATTCTGTGTGTGTCCCTGCCCCCGTGTACCAATAAATAAACACGACTACTTGTCACCTATAAACCCAGGAGTAAGAATTAGCACCTTGCTGTATTTCCTGTGCTAGGTGCTGCTGTTCAAAGTTACAATATAAAATTGAAACTCTGAATGAATTTTCACATTGTTTGTAAATAGGTAAGAGCAGGAGATATGGAAATATTTGTTTAGAAAAATCACCGAAGACACTGGGCAATTGGTGAACATGGGGCTTCGGTAGCAATGGTAAAATAGGTCCCATGAATTCAACCAGGCACTCCCCCTTTCTTTCTTCCTTCCTTCCTTCCCTTCCTTCCTTCCTTCCTTCCTTCCTTCCTTCCTTCCTTCCTTCCTTCCTTTGTTCCCTCCCTCCCTTCCTTCCTTCTTTCCTTCCTTCTTTCTTATTCTTTTTCTTTTTTATTGAGGTAGAGTCTCACTCTGGTCCAGGCTGACCTGGAATTCACTATGCAGTCTCAGAGTATCCTCAAACTCTTGGCAATCCTCCTACCTCTGCCTCCCAAGTGCTGGGATTAAAGGCGTGTGCTACCATGCCGGGCTGATTTTTGATGGTTTGTGTTGGGCAGGGCCTGGCTTTGTAGCTCAGCTTGGCTTGAATTTGCTGTCCTTCTGCTTCAGCCTCCTGAGCGTTGGAATTTCAAACATGCTCCACTCTGCCTGGGATCCTGGATGTTCCCTGTGTGACTATTCATCTGCATATCAGCTTTACCAAGATGATGTGAAAGACTCTAGCTGACTGAGAAAGTTAACTTCTGAGACATAAAGTAGCCTTGCTGTGATCACACATCTGTGAAGTGGCAGCCCTGAAATTCAAACTCAGGCTGGTTTGGCCTATAAAGCTCAAGCTTTCCTTTCCACTGCCCTGAAATTCCACAAAGCCATTCGGCGATTCCCACCAGGATGAAGATATGAAAGTTGAGATGCAAAAAGGGGTCTCTCCTTCCATCATCTTTGGTGGGGCTTTGAGTCTGCTAAGCAGAAGCCTACGGAACGGCTAAAGTAGCATTAACGAGGGGTCTGGCTGAGGCTCAGGAGTAGAGTGCTTGCCTAGCATGCGCAGGGCATGGGCTTCATTCTTAGCACTGAAATGCAGAGAGGATGGAATCAATGGTAAAAATTCAGGCATAAGCAGGAAGATGGCTACCGAAAGTGAAAGATAGAAGAGTTAAGGGCTTAACCACTGTTGGAGTAGGTTATTTTGAAGGTAGAAAGAAATAGGTGCATCTTAATAACTTTTGGGGTTTTTTTTTTTTTTTTTTTTTGAGGTAGGGTCTCACTCTAACCCAGGCTGACCTGGAATTCACTATGTAGTCTCAGGCTGTCTTCAAACTCATAGCGATCCTCCTACCGCTGCCTCCCGAGTGCTGGGAGCAAAGGCGTGCACCACCATGCCCGGCTTAGCTATCAACTTTTATAGAATAAAAGCAAGCAAGGAAGGAGAAACGGAGACAGATGAGAGAGAAGAATTTTTTAATGGAATTCGGTCCTGGGAAGGGATGTGATGTAAAATGCAGGAGGAACAGGCACAAGAGGAAATAGTCCTTCAGCAATTGCACACTGTAGCCACCTTCCGAAAGAACAGCGAGTTCTTTAAAGTTAGCTGGCAGAAGAGGAGAAATACGTGAATCAGAGACGTTCCCAGGCAAGAATGCCCATGTTGTCAGAAGTATAGTAATTTTTCACACCATGGTGGAAGTGAGATAAGATGTGGGATTTAGCATCGGTAGTGAAGACCAGGGATGCCACTATGGGCAGAGGAAAAGAAACCTGCAAGATTGGTGAAGGAACTGAAGAGGAGTGGGAGCCCTCTTCAAAGCTTTTGCTAACGGGATTGGATTTAGAATGGTCTAGAATAAAGAAGACCACTTCTGGGGGTGTCTATGTGGGTGTTTTCTGAGAGCATTAACTGAGGAGGAAGACCCAGCCTGAATGTGGGCGGAACCTTCTTAGGTTTAGTTTAAGGGCCTATGTAAAATAGAAGAGGGAAAAAGAAAGTCAGCCAGCCTGGGCATTCTCTGTTCTCTCTGTCTGTCTCTCTGCTCCCTGCCCCAGCTGCCATGATGTGAACTGCTCTGCTCTGTTCTGCTCCACCATACCTCCCCCATGATTGACTGAAACCTCAGAAACCGTGAGCCAGAAGAAATCTTTCCTCCCTGAAGTGACTTTGCTCAGGTATTTGTCACAGTGATGGGAAAAGCTCACTGTGACCATCCTCAGTGGGTTTCACCTTGTGATTTCCTCAGCAGATGTTTGCAGGCTGGGCTGCAAAAAATGATTGATGAAGTGAAGAACAGGGTGGCAGCGAACACCAGAGGTTGGCTCAGAAGCTCTGGCTGAGTTTTTTTAAAAACAAACAAACAAACAAACTGTAAAATTAGATATCAGCAGTTCTGAAAGGGTTGGTAGACAGGATTATGGCCATTCGGGCGACAAGAGCATCCAGCAAGCTGATAGAATAGGGAGAAAAAGAAATGAGTACCGGGTCAGAGGGAGGGAAGGAGTTCAGATGTGTTAGTAATGAGGTGGACAGAAAGGTGAGAGAGGAGGAGATTTTCATTCTCAATAGGATAATCTGTGAGTATTCTCTCTCTCTCCTGAGTCTCTCTCTCTCTCTCTCGCTCGCTCGCTCTTTTTCCAGGTAGGGTATTACTCTAGCCCAGGCTGACCTGGAACTCACTCTCTCACTCTGGAGCCCCAGGCTGCTCTCAGACTCACAGCAATCCTCCTACCTCAGTCTCTGAGTGCTCAGCTTACAGCAGCGAGCCACCATGCTGGCCTCTGTGAGCATTCTCTGGAGAGTAGGGGCTTCAGTTGTGACAATACGAGTAGGCAACTGACACGAGCACGTTTAAACCACTGAAGTTGACAAGCTGAACACAGATGATTCTTGGCGCCATTTTTCTTTTAATCTGTGACATTCAAGCAGACAATAATGGGAGGTAAGGGACATGAACACTGACTAACATCAAGGAAAGGCATAGGCCTTATTTTGTTGTTTCTGGAATGGGATAAACCATGGCGTGTATTTACTGAAGTTCAAAATACAGTCGAAGCCTACGATATACTACACTGACCTGCATTCAATAATCCCAGGTGGCAACTTTGCAATGCCATCACGGCACCTGGCACCTTCTGCTTCTCTCCCTTCATTGCTTCCTTCTCTCCCTGCGGGCTTACTATGTTCAGGGAATATCAACTTTTTTTGTTACTTAAATACACTAGGTTTATTCCTAGTATAGAACTTCAAATTTTCCATTTATACTTTTTTGTTTTTTTGAGGTAGGGTCTCACTCTAGCCCAGGCTGACCTGGAATTCACTATGGAGGCCCAGGGTGGCCACAAAATCGCGGTGATCCTCCTACCTCTGCCTCCCGAGTGCTGGGATTACAGGTGTGTGCCATCATGCCCAGCCCCCATTTATACTTTTTGGAAGACTTCATCTGGGTTCTTCATGGCTTCCTGTTCACATGACTGACTCCTCTGTTTGGGTCTGGGCATAAACATCCCTTCTTCAGTCCATCACCCATGTGCATTCTATCTCTGACTGCTTTCTTCCCGTCTGGTCAATTTATGTTACATTGTTCAGTTGGATTTCCTGCTTTAATTAATGTATTAGTTTTCTGTTTAAGTTTATGGTAACTTGGCACCTCCACTTTGGCTTGTGGTGAGGCAGAGAAAAGAGCATGATGGAGTAAAACTACTCGTGGTGGCCAAGAAGAAGGGAGAGGAAGGTAGAAGGAGAGGAGCATGAAGGGAGATGTTGGAGTCCCCAAGTCCTCTTTAAAGGCACTCTCCAGAGATTTGCAGCTCTTTTAGGCTGATCTTCTAAAGATTTTGCTAACTCTCCAAAGTGCCATTAGCTGAGAACCAAGCCTTGAGAGACCAAAGATTCTTTTGTTTGTTTGTTTGTTTGTTTTTGAGGCAGGGTCTCCCTCTAGGTCAGAACTCACTATGTAGTCTCAGATTGACCTCAGACTTAGAGCAATCCTCTTACCTGTGCCTACGATTAAAGGTGTACACACCACCACCACTGGCTCTACATTCATTTTTTTTAATTATTAGAGAAAGAGAGAGATATTGGGTGTGCCAGGGCCTCTAGCCACTGCAGACAAACTCCAGACACATGCACCATCACGTGCATCTGGCTTATATAGGTTTGGGAGAGTCGAACCTGGGTCCTTACACTTCACAGGCAAGTGCCTTAAGCGCTAAACCATCTCTCCAGTCCCAAAGATTTGATGTAAAATCCAGACCATACAACTTTTTTTTGTTGTTGTTTTAGGTTAGTTTATTTAGGTTAGTTTAGGTTTTTTTTTTTTTTTAATGTTTTTTATTGATTGTAAGGAGAGAGAGAGAGAGAGAGAGAGCAGGGCCTCTAGCCACTGCAAACAAACTCCAGATGCATACGTCACTTTGTGCGCCTGACTTTATATAGGTACTGGGGAATTGACCTTGAGTCATTAGATTTTTCAGGAAAGGATCTTAACTGCTAAGCCATCTCTCTAGTCCTAGTTTAGTTTAGTTTTGAGATACTGACTCATACTATAGCCACTGGTTTGGAATTCATTATGGAGCCTACACTGCTCTCAAACTCATGGAAAGCCTTCGTCCTCAGGCTCCCAAGGCTTAGGGAATAAGCCATCGCACCAGCCCTGTGGAGCGGCACTGTGATGGTGATTGTGTTGTTCTGTTCTCAACTCTCAGAAGGTAGAACGGTTCCCGTCACATAGTAGGTGCTCAATAAAGGTGAACTGCAATGAAGAGAAGGCACAAGAAGTCAAATGAGATCTCTTGAGAATCAGACGACATTTGTGGTGCAAAGCTTAAAACTTCAGAACAAGAACGTAAAAGGGAATGAAAATCAAGGGCTTGATTTTGAAATACTAATTTTGGCATCAAGGTTAGAACTTGATCCTATTCTAAGGGAGAAAAATGAAAGTCATGAAGGCACAGTGTATTTTAGGAGCATGTTAGTATAGCTAAAAAGACAAAGATGAAATACTGTTAACAGACTGGAGATAAGCAAGTTTAATTTAGGGTTGGATTGGGGAAAATATACTTCGGAAAGCTACGAATAGAAATACCATACCAACGTCAAAATGGAGACCAGAGAAGGAAAAATAACAGAGGCCATTAGTGAATGGCCTCAATGGAGATAAAAGTTATAATTAACGCTTCAGACGTTTCTAACTTTGAGAAGATATGGGTGATAAAGAGCAAGGTATCCATAAGGAGAGACGCCAGGGAGGGGTGAGAATTCTTCCACAAAGCAATGATTCTTTTCTTTGAAGATATTGACAAGATCTTGGGCAAAGATGGAGAAGAGGGAAGGTGGGAAAGGAGGACTTTCAAGGTCTTAAGCAGAAAGACTTGTCTTGGGTTTGGAGGCGTAGGATTCAGTCGGCCAGGCTATTTAGTGAGGAGAATGGTGGTATTACAGAGAGAAAGTCATTGAGGTTTAGTAATTACAGTACATACAGGAGAAGATAAATATCTTCTCCATATATTACATCATTGTTAAATCTCAATAATTTTAAGTATAATTAAATTTTAATGATGCTTTAGATTTAATAGTATGCCTATTGCATGGAAATTGTCTACAAGTCATTATAAATCTATTTGTTTAGGTTTAGCAAACAGGTAATAAGAGTGTATGTGAAGCTCAAGTACCGAGTTTCAGAGTTTAGAGTGCTTATTAAATGTCTCACTCAACGTAATTGATTGTAAAATTCACCTCAAATCACACCAAATAAAGAGTGTTTTATTACAAATTGATTTAAATGGAATTTTCTCTTTCTAGTATTTCCTAGTTTTTCTCTGTCTTCTCTCTAAATGCCTGTCCCAGAGGGACACCAAGAATTATAAAATCTAATCTGTTTTAGCAATCCCGTTTTTCTCTCTGGAACTTAAGGTACCAGCTTACAATTTATAGAGATTAAAAAACACGTACACCAGAGGGAATAAAACTCACTTGCCTGTGTGTCCTTTTTTTGTTTTATTTTTAAGCGGAAGTGGAGTTGGAGGCTTATGAACTATCAAGTAATTTTCTTTGTAATTTTTTTTGCTCCAAACGCCTGAAAATTTGAAGGCATATTTAGGTATAACTGCAAATAGATATAAACTCCTATTCTTTGCTGGCAGTTAGAATTTCTGAACAACATGAAGCCTTTTCTCCCTCAACAGGGAATCAAAATGTTTCTACATTAGCTGTACAAATAAAAACAGGTTTTTCAAGATAAAAAGTGATGTGAATTTGCATTATATGACATTTTAAAGAGACAATATGCTAATTTATCCTTAGAAGGCTTTGGCATATTATTATAGCATTAAATTTAGTGACTGAAAACTATATATACTAACGATGATTTGGATGAAACCATTTTCTTGCAACAATGTCACATAAGGGGACTTAGTTCTGCAAAGGCCAAAAATAAGATTCATGTCAACAACTAGTTTTAAAAATTATTTTGTCTTATTTTTTATTTTCTTTAAAGCCATAAGCACTTGACTTTGCCCAAATTTCAGGAATGACATACAGAATGTGTTTTCTAGAAACTGTAATTGTGTGTTCTAGCATTTAGGAATTGTTACTGTTCATGCTAGTGTTCCCCATGGGTTATCATCAGATATTTGCTAATATTGCTTTATGTTAGTTTTGCATGGGGAGGTCATAAGCCCTAGAGGGAAATTGCTTTTGTTTGGCTAAATGGATATATTATGCCCACAAAATTACTCTCTAAATATTTATGTTTATGCTCATATATTAATGCTTCTCTCACTTTTGGTTAGAGAAGTTCTTTTTTTTTTTCAGATGACAGATACTAGGGAGACTCAAAACTCATCAAAGTACTGACTGAGAGGAAGTGACAAGGGAGTGAGGTGGCATCTGGGTCCCAGTGTCTAAGGCCTAGGGACCATTGTGGAAGAGGTAGTGAAAAGAACGTAAGAGACAAGGGTGGGGAAGAAGGCTTTGGAATGCTGTCTTCCAGACTCAGCGTTCCTTCAAGACCTCACAGTGGCTATCCCTATATAAAACAGGCCTGCATAGTATGAGGGTGAAAACAAGCTGATGACTTTAAAAAGCAGAAGAGGGACTAGCTGGAAAGAAGGAAGGAAGGAAGGGTTCAGTGGAGGGGGGATGCAGGACAATGGTCAGTGATGGGAGGGGATGATGGTCAGGGGACATTGTGTATGTGTGTGGTGGCTGTCAATACAAAGTTGAAAACATCTGAGGTAAGTAGCCATGACGAAGGTAAGGTTTGCCAGCCTTTATTAAGCTTTGTGTCTATTGGAGAAATGTTGGAACGATGGAGTCTTTGCATTTGAATATGTCTTCAGCTGAGGCATAACTGTGGTTTATTTCTGCTTACATTCCCAGAGTCTAGCACTTTCTTTGGTAGATTGTGGGTATTCTATGAAAATATGATGACTAAATGAGTAATTTTCAATAGTCTTCTGATTTGCTTTTACCTGTGACAGACAACCTTCACTCTCAACTTCACTGGGTTTTGAGTCACCTAGGGGACATACCCCTGGGCATATACATGAGGAAGTTTCCAGAGAAATTTCACTGAAGTGGGAAGACCTGTCCTGAATGGCCTGAGGTCCCAGACTAAAGGAAAAGGGGAAAGGGGTTTTGAGAGAGATGGCTCAATGGGCAAAGAAAGAACTTACTGTGCAACCATGAACATTTGAGTTTTTTTTTTTTTGAGAGAGACTCAGAGAGAGAGGGAGAGGGAGACAGATAGAGAATGGGCGCGCCAGCAGCCTCTCAGCTGCTGTGAACGAAATCCAGATGCGTGCGTCCCCTTGTGGTCAAGTGCGGCATTGCGCCCTTGCGTCACTTTGCATCTGGCTAAACGTGGGACCTGGAGATTGGAACCGGGTTCTTAGGCTTAGGAGGCAGGCGCCTTAACCACTGAGCCATCTCTCCAGCCCAAGATTTGAGTTTTGATCCCCCCAAATCTATATAAATACAGCCATGACAGTGTGCTCCTGCAATTGTCGTCCTTGTGAAGCAAAGACTAGCCAAATTGGTGAGTTCCGTGTTCAGTGAGAAATTAATAAACAAGATGGAGAGCGACTGAGCAAAACACTTACGTTGCCCTTCTGTCCCTGTGTGGATGCATACATACATGCATGTGCACCAATACACACGTGAGCCCACACATGTTCTAACACACATAGCATGCACACACACCACACCCATACACACTCACAAAAGAAAATGTGGGAGAGGAGCTGAGCATTGGTCTCCCTCTCTCTCCGCTTCCTGACTGCAGACACAATGCTGTCAGCCGCCGTAGACTCCACATCATGGGCAAGGCCCCGATGGGCTGCATCCCTTCAAATGCTGTCAGAATCAATCCTTCCTTTCTTAAAGTGCCTTTGTCAGTTATTTCGCCCCACAGAAATAAGTAAAGTAATACAGTGACTCACAGAAGCAAAGTTTAATATCTAGTTGAGACATATTCTTGTTGGCAACATGTATTGAGCAGCGAATGGGAAGTGTAATTTCAAGTAAAATGAAAGTGCAAAATAAATCAATGCCAAGAACAAGAGGAAAAGAAAATGAAACCAAAAACTAAAACACAAACACAGACCTTGTAACGCTTAGAACAGTCATTGGTCCATCCACTCTTTGTTTTTGTTTGTTTTTTTTGTTTTTTTGAGGTAGGGAGGTAGGGTTTCACTCTAGCCTGCTTTGGACAGAGGTGACACGCTTTCTTCAAATGCCACAGAGACACGGGGCTTGTCTGTGCAACTGGCCTGACGCCCCTACTTTAAACCTATTCACCATGGCAACCATCTTCTGACCGTCTCAATCTCTTGACTCCACAGCACTGAGCATCTTCTAGAGACTTCTATGTGTACTTCTTCACTGAATGTTTGTTCTTCCCCTGAGTCTGCACTCCTCCAGGACAGAGATGGAGGTTTTAAGTGCACTGTTCTTAGCCACTCACCCACAAAATTCTTATCTATCTATCTATCTATCTATCTATCTATCTATCTATCTATCATCTATCATCTGTATTTCTATTATCTATCTTATATTATCCATCTACTACTATCATCTATCAATCAATAAATCATCCATCTTTTAAAAATATTATTATTTATTTATTTATTTATTTATTTATTTGACAGAGAGAGATAGAGAGAGAATGGCTTAGCAGTCAAGGAGCTTGCTGGAAAAGTCAAATGACCCAGGTTCAATTCTCCAGTACCCACGTAAGCCAGATGTACAAGGTGACACGTGCATCTGGAGTTTATTTGCAGTGGCTGGAGACCCTGGCACATTCATTCTCTCTCTCTTTCTCTCGCTCGCTCACTCTTTCTCTCAAATAAATAAATAAAAGTTTTTTTTTTTTTTTTTTTTTTTGGTTTTGCAAGGTAGGGTCTCACTCTGGTCCAGGCTGACCTGGAATTAACTATGTAGTCTCAGGGCCTCGAATTCTTGGCGATCCTCCTACCTGTCTCCCAAGTGCTGGGATTAAAGGCGTGTGCCACCGAGCCCGGCTAAGATTTTTAAAAATTAAAAAAACTTGATGTGGATTTGACAAATATTAAATCTACTTGACATTTAGTATTGATATTGAAATTTAACATTTAATACAAGCACAATCTATAAGTTAATGTTCTAGTATGATTTTGTGCATTTATTAATTTGGTATATTTATTGTATACATAATTTATTGCTTATGTGTGTTATGTATGGATAACCTGCTCCAAAAAGATATAATTGCTATACTGCTATTGAATCTTTTCCATCTAGTCCTTTGGTATGTAGTATATTCACTGGATGTAAATGAAGATTCATACGGTAGTTCTTAGTGCAATTTAAGATGTCAGAGACTCTTCACTGAGGTTCGTCACTTTTACGTCTTTCTTGGATAGTAAGTGCAGAACTGGAAGCTTAAATCTGGGCAATTTTGTCTGTCCATCAGGTAAACTCTTTTCCTGTTGAACCATCCCAGGTAGTTTTATGCCAAAGCCACTGGCTTCCTTATTTATTCAGATAAGCCTTTTGGCTTTCAAACCTGTAGAAATGAGATTGAATGTATTCTTCAAAGTTACCTACACATTACTGCTTACTGGTAAGTTCATACAAAGCCAATAGGTTGCTTGAGCCAATATGAACAGAAAATAATAGGAAAAATGGCTTCTGTGGGTATTTATGTTTTTGCTGAGTGGCTTCAAGAATGAAACATCTTGGCTAGCTTTCAACAGACTTGAACTTTAAGAAAGCTCCAGTGCTTGTTTATACGATATATCTTGACTTTCTTTAGGGTCCACGAGTTGTGTTAATGTGGTCAAATCCAGGTTACTCTCATCACAGATTTGCTGTGTGAAAACCCATTCTAAAAGTCCTGTTGATAGCATCTCCCGCTGTGAACTACTTACCACAGCTCCTTTTACTCTTCCCCTGTGTGAAGTTTCCGAGGCCAGGGGGACCTGTAAAAGGAAAGTGCTGTAAATCAAAACAAACAGTGACTATGGTTCTTAGGGAAGAAAACCCAGAGAAGCATAAACAGCAATTGTTATATTAGAGTGAAAAACAAAACAACACAACTTAAGCCTTGTAACAAGCACAGTGGAAAGCCCCTGCGATTAGAACCAGGTGTGCTCTCTCCAGGTGGCCATGAGATTCTAGTGGGTACGGTGTCTACCCATTTTGGGGTTCACTTTTACAACCCAGGTGATTTCTTAATTCTGTTCGGTTTGTGTGATTTTTTTGTTGTTTTGTTTCGTTTGGTTTGGTTTTGGTTTGCAATTGACTCTGCAATGCCTCCTCTCCTGTAGGGACCGCTGTCTCTCAGCTTCTCTTCCTGGACCAGTTTTGGGATAGGATGTAGGCTTCCAGTGCTATCATGGTACATTCTCTTCCCACCCTTCTCATGATGCCTTGATTACTATTCTTATTTTTTTTTTTTTTTTGAAGATACACATTTACTTTTATTTGTGGCCTTTATACATTTTCACAATGAAAAAACAACCAAATATGACCAAAAAAAATCAGCAAACCATACATGTGAAGGTTGCACTAATAGACCAAGAGGAAAAGGTTTCCTTTTTTAAAAAAAATTTTAATTTCTTTATTTTTGTCTTGTTTTTCTTTGAGGTAGGGTCTTACTCTATCTCAGGCTGACCTGGAATTCACTATGTTGTTGGAGGCTGGCCTCAGATTCACAGTGATTCTCCTACACTGGCCTCTGGAGTGCTGGGATTAAAGGGGTGTGCCACCAGGTCCGACACAAGGAAACTTTTATTTATATTAAGAGTCTCAGTTTTTTTTTTATTTACTTATGTATTTATATATTTACTTATTTATTTGTCAGAAAGGGGCAGAAAGAAAGAGAGAGAGAGAAAAAGAGAGAGAGGACACAGGGCCTTTTGCCACTGTAAATGAACTCCAGGTGCATGCACCATCTTGTGCATATGGCTTTACATGGATACTGGTGAATTGAACCCAGATCCCAGGTCCTATGGCTCCCTAGTGTACTCAAAGATAGTGTCAACTCAGGGTCTCACTCTGGTCCAACCTGGATATGGTCTCAGGGTGCCTTTCGGCGATCCTCCTACCTCTGCCTGCCTCCCGAGTGCTGGGATTAAAGGCGTGCGCCACCACACCCGGCTTCTTTTGCCTCCTTCTTTTTCTCCCTCCCTCCTCCCTCCCTTCGTCCCTTTCTCTGCTCTGCAATCTTGAAGCTGGGCCCTCTGTGACTTAGCACAACTGCTGGTAGTAGGCAGACACTTCCTTGATTATGTCAGCAAGGAAACAGAGATCTCAGCTTAACTAGAGAGCACTCAGAAGCACTTTACTAGAAGTCAATGGCAAACATCTCTTATGACTTCTTCCTCCCGCTGTGTCAATCCTATTCCTAAACTGATTACTGGCAAAGAAGATGGATTCCCAAGAGGCCCATCGCACTAAGTTTAATTCCATTAATTTAACTCTTGCTTCTCCAAAGCAAGAAATTTTGATGGATAGCGAGATACCAACCACAGTGTTTACCATGATGCGTTAAGTGCAAGAGATCTGCATAGGGAGAGAATGGAGAAATAGTTGTGGAATGAAGCTATCAGGGGCAAATTGTCCACCCTTTAGCCTGACAGAAACATAAATCAAGCAAAAGAGTGAAATTAAGAGTATAATTGATAAACTAAGAGCAGCTCAAGGATTACATTAAAAGTAAGAGTTCAGGCTAGAGAGATGGCTTAGCAGTTAAGACGCATGCCTGTAAAGCCTAAGGAACCAGGTTCGATTCTCCAGGTCCCATGGAAGCCAGATACACATGGTGGTGCATGTGTCTGGAGTTCGTTTGCAGTGGCTGGAGGCCCTGGCACACCCATTCTCTCTCTCGCTCTCTGTTTTTCTCTGTCTCCCTCTCTGTCTCTAATAAATAAAAATAAATCTTAAAGTTTTTTTTTAAGAAAGAGTTCTAAAGTTCTGTGAAATTTGATATTTGTTCATGGAGATATTTTATTTTTCTGAGGTATAAAGAGAATCTAATACTGAGTAAGGGGTAACCAAAGAGACAGCTGTGCTCTCTTTGGGTTAATGTAACTCATGATTAGGGTCAGAGTTAAATACAAGAGTTTCTGATTCCTCCTGTCAGTGTCATGTATTTTGTTTCATGAAAAGTTTTAGGCATGTAAATGGTAATCTACTGAGTGGTTTGTTATAAGCAGGTAAATAAAAGATAATGAGGTATTTAGCTGTTCATAGAATCAATGGTTATGTCATTCTATTGGGCTACAATAAGCCTTTACTGTGCACATTGGAAAATATGAGGTGTTTGATTGATGGATCTATTGTTTTTGTTTTATAGAAAACTTGTCCTCCCATTCTTTTTTGGATTTCTGTTTCTAGGAAGAGATTTATCATTTTGTGACTAAAATTTCATGCACTTACCAGTTTCTAAATATATACTACTGCTATCCAAATGGGACAATACTGTCGCCCTAGGATATTGGCAAGTTCCCTGCAGGAAGGAGTTGTTGCTAAGGAGGCCGTAGTTCAGGGCTGACATTTACTCCACTGTCCCTGGAAGTGGGAAGTGAGAACTGTACTATTCCAAAATACCTGCCTCGTCCACAAGTTTAGTCCTGAGCCAACACCAGACTTCAAAAATCTCAAGCAAGAACAGGTCACTGTGTTAGGAACAAGTATCTTTGCCCAAGATGAGACTCCTACAGAGTCTGGGGACTAAAATCTTTCACAAGCTAACCAAACTCTCAGACACTGGAGTTCACAGAGTCAACCTGAGGGCAAGTATTATTTTCAGGATAAATTAGGAAATTAATCTTCTTGGTTTATTTAAAAAGAATAAAGAAAAGGCTTGCAATTCACAACTCAGTTGTATGATTAATTTCATGCTAGTCAAGTTTGCTATATAAGTTTTCTGTCACATTGACCATAAAGCATTATAAAAACATAGGCATGCTTTTCCCTGGTATGTTTGTTTTAATTAACTCAGTGTTTTATGATAGAACATTTTATACCTATTAAAGTATAGGTACACCTTTGTTTTCATGGGATCTCTGGAACTCCGTCATTTTTTTTTTTTTTTCATTTTCTTAAAATTCTCTTTCTGGCCACATAGAGGCTTCATGTTGGTGTTTCACTTGTGAAAGTGTTGAAAAACATATAAAGTCATTTAAGTACCTGGCAAGATGGTAGGTAGCTAGAAACACTAATACATGGATTATTGAAGGTCATAGTGACGTTGTTAGGGAGTTGTAATTAAAAAATGGTTGCAGAAAAAGTAGAGCCATGAATATTTCTTTGTTCCAATTATATTGTCAGGTGGTGAGTACGGTGTGGTCACACAATTCCCTATTGGCCAACTAAACAAAGGTTTGTAGCCGGTTTTCTTTATCAAGCAAAGACGAATACTTCCTTCTTTTTAAACCCATGGCTTAAAATAAGGAAAGAGAGGGAATGTGATGTTTCTTTTGGGCAATTCCCAACTTCTCCGAGTGATTCCCTTCCTTATTCAGAGATAAAGGAGAGTTAACTATGTAATAAATTCTGCCATTGATGATGTTCTTCTCAGGCAACGCCACAATGGACAGAATCAAAAGGGGGTTCTAACTGTTGTTTTCTTTCTGCATCAGCTCTGACCATCAGAAAGGCCCTCCCTCTTTCTTTGTCTGACCTAGTCCTCTTTACTTTCTGAGACTCCACCCCGAGTTCACAGACTCAGGAAGTTCTTTCTCCACCTCTGCCTCACCCTGCAATCTGGGAAAGGTGCTATTTGAAAGCAAGCAAGTATCTTTAACCATTTAGCCATCTCCTTAGCCTTGACCCTCTGTTTTGTTCTCCTAATAATTTCCTCTGTCTTTGTTATCTCAATTTACTACATCAAATTCTTTGGGGCTGTGTGTGTGTGTATGTGTGTGTGTGTGTGTGTGTGTGTGTGGTTTATTCGTTTGTTTTACTTTGTCTTTAATTTTTGGAGACAGTTTCACTCTGTAGCCCAGGCTAGTCTTGAACTTGTAGCTTGGGCCATATCAAGTTTTTTTTTTTTTTTTTTTTTTTTTTTTTTTGGGTTTTCGAGGTAGGGTTTCACTCTGGTCCAGGCTGACCTGGAAGTAACTATGTAGTCTCAGGGTGGCCTCGAACTCACGGCGATCCTCCTACCTCTGCCTCCCAAGTGTTGGGATTAAAGGCATGCGCCGCCACACCCGGCTTCATATCAAGTTCTTATTGCTTTCATGCATCAAATTCATCTATTATTAGTGCTTGGCAGTTTTTAGCATTTAATTCATCACAGTTGACTGATAGCTGTTTAATACAAATCAACAACAAAATCAGTCTATATGTGGGCTACAATCCTTTTCTATGTAGTGTCATACAAACAAATCCTCCATGGTGGAAAGATATTTCAAAGCATGGTTAGAACTCCTTGGAGTTCTTGAGGAAAGATCACCACCTCTTTTTAAAGAGTAACAGTGGGGGTTGTGGAGATGGCACAGTGGATCAAGCGCTTTGCTATACAAGTGTGAGGACCGCATTCTATCCCCAGTGCCCACAGGAAAGCTGAGTGTGCTGGTGTGTGTCTGCTAGTTCTAGCCCTAGAGGCAGAGATGGAATCATTGGGACTTGCTGGTCATTTAGTTGATTTAGTCAAATCAGTGAGTGACCCGGTCTCAAAAATTAAGGAGGAATGTGATTGAGAAAGACCCCCAAGGCAGTCCTCTGGCTTCTACCCATGTGCACATGTACCCCTACACATCTAAACAAGCATCTCCATGCCCACACATGCCAATAAATACATATATGAATGAAAGAATGATAGAAAGAGTAAGAGCCAGACTGAAAATCTAAGAGAGGGCAAGGTCTTGTAGCTCAGAGGTATTACATGTGAGCTATTAACAGGGAACAACAACAACAAAAGTGCTTAACTGGGTAAATAGTTGCTATATTTCTAGAAGAAAGGAATAAAATTCATTTCAGTGTTTATCTTTCTTTCGGAGAGCCCCACACATGGTCAAGATAGCAGGGCTCATTCCTGGACATTTGTGTCAACCAGAAGCATACAGGAGAGACAGAACATGCTTAAGGAAGTTGAAATGAAAGAGCAGAACTAAGACAAGCACTGAAGCTTTGTGAAGCAGCTTGTAGCAAAGATTTGCTCAGAAGTTTAAGAGGATTCTTGGGATGGAGAGTCTTTTCAGAAGTGCTCTCCGTTCCCTGCAAAGGGTGGTCACCGTGCAGTAGGTAAGAGTATGGAAATGTTTACTGAAATGTTCAAAGCAGTGGAAGTTTGAATCTTGCATGATTCAATTAAAATGTGTATTTTAGTGATAACTGAATCAGAAAGAAATACAAAGAAAACTGAAGCGAGGCTGTAGAAGAATGCAGGACGGCAGGCTTGCTGTGGACAAATGCAGGGGGAAAAGCCTAGGGTGCTGGTGAGACTTTGCTGTGGTGAATCTCTTCTCTATTGCCTGTCACTCCACGCCCACCAGCACTGCTATGAAAGACCTTTGTGGGACACAAAGATAGCATTCTTTCTTCACAGTTCCTGAGGAACACTTCATGTTGGGGAGCTATCTTAATGGTGTCTGGTAAAGGCTAAGTTTTGGTGGTCTACTTCGGGTGGTCCCCAAGTTATACTTTCTAGAGATCAGCAATTTTTCTCTCTAATTCAGTTTTCTTGACCTTTGCTGATTTTCTAGTTGTGTGTCTCCCTGCTGTGACAAAATACCTCATGCATAGAACTTAAGAAAAGAAAGATGTATTTTGGCTCATGGTTTCAGAGGGCACAATCCATTGTTGCTTTAGAAAAACATCAGAGTGATTGAAACAGGTGTCCGGGAAGAAATGTTCATCACTTAGCCCATTAGGAAACAGAGAAAAGAACCAGAAACCATATATAACCTTCCAAGGCCTGCCTCTCTCGACTCTCTTCCTCCTGAAGTGTGGCCTTACCTCCAAAAGTTTTCTCAACTTAGCGCATTCAAACCATAACACTAGCTTTGAGTTGCTTCACCACAGCTTTAACTGAAAAGCTTGTTTGCATAGTTTATAGCTGTGTGTGTGTGTGTGTGTGTGTGTGTGGTGTATGTGTGGGCATGGGCAGAGGCCAGAGGAGCATGTCAGATATTCTCGTCTATGGGTCTTCCACATCGGTTTTCTTGAGTGAAGAGTGGAGCTGCCATATTTTGGTTACACTGGTTGACCAGTGATCCCACACATTCTCCTGTCCTCCTTATCAACTATGTCTGTGATTGCATGGCCACGCTCAGCTTTTTACCTGGGCGCAGGGATCAAACTCATGCCATCAGGCTTGCGTGGCAAGCTCTTTTACCCATTGAGCTATCATGGCTTCTCGGCCTTTTGGCTAAGATCAAGTGTACCCGTTGAGCTATCTCTTTAGTTCCTGCTTTGTTTATTTCTAGTAGCAGAACTATTATGCTGTAGGGAGGTATTGGAATCTGATACATGAGAATTGAACGCCAGAGTTTCCTGCTAGTTGTTATTCCCAGAAAGTATGGGTAAAGTCGTCTTAAAAGTAACCTTGGGTTTTGTTTGGCAATGAAAATCTGAAGAGAACAAAATTAACACAGTGAAAACTGTGCATAGCAACTTCCATGGTCAAGTCTAATCAAATTGACCCCATAGCTTCATCTTATCCATCTTTAGAAGGGAGTTATAATGGCATGGGACTTATGAAGTGCTGTCTTTGAAAAGCTCTTTGAAGATAAGGGAATTCTTTTAATTAAAATGAAGATATTATCATCCTCAATTATGCTTCTTTGATCTTTGTGGACCACTGCATGCTGGGACTTGTAGTTTCTGGCTGATGCATCTGTTTTTCCTCAGTCAACCTGGGCCCTTCAGCTTCTGGCCAGTGCGGAAGGCAATGGCGTCCTGCTCCCATGTGTGATGATTCTCCAAAGAACTATCTTTCAGGTTTTCAAAAGTTTTTTTTTTTTTAATTCCTTGCTTATTATGTTTTCATGCTGTGTAGAGTGGGTGGTTGGGTGGGTGCTAAAGGAACTTGAAAATTAAGACTGTCATCAACGAAATTGTTTATGTTGGCATAGGTGACAATTAGTTCCTGAACCTTCCGTCCTATCCTTTGCCAAAGTGTGGTTCTCCAAAAGCAATCTTATCTTGGCTTGGGCCCTGGCTTCACGGGAGTGTGTGAAGAAGTTGCTTCGAAATGTCTAGAATGATGCAAAGAAGAGTATTTTCATGAAAAGGAAGCACTGAGGTGAAAAGAACTGCCTGTGCTTTCCCGTTCTGTGTTTTAGTCATCAAGAAAAAAGAGAAAGCAAGAAAAAAAAAAGAGTTCCACCTCAGGCAGGCTGGAGCACCCTGAGGAGATGGGATCTGGGGGACAGGCACTCTGCACTGAACTTTCTTTCTTAACTACTTAAGATGGTATCTGGAGCTTCTTCTCATTTAAGAATTTGGCTTGTTTCTTATTTAAAGGAAAAATAAATAAACAAACCATACAAAAATGAAGATAAATTCGTTACTTCTGGATGCAATGCATTTCTAC
This sequence comes from Orientallactaga sibirica, assembly GCA_036365145.1. Taxonomy (NCBI): domain Eukaryota; kingdom Metazoa; phylum Chordata; class Mammalia; order Rodentia; family Dipodidae; genus Orientallactaga; species Orientallactaga sibirica. Next base: position 4,753,393 of record JAEOAD010001030.1, read on the forward strand.
TTGATTCATAAGAAAGAATGAAACGATTCTGAAATGTGTGTAAGGAAGCGTGACTTCTTACCCATGAAAAAGGCCTGGGATGCTCTCAGAACCAAGCAGAGGAGAGCTGGAATTTGTTTCTAATGTCACTTCATGTTTGATCCTGTGCCTTAACTTTATTAGGGGTTTTAAGTCATTAAAAGTGAGCCCCCCCCCCAATGGTGCCAATTTGAGACTCTTTCCGTGGAAGTGATAAAGTCTCGAAGAGACTTCCAACGACATTCAACTGAATCACTTCAGAGAGAAGACAACAGTGAAAATACTCTACTTTGGCACCATCTGACGTGTTGACCAGTAGCTGTTGAAGACAAGCGTGTTGCCTGTGGCTGGTGCTCCCGAGGAGCTGCGTTGTTTTGTTCTATGGCTGAAATCCCAGCACCTGAGAAGTTGAGGCAGAAGAACCAGGAGTGAAGGATATACTTGCCTACATACTGAGATTCTGTCTCATAAAAGGAAAAAACCAAAGCCAAAAAATCATTAGAGATTTGCTTGATAGTATAGCATATTTTTAATTGCTTAGAGAGAACTAAACTTAAGCTGAAATAAATGCCCCATGTCCCGTTTATGACTCTTGTTCTGTATAAACTTGGTTTGTAACTTGGGCTATCTGAGATCTGGAAAAGTCATTTGTGGCCATTCACTTTAACTCTTATCAGTAAGGAAGGGAAAAGCCAGAGAAATTAAATGACTCGCCCGAGGTGGTTCAGCTTTTTGATGGTGGTGCCCCTCGAGGCTAGCATTTTCTAGGATTCTTGGGACAATCTTTGAATTCTGATTTTGATGGCCTCATATCAAGAGTTTCATTATAATTATCCTATGAAGCCTTTCTGGAAATCTTACATAGCTAACATTCTTTTCCCTATCTCTGTCTTTTTTTTTTTTTTTTTTTTGTTGTTGTTGCTCAACCCAAGCTTTGATAAGCCCAAGACAAAAAGAGAAATAGAATCATTAGGATGAAATCAAGTTTTCTAAAATCTGTGAGCAGAGATCAGGCAAAAGCAGCTCTTTTTGCAGTCTTCAGACTCAAGAAACAACAAAAACAAACTTCCTGAGGTGGCACCTTGTCCTAACTTTGACTGTCATGGAGACTGCTTGAGGACAGGAATAAACTTCCTGTTTAGTTTCTAGAGGGAAAAGAAGAAGAAGAAGAGTCTGCAACACTTACTTAAATGGAAATTAATCGTGCGGGTTAGTGGGGGAAAGAAACATCCTTGCTGCTGGTGGGACTTCCTATGACAAGTTCTGGAAACCAGAATGCACTGTGTGTAAAAGTATAAAATAAGAGTGATTTAAGGAATGAATTAGTAAAATAGCTATAGAATTATAAAAAAGAGTGATTTAAGGAGATTAAAAAAACTCAGTGATTATATAATTTGAGGATCTTAAACTGTTTTAAGAACATATCCTAATTAGCCTGCAAATTTCTCTTTGAGGAACGTCTCCAATCTGGTTGTGTGGTGAAATGAGGATTATTTGAGATTTCAGGTACGCCTGGAGGTGGGAAGGGAGGCATCAGAGAGGACAAGATGGATCTTTTATGATTGTTGGGTTGGGTTGGGGACTGCAGTTAGCACAAATGGAGGATGTCTGAGTCTGTGATGCTTTTGATGGTCATGTCACGTCTAGTAGGGTGAATTAAAAGGACTAAGCAAAGGCCACTGGAACATGAACTGTGGCTCTTTAGGAGCCAGGAAGCTTAGATGTGCTGTTCTCCTAAAATCCACAGTGACTTTTTTATTTGATGTTTGCAGCCGAATTCCTCAAGGACCGAAGCTTGGTCTCCTGTGCTTCTTTGATTCCCTCCAGCGCAAGCCCCAGATGACACAAGAATTGTCGGATGACTGTGCTGTTGAGAAAGTGGAATTAGAAGACAATTCTGCATTGTGATTTATCAAGGACATGGGAATTTTGAGATGAAAACAGAAGTTCCAAGGAATTAAAAAAAAAGAGAGCGAGAATAAAGAAAAGGGCAGAGGTCAGCCAGTGACTATGTGAGAAGGCTGTGGGGATTACGGTCTGGAGATAAGAGCATTCAAAGTTCAAAATAAAGGGTATCTCAGTTTAGATTAATAATAAACCCATCGTAAATCCAGAGCCAAGTGGCATGGGAGACATTGGCAGATCTGGTAACATCTGGCTTGGGGAATGAGACCCTGGGGTAGATAGGTCCTGGGGGAGCACCTAGGGAGCAGAGAGTAAGAGATCTTAGGGAGTCCCACAGAGGCAGTGTGCACCCCTCGTCAGGCCCCATGTGGCAGGCACCTGCTGCGCTCATCTTGACCCCCAGGCCTCGTTTTCTGCCCGTGTTTCTGCTTGGGAGCCCACCTCAGAGCCCTAACCCTTGGCTTTGACGCTCCCCTTACTTCACACTTTTTCTTTTGGCCCTGGATTACGTTCATACTCTCAGACTCTGCCTTCCTTTTTTGCTACTATAAACTTTCTGTGTATCATTTCTCTAGAAAGCACCATATCTCCTGGGAGATATATATACTTACAGAACTACATGTATCAGTCAATTATTATTGTCTTCTTCTTCTATGAAGTTTTAATTTGTGCATAAATACTTGCTAACACATGAATGCTGAGATTAGACTTTCTAGAAGGAAGAGTTTGGATTAAGGAAGCTTGGGTTCAGATCCTGACTCCCCAACTTCCCAGGCTCGGTCTCTTAGGCTTCAGCGTAGGACTATAATAACATAGTCTATCTCTTCAGGCAGTTTTGATAGTTAAATGAGACACTACACATAGTATAGAGTTCATATTATTATTATTATTATTATTATTGTTATATTATGGAAGAACCGTGGGCTGAGCAGTATGGCAAGGTTGTTTTAGTCTCAGGCCTTCCAAGGGGTGATAATCTTAATACTATTTTGTGTGTGCGCATGTATGCTACGTGCATGTGTTCTGTGTGCGTATGCATTCACGTGTGTGCTGTGAGTGTATGTGTGTGCACACGCTTGTGTAAGGCAAAGGTTGACGTGTGTTTCCTATGATATCTCTCATTTTATTTATCATGATAGGGTCTCTCTCTTGAACTCAGAGCTCACAAATTTGGCTACTGTAGCTAAGCAGCTAGCCCAGGGGTCTCTTGCCTCCCCAGCATTGGGATTAGCGGTGAGCCACCAGGCGCATGTCCTATTTGCAGGGCGGGGGTGCTGGACAGCCAAACTCAGGTTCTCTCTCACATTGGGGATGCAAGTGCTTTATTTATTAATCCATCTTTCCAGCTGGTCTCATAATAGTTTTTTTTTTTTTTCCAAGATAGGGTCTCACTCTGGCCCCGGCTGACCTGGAATTAACTATGTAGTCTCAGGGTGGCCTTGAACTCACGGTGATCCTCCTGCCTCTGCCTCCCGAGTGCTGGGATTAAATGTGTGCGCCACCATGCCCGGACTTCTCATAATATTTTAAAATATAATTGTTTTTATTTCTAAAATAGAAAGAAGACCACTCATTTCTTTTCTACTTTGCAGGGATTATCAATCCTTGACACTGGGAGTCTGCAGTTTGGAAGGTTTAATGAATTTAATTTTGTTGTCTAATGTCCTTGATACTGTAGAGTTCAAAGCACCTTTACATGACAACAAGAGACCCTTTCAATTACACCTTAGTTGGCAAAGATGAAAATGTAACCCTTGGTATCACACAGCTAAAGGGACTGTCCTGAGTGGGCTGAGTTCCAGACCAAGGCTTCTAATTCGTGTCCTTTCATGCCTGGATTTGCTAACCATCCAGGTAAAGTAAGAAAGGAAGAATTTAGTGACACAACCAGTTGGAGTAGGCCAAAGACTTCAGTTCCTTAAAGATTTATTTCAATAGAAAATAAGAAAAGCAAGAGGATCTTAGAGACATATTTCACTAACTGGAAAAATTTAGTTATCGCTGGATATGAAAGATAGATCTCTCCGTTTGAGTCTCTTATTAAATTTTCAACCGGGGGCTGGAGAGGTGGCTTAGTGGTTAAGGTGCTTATCTACAAAACGTAAGGACCCAGGTTTGAATCTGCAGTACCCACGTAAAGCCAGATATCACAAGGTGGCCCATGGGTCTGGAATTTGCAGTGTGACTAGAGTGCCCATCCTCTCTCTGTCCCTGTCTCTTTTTCTTTCTCATAAATAAATTAAATATATCAATAAAGAGCTGGGCGTGGTGGCGCACACCTTTAATCTCAGCACTCAGGAGCAGAGGTAGGAGGATTGCTGTGAGTTCAAGGCCACCCTGAGAATACAGAGTAAATTCCCAGTCATCCTGGGCCAGAGTGAGACCTTGCCTTGAAAAACAAAAGCAAAACAAAACAAAAAATTAAAAATAAAATAAATAAATAAAATAAAGATATATATCAATAAATAAAATATTTAAAAAATGTTTTTAATCAGTCCACATCATGGCACTTTCTGCAGTGTAATGGCAACACCTGCCATGGAGAGTGAAGTGGTGTCATGGGATGTTGGTATGCAGTAATAAAGATGGAAAACTTGGTAGGAATTCATGGAATATTGGTATGTTTTCTGCCCTGGATTTCTCTCCATTCTCTCTTTGAGAGGTTTTATGTTCTTTTTCTCATTTTTATTTTATTTTATTTTATTTTATTTTATTTTATTTTATTTTATTTTATTTTATTTTATTTTTTAGGCAGGGTCTCCCTCTGTAGCTCTGGATGCCCTGGTGTATATAGCCCAACTGGCTTTGAACTCATGGTGATCCTTTTGTATCAGCCTCCCAAGTGCTGGATTTTAGGTGTAAGCCACCATTTTGAGTGCCAAATTTCTGTTCTCTCCTGCCTAAACAAAACAGACTCACTTTCATTGATATCCCTCCCCCAACAACTGTTCCCCTTTGGGAAGGATTCCATTTTCTTTTCTGTCTTCCTTCAAAGCCTGATACTTTCCAGCTTGTCTCATAATAGTTTTTTTTTTTTTTTTTTTTTTTTTTGAGGTAAGGTTTCACTCTGGTCCAGGCTGACCTGGAATTAACTATGTAGTCTCAGGCTGGCCTCCAACTCATGGCGATCCTCCTGCCTCTGCCTCCCAAGTGCTGGGATTAAAGGTGTGAACCACCATGACCGACCTTAAAATATATATTTTTAGAACCTTTCTTTCTGACCACTCTCTTACTTCCTGTGCTCAGCCAGGCAAAAGACTGGGATTTAGTGGGAGAAATGTCAGCAGCAATTCTTAGAGCAGGTTCATGACTCAGACATCTAGAAAGCAAAGATACTGTGTCAGCTCTCCAAGTTGGACAGTCAGTCTCCAGGGTTCCCTTTGACCTGATCCTGGGACTCAGGTCATTTCTTGCTTATCAACCTCTTCCCCCTCCCAGTCAGGCTTCAGATAGGCACAGTCACCTGACCCAGGAGTTAGTGATTATATCTTCCCTGGGACACTTGCGCAACCACTCTTGATCGAATCTTTCCTATGCAGAAATTCTTTATGGTAGTTGGGAAAACAGTCCCCTTTAGGTGCAGATTGCTCCTTCCTAGCCAGCGTGCTTTCGGTCACCTCCACATTCCTTTGGTGTTCTCACCACTTGGCCCCTGTAGGTCATCTGCTATCTCCTTGTACTGCTTCTTCTCCATTGCTTTCAGCTGATTTAAAATTTTTAAATTTGTCTCTTAACTTATTTGTTTGTTTATTTATTTACTTACTTGCTCTGGGGACGGGGGATGATTGTATCACATGCTAAGCAGGCGCTACCCCTGAGCTCTTTGCGCCTGACTCTTAGTGGTTTGACTGGAACATCAATTTTGATCTGAAGGAGAACAATTCTGAGGGTCTCTGACCAGTTTGCATCCCAGAATAAGAATTATTTCATTCTACCCTTCCTTGTCCTCAATTATATATCTATATCTGAGAGCAAGGATTTCTTTCTCCTTTCTTTCTTTCTTTCTTTCTTTCTTTCTTTCTTTCTTTCTTTCTTTCTTTCTTTCTTTTCTTTCTCTTTCTTTCCTTCTTTCTTTCTTCCTATCTTCCTTCTTTTCTTTCTTTCTTTCTTTCTTTCTTTCTTTCTTTCTCCTTCCTTCCTTCCTTCCTTCCTTCCTTCCTTCCTTCCTTCCTTCCTTCCTTCCTTCCTCTTTCTTTCTCTCTCTCTCCTTCCTCTTCTTTCTTTTCTTTTCTTTCTCTTCTCTCTTCTTTCTTTCTTTCTTTCTTTCTTTCTTTCTTTCTCTCTTTCTTTCTTTCTTTCTTTCTTTCTTTCTTTCTTTCTTTCTTTCTCCCCCTCCCTCCCTCCCTCCCTCCCCCCCTCCCTCCTTCCTTCCTTCCTTCCTTCCTTCCTTCCTCTCTCTCTCTCTCTTTCTTTCTTTCTCTCTGTCAATACCAGGGCTCAGGTCAGTATGTGCCACACTCTAGGCATGTTTATTGTCTTAGCACTGGTCCCTGAAGATTGCATGCCTTGTTTCTCAATTCTCTTAGCAAAAATATTAGAGCCAGGGCTGGAGAGATGACTCAGAAGTTAAGGTGCTTGCCTGTAAAGCTTAACAATGCAAGTTCAATTCCCCAGTACCCAGATAAATAAAGTGGCACATGCATCTGGAGTTCGTTTGTAATGATTAGAGGTCCCGGTGTGCTCATTCTCTCTTTTCCCCTCTCCCTCCTTTCCTCATTGAAAATGAATAAATAAACTATTAAAAAGAAATACTAAAGCCAGGTGTGGTGGTGCACGCCTTTAATCCCAGCACTAGGGAGGCAGAGGTAGGAGGATCGCCATGAGGTTGAGGCCACCCTGAGACTACATAGTGAATTCCAGGTCAGCCTGGGCTAGAAGGAGACCCAACCTTGAAAACCAAAAAAAAAAAATAATAATAATAATAATAAAAATAAAAATAAAATAAAATAAAATAAAAAGTGTGTGTGGGGTGGCTGGAGAGATGGCTTAGTGGTTAAGTGCTTGCCTGTGAAGCCTAAGAACCCTGGTTCAAGGCTCAATTCCCATGTAAGCCAAATGCACAAGGTGGCGCATGCATCTGGAGTTCACTTGCAGTGGCTGGACGCCCTGGTGAACCCATTCTCTCTCTTTCTCTCTGCCTCTTTCTCGCTCTTTCTGTCACTCTCGATTAAAAACAAACAAACAAACAAGCAAACAAGCAATACTAGCTCCAGTAAGACCCCCACTTGCATGTCAATACGTTGATCTTTACGGACGGTTATGGGAGGGAGGTTGGAAACTGCATTCTCAACATGCCCGCAAGTCCTCCAGTGTGCTCCTGAAAGTGTTCAGACCCCTCCCGCCGCTTGTGCTCACGGTCCATCTTCAGGTGCTGTTGAAGCTGCATGTTGAAGCTGGATGCGAATGGGTACTTGGGAGGATGGTGGCCAGACACAGGCGGTTTGGTTCCAGATTTACTCTGATGAACTTGCGCTGGTTTCTGGAAAGCAAGGAACTGCAGTCTTGCCATGGTGTCATGGGATCACCATGCTCGGAAGGGTTTCCTGGTTCCTGTGTCAGCCCTTTGTGCATCATAGCAGTTCCTCTGCTCTTTCAGGAGCTGCTTGCAGACGTGGAGGAAGGGAGACCATGGTCTACGAATCTCCAGTCCAGTTGCTTTTTATTCTGAGTTCACCATTCCTAGTCTATGAGGCTTTCTTTATTTTTCTTTTTGCGTGTGTATGTGGTATATGAATGCGTATGTGTGAGGGCAAATGTGTGTTATGTGATTATTCTCCATGTTACTTTTTGAGACAGGGTTTCTCATGGAACCCAGAACTCATGAAGTGGGAACTACAAGCTGGTTGGCTAATTCTGGGGTTCTGTGGAATTTAGTGTAGGGATTATCGGAGTGTACCACTATGTGTGGCATTTTCACATGGGTGCTATGGATCCAAAAACAGGTCCTCAGGCTTGCACAGAAGGTGCTTTTTATGCCATCTCCTCGGCTGCTATTTATTTATTATTATTATTATTATTATTATTACTACATGCGAGTGAATTAGTCTCTCTTTCTTCACCTCAAAGGATGGTGTCTCGTCACTGGAGTGATGGCTCTGACCTATAATTAATAATGGTGTGTATGAAATTTATAATAGCTTTTTGGTACCCTTTAGGATGAAAGGTGCTGCATAAATGTAAGCCATGATTATTTCTTAACAGCTAAATATAAAATTTCCACTAAATACTACTTAACAATGTTGCTTTAAGGATATTAATTGGGCCTTTCAACTATACAAAGCAATTATCAGTCTAATTGAAAATAATTGGTCAACACTGAAGGAGGAAAAGTACCGAAAACAATTGGGCAAAACATCAAGTTAAAAGTCCACTAAGTTAAAGGTTGACTTGAGTTGAGAAAGCCAATCAGCTGGCTTGGTTTTGGTGGGTAAACATGCTGGTGAGGTGTGAGGTTCAGGCAGGCCTATAATTAATGCTGCAAACAATGCCTGATAAGGGTGAGAAACTTCTAGAGTGCACTTACACATCCCCACTGGAGCTTTACACCAAAAATCTTCTTGCCAGTTTTGCAAATGTTATTTTTGACACTATTTTTCCCAGAATAAATCAAATGTGTCAACCATAGGGTTTCCTTGTTGTTGGGGTGAAAGGGTTTTCGGCTGTAGACAACAGTTTTTGTTGTTATTGTTGTTGTCGTTGTCCCTGTAAGCTCTCCGGCTAACAAAGCTTAGTGAATTTTCTCTTTTTTTTTTTTTTTTTTTTTTTTAAAGAAAGAAGGAAAGGGGGAAACACACACACGCGGGCTTCAGATTGTGGCAAGCTTTACAAATTGGCACAGACTTATCCACAGCATGTCATGGTTTTCTGGAATGCTTTCAAAAGAGACTTTCCTTTGTAAGAGCTGGTTTAAGCTTTATGTTATTCCAAGCTACGTTTGCGAGTTTATGGAAATTGCTTTTTGGTTTTCCAGACACCAAGAGCATCAATCCTGATGTTTACTTCTTGGGAAATGATCTCCTTGCTAATGTGACCAGCTGTGGGGGTTAGCTGTTCCTTTCTTTCCACACATACCTGTGCTCTCTCTCCTTCCCACTTCCGGCTGCATTTGAGGATTCTTGGACGTTATCACTCCAGGCTCCCGCTAAAGCGTCTCCTTCTATTTCAGTAGGAAACCAATGTCAACCCCTATTGGCCAGGGACAGATTTCTGTCTGGGAAGGTGACTGTCAGTTTTCCTCATCAGAGGCAGAAGATTCAAGTTTCTTTTGGGTTTCCTGAATGCTCCACAAAGCGTTCCTCACTTCTGTTTTTTCCTATACCCCTCTGGGAGATTAACGGCCAAGTCTCTCGGACATTGTTGTCAGCCCTGGGCACCCTGGTAGTCATGCTATTCTTTGAACACCCACATGAATAATCCTGTTAAAGAATGTAATTAAAATGAACAGTCTAATTAAACAAAACAAAATGTCTGAAGCTCCAACCAGTCTAACCAATGAGTCATTCATTGAAACAATACTTGACAATGCAGAATTCTTTGATCAAGAAATTCAGAAACCTTTAGAGTTTTTGGTATATTTGATTTTATTTGATTTTTGCCTGTAGAGTCATGAGTTTTATATTCTTATTCCTAAAGATAAAAAGTTATTTTAAGAAAACTAAATTGTGAAGCATTTGTTTGTTATTAAGACTAAATGGGTTACAAAGAGTAAATAAAAGTTGTTTTTACTGGTATTGATTGATTGAGATAGTATCTTGCTATGTACCCTCCACTGGCGTGGTACTATGTAGCCAAGGCTGACTTTAGATTGGTGGCAATTCTTCTGCCTCAGCTTCCTGGGTGCTGAGATTACAAGTGTGTGTTATTACACAGGACAGGACTAAAGGATCGTGGTATTTCTGCTATGAATAAGTGAAGAGTCTTTGGATAAGTGAGGTAATCATGACATTTAATTTTTTCTGATCTTTAAAATATTATCCTTGTGAGTTACAGCACTGGATCATGTGTGTTATTGTACCAATTGTATCAATTGTATTGTATCAATCAACCAGTCCTCTATCTATATATCTAAGTTTATCAAGGTGATATATGTTTGAGGTGCTAGTACAATAACATTGTGACCACAAAGTAATAAGTGAAAGGAAATCTATTTTAGGATCAATTGAAAGATAGTGACAAAGAGAGAATGGCAAGTTGAGTTCAGAATCAAAGTAGAGAAATGTCTTCCATAAACTGGGACAATTCCTTTCTTGCTAGGAGAGACTGTGGTGTGCTGGATGTGCAATTTAAAAAAAAAAGAAAGGATTTGCTGAATATGGCATTAGGATGGATGTGTGTGCCAATGAACAAACTTTTTTAATTATGTGAGAAATTAGTTACTGCTTTAATTACTTAGAAAGCGATTATATTGAAGTGCTGCCCTCCCCCTCCCCTTGCCTCCTGGGTTGCTTGAGCGATTTCCTGTGCTCAAGAACAGAGTTGGAGAACAGCTCCCTTCAAAACCAAATCTAGTTTCAGGGAAGCCAGGACTCCTGCGCCTCTTGCATGACAAACGGCCGTTTCCATCAAGGACAGCCTCGCCTGCTCTTCGTCCTGAGTGGGATGGAAGGGGAATTTCAATACTGGGGGAAGGCTCGGACGAAAGCCAGAGAAACATCACTCATAGCTGTGGTTTGTCGTGCCTGTTGTTAGAAGTTCTAAGCGGGTCCATTTGAGACATCTACTGACTTAAAGAAATTGCGAGATGCAAGAAACACTTATCTTCCCTTGTGGAAATGCAGGATGTACTTTGTGAAGCGGTGTTCCTGTGGCTTTGAAACAAGGACAGGACAATCAGCCTTGTGGATAAGATTATCCCAAATACCTGGGAATGTACACAGCTTGACTCCCGTTCACATGAATTGGTGTTCATGTGCATCTTGTCACTTTTTATTTTTCCTTCTTCACATTCCCTCCAATTAGCTGTCATCCATGTGACTTAAAATAGCCTTACAATCCACATGCACCCATTGCACCCAGTTGCCTCCGAGGCCTTTACTGTAAGATAATGAGGTTGTAAATAGCACAGGCCGTTCATTCGTTCTGTTTTTCCCAAACTTCCAGGACACCTCCCCAGTTTGCATGAACTGGGAAAGTAAACCCGAGCAGAGCAAGGAGAGCAGCGATCACCCAGTGAGCTTGTCAACTATTTTGGGGGCTGAGCTTTGGACCCTGTCACAGGCGCCAACCACAATGGAGGTATTTTGGCCATTTGATATTCACTGGACGGGAAGGTTTAAGATGAGCTAAAGACTAAATACGAGGGGTTTGGTTTTCTAATGTAAACACCATTATCATTTGGAAATCAATTAGCTCCTTGCACGGAGGGACAGAGAAGACCAGGGTCCTCTGAACGACTATTGTGAGCTGGGCTATTTGCTTTAATTAAGAGGAGACAGAGTGGATTATTGTCTCCAGCTAAGGTTTGGGAAGAGTCAGAAAATTACACTTTAGCCTGGTGAAAAACAAAGCCCAGGCAAGAGGCATGGCCTGCATCAGATGAGTCTGAGGAAAATTAGCTTTTAATCTTGAAGCTTCCTGCATAAGAAGGCCTGCACTAAATGATTAGAACAACACAAAGCAGTGGCCGGTTGAAGGCTTGAGGCTCACCTTGATAGTTTCCCTATCAGGAAAATCTCTGTGTTAAGGTTCTTTTCTCATTTATTTGTCAGAGATTTAGGGCAAAAATAGGATTTCACATCAAATCCTCAGTGCAAAAGATGTTAGTAGCATTAGTGTGAGTCACGACACTAAAACGTGAAGGAAAATTAGTTCCTTGATTGGTTAAAAAGGTTTGCTTGGCCTGGGGAGATGCTCAGTGGGTGCTTGTCTGCACAAGTATGAGGACTTGAGTTGGGATTGCCAGCACCCATATATAAGCCAGGTGTGATGGTAGGTGCCTGTAATCCCAGTGTTGGGGAGACAGACAAGAGAACCCCTGGGGCTCGCTAGTTAGCTAGTCTCGGTGAATTGGTGAATCTGTGGTTCAGTGCAAGACCCTGCCTAAAAAAATAAGGTGGAAAATGAGCAAGGAAGACATCTAACATTGGTCCCTGGCCTCACATGTACACACACACACACACACACACACACGCCTACAGACATATCAACACTCATACTTGTGCACCACACATGCATACGTGCATACAAAAGCAAAGTTCTGTGGAAAGTATCAATCTATAGTTGACAGCTAACTCGGTGTCAAATCCTTTCTCTTTCTGGGATTCACTTATGTTAACCAGAGCCATTGAAAAGAGTTATAATTGCCTTTAGTGTCCATCCATCCATCCATCCATCTTATGAATGAGCACTGTACCCAACTAAGTTTCATGGTCCCAGGTTCTAGATCCCGGGGAGTGCGAGGCAGTATTTCCTTGGGGAGGTAGAGAAGTGGCCACCTGCTCGTATCTTTGACAAAACATGACAAAAACATTTCAGAAAACTACGAAACTCTAAAAGCCTTGTTTCCATCAGCAAGTAGGAGACTGAGGTAGGAGGATTGCTATGAGTTCAAGGCCAACCTGGGCTACAGAGTGAGGTCAAGTTCAGCCTGGGCTAGTATGAGACCCTGATGCAAAACAAATTAAACAAACAAACAAACAAACAAGCAAACAAGCAAACAAACAAACAAACGGGCTGAGGAGATGTCTCAGTGGTTTAGAGTGTTTACCACTTAAGCATTCGTGTCTTGGCGGGCCTGAGAGTGTTAGAGTCTGAGTCAAGTTTGACTCCCAAGAACCACAACCGAAACTTCAGTCCACAGGATGTGTTGGGGGGTCTCCCACAAGACACCCCCAAACAATTTCCTCAAGACAAACAAAAACAACAACAACAAACAAAAAAGAACAACCAAAAACCAGCAAGAAAAACCTTGTTTCCATTGTCACTTAATTGCTTATGGGGAAGCACTATGAACTGAAACTGTGACTTGGTATTCTTTACATGGGACAAAAGTGTTAATAAAAGCAAATAGCTTATTCAGAAAAGACTGGAAAGTCAGGCTGGGTGGTACATGACTATAATCTCAGTCCTCTGGAGGTTGAATCAGAAGGATTGGTAAATCCCAGGCTAGCCTGGGCAACAGAGATCTTTCCTGAAAAAAAAAAAAAAATCTCATGGAGCAATCAAAATGCAGTGTGTGATGAGGAGAAGTGGGCAAGTTTAGTTCTCTCACTGTTTTCTTTTATTATTTATTTATTGAACGTGCTTTTATAGGCCGGGCTTCCCTTGGACTGTGTAGCGAGGGGTCATCTGCAAGTTCTGAACTCCTTGGCTCTACCTCCTGAGTGCCGGGATTGTGGCTGTGCACCACCACACCCAGTTTATGCTGAAGCTCGCCCCCAGGGCTTGTGCGTGCTGGGCAAGCACGCTACTCACGCACCCACCTCCCCAGCCTTCCTCAGTGTGTTAACTCGCCCTGCTCATGTTTAGGAAGAGGTTGTTGCTCACACTGTTGGCTCACTAGAAACTGTGCTAGTGGATTTTATTAGGATAGATCCATTACAGGATGCGCTGGGCCTGCATCTTTGCTCGTAGCTGTAGATCCACAATGCACTTGGCCCTAGTCTCTCTGCCCTGCTATGCAGACTCTGCACCATGTGCTTCTCTCCTCGTTTATCATGGGGTTTTGCCCCTTTCAACACATCATAATCTGCAGAGATGTGCAGGCCTGGGCAATCCTTTACCTCCTCATATATCTGCGCGGCTGTCCCAGTATGTAACCTCCGAGGCCAAAGTCAAGCCAATGCTGGAGCCATGCCACGTGACTTCTCCAGGTCATTTGCTGTCTGGTTTGTGAGATGGGAGCCTTACCCTGTTTTCACCGTCAACATCTCATCGTGTTTCTGCTCTGTGAGGCTGTAATGCTTCATTCTATGAAAAGCTTGTTTTTATGTATTCATTTTATAAATGTTTGTAAAGCGTTTTATGTAAATGCTTCTGTTTTTAAATATTTCACATTTAGCTATACCAACCTTAGAACTATGAGCTAATATGGTTCGCTTTGCCATTGTTATATTAATATCTCCTTCTCATCATGACTTCTTTAAAAGCAGGGATCAGGCCACCTGATTTTCTCCTAATAATTTCCAAATTCTTTTTTGGGTGTGTGCACATTCCTATGTGTCTGGCCACGTGTGTGGATGGGGATCATACGTGCTAATGTGGAGGCCACAGGTTGATGTCACATGTCTTCCTCATCCACTCTTCATCCTGATTTATTTATTTATTTATTTATTTTGAGCTTGGGTCTTTCATTGGCCTGGAGCTCACCAATTAGGCTCCACTGACTGGGCAGTGGACTCTGGGGATCCTGTCTCTGCCTCCTCAACTCTAGGATAAGAGGTGTGCATAACCATGCCTGCCTGGCTTTTATGTGGGTGCTGGGAGCCTGATCCTCATGCTGGCATGCCAAGCAGTCGCTTTTGCCCTCTCTTTTGGGTTTTTGAATGAGTTTTACCATGTATAGCCCAGGTTAGCTTACGATGCATGATCTTCCTGCCCCAGCCCCAGTTGTATGTGTCACAACACCCACCCTTCAAATTCTCTTATGCTCGCAAAATGGGGCAAAATCTTCAAGCCCCTGCAGATACTTACTTCTGTAAGACACAATAAAGGTATTGATGCAATATGAAATTGCTACGAAGTTTTAAAGCATTCTTCTGAATTTGTTTTTCTTCCCTTGATACCCATTGGTGACAAACAGTTCATGCAAGGGCTACATTTTGAAAATCTCTGCCTGTAAGATCTCTTTAATTCATGCATGAGGTCCTTGGCTATTATGTTGTAATAGAGTGACAGACAGTATTATTTTCAGACCTGGATATTCCAAGACAGTCTAAGGATTAGCATAGTCAAAAATGGGGTACAGACTGCTGCAAGGCCCATGTCACCTCAAATTTGCTTCAGGCTCTTTATTGTTTCCAAGAAATAAGGGTGAGGTTTCATTTTCTTTTGACAAACACGAGACTAAAAATTATTCCAGTCATATCCAAGAGAGATCAGTCATCCTTTGCAAAGTTAATCACAGCCTCCTCCAGGGTCTTCCAGTGCTCAGGAAAGGCTTGGCCACTGCTTTTGCTGCTGTGTCAAAATACAGATTTTATCAATGCCTTGAGATTTCACTTGTTCTTAGAAATGTGGCCTCAAGTCCTTATGTGTATCCAGGTTTTTCCTTCATTTTGTATTCCTACTTGGAAGGGTAAAGGTTAGCAACAGAATCAGGATGTTAGTTTAAAAGCAGCTTAAATGCCCCCAAATGTGTGTGTCAGCTTGCATAAAAATATGGATATTTTTTCATCCAATAATGATCGTAGCAGTCATGTTTCTATGAATGTTAACTTACCCTAAAAACGTGTCTAAGAAAAAAAGCTAAATAACACAGATATTTGTTGAGTTGATATTTGGAAATAATAATAATTAAGAAATAGAAACACTGGCCAAAGAGATGGCTCGGTTGCTAAAAGAGCTTGCCAAAAACCTGAAGCAGATCTTCAGCCCCCGTGTGGAATGCCAGGCGTGGTGGTGGGCACTGTAATCTCAGCTCTGGGGAGGCGATGTCAGGCTGGCTGGCTGGTCTAACAGAATCAGTGGGATATCCTGACTCCCCTGTGTCACAAAACATGGTAGAGTGATGGAGGAAGGCTCCCAGTATCAACCCCTGGTCTTCACACGTGTGTGTATCCATGTGTGCCAATACACACACACACACACACACACACACACACACACACACACACACACAGGAAAAGAAAAGGGAGGGAAACAACGTAAAGATTCAGGAGTATGGAAACGATGAAGTCAAGCGAGGTCCACACATTTGGTATAACTTACAATAATGACGTTAGAAACTACGTAGACTACGAACGTGTTTCTGTGCAGACTGAGTGAAAAGATTCAGCAGAATGACTTAGGCTAAAGTGGGGTGGCTATATAGGTGGCCCCTTGGTTATTTTGCCTTTCCCCTGCGGCGCTTGGTGGGAGATGGCTGCCCCCACCACTTCCCAATTTCTTTCCCTGGCAACCAGTTTCCTAGTGAAGTCCATCATGAGAGACGTGCCAGCTACAGGTGCGGATTTCTCTTCCTCTCTCTCCTTACTGCCGTCTCCTTGGTCCCTGTTCCCACTCATGGTGTATCCAGTTGGGGGCCCAGCTTTGGCTATAGACCTCTGGGAACATTGCTTCCTTGCACTGCAATCTAAGAATAGAATCGGTTGTACCCCATTCTTTTGTCTCTTGCCATATGATCATTTGCATGACCCTGTTTTAATTTTTGATGTATAGGAAAATATCTCTCTCCTCTTTCTGTCCCTTCTTCCTTCTGTTTTTCATCCCCTTTTATCTCGCCATTTTTTTCTCCTTCCCATCTTTCCTTCAGTCATGTTTGGATTTTTAAAAAATGTACAGATGGCTATATTTTAGTAGGACTATCTAGGAAAGATTTGCTGAATGACGAAGTGGTCCAGTGAAGAGCCCCAGCCTCGGTTGGCCTTGAACTTGGTATGTAACCGAGGATGATCTTGAACTTCTCATCCACTGACCTGGTGCTGGAGCTCATGCATACTAGGCAAGGCCTCGACCAACTCAACTACCTCCCCAACCTAGAAGAAACATTTAAAGACCCGTGTCTCCTCTATTCCGAGTTGGGAGAGAGGCTGAGGGCAAGTTAGAACCTTCTGTAGGGTCTTCCACCCCACGAGACTGGGGAATCTGAGTAACTGTATATTATCGTTGGGTGGTGGCTGGCCACCACACAGCTGTGTTTGTGTCCTCTTGTGGTCCTTACCATACTAGATAGGATCCACCTGTATCATGTGCAAATGTCAGTGTAGGACTTGGAGGTGAGGTATTAAACAGGTATAGCGGCTTCCATCTTGCATCGCACACTCTGGGTGAGGCAGCTGCGTGGCCAGGAGAGTTTTCTGCCAGCAGCCCTGGGCCGATATCCACATGGGGGGCACAGGAGACCTCCTGCTAACACTTAGCCAGCATCGACTGGCCAGGCGTGCATGAGAGCTACCCGACCGTGGGAGCGACTGCTCCTGGCCCGGTGGGACCTTCCGAGGCCTGCAACAGCCTGACAGACAGCGGCTTTGTGAGAAGGTCAGAGCTAGAACCGCCCAGCTCAGCTGTGCCTGAATTCCTAACCGGGGACCCTGTGTGAGATGAATAAATCACTCACGGCCGTCTTAAGCTGCTAACTTTTGGGGCAAGTTTGGCAGAAGTCATTCAGACATGGCAATTCAGGTACCACGTGCACAGTAAGAGTTGCACTCTGGTTCTCATGTCACTTGTGGTGCTTTAACAGATGTTTTGCTCTGTAATTTAGACCCACAGCCTCATAGAGGAGTTCTTTTCTTGTTCCTCCCCTCCAAAGCAAATCATGGGGCCAGCAACAAGTGGAGTTGCTCCACGTAAGGATCTGTTCAAAAAGTCTTGGCATTTTACCTTTCCAAACCTCCCCCTAGCAGAAGGTTGAATTAACTAGGTGTCACCCTTTCCAAAGCTGTTAGGGTTTTGCTCTGGCCACCAATCGCTTTCATTTCAGCCAGGACATCACCAGGACTCCAGCGAAGCTGCGCAGATCCGGGTGCAGGAAACAGCTGACGTGGACAAAGGCCAGTGAGAGGTTTGGGAAAGGCTACTCAGGCTGACAGGCAAGCGTCTCCCCATGCCCCGGCAGGGCTGGGGTTCTTTTGATTAACTGCGTGCTTTATCTCCTCTTACTCGCTGCCCATTGCCCCTGCTGTCCCCATCGGAAAATGCATAGCCACAGCCTTTTCCAGCCTCCAATCTGCCCCTGGAGACTCAGGGAAGCCGCCACCCTGACTATTGTTCATCGGCCACTGTGCTCTCTCTCTCAGGGTAGAGAGGCAGGGGAGGCGTCCTTGGCTCCAGGAACCAGTGAGCAGGGAAGCCCTGGGTATTGTGTCTGGTGCCAAAGGTTAGCGGCGGCCCCTCCCTGGGGGAAGCTGAGGGCTGGGATCTTCTCTCTGTGTGCAGAACCATGTGTAACCTTGGCATGCAATCAGCACAGAAAATGTTCATTATTGCTTGAATGCCGAAGACAATTTCAATTATTCTGGCATTTGAGTGGATGAAGCAGCCCTTTAGGCTGGCCCGGGAGATTAGCCTTAAAGGTTCTGTAAATTAGGAAAGTTACAATCACTATATTATCTGGCAGGCAGCTGCGGGATACACTGGCGGGCAAAGAGAGACAAATTGCTATATTCCGGTTGTGGTTTTGATATATCAATTTACAAGTTTAACATACACAGTTGTGAAAAAATGATTCTGCCTTTCTTAAATCACTTTTAACTGCCTGCACTCGAAGTTTCTGAACCTGTAGCTTGCATGGTTTGGTTTGCCTTGCTGACGTTTTGTTTTAAAGCCCAATTTCAGCCAGGAAAAAATATTGCTGGGGACAGAGCTTGGGAATTAATCTTTCCTACCATTATTCAAATAATATAATATATGGTAGGTAATCAGAAAATTCCATTTGCAGAAATGTGACTAGTGCCTCATATAAAAGTTTTTCCTTTAATGGGATGTGTTTTTTTTCATCATGTTTTTTTTCCATTGTAGATTCATTTCATAGTGATAATTATATCTATGTACTTAAAACATATTTCACTAAACTTGTCTGATGTGGTAAGTATGAAAATAAAACTAATCACGGTAATAGCATATCCTGATATTTTATAAATAGTTGCATAAATTAGGTATACATCAATTTTGTTTTGATTTTTCAAGTTTTTCTAAGTATTTCTGGTATTTTAGAATTTAGGGACTTTTAAAAACAGATTTTTTTTTCCCTGGTGCTGGGGATGGACTCAGGGCCTAGTGGTACATGCTGGCCAAGCACTCTACAACTGACCTACATGCCCAGCCCCGACAATAGACTTAGACTTTAAAATTTACGTTTAATGCTGATTAAAATTTGTCTCTTGGGTCTGAAATCTTGGGTGAAATTATACTGCTTTAACTCCAGATTTTAAGAGAAAATGGCTCAACTTTTTTTTTTTTTATGAGCGTGTGGAATAAATATGTAGAGAGAATTGGCATGCCAGGGCCTTCAGCCACTGCAATTGAACAGATGCGTGGGTCCCTTTGTGCGCATGTGTAACCTTGCATGCTCGAGTCACAGTGTGTCTGGCTTAAGTGGAATCTGGAAAGTAGATCCTAAGTCCTTAGGCTTCACAGGCAAGTGCCTTAACAATCTCTTCAGCCCTCGGCTTTTGATTAACATGAAAAGTACTTTGTTTTTAATGTTAGATGGTTCCAATGGGGGAAAAAAGCTTAAATTTTTAAATTGTCTTATGTGCTTTAGCAATGTCACAAGGCATCCATAAATATTCAGATGTAGATTATTTTTAAGAAAGTCTTACAAATAGCATATGGCTTGTTCTTCCTTGACTATTTAAGATGACTTTCCTCTGCTTGTCTCTGAAACTTAAAATATGTATGTGTGTATGTAGGTATGTATGTATGTATGTATATCTCCAGAGGAGTGTCTTTGCTTTGAAAATACTTACATTAATTAGAAAAATCAGGGGGCCTGGATTGGATTTCACTTTATTCTCAGTTTATTTAAAAGATGTTTAGAATCTTAAAACATTCTATTTGGGGCTAGGGAGATGGCTCAGAGGGTCAAGCGTGCATGAGGAGTTGAGTTCAGATCCCCAGCATACACATACAAATGCTAGGCAGATGGCGGGCAGCTCAGTGCTGGGCAGGTGGAGATCGGGCGTCTCTGGGGCTCACTGGTCACCTCGTGTTGATGACTTGATGAGCTCTAAGGCCAGTGAGAGAACCTGTCTCAAAAAATAAGTTTGTGAGTGGCTGAGGCAGACCCCTAATACTGACCTGTGGCCTCCACATGTGTGTGTGTACACATGTGTAGGTGTACCAGCACACACATGTATGCCCACACACATACAAATATGCATGCACACCACGCACACACATACATATTCAAAAAATCATATTAAGGGGCTGGAGAGATGGCTTAGTGGTTAAGGCGCCTGCCTGCTAAGCCTAAGAACCGGGTTCCAATCTCCAGGTCCCACGTTTAGCCAGATGCAAGGGCGCAATGCTGCACTTGACCACAAGGGGGCGCACGCATCTGGATTTCGTTCACAGCAGCTGAGAGACTGCTGGCGTGCCCATTCTCTATCTGTCTCCCTCTCCCTCTGTCTCTGTCTCTCTCTGTGTCTCTCTCCAAAATAAATAAATAAATAAATAAATAATAAAAAAAAGCGGATCTGTGTTTAAAAAAATCCTATTAAGTATCCATTTGATGATCAAGGATTCTGTTCAAGTAAGTTATGTCTGCATAGTGTTGATTGGGGCTTTTGCTCTGCGTGCTGAATCTATAGTGCTTCTATCACACTGTCCCCATAGACCTTGTCAGAAAGGTGTTTATCAATCAATAACATGGAATTCATTTTTTCTCTCTTGTTTACAGAACTGGATTACCCACAAGGGACAGTTTCTTGTCGCTTACAATACCCAGGAAGTGCCCTTCATCACGACTCTGGCCTCCTCACACTGTTCACTGTGCTGACATATTTTCTCATGGGAACCGTTGGGCGAGTTCAGGCAAGCATCTGCAATTTTCCAAAGGACAGTTTCAGACTAGAGAATTTAAGAGGCAACCAAATAGAGTTTTAATGCCCTGTAAGGTAATAATGAAAGACATTTATGAAAAAAAAAATCCAGTTTGTTTGAAAGCGGAGGCCCACGCTCCGCATTGTGACAGCAGATGGATGGCTAGCTCCACTAATCCTGGTTTACTTTCCAACCTGGATTTGTGTCAGTGGTCCAGTGAGATGGTGAGGGCTCCCTCCAATCTGGTTAATGTTCAGAACCAGTGTTTGAGCTTTAGACTAATTATGGGCCAAGCACGGACATTTTTTTCTATAATGTGAAGACTGGTGCCAGCAGTAACTCAGTGAGATTTAACATAAAAGCAAGATAAAACAATTAAAGTGGAAGAATATTTGATTAAGGGGATTGCTGATTTATAGTGAGGTAAATTGACATTGAAAGGAGAGTGAACTTTTTATGGTGATCATATATTATGTTCATTATCAGAGACTCTGGGCCCTTTGTGCTTTTGTGATTGAAAAAGAAAGAAACTAGTTTAAGGAGAGTCATCCTGGCAGGCATCATTTTCATCTTCTCTTGAGTTATAGTTTCTTTTCATTGCAAAGGTTAAGTCAGTCATATTCAAGAAAACTCATTGCAAAATACGTAATCAACATTTGAATAGACCAAAACAACAAAACTGTAGTGCTAAGACGGTGCTTGGCAAACCCATGCACAAACACCTTTGCTTCGGTGAGAGTCTGATGTACACTTCACTCATCATTTATTTGGCATTGGCAGAAATTGTTTCTGTGCAACATCCCTTCAGGGGTCTTGGGCCTGTTGTCTACAGATGCCGTGAGATTTGGTATCAGGCTTTGGGAGATTACACAATACCTATGTTCCGCATGCCTCCTCTTGCTTTTTAACTTGGAGTCAGAGTGATTCCAAAGCTGGCTGTAGCAGGTGGTTAACATGAGGACAGCAACAAGCTCCTGATAGCCCACCCACAAAATATTAGACTCCTTCTTTCCTTCCCTCTTTCCTTCCTTTTTCTCTTCTTTCTTTCCTTCCTCCTCCCTTCCTTCCTTTCCTCCTCCTTCCTTCCTTCCTTCCTTCCTTCCTTCCTTCCTTCCTTCCTTCCTTCCTTCCTTCCTTCCTTCCTTCCTTCCTTCCTTCCTTCCTTCCTTTTCTCTTCTTTCTTTCCTCCTCCCTTTCCTCCTCCCTCCCTCCCACTCTCCCTCCTTTCTTTCTTTCTTGCTTGCTTGCTTGCTTGCTTTCTTCCCTTGTAAGTGTGTGTGGTGTGCACATGGGTAGATGCATGCTCACGGCATGGGAACACATGTGTGTGTGCAGCGCACATACATATAGAGGCCACAGGTTGTCATTGGGTGTCTTCCTCAGTCACTTTCCACCTTATTCCTTGAGACAGTTTCTCTCACTGAACTCGGAGCTCACCAATCAGACTAAGTTGGCTGGTCAGCAAGTCCCAGGATGCTCCTGTGTCCACCTCGTCAACACTGGGATTACTAGCATATGTCACCTTGCTTCCGCCATTTTACATGGGTTCTAGGAAAGGAGCTGATCTCAAATCCCCAATGCTTGCAAACATGAGCAAGTGCTTTACCCACCGATCTGTCTCCCCAGCCCTGGCACTGTCTTTCCTTCAGGCAACAGTGGTACCAGCTCAACCTCACAGCAGCACAGAGAGGCAGGATTGGCAGAGGCTAGAGACAGATGAGTTAGGAAATGCAAAGAGTTGTTTAAAGAGAAAATGGTCAATATATTTTTTTTTAATTTTGTTTTCCTTCTGTGAGCTGTCATGGGCAAGGACTTGGGAGAGGCAGCAATAGAGGATTGTCTTCGGGGGCATAGATTGGCCAGTTGAGGTCCCTCTACCTCACTACTCCATGGGTGCTCTCTTGCAGAGCTAGAAGGGATGGAAGAAGGGACAGAAGGGGCAGGAACTGCTGAATCCACCAGAGTAGATGCAGCTCCCCAGACGGTCCGTGATAGCCTTGATTCTTCGATGACTTCTTTAAGTTGTATTTAGTAATTTTTACTCAAGTCTTATTTTACCACTATGTTTAATATTTTTAATAGTTTTAAAAATTATTTATTTACTTATTTGCAAGAAGACAGAGACTGAGAGAAGAGAGAGAGGGAGGGAGGGAGAAAAGAGAGAGAGAGAATGGGCATGCCAGAGCCTCCTGCCACTGCAAATGAACTCAAGATACATGAGTTACTTTGTGCATCTGGCTTTATGTGGGTATTTAGGAATCAGATCTGGGTTATTAGTCTTTGCAGGTAAGCACCTTAACTGGTGAACCATGGCTCCAGCCCCTGTTTAATATGTATATTTTTCAAGGCAGGGTCTCTCTCTACCCCAGGCTGATCTGGAATTCACTATGTAGTCTCAGGCTGGCCTGGAACTCACAGCAATCCTCCTACCCTGCCTCCTGAGTGCTGGGATTAAAGGCGTGCACCACAATGCTTGGGCACAATTTAATATTTTTAATAGGAAGGAGCCACCCAAATGACTCAACGAAACAACGACAACCTGAGTTCTGGCCATAATGTCACCCTTTCCTGGTGTGTGGCCATGGTCAGTCTTAAAGTCTTGAGTTCTCTCTGGTTCCTGACTTTGTTAAGTGCACAGGGTGGGTTTCTGCAGGGTGATTCCCTGAGGTCCTTGAAGGCTCTGTCAGACTCTGCCTCTGTGACTGTTATTCAAACCAAGGCAAAGGGGCAGCTCTATCCTCCCTCAAATTTAGAGGACTGCGAATGCTGGATACCAATGGGCACTCAGTCAAGTTAGAAGGCTTACACTTCTCAAAGAAAGCAGTTGTTGTAATTCCTGCAACTAAGGCACAGATGCGCCATGCAGACCGTGTGGCTGTTGCTGTCAAAGGAGCGAGCCAGGCATCCGCTCTGGTTCGGTCAGCAGGCTTTTCATTGTCCAGAGTCTTCACCATGGAATTGCGGGACGCTCACACCATCTGCTCACTCTTTCAGGACTCTGACATTTCTTTCCTTTGGTACCTTGGCTCCGGCTACCTGCCTTAAAGTCAAGCTAAACAAAAGCAGTAATTATGAGGTGAAAGATTGAAAAGAATGGGTTCAGAAGTGAAGGGGCTGTGAGAGGTTGGAAGGACAGTGGGGAAAGGGGTTGGCACGTGTGATTTATGACACTGATCATGTCATCATTTGTGCCTGAAATTGCCTTTTTGTTTTGTTTTGTTTTCGAACAATATCTCGTTCTATAGCCTAGACTGGCCTGAAATTTACTATGTAACTCAGATTGGCCTCAAACTGGTGACAGCCCTTCTGCTGTAGACTCCTGAGTGCTGGCACTGAAGATAAAAGCCACCACACCCAGCCAAAATTGCCATCTTTTTGGAGACAATCTTGCCTCTTACGGTGGTGCCTTGAGCCTCTTTAGGCATTTAAGATCCAGCCCTTACTAACAACCTCGGTGGGAAGGTTTTCTAAAGCCACGCATCATGTGTTCATGAGCAGATACCTGCGTAATGAGTACTTCCAGGTCAACGACTCCACTTGCGCGTGGACACGCATGCTGTGCTTCCTTCCCCCTTTGAGTTTCTCTGTGCAATTGGCTGAGGGAGGGGCAGAGACAATTTACTACAAGTCCTGGGAGATGTGAGGTCTTGAGCAAGTCCCTTGACTTCCCATAGGAGGTAGAGTTGGGTGGTAAAGCTACAGTGAGGACGAAGGAAGAGCTGCTATATTAGAAGCTGTCGTGTTCAAATGGTTCAGAAATAGTGTTCAAACAGCAAGTTCTCAAAACTGCTACCTCTCATGAGCTGCTGTGAGGTAGTCCACCAAACACAATAAGCCAGGAAATCACACCCAGGAACCAAGAAGACATAGGGACAGATTCAAGAGAGAAAAGCAGAATCTTTCTGTCATTATCAGACCAAACAAACAGAATGCCTAGGGGGAAGGTCTTGGGCTAAAGAGACACCAGAACAGGAAGATAAAACAGAGGACCATGAAAGAATTATAAACGTTTAGGTGACTGGGTCCAAGGAGTAGAATCCTTCCAGAGCCGGCTGTGTTAGTGCACACCCTTAATCCCAGCACTCAAGAGGCAATGGTAAGAAGGATAGTCATGAATTCAATACCAGCCTAAAACTCCATAGCGAATTCCAGGTCAGCCTGAGTTAGACTGAGACCCTGCCTCAAAAAAACACAAACAGGGGCTGGAAAGATGGCTTAGCAGTTCAGATACTTGCCTGCGAAGCCCAAGGTCCCAGGTTCAACTCCCCAGAACCCACGTAAACCAGACATAAAGGCGATGCATACGCACAAGGTGGCACACACATCTGGAGTTTGATTACAGTGCCTACAGCCCCGGGCACACCAATTCTCTCTCATAAAAAATGCGCAAACAAACAAACAAACAAAATAATCCCTTTATCTACGGATTTGGACAAGGTCTGCTGTTAGTTGTCCTAGGTTTTTAATAGCATCTAAGTTTTGAAACAATATGCACATAATTGTTTTTAATAGTTATTTTTATTTATTTATTTGAGAGAGAAAGAGGGAGAGAGAGAAAGAATGGGTGCACCAGGGCCTCCACTTGCTGCAAATGAACTCCAGATGCATGCGCCACCTTGTGCATTTGGCTTATGTGGGTCCTGGGGAATCGAATCTGGGTCCTTTGGTTTTGCAGGCAAGCGCCTTAACCAGTAAGCCATCTCTCCAAGCCCACATAGTTGTTTTGAAATTTACTGGCTGGGAAGCTGATACCCCAGGGAAATGATGATTTGGTTTTGGAAACTGAATGCATAGTGCTCCAGGACCTAATTCCTCCCACAATCCAGAAGCTTCTGGACGACGGTTCTCTCTTCACATGTGAAGGTGCATCTCTCGGAGGGCAACGTAGCATGCTGATGGCATATGTAGGGTCCGTGCCTGGCATTTTGCCTCCAGTTTCCCTACTGTAGTCACACAAGTCTTTTGCACAGCCTGTATTAATGACAGTTTGGATCCAGAACCCCGCCCAACTCTTCCTTCTGCTTAGAAGCAGAAATAAGTACGGGCCTGGGAGGCTGGCTCAGCTCTTAAATGTGCCTTTTTGTAAAGCCGGTCGACTGGCATCTATTCTCCAGCAGCCACGTAAAACCCAGCGCAAAGTGGCTCAGGCACCCATCATCCCAACACACCTATGACAACGGGAGGTGGATCCACACCAGCTGGAAGCTTGCAGGGCGGCTTGACACGGGTTTACAGCAGCAAAAGACCCTGTCTCAGAGAAGGTGGGAGAAGAACATAGACACCTTCAGGTTGTCCTCTAACTGCCACAAGTTCTCTGTGGCCTCCGCATACCCATTCACATGTACATAGAGACATAAAACAAATTAGATTGGAGCAGTGTTTTGTTTTGTTTTTGTTTTTGTTTTGGAGCAGTCTTTGTTATGGTGCATGTGTGTAGTGTATGTATGTATGTGTGCTTGTATGTGTGCAGGTACACATATGAGTGTGTGTGTGTATTTTCTTTAATTTATTTTATTTGCAAGCAGAGAGAGACAGAGAGAAGATAGATAGATGGATAGATAACAGAGAGAGAGGGGAGAGAGAGAGAGAAAGAGGATGGACACACCAGGGCCTGTAGCCACTGCAAATAAATTCCAGATGTATGTGCCAGTTTGTGTGTCTGGCTTCACGTGGGCACTGGGAAGTTGAACCCTGCTCAGTAGGCTTTGCTGGCAAGAGCCTTAACAACTGCTGAGCCATCCCAGCAGCCCCACCTTATTATTTTTGAGACCGAGTTTTGCCCTGAACCCATAGCTCACTGATTGGGCCAGACTAGCTAGTTAACAAGCTCGGAGGAGCCTTCTGTCTCTGCCACCCCGGCATAGGGATTCCAGGCACGTGCCATCATGCTTGGCATTTGTGTGGCTGCTGGAGATCCTAACTGAGGACCTTGGGCTTTGGCAGCAGACATTTTCTGCGCTGAGCCGTCTGCAGGCCTCAAATGGAAGAGTCTTTGACGTGAAACTCCATTAGGCTGAATAGGGCTTGATTTATTCACAGGCCAGGTGCGGTGTCGGAGGAAAGGAGTCAAGGCGCCTAATCCGGGCAGAGGCGTTCTCAGCCCTTCCTTGAATGACCACGTTGCTCTAGCTTTCCTTCCGCCTTTTCTTTAGTCTTGGCTGGAGTAATCTTCAGGCTGTTTTGCTTAGAACACCAATGGCTTCCCATTGCTCCTACATAACGGCCAGCCTGCTCTTGTGTAGCTCCCACTCCTGCAAGGTTGGCACCTGCCTGTCCACGTCCATCCTGTGCCACTTTCCCCCGTTCCTTTATGCCTTGTTCTCACCCTGCGCTCCACCCTGGGGGTCTTTGTGTAGGCTTCTCTGAGCTTGAAGCCATCCTTCCTTCTCGCTCATGTAACTCTTGCTCCTCCTTCACGTGACTATCACATGTTTAGGGAACCATCAGCTGGCTTCTTTGGCTGAAGACGGCTCTCTGTTTCCATAGCAACATCTCCCTCTGCTGTGCTTCGTCACCTTTGTGGTGGTGTTATATATATGTCTGTGTGGGAATGTGATTAATGTCTGCCTTTCTTGGTAGGACGGAAGCACCCTGAAGGCAGGGACCATGTTCCAATAAGCACTGTCATCCTTCATACTAAGGCAGTGGCTCAATAAAGAGAAGAGAGATGAAGTGAGAGGGCACCGTGCGTCTTTAGTGATGGGGTTACATGTGGTGTCTTGGGTGGCTGGTGATGGTGGTCTGTGGGCTAATTATGTGGACAGAACACTTCGGGGCTCACTAGAATGAGCTGATAAGCCGTCCGTGTTGCCTCTTTGCCTCTCTGAGTCATTGCACACTACAAGCCGCTCAGGGTGTGTACGTGCTCACATGTTTACACACACAGATGCATCTCCACACTCCGAAGCTCCAGGATCCAGCACTTCCGTCCTGGGGCTGGTGTTGGGGCACCATGTTAAGCATTCTTGTCAAACACAGTTTTCTGTGAATGCTGACATGTAGAATATGCTAGGGCAGCAGTTGGTGGGATTTCAGTGTGGGTGAGGACAAAGGGAAGAGGTGACTCAGAGACCCAGAAACGATTCCATGTTCAAATTGTTAACTGCATAGAATGAATTCTTGAGGTAATAACCACATGCTTCCAAAGGTGATCCCCCCTTGAAAGTTTGGGTGCTAGACTATTCAATTTCTGACTGCTTCTTAGAAACTGCATGCTGGTTTTGAAATGCAGCTATCATGAGTGAAATACTGACTTTTTTTTTTGTTTGTTTTTTTGTTTTTGGTTTTGCAAGGGTCTCACTCTGGTCCAGGCTGACCTGGAATTAACTATGCAGTCTCAGGGTGGCCTCGAACTCTCGAACTCTCGGGGATCCTCCTACCTCTGCCTCCCAAGTGCTGGGATTAAAGGTGTGTGCCACCACACCCGACTTTGACATACTTTTAACATGACAAAGAGCCATTCCATCCCTTCCAAGCAAGAAAGACCTGACTTCCTCTTAAGAGGGAGCGCATCAATCCATGAAAATTCAAGTTGTTGAATAGGTGTGTTTACAAATACAGATCTTTCCAATTCCTTGCTTTAGGGCAGAGTCCCCCACCCTCTTCCACTAGGTTCAAAGTGAAATTATTTTCTTTGGCATCACTTCTGGAACTGTTTGCAGATGAGATGTATGATTAAATGTTAACTAGCTTCGGGTGATTAATATAGAAACTGAGTAACTCATTCCTATTGAAAATGAGTGATTATAGTTTTATCAAAGTTATAGATTTAAATCCAGAGATTTGAGTGGTCTGAAAGCTTGATATAGAAGGACATGGAACAAGGGATTATCATATTAACCTTGTCCCCCCTTTGCTCCCTGTGCAAAACTGTGAGTTCCTTATATTTGTTATGGTGGAGGTGGTGGTGGTGGTGGTGGTGTGTGTGTGTGTGTTTGTGTGTGTGTGTGTGTTGTGTGTGTGTGTGTACACGCGTGCAGATGCATGTGGAGGCCAGAGGAGGAGGTTGGTATCTTCCTCTATGACTCACATTATTTCCTCGAGACAGGGTCTCGTCACTGAATCTGGAGTTCCTGCTGTGTTTTGGTTAAACTGACTCACTTGCAAGGCAGAAATCTTCCTGTCTCTGTTCCCCTCGGCATTGGGGTTACAGGCATGCATGGCCACACTCAGCTTTGTACTTAAGTGCTGGGGCTTGAATTCAGGTCCTCACGTTCACACAGCAAGTGCCCTAACCCGCTGAGCCATTTCCTCAGCTTTGAGCGCTTCATCTAAGGAGGATCTTGAAGCCAGATTCATTTGGTTGTTTCTTTAGGAGGTTCTCGCTGCAACCCCAGCGCAATGGAGAAATGGTGATCCCTCCCGTAGCTGGTGTCAAACCATGAGCTAAAGAGGACCTCTTCTACCACCAGCGATTCTGTATGCTTCCTGTGGGTAGACTGGAATTTAGATCTTCCCTTCTGGATCTATCTATAATCATAATGACATTATCAATGATAATGATAAGCATGGCCTAAGAAGATAAAGTTATTGTTCTAAAAACATCTTCAACAAATATTGCGAGTTTTTGCTTGGTTTGTTTTGTGACAATTGCATACATGTATGTGATGTATTTTATTCATATTTTCCATGATTGCTCTTTTAGAGATTCTTTTCAATCTTACTGAATTTTTTTTCTTTCCAACTAGTCCCCCCTCCTACTTCCTTGTGTTTTCTTTGATGACCCATTGATTTTATTTTAATTAGGGTTGCTATGAGCATGAGTGGGATGTTATTTACTGGAGCACACACAACTTCCTAGTGTCATTTCTACTACTCTTATATGTCCCAGGCTAGTTCCGAACTCAGTATATAAAAAAATTGAATACAGGGCCTCGTGCATTCGGCAAGCCTTCCACCCACCTAGTACAATCCCTTGGCTTTTGATACAAAGAAAAATAGGAGCCATGTGTTGTGGTACATATAGTACCACATATAGTGCTGGGGAGGCTGAGGCAGGATTGTAAACTAAAGGCAGGCTGGAACTGTTCAGCAAGCCATGGACTGCTCTAGATGTGCCAGAAACAGGAGGGAAGGAAGGAAGGAAAGAGGGGAAAGAACAAGGGAAGGAAGGGGGGAGAGATTGTTCAAACCTTTAACTACTTTAACAGAAACAAACACAGAAGCTATTCCAGCAAGGTCATGGGTGTCAGCAACTTTGGAAACTTGACAGCCTCCCTTCATGACCTCCCTTCGGCCTTGTTCTGCTCCTTCACGTCTTGTCACTGCTTCCCTTCTTTCTCCCTTGCACCCCAAGTTCTGTGCTCTGGGATTGTTTCTGTGTTGGGAAAACTTCAGCTGCCATGTAGTCCAGAACTTTCATGCCCTCCTAGTCAAATGCGTACTTCCGTTTCACATATGATTCAGGACCAGAGAGGCTGAGTGACTTGTTCAAAGCCACAGAGCAACTAAGAAGCAGGACCAGGGTTAAGACTCAGGTCAAACTCAAATCCTCAATTATTTTAATACTAAACCTACCGCACCAATGACCAAATCTGTCTGCACTCTGAACTAGTAATACCTGTACAAAGTAAAGAATTTTCTAGGAATTTAAATCCTGAACTATAATAATTACATAAATAAGGATTTGCCACAACCTAACATATACAATGTGTTACAAGACTTTAGAATCAATCAATGACTTGGAATGACAAAGCACTGAGAATGTATTAGGAAACTATTTTTTTAATAGATATGGAAATTGATCCACCAAAAGGTGAGAATTTGACTTCATTAGAAATTTCAACCAAATTTTTAATGTTTCTAAATGCTGTCTAAAAACCAACCAGCCAAACAAAATAGACAAGAATTAAATTACACAACAGCATTTGGAATGAGCAGGAGGCAAAATGTTTCAAGGAAAAGTAGAAAGTATTTTTATTTGTTTTGTTTTCATCTTATTTCACCAGGAAAATGGCTATTAGAGGAAGCAAAAGTTATGCTTGGGTCATTGCATCTGTGTTAGGAGAATTTTTTAATATCCTTGGTTGTTTTCTTTTATTGGTTTGTGACAGGTTCTCATTAGACTGGCCTCAAACCTGTTATTCTCCTGCCTCAGCCTCCCAGGTACTAGGATTGCAGGAAGAAACCAAGTTCAGTATGAAGTCTGGATTGACACTGGGACTCTAGCTTTTAATTGAGAGTAAACGAGTACACTTCATTTCCTTATAATGGAGTCTATGATAATTCTGTCATGGCAACATAATAACACACAGCAAATATCTTTATTTAACTAACACCTAGTGAGAGAGTGACATTAATGGCTGTATGTCCTAACCAAATTCATATCTCAATTCTTTTTAGTTTCACATTTTGATTCTTCATATAACAATGCTTTAGACACTGCCAGCATGCATAAAAACCAAAGACCTCAGTATTTCCTCATGTGACTCCTGAGCCATGAAACTTCTACTCACCAGCATCAGATCCTGATGACACCATTATACTTTGAGGACAATCTCTAAAAAACGGGGGCACTTGCTAAGGTAGAACCCTTTGGTTGCACCCATGAAATCAACCTATTTGTGTTGTACTGAGGCCACGAAAGTGGATCTTATGCAATGGGGGTGATGGTATTCCTGTAGCCTTGTGTAAGATCTTTGAATCTTGCAGTCTACCTGCAAGGCAGACCTGGAGGCAATGAGCTCTCCAGAAAAGATCATGCAGGCACAGGTAACTTGAAGGGTGACTGTAGACCCCTCCAATGACCCCCAGGGACCCCATGCAGCCACCTCACCTCTTCTACAGGCATGTGGCGTGACTCCACATCCTCTCTCCTGGTCATGTGCGTTAACTTCTAAGCAAGTTCCATTGCACTGGGCTGAGCTTTCCCCGTCCTTTTTTAAATTTTTTTATTTTTTTGTTTAAATGAATTGTTGAGAAGGCTGTTGTGAACTGTGAGTTGGTGTTGTGAACAAATCAATTAGGTCGTTTCTCCCAGTGACCTGTTCCTAGACTCTTCCTGGGGTATGGATGTGTGTGCTCACGTACGTCTGCACACTACTGAATGAGAACTACAGATTCTTGAAACTTTAAAAAAATTAAATGAAATGAAAAAGAGGGAAAAGATTTGCTAACTTTTAAATTTATTTATTTATTTACTTGATAGAAATGAAGAGAGACAGAGAAAGAGAGAGAGAGAGAATGGGCATGCCAGGGCCTCTAGCCACTGCAAATGAACTCCATATGCGTGCACCACCTTGTGCATCTGGCTAACGTGGGTCCTGGGCAATTGAACATGGGGTCCTTTGGCTTTGCAGGCAAGTGCCTTAACCACTAAGCCATCCCTCCAGCCCCCCGCTTTTTTTTTTTTTTTTTTTTGGTTTTTCGAGGTAGGGTCTCACTCTAGCTCAGGCTGGAATTCACTCTGTAGTCTCAGGGTGGCCTCGAACTCACAGCGATCCTCCTACCTCTGCCTCCCAGGTGTTGGGATTAAAGGCATGCGCCACCACGCTCGGCTCTCCTTTTTTATTATTAGTGTCTTACCGTAGCCCAGGCTGGCCTTGAACTCACAGGTATCCTTCTATCTCTGCCTCCAGAGTGCTATGATTAAAGTTGTAGCACCATGCCCTGCACTTTCTGTTTTTAAATGAAAACATTTTGTCTTCTGCTCACTTGCTAACTTTTGACTGTTGGCTTGTTACCTCTTACTATAGAAGGTCTGATTTTTTTATAGGTCTCATTAGAAGGACATTAACCCTACAGGTGACACGGAAATTCACTTCCTCCTTTGGATTGACTTGAGTAGTTTAAGTTGAATTGACCTCAGAGTCAAGGTAAAAACTTTCCTTTCCTGGCTTATTAAAATGGAAAAACAATCCGGTTTTCTGGAAAAATTTCATGAAGCATATGATCCCTGCCTACAATGTTCAAATGCCCTTTAGAGTTTACAGGGAAAGAAAAGAAAAGAAATGTTTTTCTAAATGCTTTACAGTTTCCCAACTCTTCCAAGCAGGGAAGAAACTAAAATAGTAAAATGCTTCAGTTTGCACTGTCGTCTTTAATGCCTGCCATGTTCTGCTTCAGAGGCGACACCATGAGGCATTAAAAAAAAAAATCAATTCTGCATCAGGAATACTCATTGCCCAACAATTGAAGCTCCGGCATGGGCCACACCTTCTGGAGAACCTTCCCAAACTGGTGGGGTATAGCATTTCACCTGTTGCAATGAAGCCTGAGGTGCTCGGATAGCCACAGGCACCAATTCCTCCAAAACAAATTCTTCCGAGCCATTTCTTGACTATTTACAACACTTAAACTATTTCTGTGGGAGGGTTATAAAGATTGATATGTGTGGCATTCCTCTTTGTTTTCAGTTTTCCCTAATAGCCTTGATTTAAAGATCAGATATGCTCAATGGAGTTGCCAGCTGGCCAAAATAGTAGCAAGAGGCACCCCAAGAGGACAAAGCTCCTCACCCAGGCTCTGATCAGTGCTGAGCAGCTGGGGCTGAGTGGGCGAAGTCTCATTTATTCTCTGAGAGGCACAGGAAGGACGTCTCTTTATTCCCCTTGTCTCCACAGCAATGGCAGCCTTGTAACGGGCTGGTGATTCGACCACACTGGTCAGTCCCATGAATGGGATTTCACGTGAAGGCAAGGGCCTTCCAGTGGGTGAATTGTCAGCTGCTCTCTCGCATCAAGTGTCCCGAGGCTGGCAGCCAGGCACCAGGGAGCTTTCTATGTTGTTGCTAGGGTTGCTTCATTAAATGTCCCCATGCTGTGTACTCAAAATGAGGAAAAAGTGACATTCTGACTTCCCATACGACAGTGGAATAGTGATTCACAGGCCTTCTGTGGCATTAATCAGGTCTTGTTTACATGGATGGAAGCCAAAAGTGCGAGAGCCAAGGAGGAGTGTTTGGAAAGCCAAGTGCTGATGTCATCCGTGCAGAGCAGCCCTGCAAGCCGCTTGATGCCTTGTGCTGAGCCGGGGAGCAAATCCCAGCGAAGTGTTGCCTGAGCACGGCCGCAACGTTTGGGATTTACATGCTTTGACTGCGGTTTGTTTGTTAAATAGTGGAACATCATCATTTGCTTCTATCCTGAGTGACAGACAGCCTCACCCACTGGTAAAGCGGCAATGAGAGAGTTTTTAACCACGTGCCGGGAGAAAGCGATCCTATAGGCACACATGCGCGATCTCAAAACACAAAGGAAGCAATGCTGTTGGTCCTGGCCAGGTGATCTCTGGCTAGTTATCCCGATCCTCTTCCTTCTTTGGAGATCTTTGTCCACCCAGCCGGCCACATGCCCACACTCAGGCGGGATCATGTGACTCTCCAGTGGACCGCAGACGTCATCAGCAGTCTGTCACTGTGTCACTGTCCATGCTTCTCAAGCAGGTCTTGAAGCAGAATACTTGTGCTTTTTATTTTATTTTATTTTATTTTATTTTATTTTATTTTATTTTATTTTATTTTATTTTATTTTATTTTATTTTATTTTATTTTCGAGGTAGGGTCTCACTCTAGCTCAGGCTGACCTGGAATTCACTATGTATTCTCAGGCTGGCCTCGAACTCATGGCAATCCTACTACCTCTGCCTCCCGAGTGCTGGGGTTAAAGGCGTGTGTCACCACACCAGACTACTTGTGCTTTTTGTTACTGACTTCATTATTCACAACAACACAGAGACACTACCGTTCCACTGGAGAGAGAGGCTGAGCTAATACCGAGAATGACAAGCGAGGAGAGCTTTGAGGTTAGGTGCCAATGGAATTCACCAACTATTTCTGCTTTTGAAGGTCTGATACGTTGTCTTGGCCTGTGTAGCTTTGAGCCAAGGGTATCTCCTGGTTATTACTGGGAACCCACTCTGCGCTTCACTGCGGACACTGTAAAGTCTGTCCCTTGTCAGGGTTAGGTGTCAAGGCTCGGATTATGGTAAGCGTTGAGGTCATCGTGGATGGATTGACATTGTGCCTCATCATAATGGGTTTTAACCACATAAATCAGAGTTTTTCTGAGAGGCAAAGTGAAATGTGGGTATTTTACTACACACATGTCAATGCCTAAAATTGTAGACATTGTTTTTGTGGGGAGACTTCTCACATTACCTTTTCGGACTGAAAATTAAATCCTTCCAAGTTAGAGATTGTGTTCATTTTGAAGAAATCTTATGATCAAAATGAAAGCTGTTGTAAATGAAACTGGGTAGAGAGGTTTGGAACACAGCTTAGGGGCAGAGCCTTTGCTTAGCTAGGATGTAGGGACCTAGGATCTATTCTCAGGACTAAAAAACAAACAAACAAAACCCAAAACGAAGCAAGTGAAAACACACCACTAAAACAAAGGGTCAAGGTCATTTAGATTCTGACAAGTCCTTCTTGAATAGCCAAATCTTGTTCTGCTTTCCCAGAGAGATCTGCAGTATTTTATGCATCTGAACAAAGGGGAGGGTCTGAGCTTATTTAGCCAGTAAGGGTGTCTGAAGGAGGAATTGCACTGCATTCCCCTTGAGTGTGATGGAAGCAGACCAGCAGCGTCCTCTTCAAGGTGCTATTGAGCTGGGTTTGGGTGGTCTGCTGGGAGCAACAGGAGCACCAGGGTCCTTGCAGAGAGCTCTTGGGGAAAGTTTGCTCCCAGGGTCAGACAAATGACAAAGCAGAGGCAGTAGGCTTGAAATAACCTGACTTCTTGGAAGAGAGATTCTACTTTCTGATAGGAACTGACACAACACTTAATCTTCTGAGACTGAAACGGGGACGTTTCAAGCAGCTCAGGAGACATTCAGAACACTTCTTTAAAACCAAGGCACTCTGGCTTCTCCTTGAGCACTGTATGTTCCTACGTGGCATCTCCTGGCTTTCCTGCTTCCAAGGGACAGAGCCCTGGAGTTTAGCCCCCTCCCTTTAATAGGAAAGTGAGCAAATTTCTTATATCTTGAAAGATAATTTGTCGGCTACCTGCCCAAGTGATGGCTGGCATTTTGAGAGGGAACGAAGTGATTGATTGTAGGGCTTTACCGACGAGCTTGCTTCGTAAGTAGTGGCACCATAGTTCACATGCTTTATGCCTGCTCTCGACAGACATTGTCTATTGAAAACTAGCGTAGAGTGAATAAAAGTCACTACTGTGCTTGCTAACCGCTCAAGCCTCAGACACATGTTTTGGTTGTTGTCTCAAGTGCCATATGCTCATTCTTCCCTTCTTGATGTTAACAAGGAGTCTACATTGCCCAAATGAAGTGGACACTTAGTTTTGAACCACAAAACTGCACTGGGGGATATAACTCACTTGGTAGAGCCCAAGTTTGGTGTGTGTGAGGCCCTGGGTTCAATTCCTAGGGCCATAAATGAAACAAAATCCTGAAATGTAACTAAAGAAAATTCGTGGCACATTAATAAAGGTAGTAAAACTATTAACCAGTAAATGCAAGAAGAAGCTTTTTGGTATCTATATGTATAAAATCAAAGGGGAAATTGGTAAGTATTTATCATTGGGGGCTACATAAGGCATGGGTGTATAAAATTCTCTTAAGGAAAGCAATGTTTTTCATTTATAGAACAACTGATAAAATTAGTAGTACAATCAGGTGCCAGAAAGGTCAGATTTATTTGTATAACTATAAATAAGGGAACAACGTATCTTTCTCAAACATAATTATAGAGTAAACGATCTACTTAACTTGTAAATCCTTTCAGTGCCACTAAGGATATGTCTGAATGACTGGTAGAATCTTTCAAGTTGTACAATGTGAATTCTTCAAAGAACGCTATGAAAAGTACATGCTTTCAGTTGCACACCCTTAAAATGCCTCTCTCTGTAGTAGGGAAATTGGCATTAGTATGTTTTCTTAAAAGAATTTTTTGATGATATCATACAGGCAATATATGTATATCTATATCATATATATTTATATCTATATATGAAATATCATATGAAATATCATATCCCACTCAGCCCCTTCTTCCCAACTAGTTCCTTTCATTTCTTCTTTTTCTCCTTCCCTTCTTCCTTCTGCTCCTCCTTTTCCTGTTCTTCTTCCTCCTCCCGCTTCTGGTGCTTCTCTTTGTGACTCACGGAGTTTAATTAGGGTTGCTTGCATGACCATAGGCTGGGAGTTATTTCGTGGAGCCTGGACAACTTACCCGTGACTGCCCCACTGGAGCACATGACTCCTCCTGCTTAGCAACCATTAACTGCCAGTAGCTCCTCCTGGAGGAGTGGGCTCTCTTGAGCCGCTCACTATCCAGGCTGAAATTTTGATGTTCCCAGTCTTGTGCAGAAAACCACAGCCATGGGAAGGTCACGAGGGCAATGTTTTAGAGCATTTCTCCCGTCTCCTGTCTCTTACAGTCTTGCTTTTGTGTGTGATGGTTTCCTAGTTTGTCACTTCGGAACTTATGAAAGACTTGAAGATTCAAAGAAATACTGAACTGAATTAGTTTACTAAGCACCTCTCATCCATGGTGGTGATTTTCAGTCCTACCCTTTTCCTTGGCCTGGAAACCATGTACCATGTCCCCTCTCATTGCTTCTTTTCATGCAGAGGCAGAAGGACCTGCAGGTCGCAGTAAAGAGGAGTTCGCATCCAACCCCAAATTGCTATGACTACTTGACCCAAAGCTTCCTCTACTTGCAGACTTTTTTTTTTTTTTTTTTTTTTTTTTTTTTTTTTTTTGAGAATCTCTCCTAGCTAGGTTCTTAATAGCTCACTTGGGTTAGTTTACAAGTGCCAGTGTGGTAGATGTAAGATTGTGAAGGTTTGGGGTAACTCTTCTGACCCTACTGTTCTGTAAGGCAACAGCGGTAATGTTTTGAAACATCCAGGGAGTCTGAAATTAACAGACAACCAGCCGCAAGTTATTTAGCAGTGCCATGTCTAGGCATTACAAATGCTTGTGACTGAGTAGCTAAAGGAAAAGTCGTCTTTCTTGTGAGCTCTGGATTGTTCAGGGAGAGCGCGCATCGCCTCTAGAAGAGTTGTTAGTTCTGTTCTCCTCTCGTTGTGGGCGGAGGTGGCAGGAACAGGCTGGTGTGAGTTGGGTAGTAAGTTGTGTCTTTCTGTTTACACCTGTGTCCCTTTTGAGGTTTTTATCTTGGGAGATGGGGGGAGGACATCACACCTCCTTGTCTACTCAAGGGCAACATTTGAACCACGCCAACCTGGCCTTGCCATTGCCAGAATGTGAAGGCTCAGGGACAGGCAGAGAAAGAGACACTTCGGAAAGACAGCAGCCATCCCAGAACTGCCAATTCTACATCTCCAAGGAGCAGCAGTACTCATACAGAGAGACTTTCCCCAGAGAGTGCTCATTTGAAAATTACAGATCAACATGTCTGTTTCTTGGAATTTCTGTATCTTTGGAGACCTTCAAATTTCAACTTGTGATACTGGTTGGGCTGTTGCTTCCATATCAATCACTATCTCCTCTATCTGTGTGAAATTCTGTGAATACCTCAAAGAGAAAAGAAAGAAATGAAATGAAGGAAAACAGAAGTTAAGGATGGCCACCTTTTGAGCAATGCGTCTAAAATGTTTATGTCATGTAATCGAGGACATAGCATTTCCTGTATGGGTTTTATTTTTAAATTGCTACCGTTGAGCATCTCTGGATTCATTAGTATGAGGTGAAATGACACTGTTATAATACCAAATCTTCCAATTCGTGAGCATACTCTACATATCTATTATTTAAGCCTCTTTTCGATAATGGTTTATATATATATATATATATATATGGTTTATTGCTAAGTATCTTATGTTTCATGTTTATTAAAATATAATCTTTAAAAAATGTACTTTCCCCATTGTTTGCTGTTGGCGTAAAGAAATTTTCCTGTTGATTTTGGTACCAATGTTGTTCTATGCTTGTAAAATGAATTTAAAATGGTTCCTGCTTACATTTTCTTGCAAAGTTTTAAGTAGACTAGAATGTTACTGCCTTCCCATTGTGGTATCTGGGCTTGGTATGTCTCTCTCTTTCTCTCTCATTTTTTGTGAAACAGGTCTCTCTCTTTAACCAAGCTGTCCTGGAACTCATTATGTAGCCCAAACTGACCTTGAACTTGAAATCCTTCTGCCTCAGCTTTCTTAGTCCTGGCATCACAGGCCTGATCTACTGATGCTTCTTTGTGGAGGTGTTATCCCTGGGCTCTGCTCTGACAGAGAATGTTCTCGTGCCCTGCTGCTTTTCTGTTTCTTTAAGTTTTACTTTATTAGGAATTTGTTCATTTGACCTATATTTTCAAATTTATCTCTATGAAGCTGTCCACTTTCTTTTTCCTTCTTCTTTCTTCTCCTTCGATTCCTCTTCCTCCTCCCTTGTTTCTGCTTTTGAGGCAGGCTCTCACTCTGGCTGGAGCTGACCTGGAACTCACTTCGTAGCCCAGAGTGACCTCAGGCCCACATCAGTCCTTCTACCTCAGCCTCCAGAGTGCTGGGATTAAAAGCATGTGAAACAAAACAAAAACAAAACAAAACAAAACAACAACAAAATCGTGCGATATCACGTGCAGCTCTCTGGATCATCCAATATGCAGAGTTTGTAGAGGCTCCTGTTTTAAATAATTAAAATAATTATTTATTTGCAAGCAGAGAGCGATATAGAAGAGAGAGATAAAGAGAATGGGTGGGCCAGGGCCTCCAGCTGCTCTAAAGGGACTCCAGGCACACGTTCCACTTTGTGCATCTGGCTTTACGTGGGTTAGCACCTTGACCACTGAGCCATCTGTCCAGCCCTGTGGCTTCTCCTTTTAGTACGTTGCCAGTTTTTCCAGAATTTATCAAATGTGGAAAAGACCAACGTCTTTTCAAAGGGTTTTCTCTTGGTTCTCCTCCTGGTGGGAAGAATGCTGGAGCCCCTGGGTGGGAGGGAGTACTTTGGGTCACTGTCTTTTGGACACGAATGCCCTGGTGCATGCATGAATTCAGTGATTTTTGTTACCACCGCAAGACCTGCACAGACCTGAACCCACTGAAAAATGTGAAAAAAATTATTCTTGGTTTTGCTCTTGTTATATACTTATTTCCATGTCATTCATTTCTGTTATCTTTATTTTGCTTTATGTTCTTTTACTTTTATTTTGATTTTCTTCTTTTTGCATTGTTTTTGGAGACTGAAATTTCAGCCTCTCTCTCTCTCTTTCTTCCTTCATTCCTCCTTCCTCCCTCCTTTTCTGTTTTTATTTTCCAGTGTGCCCAAGGTTTTATGCTTATTACACCATGCTCTATCATTGAACTACAACCCGACCCAGAGCTTTTCCTTTGCTAATAATTTATTTATTTTATTAGTTTTTGATAGCCTTTGGCCTGATTCCAATAAATACTAATTTTAATTTTTTAATGATTTTTGATGCTATTTTAAATGATATATAGTTTACAATAATATGCACATGAGTGTTTTAAGAAAACTATATTTCAAGTTTCAAGATTAAAGTGCAGTTTTTCTTCTATTTTTTTCTCCTCTCGTCACTTAAGATGGTCATGATTGGTCTCCCCCCACGCCCGCATCCCCGTCTTGCCTTCCGAACTCTCTTGATATATAATTGACATATGATAAAGTTTATATTTGAAGTTTTAATTTCTATATTTAGGGTATACAGTGTGATTATTTCACAAATATATACATTGTACAATGATTACAATAATCAGATTAGTTACATAGCCATAATCTCACATAGTTACTATTTTTCGTGTATGCATGAACTGAGAACATGTAACTTAGAGTTCAAATGGAGTGTGTGTGAGTGTGAGTATGTATATATGTTATGCTTGTGTGTGGGCAGTGCATGTGGAGGTCAGAGGACTTGGTGTGTGGGTCCTTGTTTTTGGCAAGGTTTCTCGTTCTTTTCTGTTCTATTTGTGACCTGCAAACTTCTAGCAGATTCTCTTGTCTTTGCTTTGCTTTGCAGCCCTTGTCATGCTGGATCCCAGAAGCTCCGTTATCCAGCTCTTTCAGTGGGTGCGGGGATCTGAACTCATGCTTGTGCAGCAGATGCTTTATTTACTCAGCCATTTCTCTAGTTTCTTCCTGCAGTATCATTAACTAGTCATCATGCTATGTGTTAGACCCCCAGAATTCATTCAACTT
Organism: Orientallactaga sibirica; assembly: GCA_036365145.1. Taxonomy (NCBI): domain Eukaryota; kingdom Metazoa; phylum Chordata; class Mammalia; order Rodentia; family Dipodidae; genus Orientallactaga; species Orientallactaga sibirica. Next base: position 4,794,032 of record JAEOAD010001030.1, read on the forward strand.
ACAGCTGGGAGGTTGCACCCCTTGACAAATATCTTTCTGTTCCTATCATGCTCTGTGCTCAGTTCTTGCCCCATCCTTTCCATGTTTGGATTCTGCAACTTTTATTTATTTATTTATTTATTTATTTATTTATTTATTTATTTATTTAACAGAGAGAAATGGGCACACCAGGGCCTTCAGCCACTGCAAATGAACTCTAGATGCATGTGCCACCTTGTGTATCTGGCTAACGTGGTCCTAGGGAACTGAACCTGGGTCCTCTGGCTTTGCAGGCAAATGCCTTAACCGCTAAGCCATCCCTGTAGCTCTTTATTTCAATATTTTGATCATGCTGTATTGGAACAGTGCTGTGCTCATAACAGTGTTTTAGATGACAGTGACCACTGGGGAGCTGGAGACAGGGAACCTCTGGGTCTCACTGGCTAGACAGTCAAGCAACCTAATTGGAACACTCCACAGCAGCGAGAGACCATCTCAAAGAGGTGGACAGCCTTCCTAAAGACAGCACCGGAGGTGGTCCTCTAGTTTCCATATGTATGCACGCATATGTGCACACACATACATATACACGCATAAAAAGTTCACCACACCTCACCAGGGCCCCAGCTGAAACCATAGAACAACTCAGGGGAAGGGCAAGAGTTCAGTGTTCATGGCGATCACGACACCAGAAAAAGGCTGAAGGAGATAAACACAGAGAACATCCAACTCCAACTAAGCCAGATATCCAGAGACACAGAGGCTCCCAAAACCTCATCAAGGAAGCAGAACTAAAATGACCCCAATGTGGCTCAGGGAAACTCGCAGAAGAGGGGGCGGAAAGATTGTTAGAGTCACAAGTTGGGGCATTAAGCAGAGACTGGGGCCTACACCCCATAACTCTTGACTAACCTCACAATGCACGACCCACATTCCCCATTGATGAGGGTCCCTTTGAAAGTGGGAGGACAGGGAGGAGGACAATGGAACCAATACTAAGAATGTAAAATCAGAATAATATAAATAAAAACAAAAAAGTTCACTGCAGAGCAGTGTTCCACGCTATGACAGGAGAGGACTCGTGCGACTTGTCCCTTGCTTGGTTCTAGACTTCCAGTGAAGTGACTGGCCCACGCCACCGTCACTGGGATGAGCACGTAACGACAAAGTCATCCCCGTGCATCTCAGAAGTCTTTCCTAACCTATGCTACGGGCGTTTGTTTTCTCTTCTGCCGTGTTTACTTCAACTGACACAGTGTCCTCTGGGCTGATCTGTGGCTTTGCAAATGGCCATGGCAAATGGTCCATCATCGTCAGAGGGACGTGTCAGTTGTTTCCATATATTGACTATTGTAAGTAGTTCTGCAACCAGCATAGGCATGCAAAGATTTCTGCAAACTACTGACTTCATTGTGTTTGCATATAACCGGACATTGGGTTACTTTGGGCTTTGCGAACCTCCTCGCTGTCTTCCATCGTAGCTGGGGTGTTTCACATCCCCACTAACAATGTGTAAAGGCCTCATCTTCATTAAACTCGGTGTCTTTTATGTTTTTCATAAAAGCCATCCTGACAGGCAGGAGGCAGCATATCATGCTATTGATTTATATTTCACCAATTATTAATAAGGGCAAACACTTTTTCATGCATCTGTTGACCATTTTCTGCATTCTTTTTTTAAAAAATTATTTATTTGCAAGCAGAGAGAGATAGAAGAGAGGCAGACAGAGACAAAATGGGCACGCCAGGGCCTCCAGCCATTGCAAACGAACTCCGGATGCATGTGCCCCTTGTACATCTGGCTTATATGGGTCCTGGAGACTTGAACCAGGATTTTTTGGCTTTGCAGGCAAACGCCTTAACCGCTAAGCCATTTCTCCAGCCCCATTTTATGTATTCTTTCAAAAATGTCTTTCTTTTCCCATTGTCATATCAGATTTCTAATTATTTTGTTATTGAATGGTATGTTTCTTGTATTTTACATATCAACCTCTTATCAGATATATACTTTCTAGACATTTTCCTTCATTACACAAGTTTTTTGCTTCTGGTATCTGCTATTTTGAAATCATATATATAGAAAACATTCTAAAGTCAATAAGCTCTCCCTCCATTTTCTTTTAGAAATTTTATGGCTGTATATTTTACCATTATTTTTTTAATTTTAAATTTATGCATATTAACTGGTATAAAGTGAGGGGCTTCGTCATGGCATGCTCATGTATGTAGCCAGTGGACCTTGATCATATTCATTCCTTCCCCATTATGCTCCTGCTCTCCCGTCCCACTGGGCATCTTCCTCCTGAATCTTGAGTTATTTTTGTAAGTGATAAAAGATGAGAGTCCAACTTGTCCCTCTTGCATGTGGACATGCATTTTTCCTAAGTTGTTATCGAAGAAACTCTGTCTCTCATGGGGAGTTCATCATGCCCTTGTAAATGTTAGTGCTGAATGTATAAGAAAAGATCGTTTCTGGGCTGTTTATGTCCAATTGATTTATGTGTATTTTCCTGCCAGCATCACACTTTTTTTATTACTATAGCGTATAATTCAGTTTGCACTTGAGAAATGTGATGGCTCCAGCTTTGTTCTTTCCTAAGATTACTCAGGGTTCATACGAATTTTAGAATTTAAAAAAATGTGAAGATGCCGTTGGATTTTTTTAAAAGACAGGTTGAAATTAATATGTAGCCAGGATAACCTTGAACTCCTGATCCTCGTGCCTCCATTTCCCAAGTGCTGGGTTTATAGGCATGTGCCACCACACCTGGCTGGCACTGGAATTTTGACAGGCATTACATTGAATATATAGATTGATTTGGGCAATATGGATAGGTGTGTCAATTTCAATTTATAAATATGGGATATCTTTCCATTTATTTGTATCTTTCTACCTTCTTTCATCAGTGATTTATGGTTTTTGGTGAACAGATATTTCATCTCCTGGATGAAATGCATTTCTAGGTATTTTATTGTTTTTGTTGTAAAGGGGGCTGTTTTGTTTATTTATCTTTACCATTTAGAATTTCACTGTTAGTATATAAACATGCAACTGAACAATAGTGCCCCACTTACAGTGACTTCAGTGAGCGCTTGTTCATTGAATGAGGCCATCCATAAAGATAAGTGCTTTTATTTTTACTTCAACTGTCTGATCACGTTTCGTGTGTTTGATTGATACCTGTGATGAAAGCTGGGTGTGTTAAGTAAGTGGACGTTTGAAAGTAATATCTTTCTAAATCACTCCCTGGTATCTATACCGTTTATTTTTAGAGAAATTAACAAGCCTATGGATGGCCGGATTAAACTTTGCTGAGTTCCCCATGAGTGTCTCTGCCGAGCACATTGCTCGTGTTCCCTGCGTGTGAACCTTTCATGCGGGTGAGACCCAAGAGCCCTGTGTAGTTCCCAGCTGTTCTTTCTCCCCTGTGCCCGTGTGAGGACTTTCCTTTGGTTTGTGGTTAAACCTAAGAGCACGGAGACTGTTTGTGGTGCTTTACCTTATGTGCTTTGTAGATACAGGGGCTCTAAATAGCTACCTTTTTTCCAGTTGCTACTTGGCAATGGGACCAGCAGTTGCTGGCATTACTTCCCAGCATTCTTAGGAGCAGAGAATGGTTACAGTTGTGAAAAGTCAACCTTGACCTCCCTTCAGTTGCATTTAGAGGGTTCCCTTGGAATGCTAGATAACTTTGTGAAATATATTACCCATTTTATAGATGAGAAAATTGAGCCAACAAGGAGTCTAGCTAACCTATAACATGGAGGAGGCCAGGATCATGTGTACTCTTATGACTCCCCTGTTCTGTGTTCTATCTACCAGACAACACCGACTGTCACTGCTGGTTGTGTTTCTGCCTCCACTTAAATCAGTTTTAAAAAATCCACATGATTTATTTATTATTTTTGCATGCATGTATATGCTTATATTTGGGTGGATACGTGTGTGTTTGTGCATGTGTAGGGCAGAAGTCAATGTCAGGTATCTTTTTTGTTTTTTGAGAGAGACACAGAGAGAGACAGAGAGAGAGAGAGGGAGAGGAGGACAGATAGAGATGGGTGCGCCAGCAGCCTCTCCGCTGCTGTGAACAAAATCCAGATGCGTGTGCCCCCTTGTGGTCAAGTGCGTCATTGCACCCTTGCATCACTTTGCATCTGGTTAAACGTGGGACCTGGAGATTGGAACCAGCGTTCTTAGGCTTAGCAGGCAGGTGCCTTAACCGCTAAGCCATCTCTCCAGCCCAATGTCAGGTATCTTTATCACTTTCCACTGTAGTTTTTTGAGGAAGGGTCTCACTGAACTTAGTGCTCACTGATTCTGCTAGACAAGCTCCCCAGCAACCCCAGGCATTGTCCCATCTTTTACTTCCCAGTGCTTGGATTATAGGCACGGGCCACCATGTGGTTACTGGGGATTCAAACTCTGATCCTCAGACCTGTGTGGTTCTTTACTGACTGAGCCATCTCCCTAGTGGCTCATAATTTGTATTTACACATGTGACTTTTCTTTGATGGCATCCGGTTAGTGACCAAATCTAAAAGTGCAGCGTGACCCCTTCGTTTCACTCAGGCTCTCATGACTTGTTACCTGCACGACTGCAATAGTCTAACACGGCCCAGCACGACGCCTAAAGATGTAACGACTCTCCACTGGAGACTGGGGAAGGGTTCATCGTGAAGTCAACCAGGCCTTTTACAATCCTTGTCGTCTTACTTTTTCCCCCCATGGCCTCTTCGAACTCAATCTACAGCCAGACTCACTATGTAATTTTCTAACTGGATTTTCACCCACCCACTCCTATTCAGCTATTCAAGATCCGTCTGGTGTCTTCAGTCCCCTCTGAAGGTGATGCTTCTTTTTGGCTAAACCCTTCCCTTTTAGGGTCTGATATTCAGGGACACTTTATTTATTTACTCTTTCTTTGTAGGTTTCAAAGAATTTCTATCCTTGTTTCTTGGACATTAATTCCTTAAGAGCACAGTTGAAGCTAAGTGTCTTTGTGTGATTGGTGCATAGCAGAAAACATATGCATTAAAGTTTAATAAATATTGGCTGGAATATTTAATTAACTTCCTCAGAAGATGTTACAAAGACAGAAAACAATTCTTTATATCTCAGAGAACATGCTTTTTTGTGCAGTGAAAGAAAGGCAAAGCAAAAATAACATTATCACACATTTGGCATTTTAAAATTTAGTCTTTTTAATGTCCTATGGGTTAGATGGGAAAAGGTGGAGAGAATGGCGTCTGGATGAAGTTTAATCACAGAGGGATGGTAAGCTGAGTTTTCAAGATAGGGAAGGAGAATGTTAGAAATGAAGAGATCACACGTGGTAACCATGCTTAGTTTAGCCTGGGTCATGTTGCTGAAAAGTAATTATTTTATTTTTGGTCACTTCTACTTTACAACAAAAACATGCAAAATTATCAATGTTAACCTTATATTGGAATCTAAGGGAATGGGCTGGTAAGAACGAGAGTCTGTGTGTTGAGGAGACTAAGAGTGAGAGAGGATAGGGAGTTACAGAAATCATCTTAAGACTAACTCGGGAATGTTCTAGAATATCAAGATTATGTGGATGACCTTCTGTATTTCTTCACAGGTGTTTCAACAAATAAGAATAAAAATGATTATTTCCATCCTTTTCTTTTCTGATCCAATTAATGATATAGTTAATTTACTAATTATTTACTTCATAGGAAATCCAGCCTCATCTCCATTGCCTTCTGGTCTTTCATGTGCTGCATTTGGCTTTCGTGAAATATTTGAGAAATTCACTCCAATTAACTTAATTAATTGTATTTTATGACTTTGGGTCAGAATGCCAGAATTTCTGGTGCCAAATGTATTGTACTGGTTGGAACCTCCAGAGTGTCTTTCAGATATTGGCTTTCAGACTTTCTTTTTGAATACATTGCTATTTACTTACTATGTGCCAAAGCCGCCATGTCAGTGTAATTGAAAACAAGCAAGAAGGAGACTGGATGGCTCAGATGAATGGAAATGTGATCGGACCCTTCCACCCACAACCCACTGGCTGGAGTCCAGGCGAGGCTGCTGGGGACTGAAAGTAATTACCATCTGATGGCTGGACAATGGCCTGTGTGAAATGAGCTGGTTATCTCTAGTCAAGTTCCTCATGGGCAGGTGTTCGTATTGCAGCTTCCACCTCCAGTGACACCAGCCCAGGAACTGAATGAGTCAGAGAGACCAAAGCGGCCTTTTCTCTTATATGAGATTGGTGCCCGTCTGTGATACGAGGGGACTCAGGCGTCTGCTCAAAGCTTTAAAGTAGGTGAGCAGGGAACGTGAGTATGGATGTCTCATCAAGCTTTATATTTTATAGTTCCAGCAGTGTCGAGATTGGATATGAAACAACAAATGTTAGATATTTCCATTTGCCTAATTGAAATTGATTCTAAGATTACGAAAGGAAAAAGGCAATATCAGACAAACGAGAACAATATGGCTATTTTTAGCACTATACTAATCTACCCCAAGGTCTTAAAATTCTAGTTTTGGCTTTAAAAAACACCCACTGAAGAATAATAATGAGAACTCTGCACATCTGTTATAAAAATCATAGGAAACAACCAAATTCAGTGTCAATATTGTTATCCCTTCTGCCAAAGTTGAAGATTATTTCCCTATTCATTTAGCAAAAGATTTTTCCAAACTTTATAAATATTGTTATGTCTCTCCAATGCATTACCTCACAGGTCTCTTCTGAAAGGTATCCAAATTCTACATTAAGGCACTTGTGGGAAAAGTAGAAAAAATAAATGGTTCACTTTAAGTGGAATTTGGAAAGGGTATGATTACGGTCTGAAATGTATCGCACTGACATAGTAAAACTGAACTTCCTAATGGATTCTTAAATTTTGAGTAAGCATTCAATCCATTTATTGAACTCCTTTCTGTGTGTCTAGAAGTTACAATAAATACATATATTTTTTCCCTGATGGGCTTTCTACAGGGAAGGATGCCATGTATTAGCTGCACAGGCTGTGCTTGAAAAATGCTGAGAATACATAGCTGGAGTATGTGTAAGGAGAGAGTCCAAATATTTTTCTGAGTGAACAATGAAGTGTATGAACAGAGACATTTGCTAGGCAACTCAAAGAAGGATTGCTAAGATGCACACAGCCAAAATGTCCTTCGATAGCCTCACAAATGGATGGCGCCTCCACCACTGGGTTTCCATATGACCAGGTAACTGGAGCTGCACTGCATCCAGGAACACAAGGCATCTTGCATTTTGGTGGTGCCAGGCAGACAAGCAGACAGAAGGGTACACAATGGCCAAATTCAAACATGATTAGAGAGCTGGGCATTCATTGTTTGCTCACAATACCTCCTGGGTGGAAGGAAGGAAACAGGCTGTAATGCCTAATAACTCCAAATGCCCCAGAGAAAGAAAAACAGGCAGATTCCCACTTTGGTGGCAGACTAGCTGGGGTGGCCAGCAGTTCCTGGAGATAAGTTTGTCAAGGGCAGTTTTGCAAACGGTGCTCAAAGTTTCAAGCCATAAACCATCTGCATGGTCAGTAGGACTGTCGAGCTGTGATGTATCCAAGGCCACGATTTACAGTCTCTGCCAGAAAGACGTCTCCATGGGAAAGTTTGCTAATAAGCTGTGCACGGAAGAGACCAAGGATGGGAGACTGGTGACAGGCTACTGTGTCTCTGCTTGATGAGTTAAATAGAACAAAAACCAAAAACAAAACAAAAAAAAACTGTATTTTTGAGCTTGTGAAAGTTTGGTTTTTGCTCTTGGCACAAATTTTAATGGGTCTAAATTTACGTTTTGGCATTAGTTCAGTAAGGGCAATAAAACCAGAGCTTTAAGATAAAGGAGTGTAGAAGTCATATAACCTGAAAGCACGCAGGCACACAGATAAATGCTAACTGATAGGAAGAGAGCAAAATGCCGCCTTAGAAGGCTTCTCCCTGAACTTGGCCAGCTGAAACAGGACCAGGTATGAAGATCTTTCAGTAGTTGTTGTAAATGCCTTAAATTCCACTGTTCTAGCTGGTCTCATTTTTTTAAAAATCTCTATAACATAATGATTTGATGTTAAAATAATTGCATTGATTTGGATTTTCATAGTGTTTACTTTTGGTGGTCCCTTTCTGCTCTTGTAACCACGGCACTGTGTTCCATTACTACACGGTTGCATTATTCTAGGTGAGAGATTAGTAGCATAAACAAGAAAGAAGAATGCTGACGTTTCTCTGAACCATCTTTCAAGCAGCCATCTGAAAAGAGGAACTCTTTGTTAATGATGTTTCTGGATTTTTAAACAACATAGGGTTGGGTGGTTAAACTACTTAATAATGTGCCAGGTGAAACACACACACAACAAACACAATACACATGCTATGTATGTAATACATGCATGCATAACAAATATGCTGGACCCCTCTGTACAATTTCTTATTTATTTTAATTTAGGTTTTTAGAGAGAGAGAGAGAGGGAGAGAGAGAGAATTGGCCCACCAGGGACTCAACCACTGCAATCGCATTCCAGACACTTTTGCCACCTCGTGGGCATGTGTGACCTTGCACTTGCCTCACCTTTGTGCATCTGGCTAATGTATGATCTGGAAAGTAGAACATGGGTCCTTAGGCTTTGCAGGCAAGCGCCTTAACTGCTAAGCCACCTCTCCAGCCCCCGATCAGATTTTAATGTTACTTTTTTTTTTGGAGGGAGGGTCTCCCTCTACCCCAGGCTCACCTTTAATGTGACTTTTTTAAAAGTAGGGAAAAAGAAGTAAAGGGTCCTTGGATGTCATCTTGCCATATCTCTTTCTAGTAATATGTTCTGAATTATACTTGCAATTAATTAATATTATTATTATTTTGTTTGTTTGTTTCTTCGAGGTAGGGTCTCACTCTGGTCCAGGCTGACCTGGAATTCACTATGTAGTCCCAGGATGGCCTCGAACTCACGGTGATCCTCCTACCTCTGCCTCCCAAGTGCTGGGATTAAAGGCATGCTCCACCACGCCCAGCTTTTAATTTTTTTTTTTTTTTTTTTTTTTTTGAGACAGGATTTCACTATGTATCCCAGATTGGCCTCACACTCCTCATGCTCCTGCCTCAACTGCCTGAATGCTGGGATTATAGACGTGCATCACTATGCCTGGCCCTGAATGCTGTTTTTCTTTTCTGCTGTTTTTCTTAACTGTATGGTAGAACTTATGTTTCTCCTTCTCATTTTCTTCCTCCTTCTTCCTTTTGTTTTGTTGTTGTAGCAGAATTTTGTTCTAACCCAGGCTGACCTGGAACTCACTGTGTAGTCCAAGTTGGCCTCAAACTCATAGTGATCCTCCTCCCTCAGCACCCCAAGCGCTGTCATTAAGGTGTGAGCTGCCATCCTGGCTTAACTGTGTGATATTTCATTTATCCCAAATTAAACATTAAGCAATATTTTGTGTGCACTTTTGTCAGGAGTCACCTAAAAAAATCACTAATGTCATTTGTGCACTTTGTATCTTGGTTCACGTGCTATACAGGGACTATTTATGTCAATTCTGCATGCACTTCTAATACTGACGTGGGACTAGTAGCCTACAGATAAGTAAGGACAATGTGTTATGTGTATACACCAGATATTGATTTATGGACATTGAAAGAAACATCAATAATTTGTTAGCAAACTTCCCAAAATCGATTGGGTCAACTGTTTTACCTACTAAAATAATCATATTTGATTTGCCCACTTTATATCATTCCATCCTCATAAAAGAATCCTGCTTAAACAATTCTATTTTCTGACTTGTGGTTGAATAGTTTAAGTGTGGAAAATGAGTGATTCAGATTGTATCTTTATTTGAGTGAATGGAGCAGTTCTAACTGCTTTTGGAAGAACCATTACAATGATGTAAAATAAAGAAAACAGGGCAAAATCTCTGGCCGTACCACCCCGAAGGCACCCGGTCTTGTCTGATCTCAGAAGCGAAGCTGGTTTGGGCCTGGTTAGTACTTGGATGGGAGAAAGTGGGGCAAAGAACTCCACTCGCTATCAGACACCATTGACTCAGGCTTATTATTTCCAATCAAACTTCTAATAGGGTGTGTCTTAGAAGAGCCTGCGAATGTTGCTAGACCCAACTCTTCCGTGGAATCAAGAAGGAGGCACGGGACATCAAACATATCCAGCTTTTCCTCACCTCACCACAATAGTGGTCTATTTTTAAGTGAAAATAGAAGTTGCAATGGTAAGCCCAGCCCTGGGAGGCAGAGGCAGGAGGGTTAGAAGTCACCCTCAGAGTCTCACACACAGCAAGTGTGAGGCCAGCATGGGTTACATGAAACTTGCAGACAAACAAGGAAGCGATTATGATGGGATAGCTTCTATATGACTTAAAAATATCCTCTTTTTTTTTTTTTTTTTTTTTTTGGAGAGACCAGGGAGATGGCTGAGTGAGTACTATGCAAGCACGAGAACCTGAATTTGTGTCCCCTGCACCCGTATAAAATGCTGGGTGTGGTGACAGGCGCCTATAACACCAGAGCCAGGGTGGCACAGACAGCCAGATCCCCAGGGCTTGCTAAGTAGGTTCTCGAGCCAAACTGGTGAGTTCAAGGTTCATTGAGAGACTCTATCTGAATTAAAAAAAAAAAAATGAGGAAGACGCCCAATATTGATGTCTGGTTTCCACATGTGTGTACATACAAACGTGCATACTTGCATGCACGCACACCTATACATCCAAAAATTACCTTCTGTTTTAAGGTTTTACCAGTGACCACTTTGTGATCTTCATTCATTGTCTACTTGACCCTCACGGCTCACGCCTGAGCAAGACCAGGTTTGATTTAAACGCCAGATCTGAGGGGTGCTCAGCGGTTGATGGTGGCAGGGAGAAAACAGTATAGATCTGATGGCCATTCAAGGACGTGGTGGGCACATGTCCTAGTGTTGTTGAGGCAGTGAATGATTCCCGGTCATTTCCTGTACACAGAAGCACTGTGGTGGGGTGGCTGGAACCTGCCCAGAGGTGGGGAGTGTGGCTTTAAGGGCCACCCAAATCATTACCAAGTGTGAACAGCTATAAAGAAGACGACAAAAGAATAAAAGTCATAATCTACAGGGCCAGTGCACTGCCCTCCCCGCCAGACATGACCAAGAGCCTGTGTACTCCACTTCCTGACCATTCTGACTTCATTGCTATTGAGATTTGTGATCGATTCATCGACCCACCTTCTCCAGCTCCTCCTGTCTCTCTCCTCCATGTGTTACGTTTCCCTCCCACCACTTTCAGAGGAAACCCACAGATGATAAGCATCTAGCCTGGTGTTCATAAGCTCTTGTTCTACTGGTGCCAATCTTGAAAAACGAGAACGAGAAAGGGCTAGATGAGAACCCAGGATGAAGAGAGAGGAGGGAGAGGGAGGGAGCCAGGTGAAATGCACACTGCTCAGATATCTCCCCTTTTTCCACATTCAGAAAGGAGCTGTGGGTCAGCATTGAAAGACGTGGCATTATGATCATAAAAACCAAGCAGATAATACCTCGATGAAGGCATCTTTGTCGTCTGTTTTTTTAAAAAAACAATCAAACAATGAATCTACAATGGGATTTTTCCACCTTTCACAATGTTTGGACAGACACAAGGGATGGAAAGGGCCAGCAAGCTGAGGTGAGCCGTGCTGTACTGCAAGGAGCCGAGCGGCTGTCATGGGGTTGAATACAATTATAAAGGAAGCCAGAAAAAATAATAAAAACGCAATCACTGGCTTTATTAAAGGTAATAAGTGAGCAGGAAGTGACCAAAGGACATCCTTCAGATACTGTGTCTTACAAGAAACAGTCCTACTATAAAAGTTATAGGGTTTATAATTATAATGATTTATTATAAAGTAATATGTAGTTCTGCCCATACTGTCTAACGTCTTGTCACCACAAACCTTTTATAAGCCAACATCTCTACCAAGTAGCAACTTTCCTTTATTTATTTATTTTTTTGAAGCCCAATTAGACGACACTGCAGAGAGCTGTCAGCTGCTCCGATCTGGGTTTCTATGCGTCTGCAACATCATCCTCAGCGGTCAGAGACGGAGACCAGTGGAATCAGGAATATTAAAGTCCGGGACTGTGGATATAGCTCAGTAGGCCACACGTTTGCCTTGCAGTCATGAGGACCTGAGTTTGCTCCCCACACACCCGCAGTGTGTGCCTGTAATTTCAGCACTGGGGAGACAGAGACAGGAGGATCCCTGCAGCTTGTTGCCTACCTCGTCTAGCCTAATTAGTGATCTGCAGACTCATGAGAGACCCTGCCTCCGACAGGGGCGGGATGGCATTCCTGAGGATCATGGCCCAGGTTGGCCTCTGACCTCCACATGCACATGTACACACACATGCAAGGATACTAAACTTACCATGCTTGATCCGAAAAATTCCAATTGTTTGATTTTTCATTTCTTTTTTAAAATATATTTTTATTTATTTTCAAGCAAGGAGAGAGAGAGAGACAAAGAGAGAGAGAAATAAAGACAATGGGCATGCCTCTAGCCACTGCAAAAGAACTCCAGATGCACATGCCACTCTACATCTGGCTTTAGGTGGGTACTGGGGAATCAAATCCAGGTTGTTAGGCTTTGTAAGCAAGTGCCTTAACTTGAGCAATCTCTCCAGGCCTGACCTCCTATTTCTTTATAGAGAGAGAGGAAAAGAGAGAGAGAGAGTGAGAGAGACAGAGAGAGAGAGAGAGGGATTGAGAATGGGTGCACCAGGGCTTTCAGCTACTGCAAACAAACTCCAGATGTATGCCCACTTTGTGCATGTGGCTTACGTGGGTCCTGGGGAATTGAACCTGGGTCCTTTGGCTTTGCAGACAAGTACCTTAACCACTAAGCTATATCTCCATCCCCTGAGCTCCTATTTCTAAATGGTTACCAAATCATAAGAAATTAGGAAATCAAAGTAACAAAGAGGATTCTGAAAAGTTTGGACCTTTAATGATCCATCAGGTTCATAGACTAGATTTCAATTTTCACAGCATTCTCTATGTACTTCCATGGAGTTACATGAAACGTTGTCATAGTTACAGCCTCTGCTGGTGCTGGGAAAGATGTTGCCCTTCAACATCTAGGTGGACTCCTAGTTATTTTCTTGCACATCAAAAATTAAAATCATGCCTTATCTTCTAGTACTGGTGAGATGCACATTGCAATATGACTTCATGGGTCTGTGCTGGTAACAAATGATTTTTGAGAAAAAAAAAGAACAAAGCTACAACATTTTAAAGGCTATGTGAAGCACAGTTTCAAGTAATGTCGGAAAATAATGCTGTTGCCTCATGGGGCAATTAAGCCAACTGAGCTCTTACGCTTGTCTCTCCATTGAGGGACGTTTATATGTCAGGTGATTAGTATCATGTTGACAAGTGACATCGCTTACCATGGCTAAGCACATTCACCAGCCACACATAACTGAACAATGCAGTCTTTCACTGGGCAGGTATCTTTCGAGATTGTATTAAGCAATAATTTGTTCCGTTATTGTTTCCTGAGAGCAATTACTTCCTATGGCAAGTATATTGTACCAAAAGAGGCGTTTGGAATGGGTCCGTACTTTAGCTTTGTGTAAGGAATGCAGGATAAGCACAATTGGAGAAAAATATGGGAAGAGACAGAAAACAGAATGCAAAATACAAAAGGACAGGAAGCCGTATGTCATTGCCCAAAGTACCATTGTGACGTGTGGCGGCCTTCGCAGGGACTTCTGTAAGCGTTCACCAAAAGTACGCCAAGAACTTAAACTCAGAAGCCAGCTTACTCCTTGCCTCGGAGAGCCACAGGTCACAGCCATCAGCCTGCCTTTGTTTTCTCTGACAGTACCAGGAACAGAGCTCTTTCCTACTCAGTATCTTTCTGAATGCAGTGACCTGCGACGCCAGCTTGTGTTGAGTGAAAGATTCTTTATTGACCATCTTCCCTGTCCTTTTTCTCGGCCTATAAAGTTGAATTCAATTCTATTTTTTTTTTTACATTCTGGCCAACTCTGTGCAAGACCTCTGCCTCTAGGAAGTCAGTGAAGTGAACTGGACTTTGTGGAGAGTCAGGCCAATCTTCTTAGGTGGGAGTCTCAGGGTTTTGGCATAAGACAGAGCTCCTTGATGGTCAGTCCAGCCCTTCAGAAACTTGCTGTGTGACTTTTGAATGAGTCGTAACCTTTCTGTTTTTAGTTTCCTGGCAAATGGAGATAAAGCCGCAATGCTTTTCATCCATCTAACTCTGAGGAGCTGTGTGAAGGTTAGTTAATTAATTGTCAGGACTGCTGCCCATGGGGTGTGTTAAGGAAATGTCAAAAAAAAAAAAAAAAAAAGACAAAATGGGCAAAGACGAGACAGGAAGGGGCCGAGGGCTCACTGCTCATGCCCACATGTTAACATTTGTAGGGCAGTTGTCAGGTAAGCTCTCCTAATTTGATGACTCTAAAATTATTTTGATGTCAGGTCAGTTATTTTTAGCTGTATTTTTTCTACAGGGTTTTATATAGGAGTCTTTTGTTTCATAATTGTATTTTAATTTCTGTCAAATGAGCAAAATTTAGAGGGACTTTTGCCTGTAACTGTGACATTTATCTTTCTATGTTTTCGTTGTTTAATTTAATTTTGAAACAGAGTCTCACTCTGGAGCCCAGGCTGGCCTTGAACTCACCTCAGCTCTCCTGCGTCCCCCTCCCAAGGGTTGAGATTAGGCATTAACATAAAGTCTTTAAGCACATATTTAATCAATGTTCATACAAAGGGAACTACTCAATGATTTTCTATGGAAGTCTAGTTGCCTTTGGTCAGGTTAGCAGAAGTTAGCAGAAAATTCTAGAAGTTGGAACTAATTTTTTTTTTTTTTTTTTTAATATTTTATGTATTTATTTGCAGGGAGAAAGAGAAAGGGGGTGGGGAGAGAGAGGATGGGTGCTGGCCAGGGCCTCTAGCCACTGTAAACATGCTCCAGATGCATGCATCACTTTGTGCCTGTGCATGTGGTTACTGAGGAATCTAACGCAGGTCTTTAGACATTTCAGGTGAGCACCTTAACTGCTGAGCCATCTCTCCAGCCCTGGAAGTTGTAAGTATAGAAACTCCTACTGCTTTGACAGTTGACATTGTCCTTGGACTATCCTTTTACTATCTTATGTATTAAAAGAAAAAAAAAGAAGAAGAAATCCTCCACCATCCGCCATCCCTCAAAAATTACAAAACCAATACAGCAGCTAGTGGGAAGGATGGTTTCTTCCCTAATCCTGTCTTACAGTTCCTTGGCAATGACCTTAGACCTCTCCAAAAGCATGGTTAGTGACTGTGATCACGGGCCTAGGAGACATGAACTGGCTCTCAGGGACCCAGACCTGTGAACAATTCCCACTGTGATCAATGATATTAACTGAAAAAGGACCTGTGAGACATAATTCAACACTCAAGTTCAACGTGAAGGCTAATGCTGATTCTGGAGTCTTGTTATTGGAAGATAGTATGTGTTGGCTGGCCTGTGTAATTTTGTCTTGAGCATGAAAATGTTCAACTGAGACTTACTGAGAACCTAGAGGTGAGTATGGAATTAAAATACTGTGAGGACAACTACCTTTTTACTCCTAGATAGATTGGGTGGAACTAGGAAACTCAGAAATGGGAAAAATGTGTGTGTATGTGTGTGTGTGTGTGTGTGTGTGTATGATGTGTGTGTGTGAGAGAGAGTGTGTGACTTGTTTTTCTGCGTGTTTAGTTTGCTCATGTTTGGACAAATTGGAGAGGAGGAGGGACAAGAAATCTGTCTACCTTCTAATGTGTAAAAGGACTAACTGTTGGTTATAGAGACGGCTCGGGGGTAAAAGCATCCATAGCCCAATGACATGAGCGTGAATCCCCAGAAGTTAGGTAGAGCTTACACGGTAGCAAGTATCTGTGATCTCAGCCCTCTTACAGTGAGAGGGAAGGTGCAGACAAGAGAAGCCCTTAAGCTTGAAGGCCAGCCAGCCTGGCACACATAGCAGGAAGCAACCAGAGATCCTGCCTCACATGGGCTGGAAGGCAAAGCTTGACACCTACAGTTGTCCTCTTTCCTCCCCATGTCCGCCTTCCCTCCCTCTCTCATCATAACAAAGATAATCCTTTTTGCATAAAAAGAACTAAAAGTTGGGTGTGGCAGTACGCACCTTATCTCAGCACTCAGCAGGAGAATCCTGAGTTCAAGATCAGTCTAGGTTACATAGGAAGACAGTATTTCAATCAATCAATCAATCAATCAATCAATCAATCAAAGAACTAATGTGTTTATGTAGCTTATAATTCCTGATTTGACCAACACTGAAAAGGAAGGTGTTGGATCCCAGGGGACTCTTTCTACACAGTAGGCGAGTTGCCTTAGTTATAAGTGGAAACTCTTTGCTCTGGCTCTTGATTCCAGAGTATGATCCACTGAAAGCGTTAACAGTATTCCTTACCAAATGGCTGGCGAGATTAAAGGCAGTTTGTAGAAATACTGTGTCTTACAGAGGCACCACAGAGCATATCATGTTTGTAGACTACTAGTGAAAACACGAAAGTTAGTGCATTTTTCTGGGCTGACATGATGACTCAGTGGTTAAAGGCACTTGTATACAGAGCCTGCCGGCCAGGGTTCAAATCCCTAGGACCCAGGTAAAGCCAGATGCACAAAGTGGCTCATGCATCTGGAGTTCATTTGCAGTGGCAGGGACCCCTAACCTGCTCACCTGCTCATTCTCTCTCTCTCTCTAAGTAAATAAAAAGGTAAAAGAAAAGTTAGTGCATTTTTGGACACACGGGAGTAAAAATAGCAGCGGAAGGAGGTTTTCTTCCTTCCTTTCTTCCTTCTGTGAATACCTACTATCTCTTTAAGGCAGAGATGGTCTGGTATCCCAGGCTGAGAAGGCTGAGTGTGGGTGGTTTACATGTAGAACAGAACTCAAAGTTAAAATAAAAAAATAACACACACACACACACACACACACACACACACACACACGTGCGCAGGCGCCTTGTCAAGAAGCATTTCTTCTTGTCTCAGGCATGCTGTGGAAAATGTCTGCGGGGGTGGCAGACCTGCAAATGTTTATGTGGGAGTCACAGCGGACTGGATTGCAAGGGACAGGCAAGCGTAGGAAGAGCAGCCCAGCCGCCCCACACGCTGGGCTATTTATAGTTCCTCGTGGTGAAAAAAAACAAAACCAAAGAGCAGCTTCTACCTGCTGCTCCCAACCGAAGCTCACAGCAGGCGGAGAAGACCTCTTTATGTTTGCTTTGTAGTTCTAACCGACACACCCTCTTAAGTTCTGACTTTGCCGTGCCCTCCTCGGCCTGGCCCCTGGAACAGGTGAGAAGCCGTGGCAAAATTCTCTTCTCCTTTCCCTGCTGGACACGTGCTGGCTTAGTCCCTGGGCTGCACTCCATGTCTTCCAAGAAAATCCATGCCTCGTCTGGTGGCACAGGCCTCACATCCCTCCCTCCCAGCCCCTGAGGAAGCTGGAGCAAGACGGTTGCAAGGTCAGATCCTGTCTCAAAATCAAAAGTGAAACAAGGGTTTGGGATGGATGTCACTGTCAGGGGTAGAGTGCTCGCTATTCCTAGAACCACAAACAATATAGATATATATATTTTAAGTACTCCCTTTTGGGTGAAAGTGTATGAGTTACGTTTAAGAGCTTTCTCTTTCAAAATCTTCTCAGCAACAAAGTACCATGAAAAAACATTTATCTTTCAGATCTGTTTTCCCTCCTCCAGCTTATGTGCAACACACACACACACACACACACACACACACACACACACACACACCCCAAACAAAACAACATAAGCACCAGGTGAGAACCCTAACTGTTATAAGCATGATATAGTTAGCAAGGTGAAGGCCACCTATTTCTGAGGTTCACCTGCTCCCTGCGTGTGTGTGTGTGTGTGTGTGTGTGTGTGTGTCATGTGTATGTGCCTTCCTGGATCCAGGGAACTGGTCTTGAGACCTGAACGCGCTTATTAGAATTTGTAGCTCCTGAGGCTGTGTTATCTTGAGGGCGTCTGCAACCAAAGCTTGTTACTGTTATAAACTCTTCACTCCGTTGACAAGAGCTTATGATCGTGATGAAGGAAAATCTCTTAAGAGCCAGAACCTTGGGTGGCAGAGGTGGAGGGCGGGGCCCAGGGCCTACACTGCCTTGCCCCCCGAGGCCCCGGCTGGCAGTGCCCCAGGCTGCCCACAGGGGAAGCAGGAAGCTGCGGCTGGGCTGAGCCGCTGAAAAGCTACTGGAGCTAATAGATTGTGGTCGTGAAGAGAGGCAGCATCTCTGTAGTGATGGGAACAACTCAAAAGCATCGTCAAAACACTTGCAGAAACGCGCTGAGCTCTGCCCTCCTGAGTCCTGGCAGCCTGCACACCGCTTGGAGTCGGTGGGAAGAAGCTGCAGCCCCTGGCTGTGCCCGCAGCCAGCCAAGTCCAGCTTTACCCACCTTCACCCAGCTGGAGGTTGCCATGAGCCATGCAAGTGGGATGTGAAAAGTGCATGCTACATGGAAAAGTGCAAACTTGGTGCTAATTCCCGTGCCCCTCTCATGTAGTCAACAAACACATGAAATGTTTGCTTCTGTATAAAGGGCTTGAGTGGTAGAAGGAAAGACACGTAAGAATCAGGACCCAGGGTGCTGGAGGGTGGGGAACGGGGTCTACGTCAGGCTGCAGAAAGCATCACACGTAAAGTCTCCTGGGGACACGGCCTGTGCTAAATGACATTCAGGCAGGTGCCACTGAGTTCAGACTTAACGGGGTTGTTCTTGTTTCCAGCCCTTAGTATTTCTGTTTCCCGTTCCCTCAGTATTTCTGCTTTTCTCTCTTCCGTTCTTTATTATAGGAAGTCCCAGAATGAGTCCACAATGAAGGGTTCCAAAAGATCACCCCACGAAGAAACAGAGATGTGATTTTTGCAAAAGTGGCCGAGGTGCCTCTTGGCGGACCCTGACACTTTACTTCTACCTGGGAATGCCTCACCCCCTTGCAAATGGGGGAAAAACTTCAAATTAGGGGTGATGATGCCCCTCTGAGTTCCTAACACTAGAGAGGTAGTTGCAGCAGGTTCAGTAGGTCCAGGTCATTTTTGGCTACATTCTGAGCACGAGGCCAGTCTGGGCTATTTGACTCTCTCTCTCGCTCTTTCTCTCTCTACCTGTATTGCATCTTTAGTATATTTTTGTACAATTCATTGTATCATTTTATCTTTTAATTGTGCTAAAATAGATTAAGCATACAACCCATTTAAATGTGAACACTTCAGTGGTATCGACTATGTTCTCGTAGTATGGAAATTTCTTTGTTTTATGTTCTATGGAAACAAGGTCTCATGTAGCCCAGGGTGAACTGGAATTCCTGACTCTCCTTCCTCCACCTTCTAACTGATGGAATTACAGTCATGTGTCAGCACACCTAGCTACAGAACTTTAGTTTACCAAAGTGTTCGGTTTTATTTTAAAGCTTATAATCCTGCCCTTAAATAGCTATTGTGCAGGCTATGTGGCTTTCTGTTGTCTATTTCTCCAACTTGGTTCTGTCTTTCCTCCGCATTCAACTTGGGATCTTTTAGTTTTTCAATGTGCTATCCCTCAAATTTGACAGTCTGACCCAGAAGATCACACTTTTAAAGACTATTTCTTAACTATGCATCAAGTTAAGACTATAGGTCTATTTATTCTAGCTTCCATGTTTAAATATAGGCCTCCTATTTTTTTTTTAGAATGAGTCTTATTATGCACTCAAAGCTAGCCTTGAACTTACTACATAGCTCAGGCTGGCCCAAACTCCTGATCTTCCTGCCCTGGCCCCTTAAATGCTGGACTTACAGGCTGTGTCATGATCACGCCCGCCTCTCAACATTTTATCTTCTATTATGCCTGCTCATTTGCCATGAAAATACACAGTCATCATGGATCACGACAGACATCTCCTGATAGCTGCTTCTTACTAGAAATCTACTTCCTGCAGTCCATATGTCTCACTGAACAAGCGTGTACTTGGAGTGCTGCAGAGGACTTCCGTAGACCGAGCTTGAGCCTCAGGATGGGTCTTTGAAGTCGGCATCATTCTCTCTGCTTCTCACACGTAACAGACAAGTTCAGTGACATCCCTGATGTCACTCAGTACATTGGGGACCCAGGACCAGTCTTGAAGTCTGAACGCTCATCTCCTGATGAGCAAGGCTTAGTTAATTTAAAGAGAAATGAATCAGCCATTCCAGGGTGCAGGCAGATTGTTACTGACCCGGATGGAGTTAGTCAGATGTTTAACTGGACAACAATAACATTCCCCTATGCCAGTTAAGAGTGTGACTGCCAAAGCTTGCTTGTTTGTTGTGTGTGTGTGTGTGTTCATGTGTGTGGGTGCACATGTGTGATGGCAAGTTGTTGTCTAATGTCTTTCTCAGTTGCTCTTCACCTTGTTCTTTGAGACAAGGTCTTTTGCTTCACCTGAGCTCCCTGGTTCACTTCACTAGATTGTTAAAGGGCCTCCTCAGCATCTGGGATTACGGCCTTGGTCAGCCACCATGCCGGGCCTTTTATGTGGGTGCCCGAGACAAACTTTAGGTGCTACTCTTGTATTTCAGCCATGGAGCCATCTCTCCAACCCTGCTTGTTCTTATTTTCATTAAGATAAATATATCCAAGTGAAGAGGCAGAATAATCCTTGCCATGTGGTTCTTTTTTCTTAATTCATACAGAATAAAATATATTGTGGCACTGTGTGCTTTCTTGCATTAAGCAGATGTATAGGGACTGTGTGGTCGAAAGTAATGAGATTGGGTCTGGGTACAAACTGCCATCAACTTCCTGGAAACACACTCGGTAACTTCTGAGCAGACGTGTTGTGACCTTTCTCTTTTTCTCTTCTCTTCCTTTTCTTTCTCTCTCTCTCTCTTTCTTTGTAAATATTTTTTCTTATTCATAAGGAGAAAGAGAGAGAGAGAAAAGAGAGAGAGAGAATAGACATGCCAGGGTCTCTTACTACTGCAAATGAACTCCAGATACACGTGCCAATTTGTGCATCTGGCTTCATGTGGGTACTGGGGAATTGAACCCATCATGCTTTGCAAGCAAGTGTCTTAAATCAATGAGCCATCTCTCCACCCCTCTCCTCTCTTTTCTTTCAGTTTCTTCCCCTAAAAGGCTGTGTCAGAAAAAAAAAAAAGATGTTTCCTTTTTTTCCATTCAAACTAAGAACAGCTTTATTAAGTCTTGGGAAAATATGTATTTTATTTCTTAATGAAGAGCATACTTAGAAAGGCAGAGACAGGAGAATCAGGAGTGTAAAGCTAGCCTCAGCTACGTAGTGAGTTCCAGGCTAATCTGGGCTACATAAGATCCTATGTCACCATAAACACACAAAACGTATATTTTTATAATATAGTTTTGTACCTCTCTTATTAAATAGGAAACCATCAGTGAGAAATTTGTACAGGTGTTTTGTATCCAGGCATGGACAAGAAATAACAAAACAGAATCAGAAACTTCTGAAATTAGATCACAGGTTGTCTGGGGCAGTTTGGAGCCTGTGAGCACTTTACGCCAGCAAGGGGAAGGGTTAGGGTAGGGGCTGGCTTCGTGCAGGTCCTCTCATTCTGCAGGTGTTACCAGTGTTGGCTTTTGGTTATAGTGCATGTGTAGAAATAGTTCCACTTGTGACCTCATGGCAGAAAAGCATACCTCATTGAGAACCATCTAGAACACTTCCCAACAATAAGAGCTCTGGCCTTTGACATTAAGTAAACAGACTCAGCAAACCTTTCCTGTAGTGCTAGGACCTCAGATGGCCTTGAGGGCTCTTCACATTCACCTGCGCTCAGGTCCCAGAGCACAAGGGCCACGTGGGGACTTGTAGAAGCCTAACATTGCTCAGTTTGTTCCACTTATCGCCAGTTTCTGCAATTCACTTTTAAAAATTTTATTTATTCATTTGAGAGAGAAAGAGAAAGACAGACAGACAGAGAGAGAGAGAGAAAGAGAGAAAAAAATAGGTGTGCCAGGGCCTCTAGTCACTGCAAAAGAACTCCAGATGCATGTGTTCCCTTGTGCATCCGGCTTTATGTGGGTCCTGGGGAATAGAACCTGCATCCTTTGGCTTTGCTGACGAGTGCCTAAACAGGTGAACCATCTCTCCAGCCTTTAATTCACTTTTTAACTTAAATTCTCAGAAGGTTGTGTGTGGCAGCTCATGTTTCCAGTCCAGGGCTTGAGAGGCCAAGGCCATCGGATAGCCATGAATTTGAGGCAAGCCTGGATTACATAGTGAATTCCAGACCAGCCTGGACTATAGAGTGGCACCCTGTCTTAGAAAACAAGCAAATAAGCAAAATAAAATTAATAAAATAAAATACTCGAGAAGCTTTCCTCATCACATGACATTTATCTTCCTACCAGAGATTTCAGTTTACAATATTGTTTCTTAGAGGTGTGAAAACAGATTTCCAGGACTTTCTCCATCTTGCCTTCACTGAAACATTGTCCATGCAATAACCACTCCCTCTCCCCAGCCCCGTCACTGCTTTTCTGTGGCTTGCTTCTATGGGCTGATGGCTTTAGCTATTGCATGGGAAACAAACGGTGGTGCCTCCAAAAAAATAAAAGTACAAGCAGCAAATCCTGTAGCCATCCCATGGTGGGCATTTCTCCTGTCAGAGTAACTTAACCTCAGTGTTGGGAACTGCACTCTGTGATCCTATTCACTTCTGGTGGGTTTGAAGTGGCCTGTGGGAAGGGCTGAGGGATTCAGAGTGGTAAACAATTTCACAGCTTGGAATTCCATTTTTGTCTATTTTACAAGAATTTTCTCTTCATGGAAAGGGGGGCACTGCTTCAACATGATCACATTTAAACTCAATGAGCTAGGGAATGGGACACTATGAGACAAGGGTTGGGACACGTGTTCTCATTGAGGAAAAAATATGTGGAAATCAAAAGTTCTAAATGCCTAATACTTTCAGTATTGTTCCAAAGACCATTTACGGGCTTGTAAGAAGCATGTGTTGTCATTTTATCAACATGCTGAAATTAATAGCCATCAGATATAGTGAAACTGTATTAAAAATAGAGTAGATGGTCCAAAGCAAGCTCTGAGTGGCGGGTATATTCTTGCATTAGATCTCAGAATGTATCTTAAGAGGAAGGCTTGTTCTCTTTCTCTGAAGAGAAAACAAAGGTATGAATTCCATTTGTAAAACTATAAAAGGCATTTTGTTTTTATTTCATGAAAATGGAGTTATAGTCTAAGCGCTTGCTCTTGTGACTGTGTTAACACCCAAATCATGGTGACATCCTTTCTTCTTAGGCAGGTTGTGTCAGAAAGAGATGCTTGCTTGGCTCTCACTGGTGTTTTCCATTGGTGAGTTTTCACTTTAATTTCCTTCGAGTCATTTTCAGAGTCACAAATTACCATTCGATTCTTTCATGTTTACCTGCCGCCCCCTGTTTCAGTAGCATGCAGAAGTTTCTAGTCCACATTGGCTGCTAACTGGCTGTGTGGCTTTGGACAAAGCACTCCAGCTTCCTGGGCCTCTTGTTTTCTTATTTCTGAACGATGGGTGTTAGGGGAGAAAGACCATGTACGAGTTCTTGGGAAATCTAGAAATTATTATGATGTTGTGGGACCAGGTATTCTTTAGGGCTGACTGGCAATTTGCATCTAATACCAAGGATACAAGATGTTATGTCAATTTCTGGATCTCTCAGGTAAGTTTGTTCGTGCCTGGGAGAGATGGATGGATTTAGTGAGTGAATTCCACCCCAACTCTGAGTATCGTTGGAGGTGATTTTTGTTTTGATATTTCTTTGGGTTCCTTCGGTGCAATTGGCTTCATACATACTTCAGTTCTGCTTTTGAAAGGAGAAGAAACGTGTTTAGTGGAACACATGTAGGGTCTGACTCTGATAATAAGTTACAAAATTTATCTTGTGTTTTCTCTTTGTGAGATAAAAATATCACATAAGGTATGGTGAGAATGAAATTATTAATCTATGTATAATTGCTCAAATACATTATATCCCTCAATCATTTTTAATAGGGAAGATGAATTGATAAAATAATTATGGGGGCCAGGAAGATGGCTCAGAGCATAGGAGCACTTAGCTGGGTAAACATGAGGACCTGTGGTGGTTTGAATATAAAATGCCCCTCACAGCCTCATGTATTTGAATTCTAAATCCCCAGTTGGCGGCACTTTTTGTGAAGGTTGTGGAGCCTTTGGCAGATGGATGTGGACATGGAGCTTTGCTGGAGGAACTATGTTACCTAGGATGGGCTTTGGGGTATCATAGCCCTACCCTTCTAGCTCTATTCAGCTTGTTTCTGCTCCTTTCTCCCTGCTGATGTGAGGATGTGACACCTGGCTCTCTGCTTCTGCCATGCTTTTCCTATTGTGATTAAACTTACTTTCAAAACTGTGAGCTGAAATTAACCCTTTCTTACCATAAGCTGCTTCTGGTCAAGTGTTTTGTCAGCGCAATGAGAAGGTAGTTGCTACAGGACCTGAGCTCAGTCCCCTGGCACTCATATTAAAAAAAAAAAGTCAGGTATGGCCATGCATACCTGCAACCTTAGTGCTGAGGGTTGCTGAGGGTGATAGAGGTACAAGGACCACAGGGGCTTGCTGGTTACCAGTCTAACCAAAAACCAGTGAGCTACAAGTTCAGCGAGGTACTCGGTCTCAAGAAGATAGGTGGGAGAATGACAGAGGAGGACACTCCATATCTCCCTCTGGCCTCCATACATGTCTGTATCTGTACACATATGTACATCCATCACTCACGCACATGCCACACAAACTACATCCCCCACATACACTCCAAAAATAAAATATTTTAAAAGATGTGGTCAGGCTGGAGAGATGACTTAGTGGTTAAGGCGCTTGTCTACAAAGCCAAAGGATCTAGGTTCAGTTCCCTCAGGATCCCTGTAAGCCAGATACACAAGTGGTGTATGTGTCTGGAGTTCATTTGTAGCAGCTAGAGGTCCTGGCCACCCATTCACTCTCTCTCTCTCTCTCTCTCTCTCTGCTTCTGTCTCTCTTGAAGTAAGTAAGTAAATAAATAAATAATTTAAAATCCTGTGGTCTATAAATCCAGCACTCAATATTCTGCTTTTGCTAATGAATTTATTTGAAACTTAGTTCCCAGTGCAGCATCAAAAGGCATATGAGGCCCATTCGGACCACTGCCAATCAAATCACTGGCTCCACGTGAGGTGCTGTAGCTCGCCATTCTACTATGGTGCCTGGGTCCGCCAGTCCTCCTACTTTTCACAATGACTCTCCACCCTTCCATCCTCTAATCTCTTTCCTCCTCCTGCCCCATCCCTTCTTGCCTCTATCTCAGCTAATGATCTTGGCTCCTATACCATAAATAAAAGGAATCAGATGGGAACACTTTCAATTTCCTGGTACCAAAGCATCCAAACCTTTTTTTTTTTTTTTTTTTTTTTTTTTTTTTTTTGCCTATGTGTTTTGTTTCTTCCTTCTCTTTGTTACAGTGGAACCATCCCTTCTAGCTAAAGTCAATCTCTCCATTATTATTTTGTATCCAATCGTTTCCTATTTTCTTGGGAAGCTTACATTATTGTTGATCACTTCTTATCTTGTCATGTGCTCAACATCCCCCTCTCTAAAAGGATCTTTCTATTGGCATTTAATGTACTCCTTTCCTTTAAGCTTTCAAAACCTCTCCCTTGAATTTCTTTCCATTTCTTTCCTCCCCCAGCTATTTTTTTAAAGGAGTGCTTATGCTTAATGTCACCACTTCCTCACCTCGCCGTTACCCAGTAAAGTCTCATTGCTTCACTGGTTTAGTTCTCCTTAAAGTGATCAAACTTTCCATGCCGTGGAAGTCAATGACCGGTAGTACTTCCATGGTTTGGGTCATGTCAGAGCACTTTCAATTCAGCATGTCCAAAGTTAAACGCAGGTTATTCCCCTTTGAATGTGATACTCTCTTGCCCAAATCTGTTTCTTTCCCTAAATTACTTGCTTTCTCCTCTTTTTTTTTCTTCCTTTTGGTTTTTTGAGGTAAGGTCTTACTCTAGCCCATGCTGACCTGGAATTCACTATGTAGTCTCAGGTGATCTTGAACTCACGGTGATCCTCCGACCTCTGCCTCCCATGTGCTGGGATTAAAGGCATGAGCCACCATGCATGGCTTGTTTTTTTAATAATATGTTATTTATTTATTTGCAAGGAGAGAGAGAGAGAGAGTAAGAGAGAGAGAGAGAGAGAATGGGTGCACCAGCGTCTCTAGCTGCTTCAAATGAACTCCAGATGCATGCAACACTTTGTGCATCTGGCTTCACGTGGGCACTGGGGAACCGAACCTGGGTCATTAGGCCTTGCAGGCAAGAGCCTTAACAGCTGAGCCATCTCTCCAGCTCATTCCTCTTGTCTTGACTCTTCATAGTGCTACATTATCACGCCCTTGAGATTTCACCTTTTGCATGTCCGTTGGGTCTATCTCCTACTTTCCATGTGGACAGCTTCCTAAGTCTGTTGCCTTCCCTGTCCCACTCTTGCTCTGGCCTTCTAAGTGGCTATCTACAGTCTGTAAACTGTCCTCACCAGCAGAACCAAAGTGGTCTTTCTGAAAGAATGTCATCATGGCATCTCTTGTTTAAAACACAACCGCTTTTCGTTGCTCTTGGATGACAAGAACATGCTAATTATCTGAGTTGCTCTTATTCCCACATGTTTCTTTAATCTGATTTCTTTCAACCCTCACTGACCCTTTCTGGGCTCCCTGAGCCCGAGTTCTAATAACTCTCTCATCACGGTAATGATTTCACATTTGTATGATTATTGGATTTATCCAGACAGACATTATCCCTTGAGCGATAGTTTGTGTCTTTGACTCACCATGAGAGTATGAATGAATGGGTGAGTGGAGTATTTCATGAAACTGCACACATGCTGAGGACAAAGACAGACGGGAGAGGACAGAAACCTCTGCTGAGGACTGTTTGCATGAAAGCATAGAGATTGTCCTTCTGCAGGGGACACCAGCGGCCCTCCACCGCACATCCATGGGCTTCTGAGGAATGAATACTAGGAGGGACTGTTTGCATGAAAGCATAGAGATTGTCCTTCTGCAGGGGACACCAGCGGCCCTCCACCGCACATCCATGGGCTTCTGAGGAATGAATACCAGGAGGGACTGTTTGCATGAAAGCATAGAGATTGTCCTTCTGCAGGGGACACCAGCGGCCATGCACCGCACATCCATGGGCTTCTGAGGAATGAATACTAGGAGGGTCTTTCTTTGCCAGGCACCACAGCTCCCAGTTCTCTACCACCTGTGCGTGTGCATGTGCATGTGCTAGTTGCACATTGAGTTTCTAGGTCATAGCAGCTGGGTCCTTTTCCCCTAATAAGAACTAGAACTAGAGAATTCTGACATCGATTCTAGGAAAAGGCAGAGCAAAAACTGGAAGAAATAAGAGGACTCCAGTCCTCTGTAAGAAGGCAAGATCCCCCCGCATCATGAATAAGAATTGATCAACAATTTTGGAGTAAAGGTGAAATATAGCCTTCCATTTATTTATTTATTTATTTATTTATTTATTTATTTATTTATTGAGGTAGGGTCTCACTGTAGCTTAGGCTGACCTGGAATTCACTATGTAGCCTCAGGGCGGCCTCAAATGCGCAGCCATCCTCCTACCTCTGCCTTCCAAGTACCCGGATTAAAGGCGTGTGCCCCATGCTCCATCCCCTTTCATAAATGACATTTTATTGGGACACAGCGATGCTTGTCTGTTGCATCTCACTGATTTCACAATGCATCAGCTGAAAAGTTCCAACAGGCTCTGTGACCTTTGATGACTAAAATATTTATTTTGTCCTTCACGGAAAAGGTTGCTGGTATCTGGCTTATTATGGTAATCAGCTATAAATTTGGGGGTTGCTGTAGTAAATAAGATTACTCAGAGTAATTTGCATGTGTATAAGTAGTGTATCCCCTGGCCCCCTCTCACGAGCTGATACATTGATACATTCTTTCAACAAGTAGTTTTTGAACATCTAACATGGTTTTTGTATTGACATAGTCAAATCTTGTATGTAATTCCTGCTCTCCGGAAGCTTATTGTTTTGAGAGGAGATCGACAAATAAATGGGGAATAAAATTCTCAGGAAAGTACTCACAACACAGGTAAAATAAGGCTACTCGCCAGGCGTGGTGGCGCATGCCTTTAATTCCAGCACTCAGGAGGCAGAGGTAGGAGGATCGCCATGAGTTCAAGGCCACCCTGAGACTACATAGTGAATTTCAAGTCAGCTTGGATTAGAGTGAGACCCTATCTCAAACCCCCACCCCCCATCAAAAAAAAAAAAAAGACTACTCATGTCAGACATGGGAAAGGTAGGGACTGCAGCCCAAGTGATCCCAGGAGACTTGGCAGTGGGGGTCAGCGTGAGAGAAGTTGCTCATGGCGTGCGCTCAGGAGAGAGGCACGTTAGGGGAGGGAAGAAAGAAGGAACAGGCAGAGGGCAAAGGTGGCTAGGGCTGAGCTCACGACAAAGTTCCCAGTCAAATTCCTCCAAAGCTCTGAACCTGAGGTGCCCATCAAGGTTGGGCGAGGAGCTGAGATGTCCCTGTGTCAACTAGACAACCGATCCAGGCTGTTCAGCAGGGAGGAAGGAGTAAAATTGTGGGAGGGGGTTCCCTGTTCCTCCTGAGAAGCTTTACCACAGGCCTCTCAGTAGCTGGGGAACAACTTTCTCCATCTCATGGTGGCCATCTAGATGTGCCACCTTCAACTAGCCTCAGGAAGGCACTGTAACAAATCAGACAGAGTTAAATCTGACCTTAAATATATAGTTATCTCCACCTTTATTTTTATAAGGCAGGATCTCTCACTCACTCTACAACTCATCAATTCAGCTAGACAAACTTGCCAACAAGTATTAGGCATCTTCCTGTCCCCACCTCCCCAGCATTGAGATTATAGGCACACAGATGACAGTTGCATGACAACACAACCTGACATTTTTATGTGAGTGCCTGGGATCTGAACCCAGGTCCTCATGCTTGTGTGGTTGGCACTTTATCCACTTAACCATTTCCACAACTCTTTAAACTGAACCTTTGTGTAGTGATTTCTCACTGCAAGAATGGGTTATACAGAGTGACAGAGACAAAGGGCAGAATATATTGAAATCCCTAAAAATGGAAACAATCACAGAAAGTTTAAAAGTAGAACTTCTGGGATGGAGAGATGGCTGAGCGGTTAAGCGCTTGCCTGTGAAGCCTAAGGACCCCGGTTTGAGGCTCAATTCCCCAGGACCCACATAAGCCAGATGCACAAGGTGACGCATGCATCTGGAGTTCGTCTGCAGTGGCTGGAGGCCCTAGTGTGCCCATTCTCTCTCTCTCTCTCTCTGCCTCTTTCTCTCTCTGTCACTCTCAAATAAATAAAAATAAACAAAAATTTAAAAAAATAGAACTTCCATTCTGACTTACCAATCTGGCTTTCCGTACTAGCATTTTCTACTTCAAAAAGACAAACGAGGGACAAGGAACTTGTCCACAGGTATAATTGTTGATTAGCAAATGAAGAAAACACAACAGTCCAAGTCCCAGGCCATAACTAAAATTATCTCACATTAAAAATGTATATTAGTTTTACTTATTTATTTGAGAAAGAGTCAGAGAGAACGAGGCAGAGAGAGAGAGAGAGAGAGAGAGAGAGAGTGAATGGGTGTGCCAGGCCCTCTAGCCACTGCAAATGAATTCCAGGTGTGTGCACCACCTTGTGCATCTGGCTTATGTGGGTATTAGGGAATTGAACCTGGGTCCTTAGGCTTCGCAGGCAAGCCCCTTAACCGCTAAGCCATCTCTCTAGCCCTATCTTCTATGTTTTAAATGGAGTCTCCTCTCCACAGGTACCATTTAATGTAGTCTGGTGTCTGGGTACAGAATTTTAAAACCTGTGTTAGGAATGTGATATCTTATTCCTCCATCGTTTGAGTTAATTATTTCAACACAGTGCCTTCACCTCCAAATCATGATTTCTCTATTCCCTGGAAGTCTATCCTGTTCCGAAACCCATTTGTTACTTACCGAGTTCCTTTGATTGACTGGTGCAGATGTGAGCAGAATTGTCAAATCTTTACGCCAGTGAAAAACAGCCATTTTTTGATTTATAAACACAAACACAGGACAAGTTTGAACCATTAGGCAGGATGAATGGCAAAATGATTGGGCTCACAGTTCAAAACAACTAAATGTTGTTCTAAAACCCCCAAACAGATGAGAGAATAAGCAATATGACAGAAATGCTTCACAAAATGTGTTTGTTGTAAATACATAGAGAAGATCTGTATGTATTTTACATCCATTTTTAAAGCTCTGTGCTCCCAAGTTTATTGTTTATCGGACAGATTCTCTGACTTGATAAATTGGGTCTGTTTCTAAACAACTGGCCATTATTTTTATTGAGTTATTGTATCTATTCTGTTAGATGATATTATGTTGTGATACATTGTAACCTAACTGTAAAGTGAGTGCATTATTTCCTTGTTTGCAACTAGAATATTGGAAATTGACATCTCCCCTTTATGCCCCTATCTACTCCAGCTGTATGCTAAGGAAAGTCATGGCCATCTTATACTATATGTGTGTCATTAGTTTATTTCACTGTGTCTCTTTTAGATAAGTATGGGTACTACATTAAAAATATTTAGTGCCGGGCTGGAGAGATGGCTTAGCGGCTAAGGCGCCTGCCTGCTAAGCCTAAGAACGCTGGTTCCAATCTCCAGGTCCCACGTTTAGCCAGATGCAAAGTGACGCACGGGTGCAATGCCGCACTTGACCACAAGGGGGTGCACACATCTGGATTTCGTTAACAGCAGCTGAGAGGCTGCTGGTGCGCCCATCTCTGTCTTTCTCTCCCACTGTCTATCTCTCTCTCTCTCTCGAAAAATAAATAAAAATAATAAAAATAATTAAAAAAAATATTTAGTGCCTTCTTAAATTATATAAATTGTTAGAACTACAACCAGAAATTAAGCCAAAATTTCTGACTCCTGCTCTGTTCATTGAAACCAAATCATGCCAAACAAACAAAAACAATACTTGTGTTTCCAGTCTGTGTCACATATTTCAAATACAGTCTGGAGGTATAAAAAAAAGTGAGAGCTCATTTAGTTGCTAAATATGATAAAACTAAAAAAACAGTGTGTGGTAGTTTGAATAGATGGCCCCCAATAATCTCAGTGTTTTATTATAGTTTGTGATTTAGATTTGCAGCCACCTGGCTGGAGGAGGTGTCACTGGGTGGATTTTAGGGTCCAGCCCTAAGGTGTGGTGAATTTACATTAAATCAATAGTGGCTGGGTGTGGTGGCGCACGCCTTTGATCCCAGCACTAGGGAGGTAGAGGTAAGAGGTTCACCATGAATTTGAAGCCACCCTGAGACTACATAGTGAAATCCGGGTCAGCCTGAGCTAGAGTGAGACCTTCCTTGAAAAAAACCATAATAATAATAATAATAATAATAATAATAATAATAACAACAACAAATTAAAACAATGGAGAGGATGCCTGAGGTAAGACTATGATAGAAGTGCAAACTCTTGGAAAAAGTTGACTGGAGAAGGAACCTGCTTTTCAAGGCATGATTTATTTCGTCCCTGAATTAAAACTATGGCTGTGTCCTGCACTTCCGGTATTGGTATTGGAAGCATGAAAAATGTGTGGAGTGGTCATGAAATGCACACAGTTCCAGGAGCCACTGCTGAGATGTAGCATGAGTCAGGGTGTGATGACGCTCAGGAATAGGCTGAAAGAGCCTTTGGAAGATGGACTGTGGTTTGCATGGAGACAAAAAGATGTTTTGGATGCACCAGGACTGCGCAAGGACTATGATGGAGGCTGTCGGCTAGGGATGGAAGTTTTCCCTGGCTACTCAGCCCAGCTGGAGGGGAAGAAATGGAAAATCCAGAGACAGTCACTGATTATGATGGAACTGAAGAAGTTTGGTGTTTGCTTGATGATTATTGAGTTTGCATTATTCTAGTCTCTCTTAAAATATTTTTATTTTTACTTATTTATTTGACAGAGAAAGAGGGAGAGAGAGAGAGAATGGGTGCACCAGGGCCTTTAGCCACTGCAAACAAACTTCAGACCCTTGTACCACCTTGTGCATCTGGCTATCGTGGGTCCTGGGGAATTGAAGTGGGGTCCTTTGGCCCTGCAGGCAAATGCCTTAACCGCTAAGCCATCCCTTCAGCCCTCTAGTCTCTCTTTGTTATGCCTTATAGCAGTTGAAAAAGTTTACTCTGTGCCTTTATATATTGAAAGTATATAACTTGTTTGATTTTACAAGCCTCATACTTAGATTGTCTAAGAGACAATCTTAAATCTCAGAGGAGACTTGGGACTTTGGAAATATCTTAAGTTGGTAAAAATTGTGTTGAAATTGGGCTGAAAACAATTTACAATGTGAGATGGTTATGAATCTATTGGGGGCCAGGGGCAGAATGGTAGTTTGAATAGATGGCCCCCAATACACTCAGTGTTTAATTATAGTTTGTAATTGAGATCTGCAGCCATGTGGCTGGAGGCGGTGTCACTGGGCGGATCTCAGGGCCCAGCCCTAAGGTGTGATGGATTTGAAATTCCAGTCTCAAGATGTGCAAAGTGCCTGGAGTTCCTGAAGAGTGCTTGTCTGTGGGGTGGTTTTAGGGATTTGGCTTGTGGCTTCTCTCTCTCTGCGTGGACCTGTGAAAAACAGGCCAGCTTCTTCTGCCATTATGGAACTTCTGGCTCTGGAAACTTCCTTTCCTAACGGTGCCTGGTCTGGAAGCTCATCTTGGTGACCTGAAACTCGGCTACACCGTGTTTCATAGACTTCCGGGGAAGACCAAAGTCCCTTCAGAAAGCGTTTGTAGACCCGGTTTGCTCTTCCATACTTCCTTCCTCTACTGCATTCAGGGTCTTTTCCAACTCTGAGTTCATTTCATTGAGTTTCCTTCTTTCTCCAATGAGAAGGCGTGCTCACCACTCTCTAACTTACATTTCTTCATTTTTAGTAATTGTTTTTAAGCATTTTATTTATTTATTTATTTATTTTAGAAAGAGGGAGAGAGAGAGAGACAGAGAGAGGGGAGGGAGGGAGGGAGAATAGGTACATCATGGCCTGAAGCTGCTGCAAATGAACTCTAGACAGATGCACCACCTTGTGCATCTGGCTTATGTGGGTCCTGGGGAACCGAACCTTGGTCCTTTGGCTTTGCAGGCAAGCACCTTAACCACTAAGCCATCTCTCCAGACCTTGTTTTCTTTTTAAGACAAGGTCTCACTATGTATTCTAGGCTGGCCTCAAACCTGTGACCCCCCTGCTTCTACTCCCAGTGCTGGGACTATAATCTTGTGCCACAATGTTGAGCTCTTGATATTCACTTCAGAGCTTACTCAACGTATGTCTGTGTATGTCGACTCCATGAAAGAATACTGAGGTGCTACTGCATGCCTTAATGATCTCTGCAGAGTAAAGATATCTTCAGTCTATCACAATGCCATTGAAGATACTACTCTCTAAGCATATGACCGTCACTCTTTTCAGGATAATCTCTAGTATTTTTACATTCCACACCACTTAAGACATAGAAGTCCATTTACATTACCTAGAAGGCAGGTCT
Organism: Orientallactaga sibirica; assembly: GCA_036365145.1. Lineage (NCBI taxonomy): Eukaryota > Metazoa > Chordata > Mammalia > Rodentia > Dipodidae > Orientallactaga > Orientallactaga sibirica. The sequence continues at coordinate 4,827,695 of JAEOAD010001030.1, forward strand.
TTTGGGAGCATAGCTTTTCTTCGCCTAGACATTAGGAATGTCTACTAGCCTGTGTTCCTGAACTCACCATTCTTCTAAAAATTTTTATATTTATTTATTTATTTATTCATTTATTTATTGATTTATGAGAGAATGGAGAATGAGCATGCCAGGACCCCTTGCCACTGCAAACACATTTGTGCATCTGGCTTTTGGGGACTTGAACCTGGCTTGACAGGATTTGCAAGCACGTGCCTGTGATTGGATCCTCTTCCCAGCCTGAGCCCATCGCTGTTTCTATACTCAGCACAGACCTAATGACACCAACGGTTTCTGGGTTCTTAGTCTTATACTTCCTCTTTTGGGTTATGCTCTTGAACAACTTCTCCCCTACTTTCTTTTTTTCTTTCTTTCTTTTTATTTATTTTTTGGTCAAAAAAGAAAGACATTATTTGGGACTGATAAATTCAATCAAGAGAAAGTTACTGAGTTTAGTATATTTATATGTATATCTCTATAGAACAGGCTGAAGACATTCTAGAAAGTTTGAGTTTGCTGATGTAATTATTCTGTGGTGTGTGCATGTTTTTGTACTGTTGTGACTTTTAAAAGTATTTTATTTTTATTTATTTATTTATTTGTTAAAGAGAGGGGGACAGGGACATAGAGAAAGAATGGGCATGCCAGGGCCTCCATCCACTGCAAACAACTCCAGACGCGTGCGCCCCCTTGTGCATCTGGCTGACATGGGTCCTGGGGAATCGAACCTGGGTTCTTTGGCTTTGCAGGCAAACGTCTTAACTGCTAAGCCATCCCTCCAGCCCATGCACTGTTGTGATTTTTTGACAGGTTCTCATGCTAGCCTTGTATTCAATTTGTAACCGAGGCTCACCTTGATCCTCCTGCCTCTACCTCCCTAGTGTTTCTATTTACAAATATAATTATGCCTCAGCAGCTGAGTCAGACATGGCAAAAAGCCCTCCTGTAACCAATGACCTAAAATCACCAAACAAATCACCTCAGACGTAAGAGAAGAAGCTGAAAACAAATCTGTCCCTCTAACATTCTATTATTCCTTTGCCTAAGAAGTCTGCTTATGATATATTTGTCAAATTCAAGTATAAACTTGGGAGTTTACACAAGGAGAGCTGCCTGAACTGAATTGTATTCTGTTCTGTATCTTCAGAAAGTCAGTTTTATATGTATTGCTAGAATCAACCAGAATGCTCCCATATCTAAAGCAATAACAAAAACCACCCCAGCAGCACTGTTGGCACTGTTGGGAGCTTTGGTTACATTGCTTGCATTGCTTCCTGCATTTCTAGACAGATTTTCAAGTTTCCTCCACTGCTGTTGACTGTCATCACAATAGGTTTTATTGTGAAGTTTGCTGGGGTGTCAGACTACTAATGCCAGAGCTGGAGCCTCTGGGGATCTGTTTCTGAGGACATGGGTGTTCTTGAAGCTAGTCCCTTCCTTACCACCCGCCCCCAGGTTTTAAAGCAAGCACTGTGCAAACCCAATCAAGCAGATCATTAGCTGAGCGTCGCTCTTAGTGCAAAGCTGGTGAAGGTCACTTTGTTTAGTAACATGCAGTGTCTCCTGAAAACAGTTTTGGCATCCCCAAATAAAAAAATAAATAAATGAACAGTAAAGTGCGGTGGTCTTTGGAGGGTGCACGACAATCATTTAGTAACAAATAGCAGAGAAGGATACAAAGGAGAAAAAGGAGTCAACATATACCAAGGGAGTGGAATGTATTGGAAAAGACTGTGGAAAACGATGGAGGAGGACTTAGATTCATCTCATTTGAAGGGAAGTATTTTCTTGGGTAGAAGATTAACGTTGACCCCTCCCCCACCACCACCACTCTGCTCAACAAAACAGCACGTTGTCTTCAACTATATGGCCGCTGGATAGGGAGATGACTCCGTATTATCCAATAAGACACTTTCCATGCAAACAGAAGCACCCGTGTGCAGATGTGCAGCACTCATGCACAGCTGGTTGCTGTGGTGGGCTTCTGTAGTCCAGTGTCAGTGTGCCTACGGTGTGAAGGGAGGTAAAGACAAGATGATCCCCCCCGCCCCCGCCGGAAGCTCTCTGTCCAGTTAGTCTGGTGAGTGAGCAACAATGAGAGTTCCTGCCTCAAACAAAGAGGAAGGTGGGGACTTAACATCCGATAATATCCACTGACCTTCATTCACATATATACATATCATACACAGGCACGAACAAAACAAAAGGAAAATCCACATATGGACTCTAGTATGGAATTCTGATGGACACACAGAACGGAGCCAGGCTTTACCGAAGAAGAAATACTTGAGTGTGTCTTAGAGAGCACACAGACTGGAAAATGAAGGTTTTCAGGCTATGACAAGGACATTCTAAGTAATGTGTGAAGGCATGCCCGCGGGCATTTTATTTATTTGTTTTTTGTTTATTTATTTATTTATTTATTATTTAAGAGAGACATGGAGGGAGGGAAGAAGGGAGAGAGAGACAGATAGAGGAAGAGGCAGATAGAGAAAGAGAATGGGTGTGCCAGGGCCTCCAGCCACTGCAAATGAATTCCAGACATGCTCCACCTTGTGCATGTGGCTTATGTGGGTAATGGGGAATCAAACCTGGGTCTTTAGGCTGCACAGGCAAACGCCTTAACTGCTAAGCCATCTCTCCAGCCCAACTCATACAATTTTAACAATATTTTTATTTATTTGCAAGCAGAGAGAGAGAGAGAGAGAGAGAGAGAGAGAGAGTGAGAATGGGCATGCCATGGCCCTCAGCTATTGCAAACGAACTCCAGACACATGCACCACCTTGTATATCTGGCTTTATGTGGGTACCAGAGAATCAAACCTGGGTCATTAGGCTTTGCAGGCAAGCACTTTAACTGCTGAGCTAACTCTCCAGCCCAACTCAGGCATTTTGAAGTGCATGCAGCATAAGAAGAACAAGCATTTGATGTGGTAAGAGAGGAGGATCTATGTCTGGCAGAGGTCAGAGGCTGAAGTTGTTTTATGGATGGCTGGACACAATTTGGTTGGCAGTAGGGCAATACTGCAGCTTTTTCTGGAAGAGTAGGATCAGACCTTTTGGAATTTTTGTAAGACAAACTCGAAACTTTTACAAAGTACTGGGGATCTGTCACTGTCTTTCTCATAGTGGACATCAGGGATGAAGGTCATGGTTGGGCCAGTGAGGCCTGGATGGCATTGATGGGTGTCAGTTAAGTGAGGTCTTACACATGGCAGTGTCTGGTCTCTACCTTGACCTTTATCTCCTAAAGCAGACCTTACACTGTGGCTATCGTCAGTCCCTCTGTCAAAATCAGAGGACTTGGGCTGAGGACACAGTTCAGTTTGTATAAAGTTTTTGCCTCAAATCACGAGGACCCAAGTCTGAATCAAAGAACTCACATGAAATGCCAGGCATATTAGTGTGCACCTGTGATCCCAGAGCTGGGGAGGTAGAGATGGGCAGATCTCTAGAGCTTCCTAGCCAGACAGTGTAGCCTAATTGGTCAGCTATCAGCCAATGAGAGGCCTGCCTCAGAAAAGGAGGATGGTGGCCAAGCACACCTGAGATTGTCCTCTGGCCTTTGCAAACACACACACACACACACACACACACACACACACACAGAGAGAGAGAGAGAGAGACTTGGAGTTCCAGCTGACCTTGGAGTTCCAGCTGAGATTTTTATTTTTTAATTTTTGGAGAGAGACACAGAGAGAGACAGAGAGAGAGGGAGAGGAAGACAGATAGAGATGGGTGCGCCAGCAGTGTCTCAGCTGTTGTGAACAAAATCCAGATGTGTGCGCCCCCTTGTTGTCAAGTGCGGCATTGCGCCCTTGCGTCACTTTACATCTGGCTGAACGTGGGACCTGGAGATTGGAACTGGTGGAGATGAGAACCAGTGTTCTTAGGCTTAGGAGGCAGGCGCCTTAACCCCTAAGCCATCTCTCCATCCCTTTTTTGTTTTTTTAATCTTGGTTTTGGGTGCTAATCTTAATTTGGCTGTGTGCATCACTCTTGAGTTCATGACATTTAAGAGCCCATCCTTTGGCTCAGACTGCTGCGTGGCGCTGAGAAACACCGCCTCCTTCTGGATCAAAGATCTTTATCGTATGTATGTGCTTCTCTTTCCTTCTCCCTGCAGAGCTCTGACCTGTGCTGAGTAAACAAACAATCTTGCAGGATTACCCTTTTAGACAAAAATTGGAGGTTTTCTTACATGATATCTTCACAGATATATCACTTATGCCAGCTTTGAGTTTATTCTCCATGCATTAAAACGCTCACTTGGACTTTTAGCATGCAACCCATTGGTGTCATATAATGGGCAGGGAATTGAGGAAATAATCAACACATGTAAAAAATTTGTTGTATTTGTTGCCATAATCTTATATGAAGGCGTTAAGGGAAACACACACAGAAACACACACACACACACAAACACACACACACAAACACACACATGTGCGCGTACGTGCGCACGTGCTTCTGAAGTGAGAAAACTGACAAGTCATTTTAAAACAGATATACCTCACTCAAAATGAAAAGCACTTCAAAGAAAGGGTTATAGGTAGAGAGTCTGACAACGAGTCCTTGGCCTTTCTGTTGCCTCCTCTGGAAAGCCAAGAATTTGGCCTTTCCCTTAGACATAGATGATTAAAATTCTGACTCAGATAGAATCACTTTCCCCAAGGTTTGGACAGTGATGGTGTTGTTCTTTTGGGGGTTTTCCCTCCGTGTTTCCAGTTAAGTTCCGTATCTGTACCTCCTCCTTTGACCTCTCTGTGCAGGAAAGAAGTAAAACATTCTGCATTAGCATAACTTCCAGACCCGACAGGTAGTATTTAGCTATTGATTTATGGTCTCTAACCTACATTAATTTCCATCTCCTTCCACACAGCATGGAGACCCTGTGTACTCGTACATGCTCACTCTTTCTTTGCTTTCTTTTTTTTTTTTTTTAATGGATGTGAACTTAACCATTAATGTAACATCTCTGGTTTAATGCAGATACTTTTGTTAAATGACAATATAATTACCAGTCATCGGCAGACCTCAAAAACGTTGGGAGGTTCGGTTCAGTTAAACACCCAAGAGCTCAGATTGTTATCTGAAGTTTACCCCTTGAGTTTGGCAAGTTCAGGCTGGAAAACCCTCAAGATTCACCTCTGTCAGCAATTCTGTTGTCTTTCTCCATATCAGTCCCTCTATGTTTCAGTCTTGATTCATGGAGTACAGTAAAACACAAACCATTCAAAACAGAGTCATCTGCACCCCATGGAGCTGAATAAAATTCTCACAAAGATGGAGAAAGTGATGAAAAAAATTTCAGGTTGGAAAGAAAATGCTTCCACATTGCCAACCTCCTTTTCCCAGATTGTGATTTAAAATGTTTACAGCCACCGTGTTTTGTTAGCAGTTTCTCCCTGACATCCGGTTAGGGGTGCGAGAATTTGCTGAAAATGACCCAGATTAATCCTATTTGAAAACAAGTTCTCCCCTTCCAGCCTAAGAACTATTAATGTTTAAACTTCTTTTGGTATGCTGAGGCAAGCCAGCAGGTTATGTACTTAAAAAAATAATTAAACTACTTTCAACACTGTGTCTTATGTTTAGTTTAGAAGGTATGCTGTGGTTTTTCCAGTTTTACATTTTTCTAAATGGCGTTTTTGTCTTTCTCTGTCTTCTGTTTAGGAAGACAAGTTTTAAATGTGAATGCCCTTTAGTCACGTGGACATCGATATCCTTGACTTAGAGAAGTGACATCGTCAGCTGTGTCCCTCGCAGATTTCTAGTTCCTGAAGAAGGTGAGCCTCTGAAGTCAGTACTGGCCATAGAACTCTTGGGATCCTCACCATAACATATAATATGGCCTTGCTGTGAAAAGCTTGCATTTTGAGATGCAAACATGATGCTTATAGTGGGAACTAAACATTAAAAAAAAAATTTAGCCCAGGCATATTGCCATCATCTCAGAGAAATTTTAGCCTACTTGGAGTTCCAGGGTTGGGGAGCATGCTCATGCAGCTTGGGGTGATTTAGATGGCTTTAGTTATAAGCAGGAATCTTGAGGTCTTTTCTGAATGAGCTATTAATAACTAACTAGCTTTTTAAGATAATGCAATACCACTCAAACCTAAATATTAGTCTGAATTTGGAGCCCAGTGGCATAGTTTTTACTTCAGTTTTAGAGGAAATCCTTAGGTAATTATGCACAAATGGGTAATCCCTTAACATAGTGTACAGCACACAAAATTATTACTGCTATGTGAACACTATGTCCTATTCTTTCCATATCATTGCTTGCAAACCTGTTTGGTTCCTTCCTTTCTCTCTTCTCTTCTCTCTTCCTCCTTCCCTCCCTCCTCCCTTTCACACTTTTCCCCTTCCATCTTCCCTTTCATTTTCTTTCTTTTCTTTTTGAGACAGAGTCTCATATAGCCCAGGCTGGCCTCAAACTCTCTATGTTGCCAAGGACAACCTTGAATTTTGAATCCTCCTGCGTCTATCTCCCAAGTGCCAGGATTACAAGCATGCACCACAGTGACAAGTTTATACAGTGCTGGGGATCAAGCCCAGGGCTTCGTGCATGCTAGGCAAGCACTCTATCAAGGGAGCTACATTCCAAGATCCCTGGTTTTTATTCTTATAGCTTTTGTTGGCTCGGAGATGCTGGCCTTGCTTTCTTCTTGGATATAGCTGATTCCTGCCTGCCATCAGGTGACCTTCACTAGAGTTTGCCCTGTACTCTGCTGCATCCGACAGTCATCAAGTCATTGGAGAGAGATTGCTTAGTGGGTGATGCATTTTAAGAAAAGTGATTTCCACAGGCTTGCCTCGCTTCACCCAATGGAAACTTAAAATCTTGATTAACCAGAAAGTCAGCAACCGTTTTCTTCAGACTTCAGACCGTCTCTGTCCGATTAGTCAATGGGGATTCTCACCACCAAAGATAGGACAAACTACTGACCGAGGTCGTCAGAGGCCGGTTGGCACTGTCAGCTTTCCCTGACCTTATTCTCTTGGGGTAGGCAATAAATTAGGGCCAGGTGGACCTGGTTTCTTCTCTGGTAGAGCATCCTTGTTTTCTATGGCAGGTTTTAAAAGGGTATTCAGTAATGCAAGTAAAGAGGGTTTTTCCATCATTTAAAAGGGCTCATTAGACTCTGCAAATTGATATAGCACAAACAACATTGAGAGGGGCTGGGTTCCCACATAAATTAGCTCAGTTTGTGCCAGATGAAAAATGCTTTGGCTTTAACTGCCAGCACTACAAACACAACCCCACTTGGAAATAAAACAAGGTGTGCCCACTGCGCCTCTTACATCACCAGCAGTCAGTCATAAAAGCGCTGCAATTAAAACGGAGCTGACAATTTGCTTAATGATGTGCGAGGCACAGGAGAATCCAAGCACGGCCCCCATGTGTGTTTGGCGCTGGTTTCTCTCATTCCAGGGCTGTAGCCCGATTGGAGGCAGTTGCAAGACTAGTCCACTTGAGAGAATGGTGACTCGTCTGTCTCAGAGACCATGGGGAGGACAGAGAAGCCGAGCCACGGCTTTGGAATCCACCGAGACCATCTTCCCTATAATGAGTTTGTGTGAGGAAGAAGGTACTGAAGGTGTTTCGGAACCATCCATTTATAATTAGCTAGGTAGAATTAAAAAAAAAATTAAACGATTCCCCACAATATAAGGTAGACCAATTAACCACTTAATTGGTTCACTATAATAACGTGAGGTCGGGTTCATAATTCAGTCTTCTTGCTTCAGAATGACTGTTATTATATAAGAAAGGATCTTTTTAACGTCTGTTGAGGCATTAGGATTCACTTGGGACTGATCTCAAGCGGCAGCCCTGCTGAAGACATGCTCTCTTGTCCTGGTACTGTCAGATTCCTTTGTTAACCTTCACCATGTCATTTCCTCTTTCACAAATTTAGGAGCCCAACTGCCATGTGGAAATGATTCCTGACATGCACTTTACAAAAACTTTCTAGAGCATTCCAGAAAGGGCCAGCACACTATCTAGTTGCTCAGTTATTGGGATAAACTATTGTACTTGACATTTCTTGAGATATTCTTTAATAATTTAAAGATCCATTTCCTTAAGTACTCTTAGAATAAAAAAATAATTGAACAGTAAACATCAGAAGACATTTTCCTGACACATGATGTTAAGCATTTAAGGTAAAAAAAAAAAATTATCCTTGTGTCTTTTCTAAAGGCCAGCCTACCATTAATTCATAGGAAAGCACTCAGTGTTTGCAAACATCTGAATCAAAGAACCACTTCTAATAACTCTGCTCTCAGGCTAAATTGACTAGAAAGTAAAAGGATCTTCAGTGCCAACGAGACCTACCTGGTGAGGGAAATTGAAAAAAGTTACAATCAATGCTGACTAACATCAAGAGACAAGTAGGAGGCAATTCTTCCAACCTGATATTCATTACCTGCTTTCTCCCCTAATCCTTCAATTTCTAGCTAATTTTATGCATTCATTTATCAGAATGAACCTCTCTTTTGGGACAAAACAACAGAATACTGGTTTCATTTCATTATGTCATTGTCCACAAAACGCATGCACTTAGAAGCCTGCTTTCTCCACGTGGCTCTGAAATAGACACATCCCCTGGAATCACACACTTTCCAATGAGAAGCATCTGGCTGGATATAGTAGAAGGGTAGAAAATTAAGTGGGATCATGTCTAGTGGGATTCACAAATATCTTGGGTGTCAATAATCAAACATCCCAAAAATGGTTCTAAACTACATGAGTTGGGATTTCTGCAGAGTGAGGATAGTGATAAATGTAGACAAAGGCTACATCAGATCTGAGGCCAGCCATGGCCGATATTGCAATAGTTTTCTTATAGGACACATTGCTTTAATTTGATTTCATCGGAATTGTTAATATGATTTTTCCCCATAGAGGGTTTATAGCATTTTTATCTGTTCAATGTTTATATTGGGATTTTTTTGGTTTGTATTTTATTTATAACACTATGACAATGGACGTCATAAATGTGCTTTCCACAGCAAATATACCAAAATTATGTTTGTAGAGGATAATGACTGGTTGAAAGTATTGCCAAAGAATGAGCAAAACCTTGAATTTAGATTCCAGTTTTGATCTTTGGGAAAAGAATGACTTGGGTCTCTTAAATCTCTCGGAGCTTTATTTTTTTTAATCAACAAAATAGGATTAATAAAATACTTAGTTCATAATGGTTGTGAGACCTAAATAACATGGCAAATGCAACATGCCTAATGTAGAACACAATAGGAAATCACTGTATTCTGAAAACAACTTGATGACCATCCTTTTTATTAATATTTTATTTATTTATTTGAGAAAGAAGGACATAGAGGGAGGGAGAGAGGGAGAAAGAGAGAGACAGGGACAGAGAGTAAAAGATCATGCCAGGGCCTTTAGCCACTGCAAACCAACTCAGACATATGTGCTACCTTGTGCATCTGGTATTATGTGGGTACTGGGGAATCAAACCTTGGTCCTTTGGCTTTGCCAGCAAGTGCCTTAACCACTAAGCCATCTCTCTAGCTCTTTATAACCTTTCTTACTCAACTTTGTTTTTACCCAGTGGTTAGCTTCTTAACTGCTATATAGTAAGCATTAAAAATGTCCAATGACTGATTAAATAAATAATACCTTTAAAAATATTTTATTTATTTGTGTATGTGTATGTGTTGGGAGAGGGGATGAGCTAAGATCTCATGAGCCTGCAAATGAATGCCAGATTCGTGCGCACATTTTTGTAGATGCTGGGGATTTAAATTCAGGCCAGCAGGCTTCACAAGCAAGTGGCTTTAGCCACTGAACCATCTCTCCAGCAAACATATATATATATATATATATATATATATATATATATATATATATATATAAATGTGGCAAAGATGACTAGTTGATCTGTCTGTATGAGCTGCACCACAGTGTTGGTGAGGAAGATGGAGGTGAATGGGGGAGGTGACATGGGGAAAGGAAAAGGAAAAGGGCACAGGGTCTATCTAAACGTTATTCAGGGCTGGAGAGATTATGGTTCAGCAGTTTAGGTACTTGTCTTCAGAGCCTAAGGACCTGAGTTTGATTCCCCAGTACCCACATAGAGGCAGATGCACAAAGTGGAACATGCATCTGGAGTCTGTTTGCAGTGGTTGGAGGCCTGGGCATACTCATTCTATCTGTCTCTCTTCTAACTCTCTCTGCTTGCAAATCAATGAAAAATTCAAAAATTAACAAAGCAGAACAAAACTTTTCAGCTGGGCATGGTGGCAGTATATTTTATCCCAGCACTCAGGAGGCTGAGGGAGGAGTGCTGTGAGGCCACCCTAAGACTACATAGTGAATTCCAGGTCAACCTGGGCTAGAGTGAGACCCTACCTCAAAATGACAAAAAAAAAAAAAAAAACAGAAAACAAAGACCAAACTTTTTACTTTTCAGTCTGGGCGAGAAAGAGGCAGGAAGGTGATATGGAGGGATATTCTCTACCTGGTCTTGTGTATAATTAATACACTCAATGAAAATTAAAAAAAAAAATCCTGTCCAGGGGCTCGAGGAATGGCTTAGCGGTTAAGGTACTTACCTAAAAAGCCTAAGGATCCAGGTTCAGTTCCCCAGTACCCATGTGGGCCAGCTGCACAAGGTGGAGCACGTGTCTAGAGTTTGTCTGCAGTAGCTGGAGGCCCTGGTGCACACATTCTCTCTCTCTCTCTGCCTCTCCCTCTCACTCAAATAAATGAATAATATATATATATATATATATTTAAAAATTCTGTGCAAAAAAATTTATGTTTGATCACTTGCTCCTAACACTAAAATTCTTAGTTATTGAAATATATTTTGTTGATTCTTAAGAATAACTTCATGGCAGTGGGGCTGGGAATGAAACTCCGTGGCAGAACACTTGACTAGCATGCTAGATGCCCACGTTCCATCCTCAACAACAACAAGAACACCCCAAAACAACAAAAACAAAAAAGTGAAAGAGATGGGCTATTATCTTGAGTTTACCTGGGTGGGGCTTAGAGCAATTTTGTGACCAGTCTTGTTCACGTCCCTTGTCCAAAGCAATGTATGGGGAGAGAAAACCACTGGTTCATGGTCCAGGCATATCTTCCTCCGAACACCAGACACACTTCTAGAATTTTCACTTGTGGATCGTGGATCCTCTATCCAATAGCCACTCAAATGCTTTTACTTTTTTTCCCCCAGCCTTCGAGTCCAGCAGTCCACTTAGTCGTTTGACTTCCCAGCTACACTTCTAAAAATAAACGGATGAAGAGAAAAGTTCTCCTGGCAAGGGCTGTGATATGTTGTCTTCTTGAAGGCTTTTCCTGATGGGCTTACTGAGAAATGGCGTCAGCAGAGCCCGCCTCGGCCAGTCTCCCTGTGAGCCTCCCACTCCTGAGGAATCTAATATTTAATTTAAGTAGATGGTGGTAAAAGAAACACTGGTTCTGCATTAGGGGGCAGGGGCCATGGTTGTTCCTGTTATGACTGTTGAAAGGAGAATATTTTGAGAGGTTACTAGAAACAAATTGATTTTCTACAGTTTTTAATATATGTAAGCCATGTACTGGGTCTGGGTTTTGTAATTTGTGGGTGATTTATTGATGAAATCAAAGAAATCTCAAAATAAAATATATGGTTTTTACACTGTTATTCCATTAAAGAAGGAAAATATTTCCTTCAAAGAAGGAAAGGAATTTAAAAATCCTGGGTCAATTTCTACTCAATTATTAACAAACCCTGGGCAGTCTCTGTTTGTTTCCCTTTCTGCCTCCTCAATTCCTTCTTTTTACCTCTCCCCTCAAGACCAAGACCTTGTATACATTTCTCTCCTTCTTTTCCTCCCTTCATCTCTCTCTCATTTCATTCTTCCTTCCTTTCCTCCTCTCCCTCTTTTTCTTTCTCCCCCTCCTTTTCTTCCTCTCTCCCTTCCTTCCTCCCTTTTTCTTTCCCTCCTTCCCTCCCTCTCTCCTTCCCCTTCACCCTGCTTTTCTTCACACTTTCTCCTCTAATTTCTTCCCTTGGTAACACATCTCTTTCCTCACTCAAGACTTTCATTATAATTTTACCCATTCATTTTCAGTCTTCTGTGGGTAAGGCATGATTCGTGTTTGAATGAATGAGTCTCCTTCAAAAATATCTAGTCCTAGCCGGGCGTGGTGGCGCACGCCTTTAATCCCAGCACTTTGGAGGCAGAGGTAGGAGGATCACCATGAGCTTGAGGCTATCCTGAGACTACATAGTGAATTCCAGGTCAGCCTGGACCAGAGTGAGACCCTACCTCGAAAAACCAAAAAAAAAAAAAAAAAAAAAAAAAATCTAGTCCTGGCCTGGAGAGATGGCTCAACGGTTAAGGAACTTTCCTGAAAAGCCTAAAGACCTGGGTCTGATTGATTCCCTAGAACCTATATAAAGCCAGATGCACAAAGTGGTGGAAGTGTCTGGAATTCATTTGCAGTGGCAAGAGGCACTGGTGCTCTCTCTCTTCCTTCTTTCTATATCTGTCTATCTCATATAAATGAATAAAATATTTTAAAAGTCTAGTCCTTATTCTACCAGGGTCTCAAGAGCTCATGGGACTACAGTTTTTTGGTATCTCTCATGTATTCCAAATAAGTATGTTTTTTTGTGGTTTTCACGGAAGATTCTCCTTTGTAATCTTCAAGGCAGGACACTGAAGTTACTGAAATTCATGGGGTCTGCATTGGCTGGTATTTGCCTAGGCAAAACATTTCATGTTGAAATTAGTTAAGAAAATTAGTAAGGAATTCTATTTTGACATGTAGGAAGATTTCCATATTATCTCCTATTTAGGTGTTATTTAGTACTGACTTTCTCCAAAAAAAAAAAAACAATGTGTGTGAATCTTACGTAATTGTCCTTCATTCTTGGCTTTCTTCAGAAGATCTCCAGGGACACAGGGACATGCTGGTGGGACTTGCTCCTGCTTTTCTCTACGGGGGACGGATGAGGTTGCAGTGGAGGGAAGAGAGGCTTCTGATGAGGCGGGCGGTGGCATTCTCCCCGTGGCTGCTTGAGGACGTGAGAAACACGCAGAGGACACATTGCATGAGTCAGAGTGAAAAAACGACTGTGGAGGCCAAATGAAAGACGGGGTTAAAGCCCTCAGGGTCCCAGGAGGCAAAGGGAATCCAGGTAACATGCCACCCAAGGAGTTCCTCAATCAGGCGGAGGGGTAGCGTAGCACAGGGTGTTTGAAAGCAAGGCCTTGTTGCTGAACCCTCTCCTCAATCCAGCAATGGGGTATTGGGAGCCTCTGCTGGACCCATGTGTAGGTCAAGGGCTGGTTTATTAGAGGTTATTTCTCTTGGGCATCTCTAAATTGAAACATTAAACACCACATGGGAAGAAGCCTCTGTCAGAAAGAGCATCTTTTTATTTATTTATTTATTTGTTTGTTTGTTTGTTTGTTTTTCGAGTTGGGGTCTCACTCTAGCTGAGCACTTTACTCTAGGTGGAGGCCTGGGAAAGCTCTTCCCAGATTTTTCCCAACTTCCCAGATGTGGAAAAGCATCGCTGTCCAATCAGGGACGCTCCTCTTGTTCATCTCCTCAGCAGCACCTTGTGGAGCTGGGCCGTGCCCCTTGAACACATTTTGTGCATGTGTGTTTTGCCGTTTACCTTATCACTTAAGGTACATGATTTGTAAAATTGTCTGTTTTTCTATGTGTCACTTTGGGCGTTGAGTGTAGAAGCTTAGATCAGAGGCCAGAAGAAGACGTCTTGTCTCTGGAACTTTCTGTGAGATCTCAGTCACAAAGCTAAGCTGACAGTTCAATGGCTAAATTCAATCCCTAGCAACCTCCTCTCACCCCTGCCAAATATGTGCGCCCATGTGCACACACACATGTACGCACACATGTGCACACACATATATACACCAAATATAAATAAATAAATAAACAAGGAGATAGAACTCACTGAAGATTTTAATAAACACAATTATAATTATCACATTATCCCCAAATAAGCAAAATTAAAATAAACAACAATATGTACAAATACTTATAGCTAGTACCACAATCAAATATTTTGAATCCTAATTTATCATATTTTATACAAATTGACTTGAAAAACAGTATAAACTCAATATATAAATGGGGAAGAAAAATAAATTTGAAAATGGTAGAGTTTATAAGCATGGTTTCAATGTGAAACACAAGTTAGTATAAGAATGAAAACTTTTGGAGGGAAAGTCAACTGAAATTACTTAACCTGTTGATATTGAATCAGCTGATTGTTTATGTTTTAAAAAATACATTTTTGTAGTAAGGAATATATATATATATATATATATAGGTTTTTTTGAGGTAGGGTCTCTCTGTAGCCCAGGCTGACCTGGAATTCACTATGTATTCTCAGGGTGGCCTCGAACTCACAGCAATCCTCCTACCTCTGCCTCCCAAGTGCTGAGATTAAAGGCGTGCGCCACCATGCCCGGCTAGTCAAGAATATTTTTAAGCCAATATCTTGGCCCAGTGAAATCTCTAGGGGCAGAGAGAAGAATACCTTTATTTTTCTCCTTGATTGTTAAAATAAGTACACAGAGAATAAGAGAGAGAGAGAGAGAATGAGTCTGCCAAGGCCTTCAGCCACTGCAAACGCATTCAAGACATGTGCACCCCCTTGTGTGCATGTGTGACATTGCTTGCATCACTGTGTGTCTGGCTTAAGAGGGACCTGGAGAGTTGAACATGCATTCTTAGGCTTTGCAGGCAAGCACCTTAACCACTGAGCCATGTCTCCAGCCCAGATGCAGGGACTTTATTCCCTCCCTGCCTCCATCCTGTCCTGTCAACCCTGTCCTTTCTCTCTCCTGGATTGAAACGCCCCTCCTGCATGTGAAGCCTGCACTCTGCTACTGAGCCACACTCCATGTCCTAATGTGCCTTAAAGTCACACTGTCTTTTATCAAAGCAAGTAGCAAAGTCCCATCCCTTTAAGAAATCACCTTTCGCTTCTGAATTTTTAAGTCTCAAGGAGACACTGTTAGTAAATTACATGTCACCTTTTGTGTTCATCCAGTGTCCAACACCTTCTATTTCTGCTTATTTGATATAAGCAGTTTGACTTCTGTCAAAATAGAGTTTGTGATTCCTTGTTAGCGTCTATGCACATGTTCATTAACAACCCTACCCAGCAACTGCATGTGTCTTGGGGTCACACTCCAAGTTGTGAGAACAACTCAATCCTTCAATCTTTCCATGACCCAGACACCATCGCTTGCCTTTTCGGTTTCAGTGTTCTTATATTTTTTTTTTTTAAAAACTTTCCCACTATAAAAGGACATTGACTACAAGAAGCTCAAAAAAAGAACAAAGTATTCTAAAAGGTTTAATAATAAATGACTAAAGGGATGAAGAATTTCATTCTGGGGCTATTAATCCAGTCCCTTTCACAAGGGCTAAACTTATTTAAACTAAATAAAAAATAGCACATGACAGGTTATATTTGTATGGGAAATCACAGAGAAAACAGCAAAGACATTGGAAAATTGCATTTTTTTCAGATAATTAAAGGTCATACTATTTAGCCACACCATAATCCATCACAACAAGCAAAGCATTGATTACTGCTCCAGCCACGTTCATTTTTAATTCCATTAGTGAAATAAGTGACAGCCTTTGAATTTGCCACTCTCTTGATATACAGCAATGAGAATGGCAAATTACTCTCGACTCCAGAGCAGCTGAACAGATAAGCTTCTTTCTCCCTCTTTGGCATCTCAAACTACAAAGTTTCAAGGAGCAATAAATGTAACAGCTGCCGTCTCCAGTGCGTGGTAATAGCAGCACCACAGAGACCTGAGGATGTTCAAAGTGAACCTAGTCGCACCATTTGCACAGCGGTGAGCTGCAGAGACCCACACATACCTACCATGCCCAGTTGTCCTGGGAAGAAGCTGGTTTCCTCCAGGGCCCTGAAGCTAACAGTTACCATTCACACAACCACCACACAAGTGTCCCGAAAACGGGCTGAATTATATATATATGTAGGTATAGGGAAACGTGACAGAGAGAACTTTAGCAGGTGATGTGGCTTCCCCGTCTTCTTCAGGTGTAACGTAGCCATTTATTTTGTTACCTGTCTAATATTGCAGCCTAGAGGAGACCACAAACTGGAGAATATGCACTAGTCTCTTTTTGCTCTCTGATGGTCTGTTTATGGGAACCACAAATGAGCTTTTATTTGTCTCAGGACGTTTAAAAGAGCAGAGGGCCATTCTTCTTTATAGGTCAGGTATGGAGATTCTTTTACCTGTGAGAACATAGATGCGTGCATACATATAATGCCAGATTCTTGACCAATAGTTTTCCGCTAATTTGTATAGGGTCGTTTGCATTGGAGGTGGGATTTTCACCGAATTTAACCCAATTTAGGGCCATTCCTAGGAGGCCTCCTTTGAAGTTGTACTCGACATTTTTTCAAGTCTTCAGAGCACTCATTTGCATGGCTAATTCTCTCTTTCCAATTCCTCAAAACACAACACACACACCACTCACATACAACCTCATGTGCAGCAAACACTAAAATACCCAATGCATTAACACATACATTTTCTGGAACAGGCCAACTTTTGCATTCTAGAAGGGCTGCAGTTCTTGGAGTGTTCATCTACACAGTTTTACTTGTGATTGATTATTGCTGTTTCCTTTGCTGTCCTTTTTCCTGGAGGACGCCAATGAGGTTCTCATGAAGCTGTTGATACGCTTGCTGTGCCGTGGAGCAGAGGATCTTGCTGTAGCAAAAGTCTTAAGGAAAACAATTGAATTGAACTTAGGTTGTTGGCATATGGCTTTGCAGGGAGGTTAAGCAGGGCATGTGATATTTTGAGAGCATACCAAAGGCTGCCAAGCGGCTGATAACAAACGCAGCTTGGTAAACTGAGATAATGACCAGGGTGATCGTGTATCATGCTTTAGGGGCATAGGTGATTGCAGGCAAGAGTCACAGAGGAATTTCTTCTCTTGGAGCACTATTAAGCAAGAAGCTGAGTTCTCAAAGCAGTCTGGAAGTCTCTAAGCTCTTGCCTGGAGCAGGAAGTCTTGCCTGGGACAATGAGAGTCTAGCCAGAGGCTCCTCTGTCCCTTTCTACTTTCTGAGCACGCAGGCAGATTCCTATCTGGGTCTTTGTGCTGGGTTCCCTGGCTTGGCTGTGCATTGGTCTTACTCAAAACTTGATGGAAGTGGTGATTAAACACATTGTATTACTCCGCCTTTTATTTCTTTCAACCCTGATGCTTGGCTATAAGAAATGCCATCCAGAAAACCAAGGTGGATACCTCAGAGCGTTTTTATCATTATTCTTCGACATAAAAAGTGAATAGATATTGTGTAACTTTACCTGCTGCTTTCCCATTCCTCTTAGTGTGAGTGTATGCATATAACATACACATCTCATTTTCTTCCTTAATGGAAGTGCTGAGGAATCCTTAGATTTTATGCATGGGTTTAACTGCATCCACCTTCAACCACCTTTCCAGCCAACCTCCCCCTTCCCCCGCCGTCTGATGACCAGATACAAGAAATTGTTTGAGTGGCTACTTTCTAAATTTCTCCAAGGAGGGTATGTAATTAAGATCTTCTTAAATGTATTGGAGAGAAAAAATTCAGTATACAGGCAGATGCATTATTGGAAACTGCTTGTCCGAGGCAAGCTTTATCCTTCCCATCTTCTCTGGCCTATTTCCCCACCATCTAGTGACACATCAAAGCATTTAGTCCCAGGCTCCCATCTGCCCCAGCCTGACCATGGTCCTCAGTCGGTGTGTTCCTTTCCGGGAGAGTGCGTCATCCTCGAGGCCAACTAACCTATTTGCCTGCTGTGACGACTCCCTGTCTCATTTCCCGAGTCTTCCTCTTTGATAAGGAACACTGGGATGGGATCGGCACATGCTCCTTTGCAAGCTACTCAATGCTTAATCTACTGACTTAAAAAAAATTCAGAATGTTTCTAAGAAATACTGAAATGGCAGAACATTTCAGTTGTCTTTGAAGTCTGGTGGAAAAGAAGTATTGTTTATTTAATTACCTTCATTACATACCCAGTATCATAAGCTATATGTTAGGCTGTGAAGTACAGCCCAGGCTGACCTGGAATTCACTATGTAGTCTCAGGGTGACCTCAAACTCATGGTTATCCTCCCACCTCTGCCTCCCAAGTACTGGCATTAAAGGCGTGCAACACCATGCTCAGCTTCATGGTTATTTATTTATTTATTTTGGTTTTTCGAGGTAGGGTCTCTCTATAGCCCAGGCTGACCTGGAATTCACTATGTATTCTCAGGGTGGCTTCAAACTCACAGTGTTCCTCCTATCTCTGTCTCCTGAGTGCTGGGATTAAAGGCGTGCACCACCACACCCGGCTATTTTTTAATTTTTCTTTCTTTCTTTCTTTCTTTCTTTTTTATTTATTTATTTCTTTATTCATTTATTTATTGGTTTTCCTAGGTAGGGTTTCACACTAGCTCAGGCTGACCTATGTAGTCTCAGGGTGGCCTGGAGCTCATGGCGATCCTCCCACCTCTGCCTCCCAAGTGCTGGGATTAAAGGCGTGCGCCACCATGCCCAGCTAAGCTTCATGGTTTTTTAATAGTTAGGTTAGCGAGAGAAATATGCCAACACATACAAACAGTTTGAAGACCATGAAATTTCATGTGAACTTTGCTTAAAGTCTGTGAAGAAGGATGGAAAGGTTTAGAATTAGAAGTGCTATGGCTATATTTACCCACTATTGTCTGTGCACTAGAAGGGGCTAGGGTCTAGACCCTGGAAGGGTCCTGAAAC
The DNA here is from genome assembly GCA_036365145.1 of Orientallactaga sibirica. Taxonomy (NCBI): domain Eukaryota; kingdom Metazoa; phylum Chordata; class Mammalia; order Rodentia; family Dipodidae; genus Orientallactaga; species Orientallactaga sibirica. The sequence continues at coordinate 4,846,534 of JAEOAD010001030.1, forward strand.
CAGGTCATACAGAATGCTTAGAAGGTTTGTGACGTAATCTAATGAAAGTTCTAATGAAAGGAAAGGAAAAATTCAAACGGATAGAGATTGATTAGATAAGATCGCCTGGTGGGTATTAGCTGTGAGCACTGCAAAGGAGAAAGGAATGACTCATGCATTTATAGCTGAGGACGAGAGGGCAGGCTCGGCTTTGAGGATGTTGAGTTTGGGGAGCCACATGCCTTCGGGTAGAGATAAAGGAAGGGGGGCTAGGGTATAGATTTGGGAGCCCTCGGCACGTAGATCCTGGATGCTGATGAGATCGAAGAGTCAGGAGAGAAGGATTTCCCGAGGGAAAGGCAAGGCAGATGCGGGCCTGCAATTCCAGGCACTGGGAAGGTGCAGGCTTTGCAGCCATTCTGTCCAGCACTGCACAAATCTGACAGTTGACAAGTGCTCCCTACCTAATGATCGTGCTCTGCAGTTCCCTCCAGTATGGCGACTGTCTCCTCAGTCTTAGAATTCCAACATCTTGAGCTGTTTCAGGTACACAGCAGATACCAAAAATGCATTTATTGACTGCGTAGGGCCCGTGAAGGAAATCGTGGCCAGAGTGGAAAGCCAGTTCCAGGTGGAAGGTGTGGTCACAGCGTCCACCTACCACCACACGTGAAGATAAGAACTGAGAAGTGTCCAGTAGGTCTTGCAGGTAGGAGGTCATTTTGACTGCAGGGGTGGAAGCCGGAAGATTCAGGGCTGAGCAGATATCTTCCAAGAAGCATGGTGGCACTGAGTGTCTCGGCTCTTTCTAGAAACGAGACCGTAAGGGAAGACACTTGTAGCCAGCCAGTGGTTAGTGTTCCAACAGCGTACTACCATCCGTCCTTAGCTAGTTTCGGAACCCCATACTGGAGTGATGTGTGTTGTTCCCAGTGCCCCAGCATTAATTTTTATAAAGTTCTTAGTTATAGAACCTCCAGATTCTTCCTTGTAAATTTGACCTATTGGTTCTGGTCCTCATTTCTGAGCTGAAAGCACATCAATTGTAACTGTTACATAAGGTGGGGGGGGGAGAAAGAAAAGGTTGCTTCTGGAGACAGGATTCTCAGGAGAATATTATGGCCCTTTATCTGTGTTTTCCTTAAACTACTTTGATCTGCGTTGACAAGCAAAATTAGCCTCATAATTTCCAGCAAGTTGATGACAAATTTAGAAAGTGGAAATATCTTTAGATAATATGAATTTCAAAACATCTAAGACACTGGGAGATGCAGAAGAAGCACTATAAAAATGTACTTATTGAAACTAGTTTATTTAAATTATTTATTAAGATACAAATCAAAGTAATTTTATAAGTCAAACAGAGCAATGTTTCCCCCCCTCCCTTATTTTTTTATTTTTTAGAAAGAAAAATAAACTCATATTCAGGAGAAGTTTTGGTTTTGAAAGATAATGGAGACATCTAATTTATTAGCCATAGACATTTAATTAACTACTAACAATTTACAAACAGTGGTTTAGTTGATTGATTATCATATATTATTTATTGCCACTATAATTTTAATAGTGGATAATTTATGATATCTATATCTATAAATCCAAGCTTGAGAGTTACTTGAAACTTTACTTTTAATTTTTATTTCTAGTCTCATCTAATTGAAGATCTTTTGAGCCCTATGACTTAAGAAGCAGAAATTATAAGCTGACCCATTTCAGTATGAAAACACTGTTTTTTCCCCCCTGAAAAAATGAAGTATCTGAAGCATGAACTTAAAGAAAAGTGTTTTTCAAAAGTTAGCCTGACTGTTGGCATGCTTTATAATGGCAGCAGTCTATGTTTTTATACAATTGAGTCTTCATTGCCCTAGAAACAGGTAAATTAACATGTGGTTAAGTTCTAACCACAACTCTAAGGAGGCCCAATTTCGTAGCTGTGTTTCATTTTGCAGGGTTTTTTTTTTTTTCTCCACAGTTTTATATTGGTTGGTCTGAGCACCGTTCATCAGAAATGGGGGTGGCATGAGAACTCGCTAAGCTTTGGGGTACACAGCTCCCAGAGGCCCGGCTGCCCTAGAGTCTGATTCCCAGCATGTGGGTAATGGCTGTGGCTGAAGGTGTGTGTGCCCACAGGCTTCTATCCCTGACACAAATCTGGACGCTCAGCTCCTCCCTGCCCACCCACTTAGCCACCCAGTTTGGAAACCTGTTCTCATGTGGGTTGGAGCAGCCAGAGTGGGATTCTTCCTCCATGACACTTAAACACTTTCCTTCTGGGTTTGAAGCAGTCAAACCTTTCTCCCTTCACCCTTGGAGGGAAAGCCACCCCTTCTGAATTCTCTGTGGAGGAAGGACATTGGTTCAGCTTGCTGACGGGAGCGTTCATTGAGACGGCTGCTCTGCTGAGCTGGGTTTGAAGGAGGTTGGAATGGGTATCGTCATAAATGTTACCAACGTGGAGCATCTGTTCTGTGTTAGGGATGCGGTGGGCCCATGGACTCCAAGATGAGAAGACAGCATTTTCTCTCCAGGGGTCACAGTTCAGCAGGGAGAGCAAGGCTGTTGATAAGCTTTGATGAGAGTAAGCAATGGTTTGTGTGTGAAAAGTGATGCAAGCACGGGACTGCCCAGTGCTTCATTACCATAGAAGTCGAGGTGAAGAATGAGAGAAGACTTGCCTAAGGAAGTGGCATCAGAACTGGTCCTTGAAGGATGCCAAGAGCTGTTCTGATAGAGAAAAAGAGGACTAGCTGTCAAGGTTTTCCAAAGAAAGCATAAAGTACCAGCTGGGTTTTTTTTTTTGCATTTTTGAGTAGCATTTTTTAAAAATTTATTTTTATTATATATGGACATATTTAGTATGTAAACAACACATGTTGGTACCATCCTTTCCCTCCTCCCTGCTCCGATCCTTTTCCCAAGAGGCCTTCCTTGTTGGGGATGCAGGTCAACCCCATGGGGATTGTGGGTTGTGCATTGTGGGGGTAGCAGCAGTCAGTTATGGGGGAGAGGCGATGTCTCTGTGCAAAATGTCCCCAGCTTGTAGCTCTAACGATCTTTCCACCTCCTCTTCCACAAAATTCCCTGAGCCATGTTGGGTGCATTTTAAGTCTACTTGGGTGATGGGCTCTTAGGATAGGCTGGGTAAATTTAATAACATTCTTTCCTAAGGATTTTGGTGAACAATTGATGGCTGCAACCAAATGCTCTACTTTCTATCATCAGATGTGATTTGTGGGGCCAGGGATGTAGCTCAGTAGGTAGAGTGCTTGCCTAGCATTCTCGAAGCCCAGGGTTCTATCCCCAGCACTGTGTAAGCCACGTGTGGCCGTGCATGCCTATAGTCCCAGCATCTGGGAGGCACAAGCCAAAAGATCAGAAGCTCAAGGTCATCCTTGCCATGTAGAGAGTTTGAGGCCAGCTTGGGTTACGTGAGAGTCTGCCTCAAAACAACAAAACAGGCATCTTCCTTCATATATGCTAATTAACATTACAATGAGCAGAAAGAATTCTTCATGTGTAAAACCTAATCTTTTGACGTCTCAGTTCCATATTCAATACAAGTTGAAAATAGCCAACCATCTCTGATGTATGCTACACATTTTTGTTATTACAGAGCTGTCTCATACGGGTTATCCACTTAAAAGTAAGTTACGGGTTAGAGAACAAAATATTGTCAATACATGTGCCTAAATCAATAATTATAAGCACTGGGTCAGATCCTGCCAAAACTATTACGTGAGCTCATGTCTGTATCCCAAGGGTTATCATAAAGCTGGTACTGGGGATATAAAGTCAAGTCACCAAATGAGATTTCAGTATTTTATCTAGTGTATAAATTGGTTGCCTTTTGCAGTGAGTTGTTGATTTTGAAGACCTCAAAATACCATCCATGTTGCCTCTGCTTTCTTTGTGTGTGTGCGCGTGCGTGTTTGTGCATGTGTTTGGTCTGCATATGTATGCATGTGGGGAGATGCAGGTGGAAACCAGAAGTCAAAGTCAGGTGTTTTCCTCAGTTGCTGTATCTTACTGTTCAAGACAGGGTGTGGCAGTTACCTTCTGAGCGAAGCATCTGAGCAGAAGCAGCTCGTGGGAGGAAGGGTTTACTTTGACTTACAGATTCGCGAGGAAGCTCCATGATGGCGGGGAAAATGACAGCACGACATCACCTCCTGGCCAACATCAGGTGGACAAGAGCAGCAGGAGAGTGTGCCCAAACACTGGCAAGGGGAAGCTGGCTATAATGCTCATCAGTTTGCCCCCAATATCACAGCTCCAATCTCAGCAAGACTCCAATTCTTTTTTTCTTTTTCTTTTTAATTTTTTCTTTATTTATTTTTATTGACAACTTCTTTAATTGTAGAAGGCTCCAATTCTTAAAATGCCATCAGCTGGTAATCAAGCATTCAAAACACATGAGTTTATGGGGGGCACCTAACTGGAGCCACCACCACAACTACACAGGGTCTCCCAATGAATCAATTCAACTAGGCAGCAAGCCCTGGGGATCCTCCTGTTTCTGCTTCCCCAGCACTGGAAGTATAGGCATGAGGCAGTTTAGGGTGACTGGGTTCCCCAAAGTAAAAAGCAGGTACATTCTTGAGTTAGCTTTTGTAGTTTTTACTTCATTAAAGATCAGGGAAGATCAAGCTTCACCGTATCTCTTGCCTAATGGAGTTCCCTTTCCTAGAATTGAGATTCCTAGGAGGTTTAAATCTGATCCTGGCATTGTGATTGGCTAAGCTTAGCCCCCAAACTTGGCATCATGGCTGGTTAGTTCAGCCCCCGTTCAGAATCTATAAATGACCCCAGTTTGGGTCACAGGGTGGGCTTCACCCCATCCTGCCTTCCACATGGCGGAGCTCTCTCTCCTTTCTCTTCTTTCCTTTCCAACCACCACACTCTGCTTTTACATGGGTGCCAGGGGTCAAAACTCGTGTCCTCATGATTGTGTGACAAGCCCTTTACCCACTGCGCTGTCTCCTCTGTCCATACCCCACTGCCTCAGCCCATGTTGTCTTTTGTGATTTGTCTTCCAGACTAATAAACCACACTGACCACACTGCATGAGATTCACAGGCATGTTACAGGACAGATTTTCTTGGTGGATGAAAAGTAGTCATGGATTTGGTTTCCATAGCAGCCATGGGGTCTTATGCTTAGAAATTTCCAGAAAAGGACAGGTAGCTGTCGGGGTGAGAGTGCCCTGCCTGAGGCTTCATGTTGTCTAAGAGATCCTCTGTCATCTCTCACCACCTAATGACCCTTGTGTTATTGACAGCGCCTCCCTTCATCACCAAAGCATTTTTATTTGATTATGAAACCAAATCCACTCCCTTGAGAACACTTTCCAATAGTAGTGTATATATGGCCTGAGCTACAAGCGATGGTCACAGTGGGCTCACTTCCTTAGCAATCGTCAACTGGCTTATGTCCTATAAAGGAGGTGAGGGAAGGGAAGGGGAAAACCCTTTCTTCTTCCTCTTCCTCTTCCTTCTCCCTTATAGATCATTACAGCATGTTTCCCCGTCCCTGCAGAGACTGAATGAGACCTCTTGATCTCCACAATGAATACCGGTAACCCCACCGAAGACCCTCAGCAGAATTGAGGTGGGGAGAGGGGTCTATGTGTTTAACCTTTTTACAAAGAAATCAATAAATTCAAAAAAAATCACAGTGATCTATCTTTTTAAGATGATTGGGAGGAGTATGAATAGATGGCTCAGCAGTTAAAGGTGCTTGCTTGAAAGCCTGATGGCCTGGGTTCAGTTCCCCAGGACCCCTCAAAAGCCAGATACACAAAGTCGTACATGCATCTGGAGTTGGTTTGCAGGGGTAAGAGGTCCTGGCATACCTATTCTCTCTCTCTCTCTCTCTCTTTCTCTCATTCTCCTTGCAAATTAATAAATAAAATTTAAACAGATGGTTGGGAAGATTAGCTGAGATGAAAAGTTGGTCATCTCTGACACACAGTAAGTTGTCAATACCTGGTGTTTTCAAGGGGTTTGAAAATTCCAGTCTTCACTTTGTATATATCCTTGTTTGTGCCATACCTCATGTCACCATAGAAAATGAAACAGTCAGAATAAATTAGTCTTATACTGGCTTTAAGGAGGCCAGAGATCTTGGGAGGTAAATGAAGTGAAGACACAGAGTACTGGGGTCAATAGCTTTATGGAGAGAGGGAGAGAGAGGGAGAGGGACTCTCGCAACCACATTCTATAAATGCAGAATTCATTCATCATTGCAGTACTGGAGCTAAGATTCCAACTGCATCTTCACTGATGGAGTATAATATGAATAAGACCACAAAGGCATGCTGGGTAGATGGCTTAGTGGTGAAGGAACTTGCCTGCAATGCCAAAAGACCCAGGTTCAAATCCCCAGGACCCATGTAAGCCAGACGCACAAAGTAGTGCACACATCTGGAGTTCATTTGCAGTGGCTGGAGGCCCTGGTGTGCCAATTCACTCTCTCTCTCTCTGTTTCCCACTCTCTCTCTGTATCTCTGTCTCTCTCTCTTTCTCTCTAAAAAGATTTAAAGTGTTTTTTAAAAAGCACAAAGGCATGTGAAAGATGGGTAGACGTGGCATCATTGAGACTATATGGAGTGAAGGTGAGCAGTAGAGGTTTGGTGAGCATCAGCATTTGAGTAACCAAGTATATTATTTTCCTTGGTACAATGACACAATACCCAATAAGAAGTAACAGAAGAGAGGCAGGGCTTATTTTGGCTTGTAGTTGTAGCTTGTAGTGGGGGATAAGTCCATCTCAGCAGGAAGATCTTGTTGGGGTCCCCCCTAGGGCCAGCTCAGGAGGGACCACAGGGTCTCTGCAGAGTAGGGGGTGAGAGGCACAGAGTCACGACACAGACTCCAGGAGTTGGGTGGAAGCAGCAGAGGGAGAGCTGCCACAAACTCGTTCATTCAAAATTGTAGGGGGTTTTAAGGGGTTTAGCTGGCCAATCATTTATGGGGTGGTCCCCTTTTTGTGACCAATGACAGCCTGTTTCTGGGCAGATCATCTAGCAGCAGGTTTCTTGTGAACATGGGACTATAACTGTTGTCACACCAGGCCTGCGCAGGACGCCATGTCCACAGAAGCCACTTCCTGGTTTCTTCTGACATACAGTCTGGCTAGGGCCAGACCTGCATTGTGCCATACAAGATCTGGCGGTGGGCACATGGGGCAGCTGGTTACATTCAGTCTGTAGACAGGAAGTAGGCAGGAAGCTCTATCTCTCCTTTTTACTCACTTCAGGGCTTCACCCTGTGGAATAATCCTGCTTACAGTTAGGGTGGGTCTTCCCACCTCAGTTAACTTAATCTGAAAACCCCCTCAAAGACAAACTCCTACTTGAATCTTGAGCTAATCAAGTTGACAATTTTGGTTAGCCATCACATCGGGGTTTTAATTTTAATTTTTTTGGACACTGATCTCTAGAATGAGTGTGGTAGTGTCATAATAGCACTGCTATCACAAATGACCCACAGGCTGGGCAGCTTACAACAAGAAAACACTCTCTTAGAAACCTGTAGCTCAAACGTCTAAATCCAGCCACTGGTTTCCATTGCAGGGTAGGAAGGAGGAATTCTTCCCACCTTCTTCCTGTTCTTTCTGGTGTGTGGGGGAAGGAGAACGCCAAGCACTTACAGAGTTTTGTAGAGCTGGAGTCTGTGTGATTTAAACTGAGTCTTTCCAAACTCATCTTTAAAGCACTAACCTCCAATGTCTCCAAATAAAAAGATATTTTGATATATGACCCTTAAAGAGATAATTAAGCTAAAATGATTTTTATTTTTTTTTTTATTTTTGAGGTAGGGTCTCACTCTAGCCCAGGCTGATCTGAAATTCACTCTGTATTCTCAGGGTAGCCTTGAACTCATGTCGATCCTCCTACCTTTGCCTCCCGAGTGCTGGGATTCAAGGCATGCGCCACCACGCTTGGCTTGAAATTTTTAGACAGGTGTCAAATCTAACATGGCTGATGTCTTTAAATGAAGAGGAAATCTGCAGTCACCAGTGACACAGAGAGAGAGAGAGAAGACTATTTTTAAAATTTTTTTTTATTTATTAGCAACAGACAGAGAGAGAAAGAGGGAGAGAGAGAGGGAGAGAGAGAATGGGCACACCAAGGCCTCCAGCCACTGCAAACGAACTCCAGATGCATGTGCCCCCTTGTGCATCTGGATTACATGGGTCCTGGGGAATTGAGCCTTGAACCAGGGTCCTTAGGCTTCATAGGCAAGTGCTTAACTGCTAAGCCATCTCTCCAGCCCTTTTTTTTTTTTTTTTTTTTTTTGAGGTAGGGTTTCACTCAACCATGTGCTATGTAGTCTCAGGGTGGCCTCGAACTCATGATGATCCTCCTACCTCTGCCTCTCAGACTCCTGGAATGAAAGTGTGTGCCACCATGCCCAGCTACCACCTTTTTTCTTGAGAGAGGGTTTCACATTGAACCGAGAGCTGACAGACTTGGTTAAACTAGCTAGCTAGCCTGGGGTGACAGACATGTGCTGCCACACTCGGGTTTTGCATGGTTGCTGGGGATCTATCTGAAATCAGGCCCTTGTGAGTACATGACAAGCAGTTTATCCACTGAGCCATCTCCCCAGATCTATTTTTAAATTTTTTATTTTTGCATTTTCCTGTGTGTGTGAGAGAGACAGAGAAAGAGAAAAAGAGAGAGAGAATGTAGGTGTGTCAGGGCCTCTTGCCACTGCAAATGATCAACACACACTTGGGCCACTCTTTGCATGTGGCTTATGGGGGTGGCTTGGAAATTGAATCCGGGCTTTACAAGCCAGCATCTTCAAGAGCTGAGCCATCTCCCCGGCTCTAGCGTGAACATTTTGACAAGCTCCACATTATTTTCCATAATGGGTGCATCAATTTTCAGTTCCCCCTCAAATATGCAAGATTTTATTCCTCCACAGTCTCAGATTTTTTTTTTTACATTCTTTTTGGTATGTGTGTGTGTGTGTGTGTGTGTATGTGTGCAGTGTGTGCACCTGTGACTTTTTGGTGTGTGTGTGTGTGCGCGTGGTGTGTGCACCTGTGTGTGCAGCTGTGCATGCCTGTGCACATGTGTGAGGAAAGCGGATGATGTTGGGCAGGCGGCCTCCTCTATCACTCTCCCATCTATTTCTTTGAAATGGGGACCCCTCACTTAACTTGGAGCTCTCTACTTTTCAGTTAGACTTGCTGACCAGTGAGCCCCTACAACCCTCCTGTCTCTGCACCCCTACAAGCACTGGCAATACAGGTGTGCACTGTCCTGCTGGCTTTTTACATGCATGCGTGCACAGGATTGAATCCATGTTGTCATGTCCACAGCCCTGAGAATATTTCTTGGATAAATCTCTGGGTTCATGCCCCGCCCCCCGTATGGTCACCCACCCATCAACAAATGTAAGAGTTGTCTGAAGACCAGACCCTGTTCTAGTTAGCCAACAGGCGTCATTTCCAGCTCCTGCTGAGATTCCTCTCGCAGCAGCGCGCTGGTTTAATCTTTTTCAATGACTTTATACCAGCCGCCTAAAGCTTGTCCTGGCCTGATCCTTCACTCTGAGGGTGGCATGGGTTCAGCTGAACAGCAGCCAGCTCAGGGTTTCAGAGCTGCACCTGGAAGATGGAAATTGCCAGAAGCTCTTTCTTTGCATCACCTAGAGAGCGCCTCCAAATCCACACTCACCTCTAACCCCCTTGTCATTGCCTCCCTCTCATTACTGCAGGACCGGCAGTTGTAGTCCCTCTCAGCTCAGTCTCTGCTGAGGAAGCCACATCTGTCTGAATAACCCTGGAGTTAATATAGCACCCAAATGTGCCATCTCCAACAACCCCAAGGCAGGGGAGCGGGAGCGTGGGATCAACCTAAACCAATCTCCAATCTGTTTTTTTTTTTTTTTTTAATTTCCCTATTAAGAGAGAGAGAGAGAGAGAGAGAGTGTGTGTGTTCTAGCCCTTGTAAAACTCAATGCTTCTCTGAAATGAAATGAGGCATTGTGGCCCCGCTGAACACCTAGGTTTCGTGAGGGACATGATGGCCAATCACAATATCCTGTGGCCTGTGACCCTGCGGCAAAGGAGTGTTACACAGAGCTGTGAAACTTGTCAGGGGCACTTATCTGACCTCTGGCTGGTAAGCTGGAAGGGCTTTCGTCTACTTCCCACCAGAATAATAGCACTTCTGAGTCCAGCTTAGGTTATCACTTGACATCCCCGAAATCCATTTCTAAGGTAGAAAGGAAGCCTAATTGGAAGGAAAATCCATTTTATGAAAGAAGTCTCCCAAAAAACGTGATGTCAGAATTGTATTCTCCCGCTGAGACCAAGCACCGTACTGGAATAACAGAAGGCATAATTTCATTTGGGGGCTCTCTGGAGTGGCTCTATAATGAACTGTGACAGTACTAAGAAAATGGCTCTGACATCTGCCACTTATTTCTTTGTGCTTCTATTTTTAGCTTAATTTATTTAGTTTTGTTTTTGTTTTTCAAGGTAGGGTCTCACTCTAGCTCAGGCTGACCTGGAATTCACTATATAGTCTCAGGGTGGCCTTGAACTCACAGTGATCCTCCTACCTCTGCCTCCCAAGTGCTGGGATTAAAGATGTGCGCCACCATGCCCAGCTTAATTTTTTTTTTTTTGAGATAAGGGTTCCTCATGTAGCCCAGGCTAGCTTTGCATTCACAGTTTTCCTCCTCCTTCCCTCCCCCTCCTCCTCCTCCTTCTTCTTTTTGGAGAGAGACACAGAGAGAGAGAGAGAGAAAGGGAGAGGCAGAGAAAGAGAATGGGCACACCAGCAGCTTCTTAGCTGCTGCAAACGAACTCCAGATGCGTATGCCCCCTTGTGGACAAGTGTGGCATTGCGCCCTTGTGTCACTTTGCATCTGGCTAAACGTGGGACCTGGGCATTGGAACTGACGTTCTTAGGCTTAGCACTGACGTCTTCCACTCAAAAGCAGCCCTGGGCATCCTAAGGCTTCAACCCGTGTCTGATCCTACAATGATGCATGTCTTTTCTCTCTTGAAGAGCACTCTTATGACATCCACGACAGATTCCAACTATTCCATTACAGCCATCAGGGGCCACAGCCCATTCATCAGGCTTCCAAAAGCAGTCTAGTTTTTATCTTGTGATTAGTGTGGCATTTACCCTGCAGGTACATAGAAAAAGCTCAAAGGAAGTGGCATTTCCAAAAGATGTGCTGGCCCCTATTTCAAAATAGCCTCGAAAGATTTTGAAGATGAAATGAGGTTATATTATGTAAATCCACATTTAGGCCCTGGATGCCATTAACAACAAAACAAAATAAAAGGGGGACTTTGGAATCATTCCATAAAAACAATTTAAGTTTACCGAGTAAATAAATAGTAGGCAGCTAAAAATTCTATGTAGGGAAAATTCAGAAAGTTTTTGAAGTTAGAGACGGAAGAGGTTTGTTTTATGACCTTTTTGGTTTCTGTCCTTCCAGAGTAAAGGTTTAATGACAGTGTAGTCTTCACTTTTCTCATTGCTGTGACAAAATACCTGACAAAAACATCGTGAGGAAATGGGGTGTTATTTGGGCTCAGAGTGTAGCCCATGCGGTGGTACTGCCCGTATTCAGGATGAGTCCCCCTTCCTCAGCTAAGCCTTCTGGGAAGCTCCCTTTCAGACATGCATGGAGGCTTGCTTCCATGGTTCTATTCTCAGTCAGTCAAGCTGACAATGAAGATGAACTCGAACAGACGGACTTAATGCTGCACATGACTTGTGTATGCCCTGACCCTTTTAAGCCTTATCCCAGCCCATGAGCAGTGAAGACCTTTGATGTTCATTCCCGATGTGGCTCCTCTTGGTCCTAAGGCTTGCTCAGTGTCACTTGTTCCGGAAGAGGGGACACCATGGTGAAGGCTGACCAGGGGAGCGAGCCTGCGTCGCATTTGTGCAACCTTTGTCCAGACAGTGGCTGTTTCCATTCTGCCTTGAAAGAAAATCCCACACAGTTGAGTTTACTAATTTTTTTTTTTTTTTTTTGGTGGAATAGTAAGGTCACTTATGCCTTTTGAAATTGACATAAGTGGACAGAATATATTTTTACTTAATATGATTCACATAGTAGAAAGTTATACCTTTTCTTCCCTTTTTATTTTCTACATGTATATTTTAATTTTTTAATTTTTATTTATTTATTAGAGACAGAGTGAAGAGAGAGAGAGAAAAGTGTGAGAATGGGCGCACCAGGGCCTCTAGCCACTGCAAATGAACTCCAGATGCACGTGCCTACGTGGGACCTGGAGAATTGAACCGGGGTCCTTAGGATTCACAGGCACACGCCTTAACTGCTAAGCCATCTCTCCAGCCCTATTTTCTATATTTTTGTGCATGTGTATGTGTGTTCTCCTGTGTGTGGATGCATGTGTGTGTGTGCAAGTGAGCATATATGTGGATACCACTTTTTGAGCAGAGTCATTTATTGAGCCTGAATCCCACCAATTAGGCCACCCAGCCCCACGTATAAATAATGCCTCATGGCTCGACCTTCCCGGAACTGGGATTATTGGGTGCATGCGACTACAAAGGCCCTTATGGGTGATTGGTAGACACTTTCTCACTGTGCCACTTCCCCATTTCTGGCTCTTTCCTTTTAATGCCTTACTCTACAGAGCTTCCTTCCCAGAATTCCTTGGAGAAGTATAGCAGACAGCTTCAGGTTCGCTGAGATGAACTACCAGACCAGGCACAGTTATGGAGGAAAGGATATTATTTATTGAAGCTTACAGATCCAGGGGAAGTTCCATAATGGCAGAAGAAGTGGCCTGCTCTCCACAGGGCCAAGCAGAGAGAGAGAGAGAAACCAACCAGCCACCACAGCACACAGAGCAAAACTACAGCCAAAAGGTCACACAGCACACTTCAGGAACTCCTGCTAGGCACATTTGCATATCTTTACAATGGAATCTCAAACCATCACCACACCTTAAGACCGGGGCCCCCAGTGACCTTGCCTCTAGCAAGGTGATTGCAGATGCAAACTATAACTAAAAAAAAAAAAAACCACTGAATATATTGGGGGACATATATTCAAACTACCACAAGAAGTTTTCTTGCAGCCATAGAAGTGTTAAGGATCAATTATGATAAGAAACCAGGTTCCCATCTCTCCATCCTTGGAGTCACAGATACCACACATGTCTTCGATAAGCCTTTTTTTTTCCTTGGAGGATCGGGACAGAATATTTCCCGGGTGATCTCTGATCTGTGACCCATCACTAGCTTGTGAGGTTAGTCTTCAGGGGTCAGGGCATAACCCTGTTCTCAAGGACAAATGAGTCTAAGGAAAGGTTTCGATGGCCAAACATGCGTACACGAGAGAAGCGTTGGCTGTAAATAAATGCCTTTAAAAGGAAAGGTACAAAGAAAGTTATTTTAATTAAGTAACTAATTAGCTTAGATAGGTACTTGTTATATATCTCAGGCTGGCCTTGAACTTTTGATCCTCCTGCCTCAGCCTCCTGAGTGCTGGGGGTAGAGGTGTGTGCTGCCATTCCCAACAAGTCGTTCACTTGACAAATAAGTAAACACACAACCAAATAAAGGCAAACAGGAATGTCTGCATAGATTCCCTCTTTCTCTTAGAGTAAATAATATTGAATCACATGCTGTGCGAGTTTGCTTTTATTTCCAGCCTGCCTTTCCCTCCCTGTCCAGCACCAGGAAGAAATCCATGCAACTTTCTTTTTTAAAATTTTAGTTCAGGGTTGGAGAGATGGCTTAGCAGTTAAGGCGCCTGCCTGCTAAGCCTAAGAACACTGGTTCCAATCTCCAGTGGTTCCAATCTCCAGGTCCCACGTTTAGCCAGATGCCAAGTGACGCAAGGGCGCAATGCCTCACTTGACCACAAGGGGGTGCACACATCTGGATTTCGCTCACAGCAGCTGAGAGACTGCTGGTGCGCCCATCTCTATCTGTCTCCCTCTCCCTCTCTGTCTGTCTGTCTGTCTCTCTCTGTGTCTCTCTCCAAAAATAAATAAAATAATAATTAAAAAATTTTAGTTCAACATGTGTACTTTATTTATTTATTTATTTATTTATTTATTTATTTATTTATTTATTTATTTCAAGGTAGGGTCTCACTCTAGCTCAGGCTGACCTGAAATCACTATGTAGTCTCAGGGTGGCCTCAAACTCATGGACATCCTCCTACCTCTGCCTCCCAAGTGCTAGGATTAAAGGCATGCGCCACCATGCCCGGCTTAAATTTTTTTTTTTTAATTAAGTGGGAACTTTGCACGGTCACATCATGTGTTGGCACCATCCTTTTCTTCCTCCCTGCCCCCGTTCCACTGAGGGCCCTCCTCAGTAGGATTGCTGATATGCACCATGGGGATGTGGGGCATGCCATGTGAGAGCAGCAGTCAGTCAGTGTGGGGGCTGGTGGGCAGTGCCTCTGGACATTCCCTCCCAAGATTGTAACTTTCTTTTGTGTTTTCATGGCACCGTTGTGCTTCTCAGCAGTGTCTGGTCTTCTGTAAATTTGCATGGCTGAGTTTTCCACAGGCCAGTCAGGGGTTGTGAAGCAAAGGGGTTTCCACCTCCACTGTAGCAGGGTCAGCGCTGACACGGCTGGTCCCTTGTGGTAGAGGGGACACATTGGTTGTCACAGAAGGGTCTGCTTTCAGCCCATCTGAAGAATGTTATTCCTGGAGATGACTGAATTTGGGGGACTCAGGACATTTTGATGTCAGTTAATTGTCTCAAAGCCCACTTCACTTATTCTGCTGCATTCTGTGCTTCTCTACATGGGGACTTCCTCTGGGTCTTGGCTCACTCACAGGAATTTGATGTTTAGAAAGTCACTTTCCTGTCCTTATAAACAATTCCATCATAATAACCTGGCTTCTGGCACCAGAGGTTCATTTGAATTTTGCTCAGCTTGGTTTACAATTAAGATTTAATTAGTAAACTTGTTACAAAGACAGGAAAGCTCTGACTTTCCCCTGATTCTCTTTCAGGTCTCTGCAAGGACCCAACCCGTCCCTTTGGCTCTAAGACACTGGCAGAAAGGATTCTCCAGACATAGTTATTTACATTACTGCAGCTCTAGGATAAAATATTGTTCTTTGCTTTTTGGAAATAGAGGGATGTAACCCAGTAACTTAGAATTCAAAGTTTCAAGTTCTTTATTTAGAAAATACACCCTGGTAATATTTTTAAACTTTCTTGGATACTTTTTGTTAATGTTTCTCAAAGAACAGGAATAGGAACCAAGCTTAGGATGGAATATCAGTGGGGATAAGGGACACGGGATGACATAATGACACACTCAGAAAAAATCACAACACAAGGCTGCTTCACTCTTGCTCCCAGCCTGTAGGGAAAGATGGATGACCCCTAATCCAGTGAGCCAAGGTGGAGGTGACTGTTTTGTTGAAGAACAGGATAAGGGGCTGGAGCGAGGGCTCAGTGGGTAAAAAGCGTGTCGTACAAGTAAAAATACCCAAATTGCATATCTCTAGCAACTAGAAGTGGCATAGGACTGTAATCCCAGCACTGGGCAGGAGGCTCTCTGGCCCTTGCTGGCTAGCTGAATTGGTGAGTGTCAGATTCAGTGAGAGACCCTGCCCAAAAATTAAAGAAATGAAAAATAAAGTAGAGGGCAGCTGAGTATGCCTAACCTTGACTTTTGATCTTCACGTGCATGAGCACACACATACACACGAGCACACATGTACACTTCAGCTCACACACATATGAATGCATAAACACATGTTCACACACCGCACATATACATATGCAAAAAGAAGAAAGGAACAAGAAAGCCTTTTCCACGTGCTCAGAAGAGTGAGGAGTTTAATCCATGCTCGCTTACTTCTGACAGGTGAGTTGTGCAATGTTGGAAGGCCAGGGCAAAAACCATTTATTTGGAAATATTCTCACTGGGACAAAGCAGGATAAATTCATCCGGAGAAAATGAGACCCCTTAGGTAAAATGATCAAAACATGGAGCTTAGATGCTACTGATTTACTGCACGCAATGAGATTAAGATGAAAACACCCTGGAATCCGTCCTTAGCATTACATAAGCCAGATGTGGGGGTATATGCCAGTAACCTCAGCACTCGGGAGGTGGAGGCAGGAGGATCAAAAGTTCAAGGTCATTCTCTGCTACATAGCAAGTTGGAGGCCAGCCTGGGCCACATGAACCCCTACCTTCAAAGAAAAGAGATGTCTTATTTTCTAATAATTTCTATGATATTACTATTTTGAGCATAACAGAGGGGAGAAAAGATGAAAAGGAAAACAAAAGCAATTTTCTTGAGGTCACATAGCAAACTTTGTAAGTAAGACAGATGGACGCCGTTTGAGTTGTGTGCAGAGTTCTTGGCAAACTGGAAATCTCTAGGTCCTGATATTAATGGGTGTTCATCTTGGGCGTTCTGTGGGCCTAATGATCTTGACAGATTTTTATGAGGCTGTGGAATGTGTCTGCAGATAACAGTATGATCTGGAGGGGCAGAGAGCAAACTGAACCCCTCTTCATTCAACCCTGTTCCATCTAACTCTCCCTCAGAAGAGTAAGTGCAAACTTTACTTTCAAAAAAGCTCATAAGATTTTAGAGGATATGAGGCTCAAAAGGATAGGCTAGTGAAATGAAAGATGTGAGCTTCATTGCTAAGAGAGATGTCCTCTTTCTGTCTGTAAGATTGTCCTTCCTATAGGATTCTGACGTCAGGATGGGAACAAAAGACTTAGCCTTTCATAGTAAGATTTCAGTTCTCTCTTGAGATGCTGTAACAGTGAGATTGTAAGACGAGGGCTTTGCCTATGCCTGGAATCCCTTCCAGAAAGTGGAACCAGGAACCGGGAAAGAAGGGGAATCTACAGGAAAAAGGAGTAAGGAGTTCTAAAATAGTAAGGCAAAGAAAGAATGTAGAAACGAGGGCGCAGAGGAATATAAAGCACTCAGGAATGCTTCAGGTGACAGGGGTCAATGACTGACCCCCAGAGGTGACGATTTTCAATTGAGGTCTCACTTAATAAAGTTACAAGCATTAGAACTGAGTTGACATTCCTCTGAGCTACCAGAAGAGCAAGAGAAGTGATCAGAAAGGAGGACAGGCTGGGATGCCCTTAAATTTCTCTGGCTTGAGAACTCTCCTTAGCAAGATATATTTTCACTTGCTGAGATAGAGTCTCACTCGAGCCCAGGCTGACCTATGTAGTCCAGTGTGGCCTCGAACTCCCAGCAATCCTCCCACCTCTGCCTCCCAAGTGCTGGGATTAAAGGTGTGCGCCACCACGCCCAGCTCTAGTATTTTTTTTTTTTTAATGTCAGAAGCAAAGGAACAAACACAATGTACAAACCTTTACTAGACACTGTGTGGAAAATAGCAGCTATTTAGGAAAACAAAAGTCCCCAAACTGAGTATGGTGCTCTTGTTTAAGCTTGGCAAAGGCAGGAGGATCAGAGACAAATTCCAGGCCAGCCTGAATAGCAAAGGGAAACCGTGTCTCAAAAAGCCAGCCAGCAACAAACCAACCACCCACAAGAAAACACCGTGCAGTGGGCCAGCTGGAGGCGAGCTAGCTGTTTGAGTAGCTATTATGGAAACAGAAATCTCCTTGGGTATGATGATATAATCGTGGTTAATAAGGAACTTATTTTTTATTACTGCCCAGTGTGTCTCTAAACTTTTTTTAGGTTAACATACAGAGTAACAGGTTTTCTCATGACATCTTCATAAACATGTCGGTATATTTTGATCTCCTCCCCCATTCTTTCTCCCCCTCCACCTGTTTCCTTCCTTCTCCCAGTTACTCCCCATTTTGCCTTAGCGTTACATGGATTCCATTTTCAGCTTCCCTTAAGAGCTCTTTCTCTTCTCATCACCTAGAAACCCACATATGAATACACACATGTGCACACATACATCATCTGCATATGAAAGAAAATATGTTGTTTGTCTTTCTGACCCTGGCTTACCTCAGTTGACATAACAATTTCCGGTTCATTCATTGTCCTGCAAATGTGATTTTCTTTACGGGCCGTTCAGCTGATTCCATTTCCTGGCCACTGTGAATAGCTCAGCTATAAGCCTGGCTGTGCAAGTATCTCTGTGGTACATGGATGGGTGTATACTTACCTGGCCCAGGGAGGGACTTTCTGGTAGCTCTACTTTCAGTTTCTTGAGGAAACCACTCCATACTGATTTCCAAAGTGGCTTGACAGTGTTTCTTCAAGTTGGGTTGAAGTGCAATGGTGTCTGAAACCTAGAAAGAGTGTATATGTGGGGACAACACAAATATGCTTAAGCAGAGGATGGCTGGAACAATAGTGGAGTCACTGAGCTTCGAGATTTGTTAATTCCCTGGACATTTTGCATTAATAATAGCTTAAATAAGAACAGCAAACACTTATACAGTGTTTTCTATATGCCAACTCATCCCAAGACCATATATATATACATATATATATATATATATATATTCCACCTTCATAGACCCTTATTTATTTATTTATTTATTTGAGAGAGAGAGAGAGATACAGAAATAGGCAGGTAGAGAGAGAGGAAGAGAGAGAGAGAGAGAGAATGGGAGCGCCAGGGCCTCCAGCCACTGCAAACAAACTCCAGATGCATGCTCCCCCTTGTGCATCTGGCTTATGTGGGTCCTGGAGAATTGAGCCTTGAACTGGGGTCCTTAGGCTTCACAGGCAAGAGTTTAACCACTAAGCCATCTCTCCAGCCCTTATTTATTTATTTATTTATTTATTTATTTATTTATTTATTTAAGAGAGATAGAGATACAGAAATAGGCAGGTAGAGAGAGAGAGAGAGAGAGAGAGAGAGAGAGAGTAGACCCTTTTTATTAAGGTCCCTAGATATTCACACAACTGGAGTTAACATTAAGATCCCAACAGTCTGATGGCAACGTTTTGCTTTTAACTTAAATAAAATTTATTTGTTTATTTGCAAGCAGAGCGATAGAGAGAAGAGAGACAGAGAGAATGGGTGCACCAGGGCCTCTAGCCACTGCAAATGAACTCCTGATGCATGTGCTCCCTAGTGCATCTGGTTTTACATGGATGCTG
The DNA here is from genome assembly GCA_036365145.1 of Orientallactaga sibirica. NCBI lineage: Eukaryota > Metazoa > Chordata > Mammalia > Rodentia > Dipodidae > Orientallactaga > Orientallactaga sibirica. The sequence goes on from JAEOAD010001030.1 coordinate 4,865,590, forward strand.
GGGACTCTAACTTGCATTGTGTTAGACTTTGCAGGCAAGCACCTTAGCTGCTGAGCCACCTCTCTAGCCCTTGTTTTAAACTTTTATGTCATGATTTTTCTCTGTATCCATATACACTACTGGCTAAAGGGTAAATGGTAGTCTCATTAGATCATATTCTAGAATCTTTCATAATTACAAGTTCAGAACCAGGTCAGCAAAAGTAATGGAAGAAATATCATGGAACATACACAGGGCAGCGTGGTTTCCTTCAAACATGCATTCATTATTTTTCTGATGGTGGCATCCAAAGGAAAGAGAGATTTATTCTGATGTATGGACCAAAGGGTGTAGTTCAACATGGCGGGGAAGACATGGTGGCCGCAGCTCAGTATGTGGCAAGAAGCCTGTGTTGTCATTTGTAAAAGGGGATCCAGCAGGAAGAAAAGAATGCAACCAGAAGGTGACCAATCACCCTCAATATCCTTCCCCACCTGGGCATGACCTTCTAAAGGTTCCACAACCTCCAAAACCAGCACCACCAGCGGGGGAGCGAGTGCTCAAACACATGAGCCTGCGGGGGACGTTACACTCAAACCATAACAAGGTGTGGAATGGTAGCTTCCAGGAAGAGCTGGATTGAGTCAAAGCAATACCACCTCTAAGGAAAAAATTATAGACTAGATCTTCAAAGATAGGAATTGGTATGAGAAGTCTGTTAAAACAGACATCTCAGGTTGGGTGTGGTGCTGCATACTAGAAGACTGAAGCAGGAGGATTGCAAATTTGAGGCAAATTGGGGCTACATAGGAGGACCCTGTCTTTAAAAAAAAATCAAAATAAAAACCAGACCTATCAAATGTAATCAGTGGACATTGAGAAATAACCTATGTGTGTGTGAGAGAGAGAAAGAATGTACGGAAATGCAGAGTTCATAGAAATTATATGGTTGCATGAGCTGCCTCCAAACCTTCAAGGAGTCCAGCAGATCAGCCTTCCCTCCCTGGGGCATGGCCAGGACAAGGCTCATGTGGGCGGGAATGGCTTTGCATCTAAGTTCTGTGCAGATCTGTACAGCATGGCGCTGACTTCCTTTGTCTTCTTGTATCTCCAAACACACAAATTCTTTGATGCTTGACCGGTTCCTTTCCTTTCTCCTCTCCATGTTTAAGCGTAGCAGAGAGCTAGTAAGCTTTGAACTTAGTTATCCTTCTGTTCCAGCCCCAGCGTTAGAAGCTACCCAATCATGGAGACTCATAGTCAGATTTAAAATTCCACACTCTGAGTAAGACTGGCCAAGGTTCTTCCCATCTGCCCTGACCAGAGCTCTTCAAGCATCCTGGCTGGGTGTCTGTTGTCAACGTTACCTACATTGTATTGGCTCCTCATCTTAAAGTGGGAAGCCATGTACAAGAGCATCCTTTCAGAGGTTTTGGTTTTCAAATAGTTCAGATGTAAACTATATGAATATAATATATAATATAACCTAATATATAATGTATTATATTATTATTATATAATATAATAGTTTAAATATAGCCTACACTTCTATACTTGGAATCAACAGTTGGTGCTTTTGTAGAGGTTTACAGTTCAGTATCTACCCTGATGTTCATAATTATTCAATGAGCTATATCTAATATCTTTTTGCAGATTATAATTGTTATTTCTGTAATTTCTTGCAGAGATTATGATACTTTAGAGCAATTAAACTATAATTGCTATTTCCATCATTTTTTGCAGAGATCATGCTACTTCAGAGCAATTAAGCCACCTTCAAATTTCTGTTACTTGTTTAATTAGAATGGTCAGGAGTTTTGTCAGTCAGCTACTTGATCACGTGCTTAGTCTGTGCACATTATGAATGTGGTGTAAAGTACTAGGCAGGATTGAAAATGTAAAAGTGAAGCAGTGCCTCCTTTCAAGGAGTTTGTCGTGCGTGAACCTAGGAACACAACACGTAATCTTTAAGATGAATAAAATAAAAAACATAAGGCAAGTCACAGCTGACATACTTTGAACGAGGCAGTGGCGTATCTGCTGTTTTATAGGCTCTATTCCAAGAGCTGGGAATTCAAGACTGAACAAGAGAGACAAGAATCCGGACCCCTTAGAACTAAGATGACACATAAGGAGGGAGGCAGGATAAATAAGTGAAATATGTGGCATGCTAGTAAAAAGTACAATCCAGGGGAAGCCAGGCAGGAAGGGATAGTAACTATTGAGGTTGGAAGTGGTGAAAATTTGTGTGTGTGTGTGTGTGTGTGTGTGTGTGTGTGTGAGAGAGAGAGAGAGAGAGAGAGAGAGAGAACATGTGTGTATATGTTCATGTGGAGGCCAGAGGTCAATGGCAGATATCTTTTGCAATCTCTCTCTATCTTATTTCTTTTTTCCCTTTAATTTTTTAAAAATTATTTATTTGCAAGGACAGAGAGAAAGAGAGAGAGCGAGAAAATGAGAATGAGCATCCTAGAGGCTTTTACCATTGCAAATGAACTACACGCATGTGTCACTTTGTGCATCAGTCTTCATGTGGTACTGGGGAGTTGATCCCAGGCTGTCAGGCTTTGCAAACAAGTGCCTTTAGCCACTGAGCCATCTCTCCAGCCCTTCTTTCTTTCCTCCCCACCCCGCATTATTTATTTATTTGCATATGGACCAGTGTGCCAGGTCCTCTTATTGCTGCACACAAATGCCAGATACATGCACCAATTTTTGTGCCTTGTTTTATGTGTATACTGAAGAATGGAACCCAGGCTGGTGGACTTCTTTGCTAGTGAGTGACTTTAACCACTGAGGCAACACTTCTGTCATCTACCTTATTTTCTGAGTCAGGGTTTCTCACCTAACCTGGAGCTCACTGATTAAGCAGGATTGGCGGGTCAGAAAGCAGCAGCAAGGGTGCTCCTGTCTCTGCCTCCCCAGCACTGGGGTGACAGGCATATGCTATTGTGCTTGGCTTTTTATGTGGGATTTAAACTCAGGTCCCCATGCTTGCATGGTCAGCACTTTTACACACTGAGTATCTCCCTATCCCCTGACCATGGTTCATTAAACAGAGAAAAGACTCAAAGGAAGTGAGGAGTTAGATATGAAGCATCCTAACGGAACAGCGTGTCAAGTGGAAGGGTTAGGCAATGTTAAGGCTATGGGGAAGAGAGGAGCTTTTCTAATGTGCTGAGGGAGACGGAGAGGGTGTGTCTGGAGTGGGCATTTGAGGGAGGGAATAAAAGGCTAAGACATGGGAGAGGTAACTTAGAACCTCACTGTTAGGGCCTCATTGATCCTGGTAAGGACTTTGGATTTGACTGTAATGGAGCAGATGATTTTGATATGACAATGTGACTTGAGAGATGACAAGGGCAGAATCAAAGATCTAAACCGTTATGATAAGACTCCATGTATAAAATAATGACAGCTAATGGCAAGATGGGGTAGGAGGGATGGTGAGAAGTGGTTAGGCAGGACTTGGATGGATTTGGAAGCAGACATGAGAGAAAGAGAGGAATCAGTGCAGTGTGGCTTCCTCCAATCTGCAGGGATCGGAAAGTACAGAGCTTAGGTTGGAAGGAGGCTGGACTAGAACCTCCAGCCCTGCCCCTACAGCCCTACCTCTGCTAGTTGTGTCCCAGTGGTAGGTCTGAACACTTCCCCAAACTCCCAAAACAGCATCACCTGCTGGGGACATAATGGTGAATATATGAGCCTGTGGGGACATTGCACATTCAGACCATACAGGTGGGAGGCAGGGAGTCACTTGATTCCATCAAGCTCAACAGCCGGTGCTCTTTCCTCTATGCTCAGCCAAACGGAGCAACAAGTCCCCACAGTCAGGCCGACCTTTTTTGTTGTTGTTGTTTAAGGATGTCTAAGTGGCTCAATCTCCATGTAGGCTTTTCAGACCCATTGGTAGGGAGTCACCATTCATTCCTTAATTTTGATCATTCAAAGCAAATAAAAGTGAATGCACAGTAAGTAATGAAAGCAAACAGGGTTTGGCCAACAGCAAGTGACATAAGAGAGAGAGAGCTAATTTGTTGAATAATATAGTTAATGGTTTCACTTACATTGCATGTCCCCTTGACAAGCAATCCAGCTTTTAAAAAAATTTTTATTATTTTTTATTTATTTTTGGAGAGAGACACAGAGAGACAGACAGACAGAGAGAGGGAGGGAGAGGGAGACAGATAGAGATGGGCGCGCCAGCAGTCTCTCAGGTGCTGTGAACGAAATCCAGATGTGTGCGCCCCCTTGTGGGCAAGTGCGGCATTGCGCCCTTGCGTCACTTTGCATCTGGCTAAACGTGGGACCTGGAGATTGGAACCACTGGAGATTGGAACCAGCGTTCTTAGGCTTAGCAGGCAGGTGCCTTAACCGCTAAGCCATCTCTCCAGCCTGCAATCCAGCTTTTACTGTTAGTATTATTACTCTTTGAACTGTTGAAGACAGCGTTCAAATTCCCATTAAGATTTGGAGATTCAAAGACCCCAGCCAGCGAGTCCCTGTGGTATAATTACAATGCATGAATGAAGTGTCTCTGGGTTCTTTGCCATTGCCATAGAATAGGTCCTGACGTTCTTAAATCGCCCCTAAAAGAACAGGGGTGTGACAATGATGCAGAGGAGGTGTGTGTGTTTAGGAATGAGAAGGGAATGACATGGCGAGCAGTCATTAAGTACAGGCTACAGATGGTAAGGGTTCTGGAGGACGTCAACTACCAAAATGGCAGAATGTCCACTTTCACTCCCTCTGTCATACACATATATGGAACTTGAATCATTTCGATTCTCATTACTCTGTCCCATGCCCCTCACACGCCCACCGAGCCTTTTCTTTCTCACACGTACTAGTGGCTACATCACTGGAGACAACCATTCCCCTCCCCAGAATCCACTGACTACTACTAGCTCCTCAGAGATGAGTGGGGACCGGGATGGAGTGGTGACTGGCCCCATCCTGTGCAGCTCTTGTACAGGGAGCCACAGCTGCATTGAGTTCTTGAGTGAAACGGCCATGTCACATCCATCTGAGCGCTCCACAGCCTTCCTCCCACCATCCAGCTCGTCCCTTCCTCCTACACCCACTTCTGAGGTGCTCCCCGAATCTTGGGAGAGGATATTGATGTTCTGCCTTCGTCCAGCAGTGCTGTGGGTACCGAGGTCTGAACTCACGTAGTCATGATTGCATGGCAAGCCCTTACCCACCAAGCTATCTCCCCAGTCCTGCCTGGGCGTCGTCTGAACAGAATAAGTTATCACAACTGTCACCCTAACTTATCAGGTTGTCGGCAGTCCTTACGTACTGAACTCCTCCAATACATAAAGTTTTATTCATAGATGGGGGGATTTTTTCCCCCAAATTCTGACCATTTATGCTTTTTCTCTGAATTCTGCTGTTTTGTCACAGCCCTCACCAATGTCTCAAGCATGTTTAAACAAATCTCTCCATTTTTTTTCAAATTACATATGTTTGTGTCCTAGAGAGTTCTGGAAATAACTTGACCTGATGTTCTGTCTGTGCACATTTGGTCTTCAGAGATCTTTCTTGCTTTCTCTTTCTGCCCGCTGGCTTTATTTTACATTGGATTGCAAACACAGGAAAGGTGTAGTCTCAAAACCTGCCTCCTACTCTAATTGTTACGAATTAACACATTGTAAACGAAATTCTGTAACAGAACTCTCCTGATACTGATTGTTAATAGAATAAGTAGGAACATGCAGGTTATGTATTCCTCTTAGTGAAGAATGCATATGATTCATTCCAAGGAGATTGAACTTGAAGGCAAATATAGATTTTCTAAAAATGGTGCCAAGCAGAATCTGTGTTTGGAAGTCTCCTCGGGTGTGGGGCTGACCCTCAAACAAACAAAGCCGCTTGAGGCCTGAAGCTTCCCAGCAAACAATGACTGCCAGCAAGTCTCGGATGGCTTCTGTCTTCCTAAATGGAATCCCATGGTAAACCTCTTGTTTCCTACACTCGATGGCCCCTCTTTGACTGGTCCCAAATCCATCAGGCACATTGTGGTTGGCTCATTGTGAACAAACACAGCTGACAGTTTCCTTCCTCCGCATAAACAGTGCTGGCACTTAGACACAGTTCAAAGGGTTTATCACCCTGGCGTGGCTCCTCCTTTTAGGTAGGCAAGAAAGGCCAGTGTTAACTAACTTCTAATCATAAGACCTTATTCTCCACGGACACACCTCATTTTCATGAGCAGTAAAACACTGTATAATGACTCAAGCCGTGGTCTGTTTTCACAGCCTCATTTTCCCCTGTTGTTGTCTTTCTTCCCCCCTCGCTGACATAATCATTAGCTCTCACCCTCATTTAATTTTGTTGCATTTATAAACACAGCATTGCAGTTAAAGTGATGGGTGGCCTCATTAGATCACTTTGGTGCTGGATTCTGCTCTGTTCTAACCCTGGCTAAATCACTGCTAATCTGGTCAACATGCTATTTTCTTTGGCCCTCCCTTATTCTCATAGTTGCCATTCGCTGGCTAGCTGGAGGGACAACCAGGGCATGCCGGAGTCGCCCCCGGTGTGACAGACATTGGAGGCTGATGACCGGATGGACCCATGACGGCTACGACAAGGACGAGTTCTCAAGCTCTTCAGAAGACAAACCATTCTCATTTTCTATTGTTCCTCCAGGCACTTGTTTCCTTCTTGTTTATTCCAGCTTTAATAAACCAATGAGTCACACCGCTTACTTCTGAGTCCAAGTGATTTCCCATTTCAAGCTCATTCCGGAATGAGCACATTCAGAGAGCTGAGCCGCGGCTGGTGCAGGAGTTTTGTTTTGGGGTTTTGTTCTATGAAGCTGGGATTTCTTGTGTCATTGCTTATTGAAAATTACCAGAAGCACCACCTTCAGGTGTCTTTTCTTTTTGCTTCCTGGAGAGCTTACATCTCAGAACCTGTAGAACAAATTCAATTCATTGCTTTGAGATTCGAAGCCCTGTGTTTAGGGGTCACTAGGTCATCATCACTTTAGAAAACTTCATGGGTTTCCCTAACATTGCCTATCATTGAACACAGCAGATGGCACACAACTTTAACCTCAGCATTCAGGAAGCGGAGGTAGGAGGATCACCATGAGTTCAAGGCAGCCTTAGCTATCGAGGGAGCTCCAGGTCAGCCTGAGATAGAGTGAGACCTTGTCTCAACACAACAATACAACACAACACAACACAACACAACTCAACAAAACAGTACAAAACAGGTCCTTTATCCGCCACTAGGCAAGTGTAGTAAGCATATAGGAGGAAGAGGAAGAGGCTTATTTTTAAAGACCCTTCCTAGGCATTTGATTGTCCCCATACTTCACTGACAGAGCTAAGGGCCCCCAGAGACCATATTGTCAGGCCATACCCTAAGTGCGTGTCACACCAACCATGGAAGAGAACCTCTGGTGGGCTGCTTGGACTATGCTGCAATCTTAGTTTATTATTCTATAAAAAGAAGCAGGTGGGGCTGGAGAGATGGCTTAGCAGTTAAGGCATTTGCCTGCAAAGCCATATGACCCAGGTTCAATTCTCCAGGACCCGCAAAAGCCAGATGCACAAGGTGGCACATGTATCTGGAGTTTGTTTGTAGCGGCTGGAGGCCCTGGTATGCCCATTTCGTTCTCTCTCTCTCTCTCTCTGTCACTCTCTCTCAAACAAATAAATAAAAATAAAATATTTAAAAGAAGCAGGTAGGCAGGAGGTGGTATTTAAAAAGTTTTATAATATATAAGAGTCGGAGAAAGATTTCAGTTTTGGAAAGGCTTAGTGCTTTAATCCCCTCCAAGGGAAAAATCCAAAGCATTTTTTTTTCCAGTTTAACTCAGCATGGGTAACCCCAAATTGCTAAAGACCTTATTTCCTGGTGGAACTAGGCTGTAAAATAGAATTGAGGACAGGCAGCAGCAGAGCACTGTGGTCTGGGGGCTTCCCGGTTCTCCCCCTTCGCTCTGCCATGCTCCAAACCTTCTACCCTGTCAGTATCAAACCCTCTGTAAAAATCCCTCTATCCTATATACCAGGAAATCTAGCGGTTTGTCCTCTCTGTCCCTAACATTGGGGAATCCCTTTCACTCCTTTGTCTGCTGTTTGTTCTAAGTTCTATGGGATATAGGAGACAAATCTCTGGGGGAGCTCAGAGGTGGCAAAGTGGAAGGGGTGACACTCAGTGAACCTAAGCCTGAGAAAAGGGTTAGGCTCAAGGGGAGGAGACTGAGAGAGGGGAAGTGGACCAAAGACCTCATGGAATGAAGGCTGTAAACGGAAAGGAGTTCTGAGTACTCCAAGGGATGGAGGAGTGTTAATTGCTGGAAGTGGGCAACTGTGGTACAGGGTTGGATCAGGCAGGACTGAAGCTGATGAGAGAGATAGAAGCCAGGTCAGAAGTTGCTTGTGTTTATTCTTATATGTGTATGTGTTGCATGTGTGTGTATGTGCAGATGTGTGCATGCGTGCAGAGGCCAGCGGGAGATATCAGGTACCCTCTGGTATCCTCCTCCATCACTCCTCTTCCTTACCTCCCTGAGATAGTCTCTCACGGAATCTGAAGCTCTCTGTTTTGGGTTAGACTGGCTGACCAGGGAGCCCCAATGATCCTCCCATCTCTACTCTGCTTATGCTGGCATTATAGGCATGTGAAGCCATGCCCAGCTTTTTATGTGGGTGCTGGGAGTCAAACTAAGCTCATCTTCCTTATGCAGAACGCATTCTTCCCTGCTGAGCCATCCCTCCAGCTCTTATAGAGTATTTAAAAAAAATTTTAGTTTTATTTATTTGAGAGAGGGAGGGAGGGAGGGAGGAAGGGAGGGAGGGAGGGAGGGAGGGAGGGAGAACGGGCATGTCAGGGCCTCCAGCCACTGTAAACTAACTCCAGACACATGCGCCACTTTGTGCATCTGGCTTACGTGGGTCCTGGGGAATCGAACTGAAGTACTTTGGCTTTGCAGGTAAGTGCCTTAACTGTTAAGCCATCTCTCCACCCCTCTTGTAGAATATTTTGATATTGATAACAGTGAGCAGCCAGCCAAATGCTTCTGCAGGTGACTGGCTACATGACAGTACAGTGCGACTGTACTTTCAACTCAGTGCAATCAGGAGAGACTGACTCACATCATAACCCTAGTGCATTTGCTTTAAATTTTAGAGCATATTGCTGATTTTTAAATTTTTTAAAGTTAATTATTTTTTTCCCAAAGTAGGGTCTCACGCTAGCTCAGGCTGACCTGGAATTCACTATGTAGTCTCAGGGTGGCCTCTAACTCACAGCGATCCTCCTGCCTCTGCTGGGATTAAAGGCGTGTGCCACAATGCCCAGCAAATATTGCTGTTTTTTATTTCTCAAAGGAACCTAACAAAAACAAGTATCATTATTATCTTTTCATTTTTTTAAAGCAGGGAATATTTGAGCAAAAATAAAAATAAAAAAAGAGGACAATCTGGGAATATTAGAGATGCTCTAATTTTATGTCATTTGTCTTACAGAAGACAAACAACACCGCTCTTAGTGTGTCCCTTGGACGTGGAAATCTACCTCATGGCGGGAACTGTGGTTGCACTGACTTTGAGAAGTGATTATCAAAGCAAAGAGCTCATTGGATGGTGAGGGAAAAACACTAAGTGTGCCTACTCTATGACAGATAATCACTCTGCTGGAGTTGGGAATGGCTGAGGATGAAGGATCCTGGAAATGAAAGTCTCTGAAGAGTGCTGACAGAACAGGAGCCAAGAGCAGTGGTGAGCTCCTGCAGACCCAGCATTGCTGAGGATGAGGCAGGAGGATCACAAGTCTGCTGGGTAACATAGCAAGCTTGAGGCCAGTCTGGGCTAAGAGTGAGACCATATTTCAAAAACAAGAAATACAAAAACCAACCAACCAACTGAAAATGTCAAAAAAAAATCATAAAAAAGGGGGGGGTGGCTCGAGAGATGGTTTAGCAGTTAAGCATTTGCCTGCAAAACCAAAGGATCCCAGTTCAACTCTCCAGGACCCACGTAAGCCAGATGCACAAGGGGTTGCATGCATCTGGAGTTGGTTTGCAGTGGCTGGAGGCCCCGGTGTGCCCATTCTCTCTCTCTCTCTCTCTTCCTCTTTCTCTCCCTCAAATAAATAAATAAGATATTTAAAAAGTTAAAAAAAAACAAATCATGCAACGAGTCTCAAATAATCTGAGGCCATGTTTCAAATAAATAAATAAATAAGTAAATAAACAAACAAATAAATAAAGAGCAACCCCGCCTAAAAACAATTCTAAACAATCAACAAGAAATGCTTACAAACCTGTAAGTACTCAGTGTGCCTCATTTGCCCCTCATACTGAATTTAATAGTCGTCGTAGCTAACCGTTGTATAATGAACACTTGGCATTCACTGTTTAGCGATCACTAGAGAGGCAGACGGCGGCGGGGTTACACTCCCGTGTTGGAGGTGTGGAAGCTGTCAGAGAGGGAAGCGACTTGCTCGGGCTTTCTAACAAGCACATTTTGAAGTGTGATCTGTTGGCTTAGGGAAAGCCGAAGGAAAAACGTTGTCATACCGAAACATGACTCAGTAAAGAGGTGAAGTTAAAGGGATGTGAACAGAGGAGTTAGGCTAGAGTAGAAAATGGAACAAGAAGCAAAGTGCAAAAGCGTTTTGTTTCATTATTTCTCTATTGCTTATCCAGGTTAGAAATGGTGATTTCTGGCTGACCAAGCGAGATGCGTCAGCATCATCAACACCTATTTGAATAGATTAAATATGCTCAGGCTTTAGCTAATTCTGCTGCATCTCAATGGTCTGTTGCACACCTTTACCTCACCTGGCATTCAAAGCAACTCGGATTTTCTTTTTCCAACCAGCATACGTTCTAACCACTTTTCTCCTGGTCTCTGCATAAGATGACATATGTTAGAAACATGAAAATAGCTTCATTTTTATGTTTACTTATTTATGCATGTGTGATGTGGGTACTGTGTGTGTTTATATGTGTGTAGGCACATGCGTGTGCAGATGTTTGTGTGTATGTGTTCACCTATGGGGGGAGGCCAGTCTGGTGTCTTCCTCAGTCATTCTCCACCTTGCTTTTATTATTTTTTGGGGGGGGGGCAGGGTCACTCAGTGAACCCAGAGTCCACCATTTCAGACAGACAGGCAGTGGGCCCTGGGGATCCACCTATCTCCACTTCCTGGGTGCCTGGCATGTTTACATGGACCCTCATGTTGTGGAAAGCACTTTGCCCATGAAGCCATCTCCCCAGACTAAAACTGGCCTCCACTCAACATCTCTACTGAGAAATGGTGTGAGGAATTAAATCTATCATTTGTGCCCTATCTGGGCAGGGAACAGGTATGTGGATCTTCACTTTATTTCTGACATGCTTGGTGAGAATAAAGAAAAAATAAAAAAGCAAGTTTCTGATGAAAATTTGAATTGTCTCCCAATCAAGAGAGTAGCTAGGGAGATGGCTCAGTGGGCAGGAGTGTTTGCCACAAGCACCAGGCCCTGGGAGGCCCTCAGAGGGCTGAGATGACAGGAATGGATTCTCCAGGACCCATGTACAAAGCTGCCATGGCCACACACAACAGTAACCCCAGTACTGTGGGGAGCAGCGCCCAGAGAATTGCTGAGGTTTGTGAAAACTGCAGCTCTGTGCTGTTTTTTTATTTGAGAGAGACAGAGAAAGAGAGAGCTAGGGAGATGGAATGGGCTTGCCAGCAGCCTCTCAGCCACTGTGAACGAACTCCAGACATGTGCGCCCCCTTGTGGGCAAGTGTGGCATTGCACCCTTGCATCACTTTGTGTCTGGCTAAACGTGGGACCTGGAGAATTGAACAGGCATTCTTAGGGTTAGCAGGCAGGTGCCTTACTCGCCAAACCATCTCTCCAGCCCTCATCTCTGTGCTTTTAAGGTATTTCCCACTCCAGCTTCTCGGCTACAGCATGGGTATTTCTTACTTGCCCTCTAAACTTCTCTTCTGTCGCTTTGGGAAGTCCCCCTAGATGTTCTCCCTGCCCCCGAGCTGTCATGGCTCCCTGCACATCCCTTCCAGAGTTCTACTATGCTCAGTGAGAAATGCCAGGATCCTCCTCTTCAGTATCACACAGCATCAGACACATGCTCCATAGCTGAAGGGATGAACGGTGGGCCCATCTGTGGTAACTGGACGGGGAGAGTCAGAGATATGAGAAGAATCACTGAACCCCCTCTTGTATTGGTTAGGAACTTGGGGAAGGCTCTGTTCTCTGCAGGCTCTGTGGACAGCTTTGGCTAACCCTGGGTTCCAGCATGCCTAGAGGACAGTCGAGCGGAGGGCTTGGTCTGAGACACCACTCTCTATAGCCCTTGGTAGGCTATGGATCCTGTTACTTCTGGGCTCTTGGAGTCCATTCTGCCTTCAGTTCTGTCCATCAGCTTTATCCTGATCTGACCTGACCGGCCTCCTCCTATGCTGACTCTAGCACCGGAATGGATGTCTGGAGCCACTGAATTATCTTTTTTTTTTTTTTTTTTTTTTTTTTTTTTTTTTTTTTTTTTTTTTGGTTTTTCGAGGTTGGGTTCCACTCTAGTCCAGGCTGACATGGAATTCACTATGTAGACTGAGGGTGGCCTCTAATTCATGGCGATCCTCTGATCCTCCTACTTCTGGCTCCCGAGTGGTGGGATTAAAGGCATGCACCATGATGCTCGGCTGAATTGTCATTCTTAAGGCAGTCCTTTTAGGTCTAGATTGTGTGTGTGTGTGTGTGTGTGTGTGTGTGTGTGTGTGTGTGCATGTGTGCACTCATGCACAAATGTGTATACAGAAAACAACAGAGTTTAATATCCCCCCCCCACCTTTTTTTTTTTTTTTTTTTTTTTTTTTTGGTTTTTCGAGTTAGGGTCTCACTCTGGTCCAGGCTGACCTGGAATTCACTATGTAGTCTCAGGGTGGCCTTGAACTCACGGCGATCCTCCTACCTCTGCCTCCTGAGTGCTGGGATTAAAGGTGTGCACCACCACGCCTGGCTGAATATCCCATCTTATCCTTCAATTTCCTTTACTCTTTCTATTTCCCACATATTGAGCACTAATAAATCCTGGCCCTTTTGCTACATCCTTTGTATTTGTACATGTGTGTATTGTACATGTAGTGTTTAATCATATGTGGTATACAGAAGAGTTAGACTAATGTTTAGAAAACAGAGAGCTTTCTTGGTTCCATAGCTAGGACATTTCAGAGTCAGATTGAAATGATTTCTGTCTGTCTGTCTGTCTATAAACCTTTCTAACTGCTGCCCTTGTATGAGCTTTTACATTGAACCCCTTGCAAACATCCAACTGAAAACAATTGCTACATGGAGTTCCCTTTTCTTCTTCCTCCTCCTTTTGTCTGTAAATAGGTGACAGAACGCATGGCCAGCATGGGTTGGTCCCGAGTATCAGGAAACTGAGTGCAATGTAGCATGAGATTGTAAGATGGGCTTGACTTGGAGGTGTGGTGGTACTTACCTGTAACCCCAACACGGAGGGGTCATGGTGGGCGGATTCCACATGAGATGCCAGCTTGGGCTACATAGTAAGTTTGAGTTCAGCCCAGGCTGTATAGTGAGACCTTTGATTCAAAACCATACACAAAAAAAGTAAATCCTACACAGAAATACCACAACAGGACCCACCTTCCCAATGAGCATTATGGGAAAAGAGACTGCCTTTCCTCCTGTGCTTCCTCTCTTCTTTCCTCCCTTCCTTCCTCCCTCCCTCCCTCCCTCACTCCTTCTTTCCTACCTTCCTTCCTTCCTTTGTTCCTTCCTTCCTTTGTTCCTTCCTTCCTTCCTTCCTTCCTTCCTTCCTTCCTTCCTTCTTTCCTCCTTCCCTCCCTCACTTCTTCCTTCTCTCCTTCCTTCCTTCCTTCCTTCCTTCCTTCCTTCCTTCCTTCCTTCCTTCTTTCCTTTCTTCCTTCCTCCTTCCCTCCCTCACTCCTTTCTTCCTTCCTTCCTCCTTCCCTCCCTCACTCCTTCCTTCCTTCCTCCCTTCCTTCCTTCCTTCCTTCCTTCCTTCCTTCCTTCCTTCCTTCCTTCCTCTCTTTTTCCTTCCTTCCTTGTTTTCTGTTGAACCAAACCTGGTTACTAAAGACTGACTTTTGATAAGACATGCTTTCTATTGTCATAATTGAATCTCCCTCGTCTTGTCTTCAGTCCATCTTCTCTCATCCTTCTCTCATCATCTCTCAGTTTCTTGTTCATGTGAATCTACATGAAACTGTCTGATGAAATTTGCTTATTTTTTTCACTGTGAACAAGAAGTTTATTTAAAAACAAGTCTTTGACCTGATTGATGGGATGTTTATCCTTTTGAAGTGCTTCACTAATTTTTTTTTTTTTTTGTAGGGCACAGGTTCTTTATTGGTGTCTGAAGAACAGAGGACTCAGCCCTGCAGGTTTACCTGTCTTTAGACAGAGCAGGCAAAAGCTGCACTCCCCCCAAAAAAAAAAAAAAAAAAAAAAAAAAAGCCGGGTGTGGTGGTGCATGCCTTTAATCCCAGCACCCAGCTCGTGGGAGGCAGAGGTAGGAGGATCACCTTGAGGTTGAGGCCACTCTCTCTGAGACTACATAGTGAATTCCAGGTCAGCCTGGGCTAGAGTGAGACCTTACCTCAAAAAACCAAAAAAAAAAAAAAAAAAAAAAAAAGAAAGAAAAAAAAAAAAAAAAAAGAAAAGAAAACCCAAAAGCTGCACTCCCAGGCTCAATTCCATTAGACTTCTGTGTCTCCGGGTCTCCTGAATCCCCATTGCCTCTATCACCTCTTCCCCCGGTGTCCAGCTGGGGCACATAAGTTCCTTCTAGAGTGTCCTCCACGGATGTGATCCATCCATCCATCCATGTTTCAGGGATGATGCTGTCTGGTTTGCGCATGATTCTTCCTGGTCTTGCAGAGGCTCGAACCTGATCTGCCTCAGTAACTCTCCACTCCACGTCAGTGGGTTTCCTGCCCACAGCGTTCACTGGCTTGACCTGGTGGTGGTGGTGGAGCAAGGGGGCTTTGCTAGCTACCATGGACCCCCGGTGATACAATGTAGCTGTAATGTGTGTTCAGCCCTTCCAGGACAACCCAATTTCGCTGCCGGATAACTTGAACCGCTTAGCCCTGCTTCCCGGAGACCTTGTCTTCCCGAGGTGCCTGTCTTCAGCAGAGATGGGTTCCACCCACACTGGGTGCCACCTGCTCCCTGGAGGGTTCTTCCTCTTGTCTGCCAGGGAACCTGGCCAGCTCATCTCATAGCAGCAGTGGGGAGACAGAGTGACTTGATACAAAGGCCAGCAGAGCAGAGTCTCATGGCTTCACTTCATTTTTAATCGTATTTTCTTCTGCTTGCTCTTTTCCTCTCTTCCTCCTCTTTCCCTACCTTTCCTTTCTCTTCCCTTCCCTTCCCTTCCCTTCGTCCTCCCCCACCCCGCCCATTGTGGAATGACTGACTCAGCTGAAGAACAGCCATATCTTGTTGCAGATGCTGCCAAGTACACTCTTCAATTGCGTCTTCCTCTTCCTTTTCCGGCTGTGCAGGTGCATCTGTTTCATTGATTGGTTGCTGGTCAAATCTGAATCTGATCCGCCTAATTGACAAAACCTATTGTTCACAACAGGCTTTCCTTAGTTTACCAAGTGCTGTGTGCCTCTTCATCTGCAAGGCTGCCCTGCAACCTTCAAATTAGGGTTTCCATGGGGCATGTGAGGAGCTAAGTCTCCTGGGCTGCTGCATCACAAAAGAGGTCCCAAGTCTGCACCAAACAGACCCACAGGCAGCACCAGGAGTGGAAGAAGAAAGAAACTGGCTTTTTAGGGAATGAAGAGTGTTCATCAGATGCCGGCTGGGGTCTCCCTTTTGTTCCTCTGGTTTGAATTGTGACAAGGGCTGTACGGAGAACTTGGAGGTGGGAGGGAATGGGGCAAACAGGAGGGGCTCTACCCAGTGGCCCACAGGTGGGATCTTTTTGTTGGGACTGGAATTCCTTTGTCTGGGACTGGTGAGAGATAAAGCGTCAGTGTTGTCTGGATGAGTGAGTCACGGGGCTGCTGAGACATCGCGGCTCCTGGAGAAAATGCATGCCCTTTGCTCAGAGTCTTAGGGGCAATGACCAACTTCCCCTCCTGCGCTCCTCCAGGCCTTTGGTTAGAGGTAAGTCACGTCTGGTGGAAAAACAGGAGAAAGGCCTAAGACATTTTGAATATCCCATCTGGCTTCTCGACACTCAAGGAAGAGCAAAAAGGGGCCCCTGGTTCTTGCAAATTTGTTTTGGTTTGTTTTGAATGTTGGATACCTGGAATCCCTTATTACAAACATGCTTTGCTATATAAATATGCCATTGGCCCCCACCTCCTCCATCTGTTATCATCCCACCCCAAATTCCTCATTTAGAGAGCACACAAACAGACCATAGAAAAAATTATTTAGAGGAATCGACCTGTACAACTCCATCCAAAGGACCAAGTCATGCTATAGGATATGAGCCATCTTTTTTTTTTTTTTTTTTTTTATTGAGTAAAAATGAGGCATTTTTCTTGAACCAGTGTTTGGTAGTCTCCTTTGGATTTTCAGTTGCCTGTCTGTATCAGTCATTATTGACCCTGCTTGCCTACCCGATTAAGGGTGCTGAAGAGAAAGCAGAAGGCATTATAAAAGACCTCCACCCTGGAGGACTTCAGACTCCAGGAACCATGCAGTCTACCCCAACAGACTTGCAACACCTCAAGGTCAGGATTATGTTCATGCAAAATCTTTATACTCCCAGCACATACAGGGCCTAGAACTGTGCTGTGTTTGAGAAGGCAGTGGTTAAGGAATGCATGGCATCCAGAATGAGAAAGAGTCTGCCTCCAAGTGCCAAGGGAGAGAAGCCCACTAGAGATGCTGTGGAAGTTCTGCAGGCTCTATGGGTGATGAGGTAAGACTTCTGAGGGCATTTGAGTCAGTTCTTGCAAAAGAAAAGGATTAAAAGGAGTAATGAAAGTATGTTTCCTGGAGCTGGAGAAGGGTTGATGAATTCAGATTTAAGCCTGAAAGTGCTAAAGAGAGGGAGGATAAAAAAAAATCAGAAAACACCTGAAGAATACCATGTGACTCAGGAGCTTTATCATCATCATCGTCATCATCATCATCAATTTTTCTGTGAAAGGTCAAGAGTAGAGTGAGGTCACTGCCGCTCTTATTTGTGACATGGGGCTGTGGTGACTCCAGGCCTGGTTGATCTCTTTTCTGTGGTTTAAAGGTACAGAGCACAAGCATGCTTTAGTGGAGGTCATGGCCATTACCAAGGAGAGCAGATACCCAGATACCAGATATCCGGAAAGTAAGGACCATGTCTGTCTTGAAGGATGGTATGTTTATCCTTTTGAAGTGCTTCACTACGTTTTAAATCATATTTTCTTCTGTATGACCTTTCCCTCCTTTACTCCTTCTTCCATTCCCTTCCCCTTCCTTCTTCTTCCCCTCTCTCTTTCTGTTGTAGGATGGTTGACTCTGATGAAGGGTGCGTTTGGCCAGCATCTACAATAAGATGTGGGCTTTTTTTTTTTTTTTTAACATTCTTAACTTACAAAACCATCTTGGAGCAAGCAGTGTTTGTCTTCCAGTGTTTGTCTTCCTGCAGAAATGCTGAATGTGTAAGCCTTCAATGCAAAGAAAAGGTCTTAATGTTGAAAAAGATTTAATTTAACTGTTCTAAGTTTAATCTAAGAGTTAATAAATTGCATTTTTTTAAGAAAAAAAAAAAAAAGAATAAACCCCCTCTCCTTAGCTCCCAAATATAACCTCAACATTAACACCTGGAGCTCTTGGACTTGTGAAACTCATTACTGTTGCATCTCATGATCTCCATCTCTCCAAGCAGAAAGGATATTTTAAATACAGGAAGTAAAATAGTCAGATATAAAGAGACGTATAAATGATAGCAAAACGGACATCAAAATGACAAATTGAAAATCAGGATCAAGGAGAAAAGACCAAGTTAATCCCTGTTTCCAAGGACTTTATAAATTGTCAAGGATCTAGTATGATTCAGCTACACAAGGAGGAAGAAATTCATAATTCTAATAAGGCAATACACAAATATATACAAATTAATAGGATGTAAATGGAGTATGTGCTTTTTGACAGGACATCAAGCAAAGGAGATAAAAGTGGGTGCTTAAGGGCACAATAGTCCAAACAGCAAACAGCCTGAGTAGATGCATTTCTGTTCACTATGTTTAGAGACCAAAAGGGGTCTGACTCAGAGTGGAAAATGAGTAATTTTTTGTGCGCGTTGAGGATAAGTTACAGCCATCTAACCAGATGGGGCCCTGAGCTGGAGAGAAGCATGCAGGCAGGCAGTCGCTGCGCGCTTGCTGTGCATAGCCTCTCTGCAGAAGCTCCGGAGGGTTTGCGTCCAGCTTTCCTTTTCCATTTTCTTGGCTGCTTTCAGTCATGTTCAGTGAATCAGTCACGTCAACCTTTAACATGGAGGAAGAAAAAGAGGTGAAGAGAGAACAGGAGTATTTTACAGCTCCACTGAAGCTCACTGGATTAGAAGAGGCTTGCGGATAATAATATTTCTTATTTAGCTCCTGTGACACCTTCCCATGTGCTGAAAGCATTTTATAGACACTATCTCATTAAGTCTTCCAACATCCCATGAAGGTGGTAATTTGTTGCCAAAGGTAAGTTGTTATCACTGTATGGATTCAGAAATTGAATGAAATCACCTCTTTTTCTTTCTTTCCTTTTTTTGGTATGGTTTCTTTATTTAAAAAAAAATTAGCTGGGCGTGGTGGCGCACGCCTTTAATCCCAGCACTTGGGAGGCAGAGGTGGGAGGATTGCCGAGAGTTCAAGGCCACCCTGAGACTATATAGTGAATTCCAGGTTAGCCTGGACTAGAGTGAAACCCTACCTCGAAAAAAAAAAAAAAAAAAAAAATTATTTTGAGAATTAAATATATATATATATATATATATATATATATATATATATATATATATATGCATTTTGATCCTACTCCATTACCATCTTTTGTTCCTGTCTCACTCCTACTACAGCCTTTCTTCCCAATTAAGCCTTTTCATGTCCTTTTTATTATGTTTTGTTTTGGTAACTCACTGAGTTATCCAGGGTTGCTTGCATGAATATGGGGGAATTATTTCCTGGAGTGTGGTGACTGACCAGTGGCTGTACCAGTGAAGGACATGATTTCAAAGTAACTTCTTATAAAATAATTATGCTATTCGGGAGTTTCAAGACAGTCATCAGTTTTCTGAGTCCATTTCTAGAATATTCTTGCTGAAGTTCATCTTCTTCACCAGCCTGATCAGATGATCAGATGCCTAAAAAAGTCAGCAAGAAACGTAGACTGTTCTTTTTTTTTTTTTTTTTTTTTTTTTTTTTTACAGATTATGATCTTAGGTTTATAGGTTAGGTTTGACACTGTGCTTAAATTCTTGAGTGGAAAATCTCTAAACTTCAACAGTTGTCTCTATCATATTAAAACCTCAATATTCATGAGCTACCCTTTCCGTGAGTTGTGAGCTGAGGTTTCACATTCCCTCTGAAGGCCCTTTCTTCCCAAATACTCAGTTTCTCTATTTGTTGACTACATATTAAGCTCAAGGACTGTAGACATTATGGGGCTTTCTGGTTATGCCCCTGGTACTCAGCACTGTGTCTTTGTGTTGTCGTCACTCTATGGATGAGAGCTGAGCACAGGAAGGGATACATTTCCGAAAAGGGTGGAACACAGCCATAGAAGCTTCTAAGTTTTTATGATTTAACTTTAGTCTTTTAAGTTATTTCCTTGCATAAGTTTAAGGATATAGGTCCACCACAGGGCAATCATTACCTTCTTGATGCTACTATAGCAAGCAAGGATGAGTTCATCCCTTCCTTCCTTCCTTCCTTCCTTCCTTCCTTCCTTCCTTCCTTCCTTCCTTCCTTCCTTCCTTTCTTCTTTCATTATCATATTTGTTTGTGTGCACACATGCAGGTAAATGTGTCATAGCATGTATGTGGAGGTCAGAGGACACCTGTCTGGTCGGTCCTCACCACTACACCTCATTTGAGGACGTTTCTCTCTCTGCTGTTTTTCTTTGCTGCCCTCTCCATAGACATGCTGGAAAATCTCCTGTCTCCACCTTTCATCTCGCTGTCACCAAACTGGGATAACAAACATCCACCACCAACTTTTTTTTTTATTGTCAACTTCTATACTTACATACAAAAAAAATGCATGGTATTTCCCTCCCCTCCCTCATTCCCTTTTAAAACGCCACTCTCCATCATATCCCCTCCCTCTCTCCACTAGTGTCTCTTTTAATTTGATGTCATCATCTTTTTCTTCTATTATGAAGGTCTTGCGAAGGTATTGCTAGGCACTGCATGGTCATGGATATCGAGGCCATTTTCTGTCTGGACAGTTGCATTGTAAGGAGTCGTACCCTTCCTTTGGCTCCTACATTCTATCCCCCCCCCTTCGGCAATGGTCCCTGAGCCTTGGAGGGTGTGACAGAGGTGTTTCAGTGCTGGGCACTCCTCTATCCCTTCTTCTCAGCATTATGTTGCCTTTTGGGTCATCCCAGTGGTCATCGCCATCTGAAAAGAGAAGCTTCTCTAGCCAGAAGTGAGAGTAGCATTAATATCACCACCAACTCTTTGTACACAGGATCTGAGGATTGAACTAGGATACTCAGGCTTGAGTGACGAATGCCTTATCCACTGAGCCATCTCCCCAGCCCTTTGCTGGCTATTCTTAAGCAGAAAAAAAAACTTTTAAAAGCTGGAAGCATAGGCTTCTCTCAAAACAAGTTTCATTTTTTTAAATATATTTTTTATTACTTATGTATATAGTATATAAACAGCCATGATGGTACCATCGTTAGCCTTCTCCCTGTCCTCCCCCCATGGGTAATGTGGGTCTTGCCTTATGTGGGTTAGCCATCAGTTATGCGGGAGAGGCAATGACTCTGTGCATAATGACCCAACTCATGGCTCTAACAATCTTTCCGCCCCTCTTCCGCGAATTTCCCTGAGCCATGTTGAGTTCATTTTAGGTCTATTTCAGTGACAAGGTTTTGTAAACCTCTGTCTCTGGATATCTCATTTGGTAGGAGTTGAGTGTTCTTTGTGTCTATCTCCTTCGCCCTTGTTTGGTACCAGGTTCACCGATAAAGAAGCACTCTTGCTCATTTCAACAAAGACATCCTGGGCTCCAGCCAGCTGATCGCACATAATATCTGCAAGTTCAGAAAGCACAGCCTGCATTTCTCTGGAACCCCCTTTCCTCCTGAATCCATGCTGGGTTGTTGGGTTCAGCCTTCCACAAGCTGGGAGATGCTGGGTATAGCCCACAGACAGCCAGTCTGCCTCTCAGACTCTTGTTTTCCTGAATGATACTGCCTGATAATTTCAGTTCTTCTCTTTTTAGTCTAATGCTTATTCCAAGGCAGGGGCAGGAAATAAAACTCGCTCTTTCAAACCATGAGATCAGCAGGCAGGAAAAACCCAGTTCACTATTTCTGTGCAGGTCACAGGTGACCCTTGGCCAGGTTAGAGGCCACCAGCCGCCCAGCAGGCTAGGGCAGTCCGTCAAAGGACCTCAGGGGATGGGGGTGGAGGGGAGGCCTGGCCTGCCGGGAGCCTAGGGGCTTTAGTCTAAGGTGCTTCCCTGTCTCCCTCCTTTCTTTCCCTTTAATGGATATACTCTCTCAATTTACTTTCTAGGCCATGGATCTTAAACTTTGGTGAGGAGTTGAATTAACTTAAATAGGCGGGGGGAAAAAACTTGACAGAGGAAGGACTTCTAGTTTTTAATTTCTGAATGCTCCTGGCATCCTGAAGAAACATTCAAAACTTTCAAGAAACCCCAGTGATATTAAAATGCAGAAGACGATTTGCTCCCTGCTTTTTCCACTGGGTATGTGAGATTCAAATTCCTTCCCACAGTATGAAGAGTTGGTTGCCCCTCCGGGAAACTCAATTAAATTGTACTAGGCAGTATTTATTCTCTTTTGTCGGCAATTTCGTTTGTGGGTTTGTAGTTGAGGGACTGGCCCCATGGGGAATGTGGGTACCAGTACAAACTTTTACTTCATTTAAGGTAAAAACCTTTTTTTTTTTTTTTTAATTTGGTGTTATAACCTTTACTCTTTCTAGATTTTTTTTTTTTTTTTACAAGTTTTAGTTTCACTTTGGAATCCATCTTTCAAGCTCCCCGTGGTTTGCACTAATTTTGTGGCTCTAGTCACCTTGGCAATGTGACAATGGAAATTATTGTGCCAAATAAGATGACCTTCTTACTTTTCTTGACACCTTGTTGCAAAATCAAAATAAATTCAGTTTATATTTGTCAAAACAAAAAGCAGATTCTCTTTTTATCCCATCCTTTCAAAGGGAATGAATTGTTCTAGATAATTTTTAGTTTTTATTTGCTCAAAAATCATAATGGCCTCTCTTCCTCTTCCTTATTCTCCCCTTTCCCTCGGTTCCCCTCTGGATAGGTCAAAGCTGCTGAGAAAGGCCGCTTGGCAAGAATAGGCGGAGGCAGAAGCGATTGTTCTGAGTTGATTCACAAAGTCAGGCACATGATATGATAGAGAAGCCAGCAGGACTAACGCAAGAGTCAGAAGAGTTCTGAACTAGAGTCCCGGGACTCTGGGCTCGCTTCACAGCTTCACTGAGTGCTTTGTTTCTGTAACATGGGGGTCTAGTCTACAGCCATGGATATGTGACATGAGGCTGGTTCTGATGGCACAGGCCTGTCACCCAAGCTACTTGGGAGTCTGAAGCAGAAGAATGGCAAGTTCCAGATTTACATGGGTTACACCGAGAGTTCAAAGCCAGCCTGGGCAACTTAATGAGAACTTTGTCTCAAAATGAAATGTGAAAAGAGGGTTGAGGTTATAGTTTAGTTCAAGAATAGGGAGACTGCCTAGCATGCACGAAGCTCTATGTTTTACCTGTAATCGGGGACAAATGATGAACATTAAACGAGTGCTTAACCAAATGGCTGCTACATAGCAAGTGCTCCAAAATGCTCCTCCTCCATCTCACCCCATAACTCCTGCTCCTCTGAACAGCCCTAGTCCACTGAGGGAGTCTTTGACACTAACAAGCTCTAGGGATTCTTCAGAAATCTATTGATTTTCCTGTATGTGTGTGCTTACACACATACATGTGTGCCTGCATGGATGTGCATGTGTGCGTGTAGGCCAGAGCACAACTTTGGGTGTTGGGACTCAGTAATGCTTTCTAGCTTTTTCCCTCATTTGAGTCAGAGTCTCTCATTGGCGTGGAACTCACCACGTAGTCTAGACTGGCTAGCCGGCGCATAACACCATCATTGGCTTTTTAATTTATTTTCTTTAATTCAGTATTTACCAGAATTACCTGATTAAAAAAATCTTTCCTTCTGCTTGATGATGTTCCTTGAAATTCACTTGAGGGAATAATGAACCATGTGCTGTTTAACCCTTGTATTTCTGTCCAGTTTTTACAGAAGGCTATATCAGTGGTATTACATAGGTACACAATTAGATAAATTGCAGAACTCCAACCAATGCACACACCACCCTGAGAATTACAAGGCAGCATGCCCTGAGGGCCATATGGTGATAGGATAAGTAGCCCCAGACGCTCCAACCTTTGTGCTTTTTCGTTCTTGCAAAATTAAAGTATCTGCCCAAATTTCGCCCTATTCCTGCATGCTGATGTGGCTTTTGATCAAACCTTGAATTCTGGAGGTAAAAATATGATTGTAGAAACAAATATGATTGGCTCCTAGAGGGATTTAGATAGTCAACGGAGCTAACACAGTAAGTGGGACCTCTGTGACATGTCACGCAATGATCAGAAGAAACGCTGCAATGCGGTACAGCCGTGAGAATGGTGGACTCTTGTTCCTTCAGAGTCAAGAATTCCACTGTGACCCACACAGAGTATCCACATACAACTGTGGTGGGTCCTGCCTGCTGCTTGGTCTGAATTCCCTTGTTTCCATCTTCTGGACATTAGGATTGCAGGCATACCCCATCCGGTTCAGTTAATGTGGTCCTGAGGGTTGGACCCAAGGCTTTGTGCGTGCTAGGCAAGTGTGCTACAAACACACCTACATTACCAACGCTGTTCATTAGCATTAAAATAAATCCATTGATGGGCTTGCTGGACCCAGGAACAAGACAAGCATTCACCTTGGAAGTATCTAGCTAATGCTGGACCTAGGAGGTTGCTACCTTTTGCATTAAGAAAGGGTTGGGATGAAAGCTGAGAAGGGAGAGCAGGCAGAGTGGGCCAAAGTTCTAGAGGCGCATGCGGCTGAGGAGTTAGGACAAGAATCAAGATGTACTGCAGGCCAAGTGTGGTGGTGCAGGCCTGGGACCCAGCACTCAGGAAGCTGAGGCAAGAGGGTCACAAGTTTGAGGGTGGCCTGTGCTGTCACAGATAGACACAAACAAACAGCTCTGAACAAAGAGGCCAGGCCAATGAGAACATGAATTCCCTCAAGATGACTTCTGTTCCAGGCTTTTCTGTGAGTCACCAAGGAGCAAAGTATGGTCTAGTTTTGTTTCTGGGATAATTTTGATTTCAAATATTATATTTTGTTATCTCTACCCCCTTGGATATATTAGAATCACACTCTGATCTGAAATGAAAACTGCTGTGACTCACAGCTTTTTGGGAACAAGCCCAGAAACCCAGTCTTGTCATTCATAGGCTGTGCACCATCAGGCGTTTCCTTCTTCTCCGAGCTTCTGTTTGTTCATTTATAACAAGAAGTCCTTGGGCTAAGTGATTTCTGTTCTTTCTTTTACAACAAAGACTTGATGTCACGTGACTTGGTAACAGATTAATCAGCTCTCTTTCAGCTCATTCATATATCGAGAGGAATTGCTCTCTGGTAACTGTTCTCTTTTTCCTCCAAGGTGATTTGTAATCTTCAGAATGAAAAGTATTAATCTAGAGCGCAAAGCCCCATCCCGAAAATGACAGCTGCAACAAGTCAAATGGGTGACGTCTAACAGCTTTTGCTAGAAGTTGCTATAGTAATTACTCCTTGTTTACTCAATAGCAGAGTTTAGTAGTAAAAATATAAAAAATTTAACAGCTACCAGGTTCTTATTTTTAAGCTGCCCCAAAGGCAGATAGAGCCCATTGCTATCAGCTTAAATCTTCAATCTAAACCCAATTCCTCCTTAGAATAGGGCATATGTTTGCATCTGACATCTTTTTTTTCTTTCTTTCTTTTTCTTCTTTGTTTTATCGAGGTAGAGTCTCACTCTAGCCCAGGCTGACCTGGCATTCACTATGTATTCTCAGGATGGCCTCAAACTCTCAGTAATCCTCCTACCTCTGCCTCCCGAATGCTGGGATTAAAGGCGTGCGCCACCACATCTGACTCATCTTTGTTCTTTATCAAAGGTTGTTCTGGGTCAAGGGGCTTGATTAATTTTTTTTTTTTTTTTTGTCTTTTAAGGTATGGTCTCTCTCAAGCCCAGGCTGACCTGTAGTGTCAGGGTGACCTTGAACTCACAGCGATCCTCCTACCTCTGACTTCTTTTCTTAGAAGGGCTGGGCCTTGGGAGAGAATATATACCCTGTCTGAATGAGAGAGGTTTACAGGCTGCTTAAAGGCTCATGTAAATGATGGCTGTGTGTTTCTTTCCAGCAGGTTTACAAGCTGAATCCTTAAAACAGAAGCAGTATTTGGGGTCATCTTTGTTGTGTGTAAATTTCACTGGAAGAACACCTTGGGCCCTAAAAGTCTAACGCAAGAAGGGAGATTTCTTATTTTTGGCCAAACACTAAGCATTGAGTTCAATATTCCATCTCCATGGACGAAAACTTGGCACAATTTGTCACCTTTGAGACACTCAGAGGAGGTGACTGAGACCCCGAGCTGAGCTCAGGATGTCTGCATGTGCTCTTGAAGCACCAGTGTGTAAAGCATGCCAGAAGAAAAGCTAAGACTGGTACTTTTGCTCTACCCCGGGAGGCTGAAGTGTACAGTGTTTCAGGGAGCCCGCGAGTGAAGGGATGAACGCGTGACGAGATGAGTGGACGTATGGAATGAGGTCAGTCTAGTGAATGGTGTCCAGAAGCCCTCATGTGTAAGTGTTCATCGTGTCCTCATTCTCTCCCTTGCAGCCTTCGTCCCATTTCCCCATTCTGTGCAGTCATGTTGGAACATTTTGCCTTTTGACCACTAAGGACGGTCAAGGCTCTTTACTTATCACCTCCAATCTTCAAAACACTGCTGGGAAAACACAAAGTGGAGAGGAGCAGAAGAGGCATAAACAACGCAGACTTCATTTCTTGTAGCCATTTGGTCACGTCTTACCTTAAGTTGCAGTCTGATTTTCATTTGCCCCTACTGTGGAATCCAGTGAGTTTTGTCATGATTGACCTGAAAAGTTTGTATGTATTCTAAGATTCTATCACCAGTTTTAAAAAAAAAAAGGGCGGGGGGAGTGTTCAGCTAATTACCACAAAGGGAGGAGTAAAATTTAGTTTATCTGTTTTGAAATCATTTTATTTAGGAAATTATTTATGTGACACCTGCAGCACAGGGATTGTATACTCAATGTACCTATCTGTGTTTTAGAAAATAGTATATACAAATGGTAACCAGAAGGTTTTGGAGGGCCAGAATCTGACCGCAATAAAGCTACTTTATTAAAGCTCTTTTTATAAAAATAAATGATAAAATTTTAGATATTTTTTCCCCTTTGGATTTATCTCACTCCATCTAAACACTGACATATTGTTATTTGTATTTATTTATTTATCTTCTTATTGACCTTGCAAGCCTGTTGCCTCAGCCTCCCAAGTGATAGGAGAATAAGCATGCAATGCCAAGCCCAGCTTCAATTTTATTTTAAAATAAATTTCTTTTGACTTTATTCAACAACCATTTTTTTTTTCTTTGAGCATGCAATGTATCTTACATTATATGATCAGACTGGTTTCACAGTGGAGAACAAAATAGATAAATCCCTGTCTTCTTTCTGCTGTAATATGTGGTGGAGGTTGGTTGTTAAAATAATGAAAAGTTATATGAAGAAAAAGAACAGGGTGGGGAGGCAAGGGCATGCTTGCAAATAAACTTTCAGGAGGAGCTTGTGGGTGACATACATCTTAGCTGTGGTCTCAAGGATGAGGACAAAGCAAAGAGGGGCAGGGATGCCCCAGATTTTAGGAACAGTGTGCGGAAAGCTCAAAAGTGAGAGGAACTGAGGCAGCTGGGGACCAAAAAGAGACCCAGTGTAATTGGGTTGTGGAAATCAAAACATGGAGGGAGATAGGACAAAATGAGAGAGGTCAAGCAAAACACACAGTGGGGCTTTGGGGCTGGGTGAATGGGTGGGTGATGGAAAGGCACTGGTGATCCATGTGATTGAATTGGTGTCAATATAATTTTAAGTGCATCTCTTGGCTGCTGAATGGAAGAAAAATGAGCAAGAATTGGAAAAAGAAGACCACAGTAGCAGCCATAACAAAATATCTACCTATTCCCAAGATTATGGGGCCAACAATGAATGAATGTAGGCTGTATGGCAGTGGCAATGAACAGTGAGGCAAGAGTATACACGGGAGATACTGCCTGCAGTATTAAATTCACACCCAGGCTCTGCTACTGATAACTCATAGATGCCTAGACAAATTGTCATAATTGTAGAAGAACTCTCTCTCTCTCTCTTTCTTTCTTTCTTTTTTAAATATTTTATTATTTATTTATTTGAGAGAGAGAGATACAGAAATAGGCAGGAGAGAGAGAGAGAGAGAGAGAGAGAGAGAGAGAGAGAATGGGTGCGCCAGGGCCTCCAGCCACTGCAAACGAACTCCAGATGCATGCACCCCCTTGTGCATCTGGCTTACGTGGGTCCTGGAGAATCAAGCCTCGAACCGGGGTCGTTAGGCTTCATAGGCAAGTGTTTAACTGCTAAGCCATCTCTCCAGCCCTCTTTCTTTCTTTTGAGATCAGTTCTCTGTAGCTCAGTCTAGCCTCAAACTCGTGATCCTACTGCCTCAGTCTTCCCAATGCAAAGATTGCTC
Organism: Orientallactaga sibirica; assembly: GCA_036365145.1. Classification (NCBI taxonomy): domain Eukaryota; kingdom Metazoa; phylum Chordata; class Mammalia; order Rodentia; family Dipodidae; genus Orientallactaga; species Orientallactaga sibirica. The sequence goes on from JAEOAD010001030.1 coordinate 4,893,607, forward strand.
GATTGTCACAACCCCTGACTGAGAACTCCTTTAAAAAAATATACCCAAGTTTGGTAGTTCAGACCTGTAAGGCCCTGTACTCCAGATGCTGAGGCAGGAGGATTGCCAGGAAAGAAAGACCAGCTTGGGCTAGCCTGAACTGCAGTGTGAGACCCTGACTGCAATGAAAACTGATCATCATGATGAAAACATGGGGTCTGTAGAGATTAAACTGCATTGATGCATGTGACTCATTTCATACAATGCCTGGCCAAGTTTAGAAGACCTTTCCCCTCTTAAGCTTCACAGTTAGCTCATTACATTCTGTGAAACCGGCTCTGACCAGTGGATCTTTCATGATGTCATTGAATCACTTCTGACACTGTAGATAGTGAAAAGACTTAAAATTCACTTTGCTCATTTCTCATTATTCTTGATTTTGTAATCTTTTAAGAAAGCATTGTTAGCAGGGCGTGCTAGTGCACGCCTTTAATCCCAGCACTCGGGAGGCAGAGGCAGGAGGATTGCTGTGAGTTTGAGGCCACCCTGAAACTACATTGTGAATTCCAGGTCAGCCTGAGCTAGAGTGAGAACCTACCTCGAAAAACCAAAAAAAAAAAAAAAAAAAAGAAAGAAAGCATTGTTTATAAACTGTTGCCATAAAAAGTATTGAAATTTATTTTCATTATTTTCATAAATGTATACATTTATAAACATTTTCCTTCTGAGGGGAAATTATTACATTTTTATTTTTAATCTATTTTAATTTTAAATTGGCACATAGTAATTATATAGAATTACATAGTAATTACAATGGAAGACTGTGACATTTCAGTACATTTATACAATGTGTAATGTATCAGGGTAATTGGGTAATTAGCATATCCATCACTTCAGAAATATGTCATTTATTTGTAATGAGAACATTGAAGATATTCTTTATTAGCTATTTTGAACTAATTGATTTATGTTTTCCACCATAGTTAGACTGTTGTTCTGTAGAGTCTTAGAAATTCTTCTTTCTCTTGAAGGGACATTATAATTTTTTTGCCTATATCACATTATTTTCAAGGTCTATATTATGATTTTCTTTTGGCGGGTGCTCCACTACTTCTCCAGAAGTCTTTTAAAAATAATATATGGGCTGGGGTAAGAAACTGCTGAGTAACAGCAAAGATCAACCCCAGAATTCATCGTTTATAATTATAGTTCTTTCTAGGTTTTCCACTTTTTATCTTGAGCATTCCTTAAGCGTTCTATTTTATAACAATGCCTAGAGTGGCTAGTAGTCCACCCAAATCTGTTGAAACATAAGAATATATGTCAGAGGAGGAAAGGCCCACTGAGAGGAGGATGGTGGGTGGATAAGTAGAAGAATCCAGAATGCTGAGGCTTGACGTAGGCAGAGTCTATCAAAACTCAGAGCTCACAGGATGCAGACAGAGAAGAAAGGAAGAGTAGAATGAATCAAGACTAAGTTTGTTTATTTATTTATTTTTATTTATTTATTAGAGACAGAGGGAGGGAGGGAGGAGAGAGAGAGAGAGAGAGAGAGAAAGAGAAAGAGAGAGAGTGAGAATGGATGTGCCAGGGCCTCTAGCCACTGCAGATGAACTCCAGATCCATGCACCACCATGTGCATCTGGCTTACTTGGGACCTGGAGAATCGAACTGTGGTCCTTGGCTTCACAGGCAAGTGCCTTAACTGCTAAGCCATCTCTCCAGCCCAAGACTAAGTTTAATCAAAATAAAATGGCATGAGAAATAACGATGAGAATAATATAGCCTTTAACTTTGATTTGAAAACATACCAAGACACTGAATTATTGAGATATACTTATTTATTGAGTTACTGAGATGTACTTATCTATTTTTATTTTTGCAGTGTAGAGATCAAACCCACCCCCATGCACATGGCAAGCATGTGCTCCACCACTAAGCTCCATTCCCAGCCCAAGGCAGTGAGGTTTTAAAAGGCAGAGGAATCACTCCAGAAATACTGAACATGTTCCTACATGGAAAACCCTGGAAACTGAATGAGGACGACAGGAAAGGTATGGTCATGGTGACTTTGCAGCGTGTTGCTGAGGGTCCCAGTGTCTCGGGCTGTGTCCCGGTTCCTCCATCACACTCTTGCTCTGAAGCAGCTCCCTTTTCCCTTCACCTCAGGACTGGAAGAGACTCAACAATGAAGATGAAAGGCTGAGAACCAAAGCTTTCCTCCATCTTTGTTTCCACTTTCTCTCAGAGTGAATTGACACCCACCACTGGGCTTGAGACGAAGGAAATGAAGCTGTCACCTGAAGAACATGTTGGCCCCTGTCAGCTTAGCATGACAGAGCCCCTTAAACAGGAAGAACTGAGCTATCTGGAAAGTGCGCCCCCATCACTTGGTTTCAATTAGTTGTGAAGTGTCCTGAAAGAATTCCTTTGTTTTTGCTCTGAGCTGGTGGGCTTGTACTCTAAGTCTGTTCTCCTACATCTCTGTTTGACACAAGGATGACCTCTGCTTACTTCACACTTGCTGGCAATAAACATATCTAATGTTGTCCACCTTGGTGATAAGAGTGAGAGAAAACAACTAGTGGAGAAGCAAGTCACCGGGCTATGAGCTTCTGGAGCCACATGACCAGACTGACTAGGGCACAGGCCGGGCCATCTTCCCTGGACAGAGTCTTTGCACTCAGAGGTTTTGAGTTTGGGACAGAAATCTAGAGTTCACCCAGGCAATAGTTTTCCTTGTGTGAGTTGCTCTCCTTTCTGGGGCGTCTGTTCCACCCCAGGATCTCCATGTTCTGCATTCCTTTAGCTGTCCCCAAGTCCACAGGCAGGACGAGTGAGTCTTCAAAAAGTCAGTCTCCGGGGATATCCTGCTACAATTTCATTCTGCGCTTGGTAGCCAGTCACCTTCATCCTCACCTCCATCATCTCTCTTTTCATTTACAATGATTCAGTCAGGTCTGATGGTGCACACTTATGGTCTTAGCACTCTGGAGGCTGAGGCAGGAGGATTACCATGATTTTAAGGCCAGCTCAGAAGAATAGAGACCCTGTCTTTATAAAGCAACCCCCATGCAACAGGACACACCCCAAGTACTTAAAGGTCACCAGAATACTGACTGCTTGGTTGTTCTGGAAATAGGATGTTGGTTAATTACTGTGACTGAGATTTGAGTGACAGATCCCAGTCAGAATGGCTGTCACTGAAACAGTATCAAACAACAAATATTGGCAAGGATGTAGGCAGAAAAGAACCCTCATACACTGCTGGTAGAAATGTAAATTAGCCCAACCACTATAGAAACTAGTATGGAAGTTGCTAAAAAATAACAAAAAGAAAAATAGAATTTTTTGAGTATCCAGCTATACTATTTCTGAGGGTATACATAAAAGAAACAATTCAGCAAACTGTAGGGCTACCTGCATACCTGGGTTTATTACTACACTGTTCACCATAGCCAGGTTATGGAATCGGTCCACATGCTCAAAAATGGTAAATGAATAAAGAAAATATGATATATCTAGCCAACGGAGTTTTATTCAGTCATAAAAATGATTGAAATTTTGTCACTTGAAGGAAGGTGGATGGGACTCAGGTCCTGATATAAGCAGCCTCATAAACAAGCTTGGCATGCTTTGTGTCACAAGTGGAATGAGGGGTCAGGAGGGTGTGGTGTGAAGGGAGACTATTCAGGGATTTGTATGAGCAAAGGGGAAAAAGCAGGGTAGGGAAGATAGCATGACAGAGTTGACTAATATGATCAAAGTATATCATATGCAAACATAGAAATGTCATAATGGACTCTCTTTATACCATTAAGACAATACAAAAAATGGAGGAATTTTAAGTAATCAGAACCTTTCTGGAAAATGCTAACTCGTGATGATGTTCCTTCACTTGTACCATCTTAGTCTGGACATCAAAGGGGACTTATGGTTTGGAAAATAAAACCCATTATAGGTTATTGTCATTTCTTCATTATAAGAAGCTCCCTGAAACATGGACCAAGTGGAAAGACCTTTGGGTAGGGTTTTAGGGCTGGCAATGCAAGCCTGAGAATGAGGGCATGCTTGGAGGAAGGAATGGTCAGGAGAGACGGGGAAAATGGCTGCAGATTCCTCGAGGGAGTCAAGAGAGTTGCAGATTCGCTAGCAGGTGGAAGGCAAGGGAGCCGCTCCAAGGAAGTCTTCTGGGTGATTGCTCTCCTGCTTCCTGTCTGTGCTCTGGGGCGTCTTCTGCACGTGCACATGGAGTGACCTCACCTAGGCACGTGACTGCCAATGCGTCTGTGTGCTGATAACTCCCAAGTTTTATCTCTACTGTGGCTTCTCCCCTGCATGCAGGGCTTCCTCTACTGCCTTCTTATCTTTCTATGTGGGTATTTAACAGTCATCTCAAAATTAGCTTTTAAAAAGATAAATATTTTCATTTCTTTATAATTATTAATCATTTCTTTGCAGTCATAGGGTTTGAAGCCAGGGCCTTGTGGATGGTTGGCAAGCACTCTACCACTGAGCTATACCCACAGAACTCATATACTTTTCTTGAAGGCCCGTCTTTTCCTCTCACCCATAAACCTTCTATCAGTTTTCATCCTATCATTATTCCTATCCTTAAGGTAGTTCATACCTCTAATGTATCAGCAATTTCTGTTGGCTCAAAGCCTAAAGTATCTACTCATTTCTCCCAGGTTTTCCTGCTGTCACTCCAATCCTATCATATAGTCCTTGGATTAAGGAACTAGCTTCTTAGCATCTGTTGCAGTCAGGTTTGCATTGCTGGCAGAAATAACCCAACCAAGAATAGCTTTTGGGGGAAATAGGGTTTATTTTGGCTTACAGACTCGAGGGGGAAGCTTTATGATGGTAGGGGGAAATGATGGCATGAGCAGAGGGTGGACATCATCTCCTGGCCAATATAAGGTGGACAATAGCAACAGGAGAGTGCGTCAAACACTGGCAAGGGGAAACTGGCTGTACCACCCATAAGCCGGCCCCCAACAGTACACTGTCTCCAGGAGGTGTTAATTCCCAAATCTCCATCAGCTGGGAACCTAGCATTCAGAACACCTAAGTTTATGGGGGACACCTGAATCAAACTACCATGGCATCCACCTTTCTCTTTAATTCTTTTACATATAAATGAAAAATTCCTTTGAAAACAGAAATCAGGGGTCTGGGAAGATGCCGCCGCAGCAGTGAAGAGTGCTTTTGGCCCAAGCATGCGAGCCGAGACCTTTGAATTTCAGTTCCTTGGCACTTACATAAACAGCTGGGTATGGCCATGCTTATCTGTAACCCTGGGCTGCAGAGGCAGAGTGGAGGTGGACCCCACAGGATCACTGAGGCTCCCCGGTCACCTAGTGTGACAGAAAACAGCAGCTCTGGGTTCAACAAGGGACTCTGTCTCAAGGAAAAGGCACATGAGTGAGTAGATGAGGGTACACACGTTTTCCCTCTGGCCTCAGAATGTGTCTGCACAGGGCATGCACATCTGCACACATGTGTCAACACTGCAGATGCATCACATCATATCCCACATCATACAGATTCTACACACACACACACCCTTAGACTGAGGCAGCCATCAGCACAGCCAGTGACGGTGGATTGCTGTGCTGTGTACGTTTGATATTCTCAAAGGCTCTCGGGATGGGCTATGAAGAAAACACACTGGCACGGTAGTTCTCTTGTTGCCAGGGAGATGGACCGTAAGTCATAAACAGCAACATTCATTTCTCTCATAGGTTAGAAAATGCCAATTTGTTGGGCCCGTCTGATGAGACCCTCGTGACTTGTTTACACTCTCGGTGGTGGTCTGCACACCTCAGAATAATAGCAGTGTCAGGATCTTATCACCTTCACTGCCATGTAAAATACCTGGAGACCCAATGAACAAATGAATCTCTAGTATTCCAAAGGCAAAACATCAGTAAGAATTTGACCAATAAGCAATGTTAATATGTTTTTTTAATTGGGCAGATCGGTATAGTGGGATATCATAGGATCTAATGATTCCTTGTCAGTGGCATTCTGCTATAGGGTGAAGAAGACCGAGTTATTACCGAGAAGTTTTTAATGAAGAAGGGGAGAAATCTGAGCAAGCGGTGCCCACTTTTTCTGGTTATGAGTTCAAAAGGAGGGGGGAACAGTCTGGCTCACAGAGATGAATTTGGGAAAATTGTCCTCTCAGAACTGAGCCCCACTGGGAGAGCTACAGTTTCCATGGGCTCTACCATAGACAGCATGGTAAAGTCCTGGAGAGAGAAAGGGGTGGATGGAGGGAGAAATGGATGGATGGAGGGAAGGAGGGAGGGAGGAAGAGAAAGAGAGGGAGCTACAGAAATCTAGGGAACAAAGGCGGTTTCTGGGGGAAAGGAGTCTGTCTGGACACAGATGACATGATCAAAGTCACAGAGGAAATGAGAAGACAGTGGGAGATAAAGAAAGCCTCTGGCCCTTCAAGGTTGCTAAAGCTCTTCTGCCCTGCCTTGCTGCTTTTGCTCTGGGCATGGGTTAAGCAGAGGCAGGGAGGCACTATGGAAGAGGGGAAGGTATACTTCAAGATTGCCTCGGTCAGTCAACAAGGGGGTTGGGCACGCTCACCTGGCCTCGGACCTGTACACTGAAACGTCCACAGTATCATAGTAAGGCTTTGTCAGCTCTCTAGATCATAGTAAGGCTTTGTCAGCTCTCTAGAGAGGGAAAGGCAGAAGTGAAGGGGTTGTGGCCTGACTCGTGAAGCCACAGCTACTGATCTAGTTATCATTTTAATTGTTTTAGTTAATTAAAAATGTGCCACTGGGCGTGGTGGGGCACACCTTTAATGCCAGCACTTGGGAGGCAGAGGTAGGAGGATCACCCTGAGTTCGAGGCAAGCCTGAGACTACATAGTAAATTCCAGATTAGCCTGAGCTACAGTGAAACCCTACCTTGAAAACCACACCCCCCCCCAAATGTGCCAACTGTGAGTGGCATATTTTCAGCTTATACTATTAAAAATTGAACACAAGTGTTGGAAAGAGGGCTTAATGGTTAAGGCACATACCTGCGAGGCCTAAGGACCCAGGTTCAATTCTCCAGGTCCCATGTAAGCCAGATGCACATTGTGGCTCATGCATCTGGAGTTTGTTTGCAGTGGCTAGAGGCCCTGGCATACCCATTCTCTCCTTCTCTCTGTCTCTAATAAATAAATAAATAAAAACAAATCTTTTAAAAAAATTAAATACAAATTCTCATAGGAACATATAGTTCATCACTGCAATGTTGAGGTGATTTATTTTTCTTTTTGAGATCCCATTAAGTAAAAGTATTTGTAGCAGTATAGGATTTCGTTTTGGTATATGTTGAGTAGCATGTGTGGTGTGGCTTGTGTGTTTTATGTGTACGTGTGGTTGTGTGTGCACACATGCAGGAGCCAGAGGAGAACTCCATGTATCCTTCCATTTTCATTCACCCGTATGTTTCTTTGAGATAGAATCTCTAACTCAACCCAGAGCTGCCTTGTAGTCTGGCTGACCAGGCATCTCCAGCAAATTTCTGGTCTCTGGGTCCTGACTCGGATTAAATGTGTGCAATGTTCACACCCAGCTGGTTATACGAGTGCTGGGAGACAGAACTTAGGGTGTCTCCGGCACTCTCAGGCTCTCATGTTTTCATGGTAATCACTCTTAGCCACTGAGCAGTCCCCCCACCCTCCAGCCCCCACTGGAGTACTTCTACCAAGTTTCAAAGTTTACATCCACGGGATAACAACAGGAGCATAAGGTCATTGTCCATGTTCAGCTTAGGAACATAACTAGTATCAGAAATCTAATAACTCATCGTAACGGCATGAGAAGAGAACTGGACTTTAAGCACTCACGAAAACTGACTTCTGACTCTGAATCTAAAGCTCGCTGTGTCCGTGCACATATGTAGTCACAGCAGCTCAGGAGGCTGAGGCAGGAAGATGGCTGGGACCTTAAAGCCCACTGGGCTATATGTCAAGGACTTGTCTCAAGAAAAACCTAAAAAAAAAAAAAAAAAAAAAAAAAAAAGACTGTGTCTAATGCTTCCAAATTGTGTGACTTTAAGCAAAGCAGTTGTTTTTTTCTGGTTGTATGTATGTGTGTGCGCATGTGTGTGGAAGCCAGAAAGCAGCCAGGCACCACTCACTCACCTACCACTCACCTTTCTCTTGAGACCAGGTTCTTTACTGCTCTGGATCTCACCAAGCAGGCTAGACTGACTGGCCAGCGAGTCCGATAGGCATCTCCTTATCTCTGCACTGAGATTATAGGAATGCTCTACCATGCCTGGCTCTTTTTATTTATTTATTTTTTTTTTGGTGGTGGTGGGGTTCAAGGTAGGGTCTTGCTGTTGCCCAGGCTGACTTGGAGTTCACTATGTAGTGTCCGCATGGCCTCAAACTCACGGTGATCCTCCCACCTCTGCCTCCCAAGTCTTGGGCTTAAAGATGTGTGTCATGACCCCTAACTTTTTTTTTTTTTAATGTGGGTTCTGGGGATTGAACTCAACTCCTTATACTTGTTAGGTAAGCACTTTACCAATTGAGCTATCTCGCCAGTCCTTTGGTTTCATTTTAAATCTATAAAATTGAATAATACTCCTCTTACATGTAATTATGAGAATTATCAAATATGAAGTAAGTTAATATCCTTGGTAGATATTAGGTACTCAAATGTCATATGTTTTCGGTTGTGTGAAAGTGTTCCCTAAAAGTATAAGTCCCAAAAGATACAATCCAAGAAATTCATAAGCACTAAGCGAAAAGATGGATTCTGAGTTTATGAGGGTGTTTTTACCTGCAAGCGTAAGAGTGCTCAAATAAATTGATTGAAACAAGGAGGAAAATAATCTTGTCTTTCAAAAGGTGCCTGTGGAGGATGGCTGCGGGTCTGGCTTGGTAAACTGCTCAGGGTCTCTTCAATGCATTGTTCCAAGGGTCTTAGCTTGGTCCTTTGGATCAAATCTGCTGGTGCCACAATAGCCTCTTGGGCTATGCACCGCACATCTGCCCAGGCTGGAGGCTGGTGGCTTGCACACGTGCCCTGAACATCTAGGTCAGACTCCATTGTGTCTTTCAGAGGTGGAAGGCACATCTGGGAGTGACCACGCTCCTGGCAAAGGGAACTAGAATCACAAGGGATGCTTTCCATTCACCATTTTCTCTGCCAGGGAGGGAGGGAGGAGCCCACTCCCATGACCGTGTGGACCCCGACGCGCTCACAGAAGTAGTGTTTGGTTAGTGAGAAAATGGTGGTGGTGTTGGCAATCAGAAACCATCTTCTTCACACCCCTTCATCCTTTAAAAAAGAAGGAGGGAGTTGTGGTTATTGAAAAACCCAGAATAGGAGGATGTCATGATGGCTGACTGGTGGAAATCTTATTCATTCAGGCTTTATGCTGGGGCAGGAATCACCTTTTCGTTTCTTTTTAAAACTATCATTAAATATATATTCAAGTACAGAAGGACATAAGAAACACAGAAAAACTCTAATATTAGAAAATTAGCTTAGATTATGCCTCTACCTTTTTATTTTCTTGGAGAAACCTATTTGCCATGCAAATTTGGTTAAATGAGATGATGACGTAAGGAAGCAGAGAACATTTAACTTAAGAACTAAAGAAGAAGATCAGAAAAAATAGCATTAGAAAATACCGCAGGGAGAATATAAGGGTTTTTCTTTTTTCTTTTTTTTTTTTTTTTAAGGGTACCTAGAATGGAAAAAAAGGCAAACATTTAGGAAAAGCCATTCCGGGATGTTTTTTACCACCCAGACCATTTCTGTGTCTGTCCTATGTCTGTCTGTCCCCCAGTCTTCTGTCAGTACTTCATTTTTTATCTAAAGCTTTTCATCTTTAGAGGTTGTTCTTCAGTGGTGCTTAATCACTGCAGAGGATCATGCAATGCCCCAAGCACATTGGCTGGAAAATAGTTTATAAATAAAATTATTATTATTATTCTCTTCTTTATCTCTCCTAACAATACTCATTATATTAAGATTATATCTAACCTAGAAATAGTTCAACATATGTGATTATATGTAATCAGCCTGTTTTTCTGCTTTATTTAAAACCCGGCTGTTCTCACTAAACTTTGTTCTTATCGCTAAACAAACTATTGTTTCGAAGTTGTGGGTGACTCCAATTTGCTTTGAAGCGTCCTTCTTCACAGGTCTCGACAAGAGCTTGTTCCTGGTACCACTGGGATCTGCATGAATGCCTTGTTCCCAGTGGCCAGGCCTTGACAGCTGTCTCTAACAAAGCTCCATGGGAGCTGGGTGGTCAGCGCTTTCTCTGGATGTGTCTGGAGGACAGCGCTGTGATCAATGGAAGAAGTAGTGGAGAGACATTTTGTCTTGTTATTAACACAGCTTTATGGATACTTAAGGCAGATATACATGGTCTGGGCTACTCTGTGAGCTTATGGAGCTCACGTCAGTGCAGGGGTTCTGGAACACTTCAGGGTTACTTATTTGGAGCTCATTCAGATGCTCGTGACATCACTGACCTGCACGTGGTAGTGTGTAACTCTTATGAGATTCGCCTTTCAAACACTGTTTTCATACAGGTTGCAGCCTTAACTCCTCTCTGTGACGTGTTACAAAGCGGCCTGTAGCATCCTCTATCTAGTGTCCTTCAAGGACACCATGTAGTGTACCTCTTTCCGTTTTCTTTTTTTTAAAATTAAAAAATTTGGGCTGGAGAGATGGCTTAGCAGTTCAGGTACTTGCCCATGAAGCCTAAGGATCCAGGTTCAGTTCTCCAGGTACCATGAAAGCCAGATGTATAAGGTGCTCATGCGTCTTGAGTTTGTTCGCAGTGGCTGGAGGCCCTGGCGTGCCTATTTTCACTTGCTCTCCCTCTCCCTGTCTCAAATACATACATACGTAAATAAATAAATGAATGAATGAATGAATAAGATAAATTTAAAAATGTGTGACAGCCAGGTGTGGTGGTGCACATGAGAGGCAGAGGTAGGAGGATGACTGTGAGTTCAAGGCCACTCTGAGACTACATAGTGAATTCCAGGTCAGCCTGAGCTAGAGTTAGATCCTACCTCAAAAAACAAAACAAAACAAAGCAAAACAAAACAAAACAAAACAAAACAAAACAAAAGTTGTGATTCATGGGCATGGTGGTGCACGCCTTTAATCCCAGCACTTGGGAGGCTGAGGTGGAAAGATTGCTATGAGTTCAAGGCCAGCCTGAGACTACACAGTCAATTTCAGGGCACCCTGGGCTACAGTGAGAGGTCCAACCTTGAAAACAAAACAAAACAAAACAAAAAATTGTGAGTGTGTGTATGTGTGTTGTATGTGTATGTTCCTATGTGGTTGGACACATATGCATGTAGGTCCACATGCATGTGTGTGTGTGTGTGCACATGTGTTTGGAAGACAGAGTTTGATGTTAATTTCTTCTTCAATATCCCTCCACTCCTTTTTTTTTAGACCATGCCTTGAAACCACCCTCCCCCGCAAAAAAAAAAAAAAAAGGAAAGAAAAAAGGGAAGGAGGCTGGAGTTATGGCTTAGTGGTTAAGGTGATTGCCTGTGAATCTTAAGGACTTGGGTTTGATTCCCCAAGACCCACATAAACCAGATGCACAAGGGGGCACATGCATCTGGAGTTTCTTTGCAGTGGCTAGAGGCCCTGGCATGCCCATTATGTCGGCTTCTTTCTTAGAAAATGTATGTTCCAGATAGGGCCCATTTGGACAACACCCCTAACCCATTCCATTCCAGAAGTAACTACAGCCCCCATTTTTTCCCTTGTACTTTTACTACCTTAGTACTTCTGTGTTTTAAAAAATTTATACAAAGTGCTGGAGTGATGACTTAGTGGTTAAGGCACTTGCCTACGAAGCCTAAGGACCCAGGCTTGATTCTCCAAGACCCACATTAGCCAGATGCACAAGGGTGTGCATGCATCTGGTATTCATTTACAGCGGTTGGAGGCCCTGGTGCTATCATATTACCCCCCCCCCCATCTCTCTCTCTCTCAAGAATAAATAAAGAAAAAAATTTAAAAAAACTATACAAATATCTGACTTTTTTTTTTTTTTTTGCAAGTTAGGGTCTGACTCTAGCCCAGGCTGACCTGGAATTCACTATGTAGTCTCAGGGTGGCCTTGAACTCATGGCGATCCTCCAACATCTGCAAGTGCAGGGATTAAAGGCATGTTGGCAATATCTGAATTTTGTGCCCACTGAAAGGATCTGGGGAAACTCATGGCGGCACCCTATTCCCTGATTCCCAGCCTGCAGGCGGAGTGTCTGTCCTCCATCTCCACATGGTGAAGACAGGTGTGAGGAATGCCTTTCGCCAGCTGCCGAAGGGTGGCGTCCTGTCCAAGAAGGGGAGTGTGCTACTAGGGGGACAATTCCAACTAGCTCGCGGGGTTGACCACCCAGAGCACAGTCTCTCCAGTCCTTTTTTTTTTTTTTTTTTTTTTTTTGAGGTAGGATCTCACTCTGGTCCAGGCTGACCTGGAATTCACTATGTAATCTCAGGGTGGCCTCGAACTCATGGTGATCCTCCTACCTCTGCCTCCCAAGTGCTGGGATTAAAGGCGTGTGCCACCACACCTGGCTCTCCAGCCTATTTTTTGAGAAAGGGTCTCTCACTGAACCTGGAGCTCACCAATGCAACTAGACTAGACAGCCCCAAGCTCTAGGGACGCTGTGTCCACCTCTCCAAGGCTGGGGTTTCAGGCAGGCCTCCAAGCCATGCTTTTATTTGGGTGCTGGGGATCAAGTCCTTGTCCCCCAAGTCACGTTTCTGGACCCTTCCGATTTTTCTTGGAGTGAGAGTCTTGCTATAGAGCCCAGGGTGACCTCAAAGTTGAGATCCCCTTGCCTCAGCTCCTGAGAACCAAAATTACAGGTGTGTCATCACCTGGGATTGAAGTCAGGTCCTCTCACACCTCACGCCTGCATAGCAAGTGCTCCTATCCACTAAGCAAGCTCCACAGCCCCCAAAGCTTATTTTTTGTGGTTCTTTTTGCAATTTTCCAATTATGGAATGGTTACCTATATGTGTGTGTGTATGTAGCCTTGTAGATGTGTGTATATGTAGCCCTTGTAGATGTAAAAAGAATATTTAACCACGGTCTTATTAATCTTATTTGAGGTTGCTTACTATGAGGCATTGTCTGTTAAAGCCTACAGGTTTCTGAGTTCTTGATCACTTGTGACATCTGTCTTCCTTTCAAGGCTGGCATTGTCTGGGGGAGAGTCCTTGAGATGCTCTTGCATACCACATGCCCATCTTCTTTTGTGGGTCCTTCTTTCTAAGGCTGGCTGAAAGATAGCAAGTGCTGAGTGCTGCTCCTTGGAGTGTTTGCTTAGGAACCCGGTGATTGTTCCTGTTTTCCAATGAAGTCTGAGTGTGCAAACAAGAGCTAACGTTGTGCTGGGCAGCACTCAAAAGCTGACATGCATCTGTGACATGAAGCGTTGGCAGGTAAGTCAACTGTGTTTTGCTCCTGGCATGCACCAGCTGCAGATGATGAAAGAGGCCAAGGACTTCCTCTGCATAGATGTCTTATGTTCAGTTTTTATTCCTCTTCTGCCTGATGGATGGGGAAACATGAGTGACAGGCCAAAAAACTGCATCCATGGTGTAGCAGACAGCTTAAGGTTCGCTGAGATGAACTTCCAGACCAGGCATAGTTATGGAGGAAGGGATATTATTTATTGAAGCTTACAGATCCAGGGGAAGTTCCATAATGGCAGAAGAAGCTGGCCTGTCTTCACAGGACCAGACAAGAGAGAAAAAAAAGCCACCAGCCACACAGCACACAGAGCAAAGCTACAGCCAAAAGCCACAGCACACTTCAGGAACTCCAACTGGGCACACTTTGCATATCTTTATAATGGAATCTCAAACCCACCACCACACCTTAAGATCCACCCAGTGACATTGCCTCTAGCAAGGTGGCTGCAGATGCAAACTATAAACTAATAAAACACTGAATAGATATTGGGGGCCATCTCTTCAAACTACCACACATGGAGTGCCATCGCATGGATTCTGAACTTCTTGGACTTGGTTTATGGTCTTTCACTAGCCCACAGTGTCAGGGACTACACAGACACAGACTGATTCTCTTCCATTCACACCCCTTCATCTTGAGCAGACAAGACACTTCTCAGCAGCTTGACTCAGCTTTGCCTGGGAGCCACCTGTTCATGTGAAGCCAGCAGCTTCACTTCACTTGACTGGAAGTTCTATTTGCTGCAAGTTTATTTCTGGTGCTGGGCATTGAACCTAGGGTTTCACAGCAGAAGCACTGCATGTCTTGTTTCTTTGCTTTCTACAATAGATTCTAGAAAGTGCCCTCAGCTGTGGAAAGTATAGAGGTTTATTGCTGTTTGGATTAAATGTTTCTGGACATTAAGGAAATTGCTTCCGGGTTGCATGGAACATAGTCACCAGGCAGAATGAAGGCCATCTTGGGGCTAGCGTTGTAGCTCCTTCCTGGCTGTGTGGCTCATGAGGGATGATTGACGCCTCAAAGCTGAGCACCAGACACCCCTGTTTGCAAGAAGAGCTTTCTCAGAGCCTCTCACCACGGAAAACTGGCTCCATTTCCCAGGGCTAAAATGGAGCTTCGGTCTTGGGCTTTTTTTTTTTTTTGTTTTTTTTTTTTTTTTTTTGGTTTTTCAAGGTAGGGTCTCACTCGAGCCCAGGCTGACCTGGAATCCACTATGTAGTCTCAGGGTCGCTTCGAACTCATGGCGATCCTCCTACCTCTGCCTCTTGAGTGCTGGGATTAAAGGTGTGTGTCACCAGGCTTAGCTTTTCCGTGGGGGAGCAGCATGCCATGAAAGTGTGGAAGATGACCCATGAGATCACAAACCAGGAACATTTGGATTTTCTGGAGTTCTTTTGCCCTTGCCTCACAAATTCTGCATTTTTCTTTGTCTCCATGTCCCCTAAATTCTATGCTGATGAAATAACCATTTAATTGCTGGGGATGCTTGATACTCCCCATCCATAGGATACTGGATAAAAACACTTGCCAGAGATCGTATTAAACAGAGCTACGGGACCGAGGCTGGGTGTGGAAGGAAGTATTAAATTTGCAGCTGAAATTCTGAAGAGCTCTGTCTGTCAATCAATTACTGAAGCTTCCCAACAGACTGAGACCTGCTGCCGACTTGAAGACTTTATCTTCCAGGACGATGCCTACGACCAGCTTTCCTTTTATTCAGGTTTCTGTCCCGAAGGACTTAACAACTAAGCTTAATTCTCCACAAAATCTTCAGCAAGTTCCTTTTTAATTTAGCACAATGGTAGCTATTTTAAGAAGGCTGGCAAAGGAGTGTGCTGGTTTTCTATTTTTTATTTTGTTTTCTTTTTCTTACTTATATAGAAGCATTCAATCACGTTTAGTCTTGGCTTGCACCAAACCACATTAACTTTGTTTGTAAAGAATTGATATAACTGCCTTTAGCTCTTCTTCTCTCTTTTTCATCTCCTCAGTAAGCCTTGTAATTTAAATAATAGGCTCAAAATTTCCCCAAACAGGCGATTTCATAGATACTATGTATCTTTACTCACTGTTACTCTGGGATTTGATTCTATGCCCAAGCTGTGCTTGTTGAAGGAAGAGAGTGACTTAGCACACCACCTATAACTAGAGACAGAACTCAAACAGGGTTTGATCAATGAAGGGGGGTGTTCCGAGAGAAGATTCCTTCCTTACAAAGTTCCCCAGGGACAGGCCTCAGTGTGCAGAACGACTCTGTCATCTTTGCCAGGTAGAGGGGCTGGGCAATCTCCATTCTCTAGAGAGAAGAAAAGTCTAGAGGTTTTTCATTAACGTCACCAAAGGGATGAGCACCTGTGGGTTTCAGGTGGGACTTCCTCGGCTTATCATCTGGCATGTAAGACTAGAAGTAGGACCCAGATCTTCACTGATCCTGCAGCCTGGGGTTTAGTCTGCCCACCCTGCCAACTCACTTCATTTCTTTGATTCTTTTTATTTAGTTAGTTTTTACTTCTCATTGATAATTTTCAGACATGTTCATAGTGTATTTTGAACATACATGGTTTCTTTAGAAATAATTCTTTATTTACTTATTTGTGGGGAGGGGAGAGAGAGTGCCAGGATCTTGTACCACTGCAAACAGATGCCCTACTCCATGTGTCTGGCTTTACATGGGTAATGGAGAATTGAACTCCAGCTGCCCCCCAAGCCCAGGTTCTCTTCCTTTCTTTCTTTCCTTCCTTCCTTCCTTCCTCCCTCCCTCCCTCCCTCCCTCCCTCTTTCTTTCTTTCTTTCTTTCTTTCTTTCTTTCTTTCTTTCTTTCTTTCTTTCTTTCTTTCTTTCTTTCTTTCTTTGAGGTAGGATCTCGCTCTAGCCCAGGATGACCTGGAATTCACTCTGTGTTCTCAGGGTAACCTTGAACTCATGGCAATCCTCCCACTTCTGCCTCCCGAGTGCTGAGACTAAAGGCATGTGCCACCACGCCTCGTGTAATTAAGGTTTTCTGAGACAGGGTTTCAGTCCATGACTCAGGCCGTCCCAGAACTTACTATGGAGCCACAGCCCAGGCTGGCCTAGGACTTACAATGCACATGCCTCAGCTACCCAAGTGCTGGGATTAAAGGTGTAAGTCACTGGTGCTTGATCCCACTATAAAAGCCCAGATCTTTGTCCATTTTGAAGTAAACACAGAATGCCTGGGATTTCAGCAATTCTTAGGATTAATAAAATGCTTTGTGCTGGGGAGATTCTCAGTGGTTAAAGAGCTTGCTTGCAAAGCCTGCTGACCTGCAGCTCAGTTCCCCAACATCATGAACAGCTGAATTCTAGGTGGTGCATGAGTCTGGAGTCTATTTGCAGTGGCAAAAGACCCTGATGGTCTCATGTAAATAAATAAAATAATAAAAATAATATACTTAGGGGCTTAGTAGATAAGGCTCTTGCTGCAAAGCCTAAGGACCCAGGTTCGATTCCCCAGTACCTACATAAGACAGATGCTCAAGGTGGCACATGTATCTGGAGTTCATTTGCAGTGGCTAGAGGCCCTGGTGTGCCATTCTCTCTCTCTTTCTCAAATATGAATAAATAAAAATATATGTTTTAAAAATAATGTACTTAATATTTTGCCAATTGTTTATTCTTCAGTGGATCTGACTGCATTCCTCATTTTAAGAAGTAAAACTTTGTATTCAAACTCACTCTCAAATTGAAATGTACAAGCGAGACGAAGTTCTTGTTGATGGCTGTGAGCAGGGATAATGGCGGATCATATCTCAGTCATTGTTACTGTAGACTGGGGGCAGGGGTTGTGGGTCAGGCTAGCAACAACCTGAAAATCATAGCAGCCTTCTTCCCTCTGACCCCAGCCTTCTCCACGTCTTGCCCCCTCTCTGCCCACTCTGTAGAAGGTCTTGTTTGATTGTCCATGTCATAACAACTGTTGATGAGCTGAGGTAATACTGATGAGAAAGAAAAAATACTACTGCTTGAACCAGGAACTAGTATCTGGTTGTGTGGCCTGAATGACACATTTCCCACGTGGTTTGTCCAGCATGCGAGAGGAATAAGCAGAGAGAACAGGGCAAAGCTTTGGCTTAGGTTTGGGACACAGTTGTTAAAAATCATATTGCTTCATAAAGATCTCTTTTGGGGGGTACAGACATGTACATAACAAAGTCTGGAGAGAACCCTAAGTGACAGATAGACTTGGCTAAAGGCATTGGGAAAGAATGCCCATGAACACCCCCTTTCCACAGATTGCTCATTTGTCTTTGTGCTCCTGAGATGGTGGGAATAAGGGTCAGACAGATGGCTGGTGACAACCTTAGCAAAAGTGTCCTCCTGTCTCCAAAGGACAAGGACAAAGACAGAAAGGTGCTCAGGAGGAATTTGCATCCTGAGTCCACTGTCTGTTTCAGGGGGATGTCGCAGCTTATGTCCATCTTGTCCGTGGGCAAGGTCACTCCTCTTCTTCCTCTTCATGTTTGTGCTCCTCAGCCCACCCTTTGAAAGATCTTATTTACCTCCTTAGAAAAAATATTAGATTAAAAAAGATAACATTGCTAAGAAGGAAAAATGGAATTATAGATATCCGGTAGACTCAAGACTTTTTTCTATAACCCTTTTGATTGCATTTAATAAAATGATTGTTTCTTCTAATCTCAAGTAGGAGGATTAACTAAATAGAAATAGCATACAAAATACTTGCTATGCAGTCTCTTGGCATAAACCCTGCTATACCTTAAGAGGGGAACCACTGTATTATTGCTGTTTCCCAGAAGAAAACAAAACAGAGGGCTGAACTGATAATTCCTTTCAAGGAACTTTAATTGGGGAATAGAGTTTTATGGATCACTTTCATTTTTTGTCATGTAATGAAATCATCAGACAGATCTCATGAAGAAATCCACAAGGAAACCACAACAACAATAAAAAGATTAATAGGAGAGCCAAACCTATCACACAAACATAAAATGAGATAGACATTGACTTAGGAACTTAGGAATATTATCTGAGATGGGTAATTTAATATCTACACTGGATTTGAACCCCAAAGGACTGGTCAGATTGGTCTTTAGTGAGGTGAAATGTACCTCCAATTCACTTTCTGCAGTGTAGAAGAAAGACCACGCCCCTAGGACTGGTCCTCTACTTGATTGAGCCTTCCACAGAAGCCTCCTGTGACTGGTTGAAGCCCCCATGGTCTGTGCCGCCGGCTCTCCTGCCATCTCCAGGCGTCCTCTGACCCTGGGGGATTGGAATGGCCATTCCATCCGGACTGCCGCGCGTCTCATCACACTGTAGCTTGAATACCGGTGTTACTGGTTAGCCTGGGATAAAACTCGTGTTGTAACAGCACGAACACTCACGCCTCAGCTTGTTAGGTGGTGGTAGGGTGGGTAGTGGGGTTGCTTAACACAGGAGCTCAGTTCAAAGTGAAGGCAGGAGGGAGTGGAGATCGTAGATCACAGAGCAGATGCTAGCCCAGAAATGCCAGAGCTCCTCGGTGGCACAGGAGACTTGCAGGTACATGAAATATCAATGGGACTCACCAACATGTGTGCAGGGAAAATAAAGCCGACAGAGCGGTTGGAGGAATCTATCCAACTAATAAGAAGCTTATAATTCTTTGGCAATTTGTTTAACTTGGGAGTTAGTGCAAAATGAGAAAGGTATTGGGCCCCCAGGGGGTTGGCAACGTTACTGGGAGTCTCCCACTGTTGGAAACAAGCTTTGCCAATGGGATTTTTTTTTTTTTTTAAAATTCAGGTGTTCAGTGCTGAGTTTTGCAGACAAGGCCAAAACTTCTGGAAAAATCAACATTAATCACATTGGTATGTTAGGTTAATATGACTGGTGGCTGTACATATCCCCCCCCCCATGCAAATGTGAATGGCTAAGATCGTTCAGCCGGGATAACGAGATGCTTTTGCTGACTCATCCCCCAAGGGCTTGCTGAAGTCCTCGGCATTATCGGAACACAGACCTGGCTAAGACTTTGGTGTTTTGAGTCAGGGTCTCACTATGTAGCGCAGGCTAGCCTCGAACTATCATCCTCCTGTGACATACCTGGAAACGGGAAACAAGTCAGAACCATATCCAAAAACGAGCCTGCTCTACAATATCAAGCTTACACCAATGGTGGGATACAAGAGGGCCTATGCCTATTAAATTCTCTCTAAAATAATAATGGTTATCCATGTGTCCTGCACTGACCTCACCCTCCATCGGAGAATCTGCTTCTCTCTTTCAGATGGATGTAGAACCTGAGGAGAGAATTAGCCCATCGCACCTCACCAGGGCACCAGCTGAAACCATAGAGTCATAGGGGAAATGAGCAAGAGTGCTGCTTTATCAATGAACCTGGTATCATCACAAGGGCAAAGGAGATAGACACAAAGAACACTCAACCCCTACCAAATCAGATATCCAGAGACACAGAGACTCACAAAACCCAGCATGGCTCATGGAAATTCGTGGAAGAGGGTGGAAAGTTTGTTAGAGCCATGAGTTGGGTCATTATGCACAGAGTCATTGCCTCTCCCACATAACTGATGGCTACCCCCATAAGGCAAGACCCACACTACCCATGGGGGGAGGACAGGGAGAAGGCTCACGATGGTACCATCATGGCTGTATATATACTATATACATAACTAATAAAAATATTGAAGGAAAACAATAAAAGAAATAGGGGGCGAGGGCAAACGTTATGTGGAGGAACCTGTTGCCTGTCCATTCCTCACTACCGACCTTATACTGCCCTTCTTGAACTTTACAGGAGTCACAACTAATTACTGTTCACATGCCAAAGTCCAGGAGAAGTATGAATTTAAATTCATACTTCAGGGGAAAAAATCCAGGAGACTCACTGTCCCTGTGACTCCAAGGGGACCACCAGCTTGGCTGTGGTTATTCTCGAGCGACCTCACACACCCTCCAAGCCAGTTATTCTCAAATCTCCCGTTATACGGAATCACTAGGCAGCTGCCTCTGATTCTGCCTCCATAATGTCTCGCATATTCCTCTTTCCTCCCTTCCCTTTTGACTGTCATTGCATCAGAGCAGTCACTCTTATTCCCCTTGTGTATGGCCCATTGCTGCCGCATGCAGGTCAAGGGTGCCCTTACCTCTTGTGTTTCTGCTCCGTAGTGCTGCCAGGTTGGTGTGCTGAGTGGTGTTCATGTTTTCCTTACAAACAACAGCTTCTGCATTGTCACTTGAGAGAGGCACACCATGACCAGCAGAATGTCCACTGAAACAGCATGGCCGTTAAGAGTTGACTCGACGATTAGAAACACCTTGCTCAAAACCCCAGCTTGGTTTATTAAACCTTAGGTTTCTTATCTGAGAAGTTTGGAAGTGAGGGTGATACTCATATTCCGTGCAGCTATTAACAGTATGGCTGGACATGTAAGCAGGCACTTATAAGTTATATATATATATATATATATATATATATATATATATATATATATATATATATATGATTATTACTAATAATTGTTATTTTCTATAGCTATGGACTAATTGTGCTTATCTCCTAAAATGCTTCCATGTTCCCATCCTTGCTTAAGCTGTTTGCTCTATGCAGACTCCTCTTTCTTTTTCTTCTTTTCTTTTTTTTTTTTTTTTTAAATATTTTATTTTATTTATTTATTTGAGACAGAGAGAGGGAGAGACAGAGAGAGAGCAAGTGAGAATGGGCACGCCAGGGCCTCTAGCCACTGCATACGAACTCCAGACGCATGTGCCACCATGTGCATCTGGTTTATGTGGGACATGGAGAATCGAACCTGGGTCCTTAGGCTTCATAGGCATACACCTTAACTGCTAAGCCATCTCTCCAGCCCTCTTTCGTCTTCTTATCTCTCCACTTCTTGATCATCTCTGACTAAATATGCCATCGAGTCTTTTTTTGTTGATGGCTCTAGAAGACAACATTCTCTTTTCTTTAGTTAATTCCTTGCTTGTAGCCTCCTTCTTCTTTTCTTCCTCCCCCTCCTTTCTACAGGTCTTATGTAGCTCAGACTGGCTCCAAACTCAATGTCTAGCCAAGGCTGGCCTTGAACTTCTGATCCTCCTGATCCATGTCCCATATGCCCAGGTATGTGCTGGTAAACTCTCCCTTGTACCTCTGTTTGTGTTGTGCCTTGCTGTGTGCTCCGGGCTCCTTAATCTGCCTTTCCTGGATCCAAACACTGGCTCAGGCTATTGGCTCTTCAGCATAGACAATGGATCTTCACTCTTCCAGCACAGTCTTGCAGTGGGTGACTTTGTTTGGTTTGACACAAGGTTTTGCAGTGTGTCCCAGGCTGGCTTTGGTCTCTGCAATCCTCCTGACTCAACCTCCCTAGTGCTGAGATTTCAGATGTGTGCCCCCGTACCAGGATGCAATGGAGTGCTTTTGAGTTGGTTTGTTCACATGTAGAAAGGTTGGCATGAATTCCTGGTGGTTGGAGAGTCTGGGCAGGAGAGCTACTTATTCATGGGGCTCTGAGTGGGGATAGTTTGTGTAGTGACCTAACTCCCCAACCCCAGTGCTCACAGAGACTTCCTGACTCTGGATGCTCCTGCTGTTCAGGATTTCTTGCATTATCCACTCAATTATTGAGTTTTCAGAGCTGTAAGAAAGCTTGGAAACACATGGAAATCTTTCCTTCAGGTTTTTCATTTCACATAGGATACAATAGCCTGTGTTGAGGAGATAATTTTTAACTATTTTTTTACAATGCTGGGGATCAAACAGGCCCTTGAACATGGTAGGTAAGTCCTCTAACACTGAACTACATTGCCAGCCCCAGTGCCATATTATTTGAGAAACATTCTGTAAAAGCTGGATATGGTGACACTCAAATGTAGTAAAAGGTATATTGGAGTGATAGGTATGTGAGAAGATCACTTGAGTTCATGAGTTTAAGACCAGTCCGGGAAACATAGTGAGACTCTACCTTAAAGGAAGAAGAAAATGGTGCAGAAAGTGGGGCTGGAGAGATGGCCTAGCAGTTAAGACCTTGCTTGTGAAGCCTAAGAGCTCGTGTTTGAATCTCCAGATCCCACATAAGCCAGATGCACAGTGATGCAAGTGCACAATGTTGCACATGAGGTTCTCTCAAAATAAATCAAAAAGGAAGAAAATAAAGATGAGGAGTAAAGAAGGGAGAGAGAGAGAGAGAGAAAGAAAGGATGAAAGGAAAGAAAAAAAAGAAGGAAGAAAGAGAGAGAGAGGGAAACATTCTCTAAAAGTCACCCTGAGGGGAATCATTTCATATCATTTCCTTCCTTCGAGGCATGGTCCATCTGGGCTTGTGTTCTGAGCTCTCTGAAGGAAGGCAGTGACTCATTTGCGTCCATATCCCCAGAGCTGAGCAGCGTTAGGCACATGTGTTATAGTCCCTAAATATTGACTAAACAGAATGGACTGCAAAGAAGCACGTGACTCATGGCTTTGCATCTCCTAAGCCCCAGGCCCACGATCTCGTCATGACACCAGGCTGCTTTTCCTCACCACATTTCCCCAGTCTTCATTCTAGAGCACGAAAAACCAAATAAAACAGAAAAAAAGACCCCCACAAATCTAGGTGCTAATTGATCACTAAAGATTCAGTGTTGTTGCTTTCTTACCAACATAGTAAGAAAACATTTTAAGCAGGGAACATCTCTTACCTCTGGCAGAAAAAAAAAATCAAGAAGAAATGAGATGACATTGATGACAATGGTTAGGAGCAAAAGCCACACGATTCATATATACAGGTGTCCTAACAGTTTTTCCTTCTGAAATATCAGCTCTGTGGCACCACAGAGGTAAGAGCAGCTTGGGCCTTTTGCCTGATCCAAAGGGTGTGGTTACAATCACTTGCAGGGTGAATGAAGGCTGTTGAAACAGCTTCCGTTGGTGGTTAACTCTCTGCCTTCTTCAGGTTCCTGTGAGACATCTGCCTGACACATGTGCTTTAAATGTGTTCAATCAAGCTCGTGGGCACAGAGAAGGGACTAGCCACTCGGGGATATGCAGGTGAGCTGGGCACAGCAAACATTCACGACAACTGAGTTTTGAGTTTTGTACAATGTAGAACTCCCTCATGCATGTGACCTTCAGGCTTGCCTTGGAGGACAATGTACTGAACTGGAGTGAAGGGAGGAGTTTGGGTCCATCAGAGGTAGGAAAAGTAGACGAAGCGGTGGGAGAAGTGAGCGTAGATTCAGCTGTGTTACGGTCTCTGTGTGAGTAGACCAGGATATATTTCCTAGGTCTTCATATTTATGAGGTTGTGACTTCCTTGATATCTGAGGTTTTGTCCCAGACTTGAAGTTAGGTGACTTTAGACTCAGGTCCACATGGCCCAGGCCACCAGGATCATGGCAAGGAATTTTGTTTGTCCCTGTGGTCAAATGTCACCAAATGGCATTCCCCCCAAATTTTACAAGCTTCTAATGTCTTATAGAGGCCCTTGATCATCTCAGGATGCAATGGATTTGGAGGCAAGAAAAAATTTAGATTTGAATGACTGCTTATTTCTTTACCAATAAAAGACTTGAGGAAAGGCAGGCACAATGCAGTTAATGAGGTAGGTAAGGTTGCCAAAGCTTTGTGGTATGTAATTTAGATCCAGCAATATCTTTCTCACAGGGAAGTTGCAAATAGTACTTTGTATATTTTATTTCCAAAGAAATAGAACTAATAGGATTCACTACGCAGCTATACAGATTTATTTCAAGAAATTAGCTCACATGATGTGAGGGCTATGTCTGAAATCCATATACAGGGCAGGCCAGCAGTATGGAAGTAGAAGTTTAGGTAGGGTTTCTATGTTTCAGACTGAAGGCACAATTTCTTCCTCTTGGGAAAACCTTAATCATGATTTTTTTTTTTTTTTTTTTGCATAGGTATGTAATGTGCATGTATGGTCATATGTGTGTGGGTGCCCCTGTGTGGGTAGATGGTCATACACATGGGTGCACATATTTGGGGAGGCCCATAGACAACCTCAGGTATTATGCTCAGGAATGCTGCTCTCCATTTCCTTTTTGAGACAGTGTCTCTTATTGGTGCAGAGCTTATCAGGTAGGCTAGACTGGCCAATAAGCTCTCAGGATCCTCCTGCCTCTGCCTCCCCAGTGTTCAGGTTATAAGCATGTGTTTTTAAAAGAAATATATATATATATATATATATATATATATATATATATATATATATATATAATTTATTTTAGACAGAGAAAGAAGGAGAGAGAAAGAGAGAGAGAATGGAGAATGGGCTCACCTGGGCCTCTAGCCACTGCAAACAAACTCCAGAGGCATGCACCACCTTGTGCATCTGGCTTATATGGTTACTGGAGAATTGAACCTGGGTCCTTAGGCTTCACAGGCAAGTGCCTTTATCACTAAGCCATCTCTCCAGCCCCATACCTGGCCTTTTTTGTGTGGGTGCTGGAGATTAAACTCAGGTGGTCACGTGTGGGAGGCCAGCACTATACTGACTGAACTTTCTCCCAGCCCCTTCCATCTTTGCTGGAGGTCTTTAGCTGATTGGTTAAGACCCAGCCACAGCAGGGAGAATAATCAGCTTCACTCACAGTGCATGGATTTAAATGTCAATCACATCAATGAGAAGAAAGCACCTTCGCAGCCACGTCTACACCGGTGTTGTACCAATGACCAAGCCCAGCCTAGCCAAGTAGCCACACAAAATTAAAGCAACTTAGGACAGGTCTTACTCTCTCTCCCTCTCTCTAGCCTCATCCCAATCTCTCTTCTCATACTCATTCCGGTGTATTAGACTCACTGTCTTGTTCAGGATTACCTCCTTGCTCTCCTAGCATTCTGGCTCATTATCTCTCTTTTTCCTTCACCTCTTCCCCCCTCCCCCACCTCTCTCAGGTCATTTGTGTATCCTCTTAGAGAGACCGCCATAGTCTTTCTACTCTCACGACGGTCAGCCCTCACCTCCCCTTACCACCAGCTTCTGCTCAGTCCTCCTCCTGTGTCTGGAGGTGGCTTGAGACAAGAACTGGACACTTAGTTGCTGTTTGGGGAGCTGGGAGTCACCTCTTCAGGAAAGGCCTAGTCTCCAGCCTTCTGCTGAATCCCCTTCGCAAGCCAGACCCATGGTTTCCATTCTGCTTGGCCTGCTGTGGGGTGAGGACAGGGAAGCTATGCTGCCTCCGGGTCATACTACATGCACAGGCAACTCACATGCCCCAAGGCATGCGCTGTTTATGTTCACAGACTGTGAGAGAAGTCGCTCCGATCCACGGGGTACAGATTATAAGCGGGAATATGACCCTGGGCTACAAAAAGGTTGCACATTCTCAAAGGGAGCAGCTACTACTAGAAATGCCATTTTCATTGTCAGGGGAGACCCTTTCAGGGATTGGAGGGTCATCACGTAACCTATGTGAAGAAGCCTAATGCTGGAAGAATCTGGGACGGCGCCCTGGATGATGACCATGGGCTCAGCCATTCTTCAACCAGCCCAGCGGGGACATTTTCAGGACAGGAATGTGAGAATATATACCTCTGGTTCCTCCAAATAATTTTGTCAGTGTAGAGATTATGTGAAAACCAGGTCTCCTGTCCCTCCCTTCTTCAATAGTCACAACCATTTTTCCAAAGGGAAAATGTGACATCTAGAAAGAATTCCTCTGCTAAGCCCTTGCTGCTAATTCCCCTTGGCTAAGAGATGCATCAAAAGTACAAGCCATTTCTGTGAAGAGAAGGAATGCGTCTCGGCAGTATTTCAAATCTGGGGCTGCTTTGAAAGGACTCAATATTTTCTATATTCAAAACTGCCACTACCTGTCAGGCTGCCATCATCATCATCGTCGTCATCATCATTGTCGTCTTTTTGTTGTTTGATTTTTGAGACAGGATCATGTCAAACTCACTCTTCCTGCCTCCACATCTCAAGCACTGGGGTTATAATTAAGCTGGATATCATTTTTTTTTTTTTTTTAAAAGGGTTTTTGTTTGTTTGCTTATTTATTTATTTATTTATTTATTTATTTATTTATTTATTTATGAGCAGACAGAGAGAGAGAGAGAAAGGCAGATAGAGAGAAAGAGAATGGGCATGCCAGGGCCTTCAGCCACTGCAAACGAACTCCAGATGCATGTGTCACCTTGTGCATCTGGCTTACGTAGGTCCTGGGGAATCAAGCCTCAAACTGGGGTCCTTAGTCATCACAGGCAAGCGCTTAACAGCTAAGCCATCTCCACAGGCCCTGGATATCATTTTCTTGATGCTGGGTTTCAGAAGGCAAGGTTATCCATCCATCCAATTAATGACACATTGGTTCATTCAGTGTTCTACTATAGAATATAATAGCCATTGGGTTAAAAATACCTTAGAGTAAATTGCACTGTTAGGCTGCTCCTGTTTTCTAAGCATTTATTATTGTTATTGTTATCATTATTCCCTCATTGTTATTTATTAACCTTTCTCCCCAGGCATCGATGCGCCGAGACTTGTCAGGATCACAGTGTCACCTGTGGGGACCTCACTCTAGTGCTTTCACCACTTCCGTTTCCCGTGCACCGTGAGGAGCTATTGACATCCACTTGGGTTGCTAAGAGAATGGTCTGCGTTGAAGAGTTCTGTATCTCATTCTCCTCCCTTAAAAAACTCCCCCTGAATCTAATAAAAGCAGTGAAGATTTCAGAGCATCCTTCAGATGCTCGCTTTATTTCACTTATGGTTGACTAAGTAATAGGTTGGCAAAGTTGTTTAAACAGATCTATGAAATTTGCAGCTCTGTATTCCTGGGTATTTGTTTTTTCCAGAAATCCTGCACTTACTTTATTTTAAAGGACTCATTTCTGTACAGAAAAGCTTTTGTAAAACTCATTTTTAGCCAATCAGAAAGCTATTGGTTACCCACCGAGGCTGTGTGCCACTATTGCACTGGTGTGTACATCCTGTCAGCGTGTTTGCTTCTGAGTAGCTTAGACCTCTGGGTATTTTCCCCAGTAGCTCATGTAGCGCTTTCCAGCACTAGATGGGCTGTCTGGGGACTGGCTCGTTTCTGGATTCCAGCAAATACATAAAAGAGCTTTACTTTATTATTGTTGCAAAATTCCCATCAACATTGAGGGGAGGCGCTTTCTCTGTCAGCAGAAGGAATCAAGTCCTTATAGATTAAAGGCAATAAATGGTAGTTTTTCATTCCCTCAGTATTAAAGCACAATGCTTCCCCCAAAATAAAAAGAAAAATGATTTATTTGCAAGCAGACAGAGATAGAGAGAAAAGAAACAGACACACAGAGAGAATGGTATGCCAAGACTTTTTACAGTAAAGAATGCCAGATGCATGTACCAGTGTGCATCTAGATTTACATAGGTACTGGGGATTTGAACCCGGGTTGATTGGCTTTTCAGGCATATGCCTTAACCTCTGAGCAATCTCTCCAGCTCTGTTTTTTTTTTTTTGTACACTTCTATTTTTTTTCTACCTGCACTTCACACTAAGATTATGAGCTCTGAGTGCAGTGTTTATGTCTAGCTCTATTTTTCCATACTCTTATTTTATTATAAAAAATAAATTAGGGAACTGGAGGGATGGCTTAGCAGTTAAGGTGCTTGCCTGCAAAGCCTAAGGACCCAGGTTCAATTCCCCAAAACCCATGTAAGCCAGATGCACAAGGTGGCGCATGCATGTGGAGTTCATTTGCAGTGGCTGGAAGCCCTGAGGCATCCATTCTTTCCCTCTCCCTCTCGCTCTCAAATAAATTAATAAAATAAAGAATACCGAAGTCCTTCTAAAAAACTAGGAATCACAGTATTAAATTAGCTACAGTGAAGATCCTATCAAGGATGTTATTGAGTATATACTACGAGTGTGCATTTCACATTTATTATTTCTATTCATTTTAATAAGCACTGTGGACAGCCAGGTTGATTCCCACCATTGGCAACCAAGCCACAGCTCGGAGGGCTGCAGTTTGTGCAAGGCCCAGGGTGAGAACGTCATTGGATCTCAGTACACACTGTACTTGAGCCCGCACTTTTTGTCCCACACTCCGCCGCTTCATAATGGAGACTTCATTCGTCACCAAGTACCAAACGGTGTGATAAACACGCTCCTGTTGAACAAGCACTCACTGCTGAGGCTGGCTACAGCAGGGTGCTGTGCTACTGGAGTGAGAGAAGGAAAAGGCCAAGGCTGTGGTGGAAGAATGTGATGAAGGGCCCTGACTTTGAATTTAATCTGACCATGTTCTGTGAATTTCTCATTTGGAGTCTCTCTCTCTCTCTTTTTTTTTTTTATCACCTCACATCAAGGCAATTCTAGAGAGAGGAAATTGAAGCATAGCTACAGTACAAGACTATGCCCCAGACAGAGGCCGAGCTGCCCTTTCTGGAAGAACGCTGTGCCCCACTTCTCAAGTGCAGGAATACACCAGTTCACCCTGCACTGAATGGAGTAAATCAACAATGACATCATCTCCTTGTTTCTTATGGTTCTGGGTTCAAGTAACTTGTCATTGCTCGGGTCCCTCACATGGAGGCCCTGTCCCTTATGTCTGCTTACTGTTTTCCTGGGATGATTCATAGAGCCTAGGGCTTGACAGGATGTGGGGAATGATCTCTTGGGTGTCTGTATGCAGTCTTTCCAGCTTGCTGGCTTTCAGAAGAGGAGAATTTTGACCATGGTGGACCGACCACACGGAACTGTGTGAACTGAGAGAAAGGGTGGTACAAAAGCTTCCTGGCTTGTTATAGCCTCATCTTGAAAATCACTTCTGTCGCATTCTGTGGTCGAGGCTGTCACTGGGAGAGGGGAGGCAGACATCTTCCTCTTCCTCTTTCTTTTCTTCTTCCTCCCTTCCTGCTCATCCAGCCCTCCTCTCCCTGATTGTTCCTCTCCCTGCTCACCTCTTCTCTTAGTCATGTTTTCCTCGACCCTTCCTCCTTTCCTCTTCCTGTTTAGTCTTTCTTCCTCCATAACCTTTCCTCCCCTTCTTTTCTCATCTTACTTTTTTTTTTAAGTAGGATCTCACTCTAATCCAGGCCTACTTGGAATTCACTATGCAGTCTCAGGCTGGCCTTGAACTCACAGCGATCCTCCTTCCTCAGTCTCTCGAGTGCTGGGTTAAAAGCGTGCACCACCACCACTCCCTGGACCCCTACTTGTTTCTGAGTCAGGCTTTCACTCCGTAGCCCAGGCCATCCAGAAACTCACAATCTTCTTGCCTTAGCCTCCCAGGGGCTGAGATGACAAGCGGCAAGAGAGATGTACACGTTCCAAGGGCCAAGTATCAGTCCTGAACAGGATTATTGGTACACGAGTCCCTGTTTTCAAGTTAGTGAGGAGACTTCAGCTCACCTGGGTGATCTGTAAGGTTCTTTGGACACCATGCACTGGGTGACTTTGTCAGTGCATCAGCCACTCTGCCATACTACATAGCAGACGAGTTAGGCCTTGACAAATCCCCTGCAAGCTAGCATCGCACTTATTACTGGGACGCATCCTCTTCCACGACCCTCACAACATGCTTGGTCCACGGGCAGCATTTGTCTGGCTCTTCCCCTGGATATGGTGATCCTCAATGCCTACTGCTGTGGAGGTGGAATTTTGTTTAAGTCAGTTCTGCTAATGAGAGAAGGATATAGTCATATTGATCTGGCCTAAGTCTGCCATTTCACAGACAAGAGAATGGGTGAACATGGAATCTCATCATTTAAACAGAAATGTGTAAAATGGGAGAATGTGTGGAAGGATGTCATGAGGATGGAGAATGACGTCAAAGTCTGCTCAAGGGGAGTGCTTAAAGGCATGTTGGCCTGGCAAAAAAGAGGATATCTGACTATCATATGACAATATTTAAATGTCTGCATGTGGGAAGAGAAAATCAATGTTGAAGCTGGGTGTGGTGGCACCATCCTTAAATCCCACCACTCGGGAGGCAGAGGTCGGAGGATCGCCGTAAGTTTGAGGCCACAAAAATAATAATCAATCAATCAATCAATCAATCAATCAATCAATCAATGTTGCTTGGTGATGCTCTGTGGGTACAGTTTGGAACAGTTGATCAACACAGTTAAGGGCTTTTTGTTCACCCATATTATCAAGGAAATCTTTTGGGGTTCAGAAGCAGTAAGCTTTACCTAGCAGACTTATGGTCTTACGATCCTAGGGTCAGTTACTAATAATGGAAAAAAAATTAAAAACCGGTGAGCTATTTGCTTAGGGGCTACTTGCCAAACAGGGTTAAGAATGGGTTGTTTGGCAAGCTTGCGCTACGTAGCAAATTCCAGGCCCAGGTAGGGATACATATAAAGGCCTTATGTCAAGAACAAATCTTACAAAGATACAGTACTTGGGGCTTGGGAGGTGGCTCAAGGGACAGTAGTGACTGCTACACCAATTCGAGGACGTGAATTCAACTCCCCAGCACCCGTGGCAGAAGCCAGGCCGAGCCATGGATGTCTTTAACCGCAGCACTAAGTGGGCAGGAGGCTCGGTTGGTAGGGCTCACTGTTCAGCCAGTCTGAACGAAAGACCGCGGGCTCCATGTCCAGAGAGAGACATGGTCTCAAGAACATAAGATGGAAGAGCAGTGAAGGACACCCGAATCCTCCTTTGACCTCTGCATGTGTGTGCATGAGGCACGGTCATCTGCACACACATGTACACACCACACATATGACACACAATACACCAAAACCAAACCAAAACCAACTGTTAAAAAACAATCCCAAAGTTGGCATTCATGGCCATCTGCCATGCGCAGCGAAGCTGTGTTTTCACCACCCTTCCTCTGAAGTGTCAGCGTGAAGGAAGAGTTGGTGAACTCTGAGATCATGTTGAAATGGGCTTGATTTTGTTACAATTTCCCAGACTCTCTAAAGGAACAATATGGCCCTGGGTTATAATGTCTGTCCTTCAAAATGTCCCTTAAAGTCTTTATAATATATTAATTCATAAAGTCATTATTTGAGCCAGAATTTTAGACAAAGCAATGATAGGCTATGTATCTGTCTTTGCTTCTTGAAGGGTTGGCATTAGGGAGTTGCATCGGAAGACTCAAGTTGGGCTTCTTAATGTGGT
The DNA here is from genome assembly GCA_036365145.1 of Orientallactaga sibirica. Taxonomy (NCBI): domain Eukaryota; kingdom Metazoa; phylum Chordata; class Mammalia; order Rodentia; family Dipodidae; genus Orientallactaga; species Orientallactaga sibirica. The sequence continues at coordinate 4,925,140 of JAEOAD010001030.1, forward strand.
GAAAATTACAGTGATTAAGCCATATGCTCCTTCCAATTTGCAGCCATGTTTTATGGACACACTAGCTTCTTTGTCAATTAGAAGGCTATAGTAAGTAGTGAATCACTCATTTTTATGGCACGCGAGTCTATTCTTGATTCACAAAGGTTGGCATCTGGCACTGATGATGTCCCAGGGGATGGATATGGGAATCACTCCCATGCTTCACCTGCTTGGGGAGAATCACACTTGAAAGGTTCCTTTTGTAGAGACCAACCAAGAAAGGACACTGATCGTTGCAGGCAGGACTGTACAGTGAGCTAGTCAAATATCCACAGCATCAGGGCTCTGGGAGCATTTTCAGGCTTATAAGATCTTATTGTATTTTTTTTTTTTTTTTACCAATTTGGAGAAAAATAGTTAAGCCACAGCTTTACTAAATTATTCTATATGCCTCTTTTTAGGCATTGCAAAGATGCCAGCCTATTCTACAAAGTGAGTTCAAGACAACCCTGGAAAAATTAGTGAGATTCTATCTTGTGTAAAAATTACAAGGAGATGGCTGGAGAGATGACTCAGCAGTTAAGGAGCTTGCCTGCAAAGCCCAAGAACCCAGATTCAATTCCCCAATACCCACGTAAAGTCAAAATGCACAAGGTGTCACATGTGTCTGGAGTTTGTTTACAGTGGCTGGAGGCCCTGGTGCACCCATTCTCTCTGTTCTCCTCTTTCTCTCACTTTCTCTCTCAAATAAATAAAAAAAAAAATATTTTTTAGCCATGACAAAGGTAAATGGAGATAGATAGAGTTCAGCTGTAGAGTGCATACCTAGCATGCATAACCCCTAGGTTCCATACCGACAAAAATAAAAGGTGAGTTGGAGTTTAAAACTCGACAACGAGGCAGGAGGGGTATGCATTCTTGGTGATACAAGTGGCGAAATGTTAAAAGCAAATCATGATAAAGGCCAGAGTAGGAATTTATTGATACATTGTAAGTTCTGCTAAGCACAAGGTACATTGTCCAGCAGGCAACAGTGGCCACGAGACTCCATTTCTGAAGACGAGTGAGGCCATCTGGTTCCACTGTGAAGGTTGCTGTGATGGTACATGGAGAGGGGAGGGAAAATAGAGGCTGAGAGTACACATTTGACCAGGAAAAAATACAAAGAAGACATAACAATAAAGCATAGTTCTAGCATTCTATGGCCTATGTATGTACCAAAAAGCAGTTCTACTGGAAGACGATGGCTAGATTCACATCTCAGGGTATCTCAGGGTTTGGCTGAGGACTGTTCAGATATTCTGTCACGAGGGAGGCAAGGCTGCAATGGCCAAGCCAAGATCTGGACACAGGCAGTATTTCATTGGGAAGGGGGGTGGTGGTGTTGGGATGTAAGCTAGCTGTAAGGGTTTTAGAAGGGAAGGACATGCCTTCCGATATATTTTATATCCTGGTCAAATTCTGAGTCCACATTTCACTTACAGTCCCCATTGTCATGGTCGTGATCTGTTACCTATCCCAGAGCCAAGCAGACATTCTCGGGACAATAATATATTGATGTCTTACCCCACAGCAGGTTGCTACACAACTAATATGATAACTTGTCTGCCTTTGGGAGTGACACCGATCACCGTAAAAGGATTTCTAAGTAGAGATCTATTGTGCCAGCTAGGATCCAGTCCTTGCCATTAAAAAAAAAAAAAAAAAAAAAAACAACATCAGTCATATTTCAAGTCCCAAGATAAGAAAATATTAAATCTAATCTTTGTACATTTCTACTAAGGAAAGTGAGTTTTGTAAAAAGGAAAAGAGATGAGAATCCAAGGAAGTCATCCATAGATTATAATCACCTCCACAGGGGAGGAAAAAGGCCTTCACCTATCAAAAAGGAAGGAATAGAGGAATACAGGAAGGAAAGGAGAGAGGGAGAGGAAAAGAAGAAGAGGAAGAGGAGGAGGAGAAGGAAAAGGAAAAGAAGAAGGCAACAAGCACACATGGTTTCAATAGGCACTGTCCCTTAACCTGCTGTGATATCTCTGTGATATCTGCATCAACAGATTTGAGCCTACACTGTGGTTTACCCGTAGTGGGTGAGTGGTGTGTTGGTTTGACATATGGCAGCCAGTGCTGTATCTTTTTCTTCCTCCGAGGAAGCTTGCCTTCCACATTAACTCAAGTCCTAAATCACTCAAGCGTCGTTTTCTTTTGGCTTGTACATGTGCATGCGTGTGTAGTATGTGTTGTGGTTTGCGTGTATATTGTCTGCACATGTAACTTGTCTTCCACTTTAACCTAAGTCCAAAATCACTCCAATGTCTTTTTGTTTTTGCTTGTACGTGTGTGTAGAATGTGTGGTGTGGTTTATGTGTGGTACTTGTATGTACTGTGTACACACACGTGTGCTTGCAAGTGCATATACCCCATGCTCATGCATGGGCAGGCCAGAATAGAGCTCTGGGTATCTCTCTGTATGCTTCGTGTGCCTCATTTCCTTGACATGGAGTCTTTCTCTGAACTGGGGCTGCCATGTTTTTCTGTCAGACTGGTTAACCGTGTAGTGCAGTGATCCTCAGATCTCCACCTACAGCAAACCTGGGGTTATAGGCATGTGTGGCCACACCCAGTTTTTATTAATTTTTTAAAAAGTTTTATTTCTTTGAGAGAGAGAGAGAGAGAGAATGGGAGGGCCAGAGCCTCCAGCCACTGCAAAGGAACTCCAGACGCATGTGCCTCCTTGTGCATCTGGTTTACGTGGGTCCTGGGGAATTGAACCAGGGTCCTTCGGCTTGGCAGGCAAGTGCCTTAACTGCTAAGCCATCTCTCCAGCCCTCACACCCGGCTTTTTTATGTCAGTGCTAGGGATTGAGCTTGGATGGTCTCAGGTCATCTCAGACCCTCACATGCAAGCATTCTTATCCACTCAGGTATTTTCTCACCATCACCCCCACTGGTATTTTAGGCCAGAAAGTCCATGTTTTTCCCTCTAACTTGCAGGGTTTGCGTCCCCGCCCTGTGGTGATGAGTGTTTCTTCAGTAGTTAATGCTGTTAGCTACTTTTCTGGGTGGCCACGGTCTTAGAGCTCTCAAATGCTTTTTCTTTCCTTGGATTAACTTGACTTCCTTTCATTTTAACTTGGCTTAGAAAACTGGCCTTTTAGTATCACATTGTTGCTTTCGGTTTCTTTCATTTTACTCAGGCAACGTATCTCATTCATAGAGGAAATATTTAAAGCAAAATGTTGCTTATTCCAACCCCTTCCTTTTTTTATGCTTCTGTGTTCCCTATATGTGCATGAAGTATTGGAAACAAAATGCAATTCTGTAGCTGTGGTGTGCTTTCAATGCAGTTTACAAAGGGAAAACCTACCTGGTTGTTTCCTGCAGAGAAGACAGCTGGTCTCAAAGCAGGCATTAGCTCTCAGGAAAAGATTTCTCTTGAAAGTATTCTATACATATTCATACAGTCCTCATTCCCCAGTTGGCTAACATAGCATACCACCAAGAGTTGACTCTGAAATGAGAATGCTGCTTTTAAAAGTCTCTCTGGGCTGGAGAGATGGCTTAGTGGCTAAGGCACCTGCCTGCTAAGCCTAAGAACGCTGGTTCCAATCTCCAGCGGTTCCAATCTCCAGGTCCCACATTTAGCCAGATGCAAAGTGACACAAGGGCACAATGCCACACTTGACCACAAGGCGGCACACGCATCTGGATATCGTTCATAGCAGCTGAGAGACTGCTGGTGCGCCCATTTCTGTCTCCCTCTCCCTCTCTATCTCTCTTTGTCTCTCTCTCTAAAAAAAAAAATAATAATAAAAATAAAAAAAAATAAAAGTCACTCTGCCACTTCCCAGTGCTGGAACTTGGGGTTTGCAGCTTGACCACTTGGACTCTGCTTTCTAAATGGAAATGGCACTGCTGGTACCTATAATAACACTGCGATGGAGACTGAGGCAGTGCCAAGAGGTGCCTATGCTAACACATCTTTAAGAAACGTTCACCGTGACACTGTTGGTTAACATCTTGCCTGGGAACCTCAGTGGTTTTGCTACCTCTACCAATTGCAGTGACTTTTCTGATTGTCACCACCACATGTCACCCTCTTCCTTTCTGCTGTCCTCTATCCATGTGTCATTTTTTTCTCCTTGCCCACTGCTTAATGTTCTGCTTCTTTCCCCAGCTTCCATTTTCCCAAGACTGGCTGCCTGGGTTTCCCTCTGTTCTCTCCATGCATCGTGATCTGCCTGTGGGACCACGTGCTGCCTGGTGAACGTCCTCCCCATGGGTTGCTCCATCCAGGCTGACATACTCCATTCTGGGGGTGTGCCTTGCCTGGTTACCTTTGTACCAGGGGCAATGATGGATGCCTGAGACTTGGGCCAATGTCATAGATGTGCTGTGACTACTGCTCCGCCTCTGCCATTTATGTTTCTTTACTTATTTTTTTATTTTTATCTTTTATTTTTGGAGAGAGACACAGAGAGACAGACAGAGATAGAGGGAGATAGACAGAGATGGGTGCTCCAGCAGTCTCTCAGCTACTGTGAATGAAATCCAGATGCGTGTGCCCACTTGTGGTCAAGTGTGGCATTGTGCCCTTGTGTCACTTTGCATCTGGCTAAATGTGGGACCTGGAGATTGGAACCAGGTTCTTACGCTTAGCAGACAGGTGCCTTAACCGCTAAGCCATCTCTCCAGCCCTCTTTACTTATTTTTTTTTATTATTATTTTTATTTATTTTTGGGAGAGAGACACAGCGAGAGATAGACAGAGAGGGAGAGGGAGGCAGAAATGGGTGAGCCAGCAGTCTCTCAGCTGCTATGAACGATATCCAGATGCGTGCGCCCCTTGTGGTCAAGTGCGGCATTGCGCCCTTGCATCACTTTGCATCTGGCTAAACGTGGGACCTGGAGATTGGAACCGCTGGACTTTGGAACCAGCATTCTTAGGCTTAGCAGGCAGGTGCCTTAGCCGCTAAGCCATCTCTCCAGCCCTCTTTACTTATTTTTATTCATTTTCAAGGAGAGAGAGGAGAATGGGTGTATCAGAGCCCCTATCCATTTGAAACAAACTCCAGAAGTATGTGCCATCTTGTGCATCTGGCTTTATGTGGGTACTGGGGAGTCAAACCCAGGTTGTTAGGCATTGCAGGCAAACACCTTAACCACTGGGCCATCTCTCCAGCCCCCATTTATTTATTTAAAGTAACTTATTCCTTCTCCAAATATTTAAAAAAATTAATTAATTTATTTATTTATTTATTTATTTAGAGAGAGAATGGGGGCACCAGGGTTCCTTCTCCAAATCTTTGGTTAATCACTTGGACAATTTTTTTCCCCATAACAATTATTCTGCTTTGTATTCGTTATTTGCAATCCTTTCCTAATGAATTTCAGGAGGGTACAGACATTGAATTTATTATTGGTGCAAGCCTGATAACATGAATTTGCATCTCTAGAACCCATAGAAAAATCAGGATGGACATGCATGCCTATAATCCTAGTGCTGAAGAGATGGAGACAGAAGGCTTCCTGGGGCTTACCAGCTAGCTTGCCTAACCAAATTGTGAGGTCCAGCTTCAGTGTGAGACACTGTCTCAAAGAATCGGGTAAAAACATCTGATATTGACTTCTCGCTTCCACATTTATGTGTCCACATGCACACACATACACATACATGAACACACCAACACATGCACACCCACACATATAGGAACACACCAACACATGCACACCCACACATATAGGAACACACCAACACATGCACACACCCACACATATAGGAAACACAAACACATGCACACCCATACACATATATGAACACACAAACACATGCACACACACACATATATGAACACACAAACACATGCAAACACATACACATATATGAACACACAAACACATGCACAAACACATATAGGAACACACAAACACATACACACACATACATGAACACACAAACACATACACACACATATATGAACACACAAACATATGCACACACCACACACATATAGGAACACACAAACACATGCACACACACACACATAGGAACACACAAACACATGCACGCACACACACATAGGAACACACAAACACATGCACACACACACACATATATGAACACACAAACACATGCACACCCACACATATATGAACACACAAACACATGCACACCCACACATATATGAACACACAAACACATGCACACACACATATATGAACACACACATATATGAACACACAAACACATGCACACACACACATATAGGAACACACAAACACATGCACACACACACATATAGGAACACACAAACACATGCACACCACATATATGAACACACAAACACATGCACACACATATATGAACACACAAACACATGCACACACACATATATGAACACACAAACACATGCACACACACATATATGAACACACAAACACACAAACACACAAACACATGCACACACACACATATATGAACACACAAACACATACACACACACATATATGAACACACAAACACATGCACACACACACACATATAGGAACACACAAACACATGCACACACACACATATAGGAACACACAAACACATACACACACATACACATATATGAACACACAAACACATACACACACACATATATGAACACACAAACACATACACACCCATACAAATATATGAACACACAAACACATGCACACACACACATATATGAACAAACAAACACATGCACACACACATATATGAACACACAAACACATGCACACACACACATATAGGAACACACAAACACATGCACACACACATATATGAACACACAAACACATGCACACACACACATATAGGAACACACAAACACATGCACACACACACATATAGGAACACACAAACACATGCACACCCATACATATATGAACACATAAACACACACACACATATATGAACACACAAACACATGCACACACATATATGAACACACAAACACATGCACACACACACATATATGAACACACAAACACATGCACACCCACACATATAGGAACACACAAACACATGCACACACACACATATATGAACACACAAACACATACACACACACATATATGAACACACAAACACATGCACACACATACACATATGAACACACAAACACATGCACACACACACATATAGGAACACACAAACACATGCACACACACACATATATGAACACACAAACACATACACACACATATATGAACACACAAACACACACACACACATATGAACACACAAACACATGCACACACATACACATATGAACACACAAACACATACACACACATATATGAACACACACACATGCACACACACACATATGAACACACAAACACATGCACACACATACATATGAACACACAAACACATGCACACACACATATATGAACACACAAACACATGCACACACACATATATGAGCACACAAACACATACACACACACACATGCAAATAAATGGACATAAAGAATTTAGAAGTACACATACAACTTAAAAATCTGTTTTCCAGCTGATCAGGTGGTACATGCCTTTAATTCCAGCACTGGGAGGCAGAGGTAGGAGGATCACTGTGAGTTTGAGGCCACCCTGAGTCTACATAGTGAATTTCATGTCAGCCTGGCTAGAGCAAGTCTCTACCTCAAAAAACCAAACCAAAAAGAAAAATTGTTTCCCTAAAAGCCATAAAATTTGTGTACCTGAAACGACAATACATATTGAAACTATTAGACTTTGTGGGTCAACGTGCTATGTAATTTTGTAATGAATCCAGAATTCAAATTTTGATTCTCAACTGTCACTGTAACTCCAAAAATTTAGCCAAGGGGACATATCAAAACCAAGGTTGTGATAATTACTTCCTGAAACAATCACACGTTGAATTCCTCCATGTGAAAGTAAGCCAGAGGTAAAAAGGGCCCTGTTAAAGAAAGGAGGCAGCAATGGTGCAGCAATTGGGAAATCGGAACATTAAATAAAAGTGAAACAAATGAGGATTATTTACACCACAAGAAAAGACCATTGAGAAGTAATTTAGCTGAACATGTTGTAATGCAAGAGAACTTTGGACAAAAGCCCATTACTTGTATAGAAGACAAATCCAGAAGTTTGCTGAAGGTATAGAAGGGAGCATTAAAGATCATTATAGGAGGAGGTGGTGATAAAGCTTGTGGAGTGGAGGACACTCGGCTACCTTGGAGGCCGTGGCCATGCTGTGGACAGCAGCTTGGCAATGGTGAAGGACACACGGGGGCAGGATTCATACGATGCCACCCACCTTCAATCTGCTTTCTCCAATTTTGTCATAGCTTTCTTATAACTTATTCATTAAGTGCAAATTTTAAAAAATCATTACCTTTGGACCTATTTCTGGATTGGTTTTTAGGGATTCTGAGTCATCTCAAATACCCTTTAACTTCAGGATTATCTGCTTAGCCACCAGGGGTGGGCCTGATGGTGAATACGTCACCACTGACTCCTGCTACACTAACAATACCGGTAACGAAGAATTTCTAGAAGGTTTGTCTTTTTAAATAATAACTCCTGTACTCCTATAAACTTTCAAATTAGCAACCAACTTACCATCCAATAAAACAAGCCAAAAACCTACTCTAGTTTTTTGATGACTAGTACAATATGCTTAGAAAGGTAAGACAAATTGTTGACACAAATTTGGGTTAGGGTTGGTCTCAGAACATAATAATGAACATATTGTTCAACATTCATTTCTTCTTAACTCTTCTCTTACAGGGTTAGAGTACTTTTATAGGGCTGTTGGCCTGAAATCATGTCACGAACCATGTTTGAGAACTTGTGCCTGCTATTCTAATTAGATCAGTTTGCCATGGCAAAGAAGGGAGAGTGGGGATAGAGTGTTTCTTTCTGTACTTGGTCATACTAAGGCTGGCCAGTTAGCATGGAATGGTATAAATTTTTTAAAAATGTTTCTAAATGGAAACTCCACAGGCCTAACAATGGGAATGCATCTAGTAATATAGAGCATGGGTTTTAATAATTCTCTGTATCATCTGAAAGTGTCATTCTAGAGGTAATGAACATGGAAAGGCACCATTACAGTGTAACATACAAGAGAAGGTAGTATGATAAGGAACTTTAATTTAATGCAATCTCAAACGTGCCAGTTTACCAGAAGACATAGTTCTGGTAAAGTGATGACCAAAAAAGCTTGGATGTAAAAACAAAAACAAAAAAAAAAAAAAAAACAACTGGGTGTGGTGGGCTATGCTGCCATCCTGGCACTTGTTGAGATGAGAGGACTGCTGGGCAGTATAAGGTTACAACTGGACTACAGAGTGAGGACAAATGAAACAAAACAAAACAAAATGTCCAGGAAGCAGGTGGAAGAAGGAGTGACTGAGTCTCCTGTGTCTCCTATGGAGGGTGCGGGGTGGTCTCAACCAGTAGGCCAGGCCTGATACGCTCGTCTGCAACAGCATTTGGGAAACATAGCAAGGATCCACTTGGGGGCCAGAATGTCCTCACTAGCAGGACAGAGGAGATCCTACGGTCATGCTTTCTGAGATTCCTTCTCCTCCAGATATCTTTACGCAAACAAATCAACTTGCCTCAAGGGTTGCATTTAAACTCTCTGCCACTATAATACAATAGCTGAGGTTGGTATTTGCATAAGGAGACACAGTTGTGGTGGATCTTAACAACATGTCAATGACTTCCTGGTGAAGGCCTTCAGGCTGTGTCACAACAACTTGACAGAGAAATGGAAGGAGACACAGCCAATCCAGAAGCGATAATATGGCAGGTCAAGAAAGTGGAGACATTAGGGCGACAGGCTTGCTCTTATCTTTTCTAATCTCATCTGGGTTACACTAATCCCTTCCAAGGGCAGCATGCCCAATATGCTAATGCCTTCTGCTAGGCTCCACCTCTAGAAAATTCTATCACCTCTCCACTTTGTCACACTGGCGTCACCAGGCCTCCAGCACAGGAGCCTTCAGAGAGCACACTCAAACCATATTTACACCATGACATTTGTTACTGTTTTGGGGAGACTTCAGACCCACTCCTGATGTTGACCCACCTGTTGTCAGGAATGCTTTCAATGTAGTGTAAACTCTTTTAATTCCCTTGTTAGATTGAGGGCTTTCATATCCATTCATACATCAGTAAAATGAACCACTGATTGAATAAATAAGCGAGATAATAGCTGAGCTGGTAGATGTCTTTTTTCCTATTTTGATTTCAGTGATAATTAAGCCAAAGCAGAGTAACTGGCTGGTTATGATGGGCCTGGGACTGAAGTGGAGATCAGCCCTTCTCCACACACAACTCGTGTTTCATGTCTCACTAGTCTTTAATAGTGATTCCAGATATTGTGTAAGCTTTTTTCCTCTCAGCTTCCTTTAGACAAATGTCTTTTCATTTATTTACTTATGATATATGTATTACTTAAGAGAAGCGGTAAATGGCACACCTGGGCCTCGAGCCACTGCAAACAAACTCCAGACATCTGGCTTTACGTGGGTATGGGTGAATCAAACTGGGTCTTTAGGCTTTGCAGGCAAGCACCTTAACCCCTGAGCCATTTCTCCAGTCCTGACAAGTGTCTTTTCTAATTGGTTGTACCTCTCTTTGAATTCTGAACTCTTGGTCATTTGTGCTCATCTTTGACTCCATTTTTTCATTTCATAACAATCAGTTTATTATCCTGTGAGCTACTGGATGCTTTAGTAGCATCATTGTTTTCATCTAAATTATCAGATGATATTAATGAGTGTGATATTCCATGTTAGCTCCTTCAGTGGGAGACTGGTCCATCATTCAAGATGACATAAATCAAGAAAAAAATTACTGGAATTTGTGAGTCCAAGTTAAGCACGGGATATTCTGAGTGTTTACTTTTATGACACTGCAGTGCCTTCATCATTCGAGAGGAGTAATGTGGCTGGTTAATCTTTTTTAAAAAATATTTTATTTATTTATTTGAAAGAGAAAGAGGGAAAGAGAGAGAGAATGGGCATGCCAGGGCCTCCAGCCACTGCAAACGAACTCCAGAGGCATGTGCCCACTTGTGCATCTGGCTAACATGGGACCTGGGAAATAGAACCTGGGTCCTTTTGCTTTGCAGGCAAGCACCTTAACCGCTGAGCCATCCCTCCAGCCCCTGGTTAATCTTAACCATGAAGATTAGAGAGAGAAAGGAGTTTCGTTTCAACTACAACATTGCCCTCAGTGTTGGGCTGGCGCTGGGCACATTGTACTGGGGCTTGGTGGAGGTGTGCCTGGCACCCATACTGCCTCTTGGATCTTTGATGTAACAAATTGTTAACTTTGAGGTGAAAAGTCATTGTGGGCTGCTCTGTGAATTCCTTACAGAGTAATGACCCCTTCTTTGAGGCTATGCCCTGTCCCTGGTCCCTTCCCTGTCAGTAGTGTTGGAACTACTCCTGCACATTCATACTTCCTACATACTCCGATGTGTGTGGATGTGCTGTGGACTAGAACGAGGGCCTATGCATGCTAGGCAAGCACTATGCCACTGAGCACCATGCCAGCTCTGGATCTGATAGGCTTTACATTGGGAAAGTTCTCAGTGATACTTTTGAGCTGCAGATATGTGCAATCGAATTCTTTTCTTTCTTTTTGAGTATGCCTGTGTGTGGTGTGTGTATGTGTCCCTGCATGCACGTTTGTGTGTGTGTGTGTGTGTGTTTATAGGTGTGCAGGCCAGAGGTTGGATAACAGCCTCAGATACTCTCCGCCTTGTTTTATTGACACAGGGTCTCACTCTGAATCTAGAGCTTATCAACTCTGCTAAACTAGTTGGTCAGTGATCACCAGGGACCCTCCTCTCTGCCACCCCGGTACTGGGATTATAGGTGTGCACTGTCACACCGGGCTTTAACTTGGGTGCTGGGGATCTGAACCCAGGTTGTCATGCTTGCATTGAAGGCATTTTATTCACTGAGCTAACTCCCCAAGCCCCAAATGTCTCTCTTTCTAAGTGTATATATTAGCTATTCCTTTTGTGTCCAGATGCACAAAGAATCTCAAACCTGTTGCCAGGCAAGCCAAAGGAGGAAATCCATGGCCATTTCCCAGCGGTAGTCTAAGGACGCCTTGGCTTTCAAGTTGGCTGTTTCATTGTTGAGGAATTGTGATGCCTGACACACAGTTTGAGGATCGTTCCCTTAGTGCTAACAGTCTAAAAACAGTAGGTAATGGGAAAAAGTTCCAAAAGAAATAAGAAAATCAAACTTCTGTCTAGATAAGCTACATGATCTGAAATTAATTCATTCCCTGTCCTTCAGGACTTTATATTGACAAAAAGGTGGAATTCATAAACACTTTAAAGAATACATGCAATTTCTTCCCTCAGAGATGTATCAGTTATCTATTTAGTTGCCTTTTAACCCTTTACCTCCTTGTATGGTTTTACAATTTTACGCTTTGCGTAAACATATCATTTGTTAAGGAGATCAATTCATCATCAAGTTAATCACATTTGTGCTCATATTCATCACAGTTTGAATACGCAGGGATGTGTATGGAAGGATTAGATTCTTGTCCTCGTATCAATCACAAAGGGCCACAGACAGGCAGCAACTCTTCTGCTTTTTAGGTTATTATTACATAGGATATGGTGGCCTTCGGTGAAACTTCAATTGACGCAGTGCCAAGTACGGTAGTCAATGCACTAAGAACAATTATTTGTTTGCAGCTTTCTATGTGTTATCTCCCCAAATTCTCACGAAGAGCAAACAAAACAACTTATTGTAACGTCTATAGTAACTGAGTTCAGAGAGGCTGAGAACTTCTTTAAAGTCACACAGTCAGGGCTGGAGAGATGGCTTAGCGGTTAAGGTGCCTGTCTGCTAAGCCCAAGAACACTGGTTCCAATCTCCAGGTCCCCACGTTTAGCCAGATGCAAAGTGACGCAAGGGCGCAATGCCGCACTTGACCACAAGGGGCGCACGCATCTGGATTTCGTTCACAGCAGCTGAGAGACTGCTGGCGTGCCCATCTCTATCTGTCTCCCTCTCCCTCTCTCTCTGTCTCTCTCTGTGTCTCTCTCCAAAAATAAATAAAATAATAATAAAAAAATTTAAGTCACACAGTTAGTAAGCAGCAATTCAGGACATACAAATCCAGACCCTGGCTCCTTAAATGCCACAGTACAGTGCTCCCTGGATCATTGCAAAGACTACATTTTTAGGGAGCATTTGAGACAAGCTCTTGCCATCTTGGCTGTTTTTGTTTGAAGGATGATCCTGATGTACTCACTTGTTATTGTTTGTTTTCTTGAGGTAGTGTCTTGTTCTAGCCCAGGCCAACTTGGAATTTACTATGTAGTCTCAGGGTGGCCTTGAAGTCAGGGCCATCCCCCTACTTCTGCCTCCCGAGTGCTGGGATTAATTCATTCACCACCACGCTGGCCGGATGTATTAACTTTTAAGTGCCACTTAAACACATAGATCTGGTACAAGTTCCTTATATTCAGTCTATTTTATTAAATCTCAGTCCCAGAATTTGTCTATTACAAACTTTAACACACACATTATACTTGAATAAAATCCTCACTCTTATACTTTTTGAAAGGTGTGTGTGTGCATGCCCATATGAATGTGGGTGCACATGTACGTGTGTGCATGTGCATGGTGGAGTGCAGGGGACAACAGTAGGTATCGTCTTCAGGAATGCTCTCCTCCTTCTTTGAGACAGGGGCCCTCACTGGACTGCAGCTATTAGCAATTAGGCTAAACTGGCTGGACAAAGTCCCAGTGATCTGCCTCAGTGACAGGATTACAGTGTGTGACGCCATACCCAGCTTTGATGTGGTTCTGGGGATCAATGAGAGTCCTCAAGCTGTGAGGTAAGCACTCTGCTGACAGAGCTATCTCCTCACCCTTACCCTTCTATTCTTAACCCTTTCAAGTATTTTCATTGATTCATTCTTTTTGACAGTTGCCTGCCTTTACTAGAGTATATTAGAGTCATTCGGGTATCTTTACTCCCCCTCCAAAACATGTCGTGGTAAGAAGTCAACATACATGTGCAGAGAATCACGAGTCCCTGATCTGAGCCCAGCCTTTCAGAAAAATATCCCCTCCAGAGTCTCTTCCATGGTGCAGGGTAGCAGGACAATTATAGTAAGGCAATATCTTTATTTCTTTTTATTTATTTATTTTTATTTATTTCTATTTATTTATTTATTTATTTTTAGAAAGAGCACAAGAAAGAAACAGAGAGAGAGAGAATTGGTGTGACAGGGCCTCAGCCACTGCACTCACACTCCAGACTCTTGCACCACCTAGAGGGCATGTGCAACCTCCAGCAATTTATTTCTAATAATTTTCCCCTAAGGGATCATTTTCTATTCCAGCATCTCTTTTCCACTTCACCACCATTTTGCATTTGCTCTTAATCCCTGTATGAATATATGTTCCAATCTCTATATATTTACAAGCAGGTAATTATATCTTTAACTATTCCACAAACACTTATTGAACACTATTGCAAGCAACAAACATACAGGTCAACAATACAGTTCCTGTCAGAAGGGACAGCCTCATTAAGCAGGAGAGTGAGGGAGGAGAGAATAGAATTGTCACAAATTGTCACAGGACCCCTACTGAATCAGCACGGTGTGGACGGGTCCCAGAAGATGTGATCTACATCATGGGGAGAAAGCTGCTTTCCCTTGAGCAAAAAACCCTCCTCGCATACATTTGTTCAGCGCATGACTTCCTCTTGTGTTCATAAAATATCCTTCTCCCAAGCCCCGTCACCTCGATGACAACAGCATACATGCAAGGAAAACCCCAGAAGGGACAGAGAACTGTGCTCCAAATAAGCAACTCAATGTTCCTTTTGAAAATAATGAAGAGCAACTCAACCCCAAACTCAGCAGAACATTATTAACAGGAACAGCTATCTTCAACCCTGGGTGATTCCAAATCAAAGAGAAACAAAGATCTGGCATCATAAGGAAACGATCATTTGTCCCAGCCTGCATATCCTGACAGGTCCAAATTGAGCAAGAAAACCCAGCACACAACCCTTGGAGGAGTGATCCGGTGTTCTTGTAAGGCATTGGGCCACAGTGTAGTTTCACACTGCCAGTCATCACATGCCATACGATGTGCCCTCTCCAGGTAAGCCTTTGTTTTCTGCAGAGACCTGGGTGGAAAAAACTGACATTCTGGAAACGTTCTCACTGCAAGAGGAACAGTCCAGAGTGATTTTGTGTAATGGCAGTGAACTGTGAAATTAATTCCAAACAATGAATAAGTTCTGTTTCCCCCTATAAGTGTTCAAACCACAACGTGCTCAAACTCTGTGCTTCCTGACATTTTGTGTGCTTAGTGGGTCTCGGCTGTCTCTCACTGAGCTTGGATGTCCAGTCAAGCGAGGGACCTGTGCTTTCCTTTAATTTTTTAATCTTTATTTACTGTATTTTGGGGATGCTTTACCTTCTCAAGACTCAATTATTCTGGAACATTACTATCTCCTGATTCCCGCTCTGCTGGACTTCACTGGAATGAGAAGTGTTTGAAATTAACAAGAGTCACAGGATTTGGGTCAGCAGAACTGGATATAAACAGGTGAATCCAGTGAGAATGGGTGTCAACTGTTGTTTGCTTCCGTGGGTGTTCTTAACTCTATCCCAAACATAAAAATGCACTGACTAATTTACCTGCTAGGTTAGTCATCTAAATACCAACACTGGCCTACTTAAATTCTTGCCCCAAACTTTGAGACAAGACACAGTATGACAGGACCTTTGCTATGTGCCTTATTGAGCACCATTTGTGTAAGCGGAGGGAAGAGGAGACATTTTAAAATATAATGAAGAAACAAAGACGCACGTGGTCATGGGAGTCGCTGGGATGTAATTTGAGCATAACATTTGAAGAGTTCATTGAACTGATGGATGGTATATCTTGTACAAAGAAGGTTTAGTCCAGAAGTGATTGAAAATGAGGAGTTGTGATGGTTAATATTGTCAGTGTGACAGGATCTCAAATCACCTAGGAGAAAAGTCCCTGGGCAGGTCTGTGAGGGGGATTCTGCATCAGGTTGACTGAGGCGGGAAAACATATGCTAGCTAACAGTGGATAGCACCATTCTCTAGGCCAGGGTTCTGGGGGATGAGTAACCAGGAAACAAGGAGCTGAGCACGTGTTCCTCCCTCCCTGACTCCTGACTGCAGATGCAAAGTGACCAGGGGCCTTGCGCTCCTGCTGCTGTACCTTTCCCGTCACGAAGGGCTGTGTCACCACAAACTGTAGGCCAGATTAATCCCCTGCCCCCTTACATTGCTTCTTGTCAGGTCTTTGATCACAGCAGTGAGCTAAGTCATTCACATTAAGAGTCATGGCAGGGTTAAAAGTAGGAAGGTGACCAAGTGAGACATCTGCTCAAAAGGTTAGTGACAGACTAGGGATGCAGATGAGTGATGACATGCTTGCCTGGTATGCACAAGGCCCTGGCTTCCTCTCTCAGTACTGCTAAAACAAATGAGCAAACAACAGCAAAACACGAGTACGTTTGGTGTGCTGTAATGTGTAGGAAGTGCAGGAGCAGACTGATGGGGGAGAATGGGGAGAATCTTCAGTAGCACTCCTTCAGGAAGGACAGCCTCATAGAGGGGGCTTCAGCCACGTGGAGAAGACACGATGGACAGATAGCATGATGATTCAGCTACTTTACTAATTGCTGCTGCCTAGCACTTGATGAGCAACAACTTAAGGAAAGGTGTTGATTTTGGCTTTTAGGGTTAAAAAACATGTATTGGGGCTGGAGAGATGGCTTAGCGGTTAAGGTGCCTGCCTGCTAAGTCTAAGAACCCGGTTCCAATCTCCAGGTCCCACGTTTAGCCAGATGCAAAGTGATGCAAGGGCGCAATGCCGCACTTGACCACAAGGGGGCACACGCATCTGGATTTCATTCACAGCAGCTGAGAGACTGCTGGCGCGCCCATCTCTATCTGACTCCCTCTCCCTCTGTCTCTGTCTCTTTCTGTGTCTCTCTCCAAAAATAAATAAAATAATAATAAAAAAATTTAAGTCACACAGTTAGTAAGCAGCAATTCAGGACATACAAATCCAGACCCTGGCTCCTTAAATGCCACAGTACAGTGCTCCCTGGATCATTGCAAAGACTACATTTTTAGGGAGCATTTGAGACAAGCTCTTGCAATCTTGGCTGTTTTTGTTTGAAGGATGATCCTGACGTACTCACTTGTTATTGTTTATTTTCTTGAAGTAGTGTCTTGTTCTAGCCCAGGCCAACTTGGAATTTACTATGTAGTCTCAGGGTGGCCTTGAAGTCATGGCCATCCCCCTACTTCTGCCTCCCGAGTGCTGGGATTAATTCATGCACCACCACGCTGGCCTGATGTATTTACTTTTAAGTGCCACTTAAACACATAGATCTGATACAAGTTCCTTATATTCAGTCTATTTTATTAAATCTCAGTCCCCAAATTTGTCTATATACAAACTTTAACACACACATTATACTTGAATAAAATCCTCACTCTTATACTTTTTGAAAGGTGTGTGTGTGCATGCCCATATGAATGTGGGTGCACATGTATGTGTGTGTATGTGCATGGTGGAGTGCAGGGGACAACAGTAGGTATCGTCTTCAGGAATGCTCTCCTCCTTCTTTGAGACAGGGGCCCTCACTGGACTGCAGCTATTAGCAATTAGGCTAAACTGGCTGGACAAAGTCCCAGTGATCTGCCCCAGTGACAGGATTACAGTGTGTGACGCCATACCCAGCTTTGATGTGGTTCTGGGGATCAATGAGAGTCCTCAAGCTGTGAGGTAAGCACTCTGCTGACAGAGCTATCTCCTCACCCTTACCCTTCTATTCTTAACCCTTTCAAGTATTTTCATTGATTCATTCTTTTTGACAGTTGCCTGACTTTACTAGAGTATATTAGAGTCATTCGGGTATCTTTACTCCCCCTCCAAAACATGTCGTGGTAAGAAGTCAGCATACATGTACAGAGAATCACGAGTCCCTGATCTGAGCCCAGCCTTTCAGAAAAATATCCCCTCCAGAGTCTCTTCCATGGTGCAGGGTAGCAGGACAATTATAGTAAGGCAATATCTTTATTTCTTTTTATTTATTTATTTTTATTTATTTCTATTTATTTATTTATTTTTAGAAAGAGCACAAGAAAGAAACAGAGAGAGAGAGAGAATTGGTGTGACAGGGCCTCAGCCATTGCACTCACACTCCAGACTCTTGCACCACCTAGAGGGCATGTGCAACCTCCAGCAATTTATTTCTAATAATTTTCCCCTAAGGGATCATTTTCTATTCCAGCATCTCTTTTCCACTTCACCACCATTTTGCATTTGCTCTTAATCCCTGTATGAATATATGTTCCAATCTCTATATATTTACAAGCAGGTAATTATATCTTTAACTATTCCACAAACACTTATTGAACACTATTGCAAGCAACAAACATACAGGTCAACAATACAGTTCCTGTCAGAAGGGACAGCCTCATTAAGCAGGAGAGTGAAGGAGGAGAGAATAGAATTGTCACAAATTGTCACAGGACCCCTACTGAATCAGCACGGTGTGGACGGGTCCCAGAAGATGTGATCTACATCATGGGGAGAAAGCTGCTTTCCCTTGAGCAAAAAACCCTCTTCGCATACATTTGTTCAGCGCATGACTTCCTCTTGTGTTCATAAAATATCCTTCTCCCAAGCCCCGTCACCTCGATGACAACAGCATACATGCAAGGAAAACCCCAGAAGGAACAGAGAACTGTGCTCCAAATAAGCAACTCAATGTTCCTTTTGAAAATAATGAAGAGCAGCTCAACCCCAAACTCAGCAGAACATTATTAACAGGAACAGCTATCTTCAACCCTGGGTGATTCCAAATCAAAGAGAAACAAAGATCTGGCATCATAAGGAAACGATCATTTGTCCCAGCCTGCATATCCTGACAGGTCCAAATTGAGCAAGAAAACCCAGCACACAACCCTTGGAGGAGTGATCCGGTGTTCTTGTAAGGCATTGGGCCACAGTGTAGTTTCACACTGCCAGTCATCACATGCCATGCGATGTGCCCTCTCCAGGAAAGCCTTTGTTTTCTGCAGAGACCTGGGTGGAAAAAACTGACATTCTGGAAACGTTCTCACTGCAAGAGGAACAGTCCAGAGTGATTTTGTGTAATGGCAGTGAACTGTGAAATTAATTCCAAACAATGAATAAGTTCTGTTTCCCCCTATAAGTGTTCAAACCACAACATGCTCAAACTCTGTGCTTCCTGACATTTTGTGTGCTTAGTGGGTCTCAGCTGTCTCTCACTGAGCTTGGATGTCCAGTCAAGCGAGGGACCTGTGCTTTCCTTTAGTTTTTTAATCTTTATTTACTGTATTTTGGGGATGCTTTACCTTCTCAGGACTCAATTATTCTGGAACATTACTATCTCCTGATTCCCGCTCTGCTGGACTTCACTGGAATGAGAAGTGTTTGAAATTAACAAGAGTCACAGGATTTGGGTCAGCAGAACTGGATATAAACAGGTGAATCCAGTGAGAATGGGTGTCAACTGTCGTTTGCTTCCGTGGGTGTTCTTAACTCTATCCCAAACATAAAAATGCACTGACTAATTTACCTGCTAGGTTAGTCATCTAAATAGCAACACTGGCCTACTTAAATTCTTGCCCCAAACTTTGAGACAAGACACAGTATGACAGGACCTTTGCTATGTGCCGTATTGAGCACCATTTGTGTAAGCGGAGGGAAGAGGAGACATTTTAAAATATAATGAAGAAACAAAGATGCACGTGGTCATGGGAGTCGCTGGGATGTAATTTGAGCATAACATTTGAAGAGTTCATTGAACTGATGGATGGTATATCTTGTACAAAGAAGGTTTAGTCCAGAAGTGATTGAAAATGAGGAGTTGTGATGGTTAATATTGTCAGTGTGACAGGATCTCAAATCACCTAGGAGAAAAGTCCCTAGGCAGGTCTGTGAGGGGGATTCTGCATCAGGTTGACTGAGGCGGGAAACACATGCTAGCTAACAGTGGATAGCACCATTCTCTAGGCCAGGGTTCTGGGGGATGAGTAACCAGGAAACAAGGAGCTGAGCACGTGCTCCTCCCTCCCTGACTCCTGACTGCAGATGCAAAGTGACCAGGGGCCTTGCGCTCCTGCTGCTGTACCTTTCCCGTCACGAAGGGCTGTGTCACCTCAAACTGTAGGCCAGATTAATCCCCTGCCCCCTGACATTGCTTCTTGTCAGGTCTTTGATCACAGCAGTGAGCTAAGTCATTCACATTAAGAGTCATGGCAGGGTTAAAAGTAGGAAGGTGACCAAGTGAGACATCTGCTCAAAAGGTTAGTGACAGACTAGGGATGCAGATGAGTGATGACGTGCTTGCCTGGTATGCACAAGGCCCTGGCTTCCTCTCTCAGTACTGCTAAAACAAATGAGCAAACAACAGCAAAACACAAGTACGTTTGGTGTGCTGTAATGTGTAGGAAGTGCAGGAGCAGACTGATGGGGGAGAATGGGGAGAATCTTCAGTAGCACTCCTTCAGGAAGGACAGCCTCATAGAGGGGGCTTCAGCCACGTGGAGAAGACACGATGGACAGATAGCATGATGATTCAGCTACTTTACTAATTGCTGCTGCCTAGCACTTGATGAGCAACAACTTAAGGAAAGGTGTTGATTTTGGCTTTTAGGGTTAAAAAACATGTATTGGGGCTGGAGAGATGGCTTAGTGGTTAAGGCGCCTGCCTGCTAAGTCTAAGAACCCGGTTCCAATCTCCAGGTCCCACGTTTAGCCAGATGCAAAGTGACGCAAGGGTGCAATGCCGCACTTGACCACAAGGGGGCGCATGCATCTGGATTTTGTTCACAGCAGCTGAGAGACTGCTGGCGTGCCCATCTCTATCTGTCTCCCTCTCCCTCTCTCTCTGTCCATCTCTCTCTCTCCAAAAATAATATATATATATATATATATATGTGGGTGGGGGGTCATGGCAGGGACTTTGAGGGCTGCAAACAGTACCAGATGCTTGCACCACAGTTTTGCATCTGGCTTACATGGATGGCTTGGGGAGTTGAACCTGGGACCACAGGCTTTTCAAGAAAGCACAAACATCAACCTGGGAGCCATTTTCTCCAGCTCCTGGCTTTCAGTTTTTAAGGAGACCCATTCCATAATAACAAGGAAAGCAGGAGCCAGCAAGAGGCCAGCTCATCACATTGCCTCAAGAGGCAGGAGGCAGAGAGAGTGAACAGCGAACAGGAAGTGAGGCTGGGTTATAGAACCACAAGGCCCACCCCTCACTGTTCCAGTAAGAAGTCACCTCCTAAAGGCTCGCAACCTTCCCAAAGAGTGCCACTAGCTGGGGACCATGTGTTCAAGCACATGTGCCTATGGGGGGCATTTCACACTCACACCACAACATATGAGAGTTATGAGGGGGCTGGATTTGCATCAGGTGATTTCTGCTCTGATCCAGCAAATGACAAAAAAACAATGCTTAAAGGGAAATAGAGTACTGAGTTTAGACAAGAAGAAAATTGTTGTGTCTTTCCTGGTGACAATGACATTTGAAGTTTGAGGTGACTTTGTATGAGTAAAGGACATGTTCAGCTGTGGTCTTGCAGCATGTGAATTCAGCATGTTGTTCAATGTTAAGGCCATCAGCATAGACAACAAAGAAGCAGAAAAGCCAAGAGGATTTAACAAAGAAAGACAGCGCTGTCTAACTCTCTAAGCCTAAGCAAGATGTCAAATGAAACTTTTATAGGCTGGGTAATTCTGAACTTGAAAATTCTGAGCAAAAGTGGACCTACTTATCCAGTTTCTCATAAATGTCTCATTTATTCTTAGTATTACTTCACGTAGCATAATTTGTTTAATTGGCTTAGCAAAGCTTTTCTCACAGGAAGCCATCATCAAAAGATGGACTTGTCTTCTCATTCACAGTCTTGGGACCATTTTCTTGGGAAATAGCTTTCCTATTTGAGTATGCATGTCACTAAGAGCCTACCTTTTTTTTTTTTAACTTTTTGTTTTATTGACAACTTCCATAATTATAGACAATAGCCCATGGCAATTCCCTCGCTTCCCCAACTTTCCCCTTTGCAACTCCACTCTCCATCATACCCCTTCCCCTCTCAATCAGTCTCTCTTTTATTTTGATGTCATCATCTTTGCCTACCAAGGCTCAGGGTCCATTGAGGAAGAGGTGGTGGAAAGACTGTAAGAGCCAAAGGAAGGGAAGGACTCCTTACAACATGCTCCTCCAGACACAAAATGGCCTGGATATCCATGACCTCACAGTGCCTGACACTACCCACACAAGAACCTAAGTTTTTAATGAATTAATTTTCTGACAATTTCATACCTGTGTGTAATGTATTTTAATCATATTCACCCCCTTTTCCCAACTAGTTCCTTCTTTCATGTCTTTTGTGTGAATGACCTGCAATGTTTCCTTAGAGCTGCTTGCACGGTCATGGGTGATCTACTGGATCACAGTACGCTTACCAGTGGCCACACTTCTGAAGAACATGACCCCCCACCCAGTACCAGTAACCAATAACCAACAGCTCCTCTGGGAGGGATGGGACCTCATGAACCTCCCCACCCATGACAGAATGTTCATGGGCCCAATCTTGTGCAGGAACCCCCAGCTTCTATGTTTATGAGTACGGCAGCCATGTCACATCCAGAAGACAGCATTCCTCGGCACTCTTTCTCTGGCTCTTGTGTTCTCTCAAACCACTTCTTTCCCAGTGCTTCCTGGGCTGGGGTCTGGGACTGATGTCCTGCTTAAGTATGAGCACTGAGAAATCACTTCGTCTCAGCACCCTGAGCAGATGTGCATCTCTGCATTGATCGTAGCCCACTGTGCAAAGAAAAGCCTCTTCCATCACAGATGAGAGCAGCCCTAAGCTGTGGGCATCAACGTAAGTGTTCAAAGGCCGCTTGACAACATGTCCATTCAGCAAAGTAGTAATAATAACTTCTTCTCTTGGGCTTATGAACTCCTCAGCCTTGGACTTCTAACCTGGTTCACAGGACCAGCAGCCTTCCCATCCAACCAAAGAGCAGCTGCTGACCCCCCTAACCTCATTGTAGTTCTCCATGTGCATTTGTAGTATAAAGAGCTGCGTGACCTCAGTGGTGCTCTGGCTTATCACCCCAGTGTGATGTGTTAAAGGCTTGGTTCCCAGCACGATGCTATTGGGAGCTGGAACAGCCCTTGCTAGATGGAACCTCGTGGGAAGCCATTGGTAGCTGGAGGTGTGTCCTTAAACAGGACGCAGGGACCCCACACACTTCATCTTCCTTTCTTCCTGCAGCTTGGTTGTGAGGTGACTCATTCTGCTGCTTGCAATGTGTTCCTTATATTATTGCTCCATCATAGATCCTGTGGTAGTGTGAATGGCTGTCCCCCAATAGACTCAGGTGTTTTATTAAAGCTTTGTTAGTGGAGTTCCAGCTGCCTGACTCAAAGAGGTGTCACTATGGACAGGTCCTGGGATCCAGGCCTAAGGTGTGTTTGTGGTCAGATTTGATTCCCAGCCCAAAGGTGTGGAGAGCAGTCTGAGCTCTGCCTGGGCCCTGCTGGTTTGCTGCCCGTTCTATGCTTGTTGCTGTTAGTGTTTGTTGGCTGGTGATGGTTTCTGTTTGAATGTATGGAAGCAGCTTCTTCTGCCATTTGATGGAAATTCCCCTGGATCTGTAAGCTTGAAGTAAACTCCTTTCTCCCCTAAACTGTGCCTGGTTTGGATGTTCATCCCAGAAATCTAGCTCTGACGACAACAGACCCCAGAGCAACAGGACTGATGAAACATCAACTACAATCTCTGGAACTGTGAGCTAAAATAAAACCCCTCCTCTTATAAATGACAATCTCAGCTATTTTCTATAGTAACAGTTAACACAATTAGCAAACACATAATTAGTACCAACAATAGTTTTCAGTTCTCAAATGACTAGAGGGTTTCTACATATTACTGGTCCTAAATCAATGACGTTAGCATCTTCAAGATTGGCATTAGATGCCTGCTATATATTAATATTTTGTAAATGCTCCTCAGGTGGGTTCATGGTTAATCACATCAGCAAAATGGATACAGTCATAGGGAACCTTAGCTGACTCCTGGCTTCACGGTGAGAGTCCCATGTAGATGTGGAGTCCTGCCCCGAGAGAGGCCCGAATCAGGAGCCTTGAGAAGGTTCCAGGTAATTCTTTTGTGCAGCCAAATGTGAGAACCTTTGATTGTCTTAGAATGCTTTGCAAATGCACTACATCAGACACCTGTGTGTACAGCTGTTTCCAGACGCACCGTGAGAGAACATATTGAATATTTTCTCTGTGGTCCTAACTGAACTCCATTGTCAGCTAACTTGATGCAGAATCTTTCTTGCCCATATCAATGATGGAAGAGACAGAAAAAGAAGAGGCTTTTAGCCCCAGGTTGGGTCAGCTCTGTGGGCAGTTGGAAAGTGCATCTTTTGTGGATCTGGCTTTATGTGGGTACTGGGGAAATGAACCAGGGCCAACCTAGGCTGGCAGGCTTTGCGAATTAGTGCCTTTAACCATTGAGCAATCTCTTCATCCTCAGAAACGTCATCTTTTGACTTGTAAAAGTGAATCAAGTTTGAACTCAAATCTCTGAGACATCCTGTAGATTCTGTAAGAGTCTGGCTGGGCAAAACTCTTCCAAAAGACAAGGTGAAGTGCATACTTCTCCAGATCGCAGACAGCAGCTCCTCCTCCGGAGGACAATGTGCACGTTCGTGAGTCTTCCAGTGCATTGAATGAGGGCTCCAGCCCGCTCATCATTTTTGTGTCTATATAGAAGCATTGGTCTCCTTCCTTCCCCATCTGTCTGTTCTTAGATTTATTCTAAATATATGTTTTAAATTTAATTTATTTTATTATTTATTTTGTGTGTGTGTGTGTATGTGTGCATGTGTGTGTGTGTGTGTGCATGTGTAGAAGTCAGAGGGCAACTTTGGGGACAGTA
This sequence comes from Orientallactaga sibirica, assembly GCA_036365145.1. Taxonomy (NCBI): domain Eukaryota; kingdom Metazoa; phylum Chordata; class Mammalia; order Rodentia; family Dipodidae; genus Orientallactaga; species Orientallactaga sibirica. The sequence continues at coordinate 4,950,185 of JAEOAD010001030.1, forward strand.
TTCACCTGTCCACCTCATTTGAAGCAGGGCCTCTCACTCTGGTTTCTCTCTCTGCTATTGCTTGCTCACCACAAATTTGCAGGAAATCCTCCTATCTCCACCTCCCATCTTGCCGTCAGCAGCAGTGTTCTGGATTACAAAAATCTGCCTCAGTTGCTGGCCTAACATGGGTCTGGGGATCAAACTCAAATTACTCCAGTTTGAGCATCGAGTGCTTTATCAAACCTGAGCTATCTCCTAGCCCCAAATATGTTTTTTAAAAGGCTGTGCAGAAATTGGATTGTCTTGTTCTTTCCTTAAATTGTGTTTTAGCTATAGCTTGTTTAGTATACTATGTATTTATGACCTGATGTTCTGAAAGCAAGCACACCCCTGCCTGGAATGCCCCGGCATGAAGGCACTGCTGCTTTGTACAGTTGTTCAAGTCTCAGCCAGTCTATGAAATCTCCCGCCACCGTCTGCAGGAATGCCCTCACTCCCTTGACCCTGCATGGTCCTTACCTGGTCCATTCATGTAGCACATGACCTGAGAACCTGTTCTGCCTTTTCTTAAGTGGATTGGAAGCTCCTTATGAAGAGGAGTAAAATGTGGCTAATTTTCAATCCCTATCCAGCAGAATGCCCTCTATGTGGAGATGCTCATTGAACTGGGGTCGGGTGGTGATCGATTTACCTGGTTTTGCTCTGTGCTTTGTGGAAGGTTCCCTAACCTCTCTGAAATTAGTTTCCTTATCTACATTGTGGAGCTACACTTCACCTGGAGCTATGAAGAGTACCTCAAGAGATAGCATGCATGGATTAATAAGCACAGGCTGGTACACAGCAAGCGTTTGATAAGTGATTGTTGACTATTAAATAAAGTGAAAGCAACTTTTCTTTGTCCACAGACCAGGGGGCGTGGACATGAAGGCTGAGACGAGAAGAGACTGTGGAACCTATGGCGGTGAGTGTTTGCTCATGACATGATCATTTCATTCAAGAAGGCACATACTTTGCTAGGACAGCTATCCACATTAGGCAACAGCCCGTGCAAAGACGTAGAAATGTGCTGGTCATGAAACCACAGGAGGAAAGATTAATGAAAAAGTGTTGGCAGCTGGAACTATGGCTCAACAGAGATGATGCCTGCCTAAGTTCACACTGATTTCCGTTTTTGTTTTTAAATGACAAGTCCAAGCCTTATAACTTGGAACATATTGTAGTTATTAATTATAAATTTCACCAGAAAACACATGAAGCAAAGCCTCAGTCAGTATTGTGTTCCAGTCTTATTAAAGAAGGTCACAAAATGATGAAATACTAATAATTCAAAAGAATTCAAGCTGGACTCAGAGGTGCTGGCCAGTTGTCCAGCTCATGGAGAGGCTAAAGCAGGAAGGTCATAAATTTAAGGTCTCCTTAAACTATACAATGAATTCAAGGCCAGGCTGGGCAACTTAGAGAGACCCAGTCTCAAAAATAAAAAGAGAGGCAGTATGGTGGCACATGCCGTTAGTCCCAGCACTAGGGACGTGGAGGTAGTGGGCTTGCCGTGAGTCTGAGGCCAGCTCGGGACTACAGAGTGCATTCCATCCAGGTCAGCCTGGACTAGAGTGAGACCCGCCCTCAAAACAGCTCCCAAAAAAAAAAAAATTCTCCAAAGTGGTCTGGGGCTATAGCTCAGTGGTAAGTGTGCTAGCTCGCATGCACACAGCCTTAGCTTTAATCTCCAGTGCTACAACAGGCAGGCAAGACTCAGAGTGCAATAGCCATGTATACAACAGGTATGATGTTGATACAATCATTAGTTAACCTCGGGAATCTCTGTTCTCCGGGGCTTGTCAGTGACATCAGGACTGACATTGCCTGTGCTCATCTCTGTCTGTCCACTTGGCAATAAGTTCCATCACCCAAACAACGTCCTGGGGCCAAGCTCCCCACCTGGGAGAGACAAGGACAGAGGCGTGATGTGATGGGCTCCAGGAAACTGCATCCTGTTCTTCCAAAGCCAGTAGTCCATCGCAGCTCCCCTTCCCCCAACTGTCCAGGCGCTGACTCTCCCTGACGTCATAGGGAAACAAAGGAAGGCACCATTCACAAGTTTAGAAATATCAAAACATGCACATGTGTCTCTAAACACAGCAGTTACTATATAAGAAAGATAAGAATTTTTTTTTTTTTTTTGTGGTTTTTGAGGTAGGGTCTCACTCTGGCTCAGGCTGACCTGGAATTCACTATGTAGTCTCAGGGTGGCCTCAAACTCAAGGCGATCCTCCTACCTCTGCCTCCCAAGTGCTGGGATTAAAGGCATGCACCACCACACCCAGCAGATAAGAACTTTTTAAAAGAAAATAATCCAAAATATCACCATCAGAACTCATTTTTGTCTATATTCAGACAATTTTCCATGATTGCTCACCATGGAAGATCGTTCACCATGTACCTTTTATCTTCCCTGGTCACAATCACATAATTGTATGCCTCTTGCCCTGGCCCTGAGTGTGAGGTTCTGTATAAGATAGGTAGTGTGCAGGGAGGAAAGCTTAGCAGTTGAGTGGCTGCAATTCATATTGTGATTGTCTGGGTTTCAAATTGATCTCACGGTTTATTTCTTGTCACATAAGAAAATGGAATAATTAGTTGGTGGATTCAGTGAAGACACTAGAAAGAGACACGGGATTTTTGCTTGTTTTTGTCTATGTAGAGTCTGTCTGTTGTGGTGTGAGATGTGCTGTTTGTGATGCACAGGCATGCATGTGTGCAGTGAGCATGCCCCATGTGTGCACATGTGGAACTCAGAGGGAATGTGGAGCTTCTTCCTCTATCACTCATCTGCATGTTTCCACATCTTGCATTCAAACTAAAATTGCCAGTTTTGGTCAAGGAGCCCCAGCAATTTGATCCTCTGTTTTTTTTTTTTTTTTTTTGGAGAGAGACACAGAGAGAGGGAGAGGAAGACAGATAGAGATGGGCATGCCAGCAGCCTCTCAGCTGCTGTGAGCGAGCTCCAGATGCGTGCGCCACCTTATGGGCAAATGTGGCATTGCACCCTTGTGTCACTTTGCATCTGGCTAAACGTGGGACCTGGAGATTGGAACCGGCATTCCTAGGCTTAGCAGGCAGGCGCCTTAACCGCTAAGTCATCTCTCCAGCCCTGATCTTCTGGTTTTTATCCCTTGCAGACTGAGGTTACAGAGGAGTGTAGCCACCACACCCAGCTTTGTGATGGAGGTGTTGGAGAACTCTGCATTTTTAGTGGTGTCTGGGTCTCTGGCCCTCCCAGGGCCCCGTGCTTGAATAGCAAGGTACCCTTACCCACTGAGCCATCTCTCCAGGTCAGATACTCACGTGTCAACCAATTCTTCCCACAGACTTTATCAGACAGATTTGATGCGGTCATTATTTATGGACATCTGGTCCATAGTTGTGAATACCTGACTAAAGTATATAAAAGAAAAGTGCAACTCAATTCTCCTGGTGATGTGACATAGAAAAAGGTACTTAATGAATTAACTTTTTATTGGTATAAGAACAACAAAAAAGACTGTACAGTAGACTTAAGTAAATAATATACAAATAATATAGGGCAATTAAATAGAATATACCTAATAAAATGTTCCATGAGTATATTTTGTTCTATTCATGTATTTAACTGTATTTAATTTATATAATAAACATATATTTATTTTGTGTTTATATTTTATTTACATATTAACACATGTATTTTCTATTTTTCTAATTATATTGGAAATTATATACTTGATATGCCAATCATGGATGAAGCTTATGCAAATGGTCTTTAAATTATAATCAAATACAGTTCCATCCTCCTGATATCTTTCCTGTGCCCGAATGAAAATGCTAGAAGATACTATTGTTTTATAATCAGGAACAAGAAGGTGTCAGAAATTTCCCCAGAGCACAGCATTTGGGAAACAGAGGGCAGAACGCCACCTACTGAATATCACATTTCGGAATGTATCTCTTCATTAGGAGAACTTAATGGTCATAATAAAGTTAATAAGATGCAACACTTTATAATCATTAGTTCGTTAATCTGTGAAACATCTCAGAGAAGTAGGAAATGGTTAGTGCCCCTGTTATGTTCATTACTCACAGGATCCAGAGGTCAAGTTGTTGAGTCTTGGATCATGTCTTCCCAGCATTTAATGCTCAGCTTCCTTGAGTGAGTCAGAAGAAATTTCATCAGACAATAAAGGCTGGAATTCACACTTTGACATGAAGTCTTTCTGAGCCTTGTGAGTTTGCATTGTCTAACTCTATTGGCCTTAGAGATCTGCAGGTACGTAAGCTTTACTTCATAAGCTCTTCCACTCAATTCCTAGCAAAAGTAAAACAAAAGTCAAGAAGAAAAATCCAAAAAATTATGGACAGCTTCTGATTGTATTTGTACATATTTTCCTTATTTTATCAACATTGTATACCATCCTGCTTTTCTTTCTTGAAAATAAAAAGAATTTGACTTTGTTTCCAAATTCATGGATATTTGGTGGAAATTCACTGTCATAAAACAAGTTCATTCTAGATTGCTTTGTATTTTGTTTGGGGTAAGTCTTTCAATATATCTAACTCAGAGGAGCTAAAATACTTCTGTGTAGTTGGGTTTTCATGATGAATGCCTGTACGTCCAGCATCTGAGGAGGCTGAGACTGAAGGATCTGCTGGGTCTAGGAGTTCAATTCTTACCTGGGTAACATAGTGACAAACAAACAAATAAATAAACACAACAGCAAAAATACAAAACCAATTTGTTTCCCTTCCTGCTACCTTTCTTTATATTCTTTCATGTTAAGGTAAATATATGCATTCAATTCATGCCTTGTTGCCTTAGTACGAATATTACTGGCTAAAATTTACTCTGTAACAACTGGCCTGATACACACTTTTTTTTTTCTCTGCATTATTGTTAAACCCAACTTTTAACACAACTTTTACTTGATCAAATCAAGGCATTTAGAAATTGAGTATATTAGGTGGAGGGCATTCTAGTTTTGCTTCATTTAGTGTTTTCTCCATTTTTCATTCATTCATTCAATAAATGTATACTTACACTGTTGGGGAAGATTATGTACCAAGTATGGATAAATCAAAGGGTGATTCGGGTTATAAACACTGGGAGGAGGCTAAGCAGATGGAGCAGAGTAATGGTTAGAGCTGGTTGACAATATGTCATATTCCAGGTTCAGATCTTCACTTTACTACACACCAGGCATGTGGCATTGGGAGTTAATGATTCTGTGAATTAAAGTTTACCGATCAATGGAAACCTCCCTGTCAAACTAATACTAACAGGGTCAAATAAAATAATAGATATAAAGCAAATAATGCATTGTTTGTAATACTGAATTATTGATAAAAGTTAGAACTTTTATTTAAAAGGAGGGAGACAGGAAGGGAAAAGAGAGAGAGAGAGAGAATGGGAAAATAGGAGAATGGGCACACCAGTGCCTCTTGCCACTGCAAATAAACTCCAAATGCATGTGCCACCTTGTGCATCTGGCTTTAAGTGAGTACTGGGGAATTGAACCCAGGCAGTCAGGCTTTGCAAGTTAAGGGCCTTTAACCATTGAGCCATCTCTCCAGGGCACTTGCACTTTTTTTTTAAATTAGAATTTCCTTTTACTCTGAAAATTATTTGGAAACAAGTATTTTAATTTCATCATATATACCTTAATCCCAGATATTCAATGCCCCTTTCTATCTATGATTAAGTTAATTTCTCTGTAAAGAGCTCATATATTAACCCGACAGTTACTTGCGATGACCTTTCTCTCAATGGAAAGGATCACATCCAAGCTCTTTGGTTTGAGGCCCATCCCTAAGCAAGGAACTACAAGACTGATTCTTCCTTATAGACTTCCCTGTGATTGCTGGAACAAGAAGAACTTCCTAAGTAACCAGTACCCCAAATCCAAACTGCTTGTTTTCAAGCACCCTTGGTGTTGACACATTGACGAAGTTGATTTCCCATGTTGGCCTTATGGGACTCTTAAATGGCAGTGTGCTAGTTGGTGAAGCACAGATCTACACTGCAGAACCAGAGCCTTCTACACTCTGTCGACTGTGCTGTGGGCTGATGGACATGGTAGGGATGTTTGGAAAGTTAAGTAATCTATTTTTGCCTCTCTTCATCTATAAAATGGTCAATTAAAAAATTTGTGAGAGGGTCTGGAGAGATGGTTTCATGATTAAAGCACTTGCCTGCAAAGCCTAAGGACCCAGGTTTTATTCCCCAAGACCCACCTAAGCCAGATGCACAAGGTGGTGCATGCATCTCGAGTTCTTTTGCACTGGCTAGAGGCCCTAGTACACCCAATCTCTTTCTCTCTCTCTCTTGCTCTCTGTCTCTATTTGCATCTTTCTCTCTCCATCTCAAATAAATAAATAAACAAATAATATTTTTAAGTCATCAGAATTAAATAAAGATCATATATAAGCATCTCAAAATTATGAGTATAATTTTGGAGTTTGATTCTCAGATCTTATTCTCTGTACTTCAAATGGGAACATTAATAATTACTAATTAATATTTACAAATACTGTAAGAAAGCTGATGAAGTATATACATTACTAGCCTTCTTAGTAAACCTTTATAGAAATTTTAATGTTTTTAGTTGATTGATAAGGTTTTCAAGAAGAATCATCTATTACCAATCAAAATTTCATCTTTTTTCTGACATTTATAGCATTTGGTTATTTTTCTTATTTTGTAGCTCCCCTAACAGATTATATCACATTAGTAACAAGATGTGAGGCAGTCTGTATGTTTAGAAATAGTTTCTACTTCTCCTTAGGCAGAATTATGCCTTTCCACTTGATGGATGTCAAACTTGGTTGTGTGACTTCTTTAGTCAATGAGATATCATGCTGTTTGAAAGAAGTTCTGAAGCTGAGCTTTGTTCATCATGTTGTCTTCTTCCTTCCTCAATTGGACGTCAATAACCACATGGAGATCTCTGCTCTGGGACAAAGTAAAGCAGAGTCGAGATGACCATCACAGTTTGTGGCACGCATGGGTAAGACAAGTAAATATTTGTTATTTAGAGTCATCAGAATTTGGAGGGAATCATTTATTAGTGCACTGTAGCTCCTAGATTTTATTTTCTTATGAGCAATCTAATCTTTCTTACTGCCTCTTAGCCAACATTTTTCTTGAATCTCTTCTCTTTTATTCTCCAGACATTGATTCCCAAATTAGAAAGCAAATAGAATTCCATTCTTGTTTCCATCTTGTTTTTTCTTTTTTTTTTTGGTGGTCCTGGGGATGTAGCCAGAGCTTCCCACAAAGCTGTTTCTTAGCTCTACAGTGACATTCTCTTTCAAGCAAGTAGAACTATCCCTGAAATGTCACAGCGAGAAGACTGTAGGCAATGTGTCATAGCATTAAAGTCCTTGCACACAAGAGAAAGAATCACACTGTCTCAAACTTACAGTTGTGTGTACATGGTGTGAGTTGAGCTAGAGCATCATTCTGATAGAACCACTGGTTCCTGTGGACACTGTTAGGCATTGCTTTGAAATCAGTTGCATTTCTGGTTGCATTGCTTTGAAATCAGTTGCATTTCTGGTTGCATTGCTTTGAAATCAGTTGCATTTCTGGTTGCATTGCTTTGAAATCAGTTGCATTTCTGGTTGCATTGCTTTGAAATCAGTTGCATTTCTGGTTGCATTGCTTTGAAATCAGTTGCATTTCTGGTTGCATTGCTTTGAAATCAGTTGCATTTCTGGTTGCATTGCTTTTAAATCAGTTGCTATTTTGGGCAGGAATAACTAAGAGATTTAAACTTTTTTTCTTTCTTAAGTTCTAATATAATTTTCAGATCATCTGTAATGAATGTGTATTTCTCAGTTTTACATTAGTTTCTTTCCTCAGTGCTCTGACCAAGTACTTGGCAATGCAACTGGAGAGAAAGAGGATTTATTCTGGCTCATGGTTTGAGGGACACCAGCTCATTTGTGCCAGCAGGAGCATAGGGCTGCTTGCTCGTATTTCCCCAGATCAGGAAGCAGACAATACACAGGAAGTGGGGCCGGCTATAAACTTCAAGCTCCACCCCCAGTGACCCATTTCCTAGATACAGGCATCACCTGCTACAGACTCCACAACCTTCCAAAATAGCACCATTAGCTGGAGACCAAGTGTTCAAACACATTGGGTTAGTGGGGGGGGGGGCAATTTACATTTACATCCAACCCTGTAACAACTTCTGTGGTTAGAATCTGAGTTATTTATAACAAGAATTTAAAAATCTTAGCACCCATCAGAACTGGTGTGACCTCAGGACTATGCAGAGAAGTTTGAGCAACCACAGACATGTTTAAAAGAGGAGTAGTTAGGAAGTGGGGCAGTTGTGCAGGTGAGAAGTCTTGGTTTAAAGGTGTGGCGGTGGGAACACAATGTGTGCAGTAGGGAATGGAGTGATTCCATGTATGTTTGGGAGGTTCAGATAAGCAACTGAAGGGGAGGAAGAGTTTAAAATTTCATCCCCAAGCCCTTTTTATTTTTGCAATGTTAGTAATTAAACCCATGACCTCATGTTCACTAGGCGAGGAACCCCACTACGGAGCCATACCCATGTTTTTAGATCACACCATCACTGAGGTAGGGCATGCATGTCCAAGGAGGGGAAGGATAACCAATCTACAGTGAGGTAATTTTAGATTGAGATGCATATAGGAAATGCTTCCAACAAAATGGCTAAATTTGTTCTTTGTCAGATTATTGGGTAGAATTTCTGTGGGTGGTGGGCCACTGTGATTCACTGCATTCACTCATGGCTCTGGGAAAATGAGTTTATTCTAGCAGGGCATTTCTGAATATTTTCTGAGGTAATCTTTTCCTGTTGTTGAGCCTGTTCTAAAAAGATTAGTTTACCATCTCTATAGGCTGAATTGGTAGCAACGGAATACAGACCTCTGGGAGCAGCTTATTATTCTACCATTTCATCGACATGGGCAGTAGCAGGAAGCCTGGATTTATTGCTCGCTGGTTTACACTCCTGCGATAACTTCAGCCACCTGCCCAGGTTCCATTGACATTTTCTTATTCAGTGCAGCAATTCCTTCTGTCATCGTGCAATATTCAACAGTAGCGCCTTCAATCTTTGGGAGGAAGTATAGTTTTTAAATGCCTGAAAATGAAGTCATTTTATTTCATTTATGCTTAAAAAGAATGTTTTGCATGGTATATATTTATAACCAAAGTAATAAGCATTTTTTTTCCATGTGGCTTGGTAATTACAAAATGCAACTAAAATGATGAATCGTTATGGATTTAAAACCTTGTGCTTTGATTCAGTGTGGAGTAGAAGACACTAAAAATTCTCTTTTGGGGTCATTCACTTAAAATTTTGGCTTTTTAGTCAATTTATTTGTTTAAAAATGAGAGACATGTTTTTGTCTCCTCCAAGTACATTATACACTTGGTTCTGAATTTAACTGTGATTATGTATGTAAAATGGTATAAAAACTCCCAAGCAATACTTTCAATTTTCATAATTCTTACCACTTTCTTAGTATGTCCTTATTTGTCTCTGTTTTAAAGTATATGGGAATTAATTATGGAAATATAAATATTATTGAACATAAAGTTAGTGAATAAGAGAAATGCATTTCTTTTTTTTTTTGCAAACAATTAAACTCTATTTGAACCTTAAAATTTTACACAGTGGAAAATTATTGTAATATCTAGTGGCAATAGAGTTCTAATTCAGTACAAAGCAAAAGAATCAAGCAACATGCTATATAAAATAGGCTTGCACTCATTTTTGAGAAATAGCTGTTTACAGAAAAACAAATAAAAGCTAAATAAGCATAATAAGAACATAACAATTAGCATAATTTCTAAAAGCCACATTTAAGTTCACATTAATAATTAATAAGGAAGAGTATGTGATATATTGTCATGAGCAAGCTTAGAAAAATATATTTCTGTAGCTGTTTTATGTGGTGATTAGATATCTAATTAAAACAGGACATGGTGGTGCCTGCCTGTGAGCTTAGCACTTGGGAAATTGAGGCACGAGGGAGGATGCTGTGAATTCGCGTTTAGCCTAAGCTACACGTTGAGTACCACATAGGAAGACTCTCTCAGAAAACAAAACCTAGCTAAATTAAGAACTAAACAAGACCATTGCTTAGGAATGTACTCAAAGAAGAGGAATTTTATTTCTTTTTTAAAATAAATATTTTATATATTTATTTGCAAGCGCAGAGAGATAGAAGAGAAACAGAGAGAATGGGTATACCAGGCCTCCAGCCACTGCAAACGGACTCCAGATGCGTGAGCCACTTTGTGTATCTGGCTTTATGTGGGTACTGTGGAATCTAACTCAGGTCATTAGGTTCTGCAGGCAAGTGCTTTAACTGCTGAGCAATCTCTCCAGCCAATGGAATTTTATTTCTTATATGAAATAGGGGGTTATAAAGCCTGAGGACTCCACAACTTATCCTTTATGTGACTTTAAATTATTTAGCTTATCATCTGTAATTCTAACTAGTGAGATCATTGCTATTTGGCAAAGAAATGGATAGTCTAAAACTTTGCTGAATACATTATTATAATATATAAAAAATTATAGTTTTTCTTCAAGCATTTTTGAGATAATATTATATATTATATTACAATTAAAAATATACAATATACAATACAATTAAAAAATTGGGGCTGGAGAGATGGCTTGGTGGTTAAGCGCTTGGCTGTGAAGCCTAAGGACCCTGATTGGAGGCTCCGTTCCTCAGTATCCATGTGAGCCTGATGCACAAGGTGGTGCATGCATCTGGAGTTTGTTTGCAGTGGCTGGAGGCCTTGGTGAGCCCATTCTCTTCTCTCTCTCTCTCCCCCTCTGCCTCTTTCTCTCTTTGTCTGTTGCTCTCAAATAAATAAATAAATAAATAAATAAATAAATAAATAAATAAATAAAACAAAAATTTTAAAAATACTTGGCAATATTAAAGACATTTATCCAACTATCAAATATGAGCAATATAATTACAAGAAGCTGCAAAATAGGGTGAAATGATAATTTAATGAACTTCCTTCTTTCCTTCCTTGGTGTTTTTCTTTTTCTTTTCTTTTTTTTTTTTTTTTTTTTTTTTTTGGTTTTTCGAGGTAGGGTCTCACACTAGACCAGACTAGACCAGGCTGACCTGGAATTCACTATGTAGTCTCAGGGTAGCCTGGAACTCTCGGTGATCCTCCTAACTCTGCCTCCCAAGTGCTGGAATTAAAGGCGTGTGCCACCACGCCTGGCTTCCTTGGTGTTTTTTTTTTTTTTTTTTTTTTTTTGAGGTAGGATCTCACTCTAGTCCAGGCTGACCTGGCACTCACTCTGTAGTTTTAGGCTGGTCTCAAACTTGTGATCTCCTACCTAGACCTCCCAAGTGCTGAGATTAAATGCATGAGCCACCATGCTCAGACTTCAACTTTCTAATACTGAAAATTCTTTCTAATACTGAAAATTCTGTTTATTTCTAAATCTTACGTAACTTTACACTATATGTGCAGATGTATAGTTTGAATATGTATTTACATTTTATCACGGCCAGGCCTTCTTATGAGTCAGATCTTACTTGGAATGTGTACATACTACCCAGTTCTGTGCCCACCTGCTCTGGCTGATACCGCAGACTCAGGAAGAGGAGTTCCCAACTCCCTCAGCTTCCCTCACTTCTCTCTCTGATTGCCAACTGAGTGAAGGTGGCTTTGGAGAGAGTGGAGACCGCTTCAGTATTCCCTTCCATGACTCACGGTTTGCCTGGGTGAATATTCCTCAGGAGGCACATGCGCAGGCTCAGTCTGCTTTCCACACGCTTCCATTCCCAGCAGCAGTATATGAAGTGTTGGGTGTCTGCCCTGTGTTTTCTTTCAAAATTCTTTGTCAGTTTGAATAGTTACTGTTGAAATGCCAACACTATTTTAACTTGTAAATCTTTGATACAAATAAAGCTGAATTCCTTTTTCTTTCTTTGTAGTTTTTTTCCCTCTTTTGTGAATTTCTTCTCCTTTTTCTTTCTTCCCCTCCTTTATTCTGGTAACTATCTCTACATGTTGTCCAGGCTGGCCTTGAACTCATGATCTTCCTGTGTTAGCTTCCCAAATGCTAGGATTACAGGTGTTTGCAATCACACCCAACTTCTGAATTGTTTCTTAAATCATAGCCTGAAATTTCTTTGGGAGAGTATTTTTTTCACTTGAAAACACCTTTTATATTTAATGTCTGGCCCATGCATTTAAATATTTTATTTTATTTTATTTTATTTTGGTTTTTCGAGGTAGGGTCTCACTCTGGCTCAGGCTGGCCTCAAACTCACGGCGATCCTCCTACCTCTACCTCCCGAGTGCTGGGATTAAAGGCATGCGCCACGACACCTGGCTTATTTTATTATTTTGACATATCTCTGTCTATTTTATTTTTCCTTTAGAATCTCTGTTTTGCTTAGGCGTTTGATACTTCTTTTCCTAATCTAATATTATATAAAAACTTATCTGCATTTTAAAGGTTTTTCTATTATTCATTAATTTAAGCCATTTAAATTTAATTTTATGTAAAATATAAATATCTCTTTTTTAGGACTTAATGAGGACTGGGAAACAGGTTTTGGAGAGAGGCTAGAAGATCAATGTATAACATATGCACATATGAAAATAGTATAGTAAATCCGATCAACTTGTATGGTAATATATTACTAAGTATAATTTAGAAATCTACATTATCTAATTAAAGTTTTCTTCCAAGTGTATTTTGGAAGTCAGCTATGCTCACCATTATACCACCACCGCCACATCCAAGGGTGTGTTGTTCAATAATCACACCGTCCTCATCTTGCTCAAAAGTTTCCTTTTGGCAACCCGCTCACACTTTCCTACAAAAATGCAAATAAAGGAGATACATAGCATGTTTATATTTATTAGTTACTTTGTACAGCATACTTTTTGTTACATAAATTTTATGTATTATGCGTACGTAAAATGCATATGTGTTAAATACATTTGTCATAGTTATCAAAGTATTACAAAAGTCAAGAGAAGGGAGGAGTTAGTAATTATTCAGCTCACCATCCCAGCACAATTATCTCCAGTTGTTCTCTTCAAATACTGTATAGACACCAGTTTGCTTAAAACAGCTTCCTTTTGCACTTTTTCTCTGCACCACATTTTCCTCACTTGACATTGCACGTAACAGTCTCCCAGTTCGGAGGGCCGTGGAACCAGCCACGACATCCTCATGCACTTCCCTCATGGGCCTGACGCGAGGGGCTGAGTCCACAGGAGCAGTGCTTAGAAAAACATGAACCTGCAAATAAAAACACATAGCATATTGTGACTGAATAAGTGGATGCTCAAACACAGTTTGGATTTGTGTTCTCATGCTATGTGATCCATACAGGATGTGGCAGAAGATGGAACAAATGACTTAGTTTGCTATCTGTACTAATTTTTATTGAGAGTTCAGTTTGTGCTTATCCTGAATTTCTCATTTTTTTTTTTTTTCAAACAATAGAAGTCCTGAAGATGCTGTGTATTACAGTACAATCGGATTGGGTTTCTTCTTCTATAGATAGGCAAAGTAAATGATATGGCATAACTTACTTTATGATTTTAAAATGTTCTTAAGAAAAGCAGCAAACACATTGATTCTTCTGTAAAAGGAAGGTTTTTTTTTTTTTTTCTTCCTGTTCTGGGTATTTGCACCCTATGTGAGCATGATTTTACTTATATTTAACTTTATTTTCCATAAAGGACATCCTTAGGAACAGTCTGACAGTCCATGTCTTTCTTCCAGACTCAGCCATATAAAATCACGATGGAGAAAGGAGAGAAGTGGGTGTGACAGTCCTTGCAACGTTAACTGGTTGCAAAGCAGAAAAACCTAAGTCCATGCTGGGGTTCTACAGCTTTTATGGAGGAATTGCTCAGTTGTAAGAGTTTGCAATTGAAATTCCACTGTACTGCCGTCTAGGGCTAATTGGCTTTGTATTATCAAGATGCCATACAGTTACTTAGGAAAGGGTGGCATACATAATCCTGCGATGAGCTTCATATATGGTTTATGGTAATATCTAAATGCTCTTTATGTTGTCTTTTCCCATTCTTTTCTAAATTGAATGTGTAATTCATCTTACGATTAATAGACTGAGCTTAATTGTTAAACGGTTAGATTTTTTGTGCAGTAACCCGAGACCATGAGGCAATGGACATGTCATTCACTAATCATACACATGTCAGTGTGACAACTTTGAAAATAGCTTGTCCTTTGGTACTTTCCATGGTCCATTGTCTCCTCAAAATAAAGTGATGGTGATCATGAGACACTGTTCATTATTTTGTCTTCAAGAAACAGCCCTTGATTAAAAATAAGATAACTAACTCAGCCCAATCTATACACACTCAAGAACATGTTTTTCTGCTTTTCATCATTTAAAACAATAGTTTTGAGCAATGTTCATAAATCTTTTCTTTTATCTTCATTGGTCTATAGCCATCAAACATTGAGTTCCGTTTCAATGAAATTCTTTTCTATGAGAAAAATCTGGAATCCCATTAGCATTATCTATCCTGTGGATGCCAGGCTTGTCAGAACAGCAGACACAATCTTGAAAAACTGTATGTGAAGTTTAGAGATAATTGGTGCTCAATGGTCTCTACAAAGTAGTCCAGAGTCCCAAGCTGGCAGGGCTAATGGCATTCCAGGGTGCTATGTGGGGTGAGTGAGAAGAAGGAGGAAAATACATTTATGTAGAACAAGTCCTTGGTCTAGAATAGTAGCAGGCTCTCTAAACTTGCTGGGGACATGAATTTGTGACGTGTTAAGTTCTTAAGATGTTAGCAAAAAATAATTTCTTAAATGATATAATTGAAGCAGGACCCAACATTTCAAATATTCTTTTAGACTTCAGAAAGTGCTGAATGAGTATTGTTTTGGACAGTGCTATGGGCTTTAAGCATGCAAACAAGAACCTGAGTAATTCCAGCGCCATCTCCACTCCAATCTTGCAACCTCTCCCTCCCCTCCCCCACCAGTCTTATGAGGATCTTTTTGTAGGTTGATGTTTCTTCTAACTTTCATCCTTGGACTTGGCACGAGTTCTTAGATAGGATACCAGAAATGCTCTCTAAAAAAAAGAAAACAAATTCATATCCTGGACTTAATCAGAGCTTTAAAAATGTCAAAGTCTACGTGGAAACATTTGCAAACATTCAAGAGAAAAGACTGAGCTGAAGGCATGAACTTTTCCTACAAGCAACTACTTGAATGGAGGTAGAGATGAACATGTAATACACAACATATGAGGGCGAAAATGATGAGTGGTAAAATAATGATAGTGTACAAAAAAATGCAGGTGTGATTTAGTTCAGGTTACAGAACCAAAGATTGTTTTGGGGGCCAGGTGGAATATAAATAGGTGTGAATGTTCCAGAAAAGAAAAATCACATTAAAAGAAAAAAGCCATGGGAGTAGGGCATGCAGTATAGAAACAGCATGGACTCACTGGTTATGCGGAAACGTAGGAAACCATTAAGGCTCAATTAAAACACACTGTCAAGATGGTCCATTGGAAATGGAAATGTTAACTACCCCGTGATAAGCCCAATAAACAAAACAATGAAACCAATTAGAAGGTACTTTTGAGACCTTCCAGCTCTGATTAGTAACAAAGGCAGAGAAAGAAGAGTAGATTGTTTGAGCTTGTTTATCTGGAGGTGGAGTCGATAATCGGAGTAGTTTTGAATAGTCCTAAATGCGTTGAGGCACTTAGACATCTGCCATGGGCTCATTTGTTATTAGGTAATCTGTACGTGAACCAGATGTTACAAGTCATTCATTCTATGTAACATCATTCTTGTTTAAACATGCAACAGGGTCATCCATGACACTGAAGCACTTTTTCTATTAGGCAAAATTCCTGATATTTCAGAACATTTTACTAATACAGACATTGACATTAACATACAATTAGCATGTGAATAATGTTACAATAGAGTGTCAGAACTTTAATGCATATCACTTTCTTGTTTATAGACACACATCAGAGTTAAAGGCTGCTTTTTATACTTTTTAAAAATAAAAATGTTTTAAAGCATTGGGCAGCTTTGATTCTTGTCATGTACCCCGGATACCTCGGATATGACAGTAGATATGAAATAATTTTTTAAAGAATTGCCAGTATAATGTTTAGTGTTTAGTTTATTGTGTTTTAATATGTACATACACTCTTATAATGACCACTGCAAACATGATCCAAAATAGACCCAGTACCCCACAAAATGTTCTCATTCTGACAGTAGATAAGCCTTCCAACCCTGAAGGAGAAGTTAATCAGTTGTATTTTATCAAAGTTAAAAATGATTTTGCTCTTTGAAGAACACTAAGAAAGTGAAAGGGCAAACAGCTGTTTGGAAAGTGTTGACAAATGACTCATCATATTTATAGCTGTGGAAGAAAGGAAGCTCCGAATCCTCCAGGCAGAGATAAACAATCCACTTAATAAATGGTCAAAAGACTCAAACACAGGCATCTCCAAGAAGATGCAGCACGCAAATAAGAAAATGCGAAAACACATTGCCTCCTATAGCCAGGCCCTTATCTCTAGCCTTGACATCGTTCCCAAATGCTATATACACAATTCACAAAGCTAACACGTGTTTTACTTGCATTGCCAGCACCCAAATCAGAAATTAACTTTCTGAGAATCCCATGTCTGAGTATCTTGCTCTATGACCTGAACCTTCTCAAGGTAAGCAAATAGTCAAAAATTGTAAGTAAACTAAATGCTACCCATGCAAGAAACTGTTCAGTCATTTTTATCCAGTGGATGAGACAGAAATTATTCATGAGAAGGGAAGGGCTTTGGCTTTGAAATATCACATCTTGATACTTCAGTGTCCTTTGCAGTCAGAAGCAAACTGGTGTCTATACAGTATTTGAAGAGAACAGCTGGAGATAATTGTGCTGGGACGATGAGCTGAATAATTACTACTCCCTTCTCATGACTTTTTAAAAAAAATTTTACTTATTTTTGGAGAGAGACAGAGAGAGAGAGAGAGACAGACAGAGAGGGAGAGGAAGACAGAGATGGGCGCGCCAGCAGTCTCTCAGCCGCTGTGAACGAAATCCAGATGTGTGCACCCCCTTGTGGGCAAGTGCGGCATTGCGCCCTTGCGTCACTGCATCTGGCTAAAACGTGGGACCTGGAGATTGGAACCGCTGGAGATTGGAACCAGCGTTCTTAGGGTTAGGAGGCAGGCGCCTTAACCGCTAAGCCATCTCTCCAGCCCTCTCTTGACTTTTGTAATACTTTGATAACTATCATAAATGTATTCAACACATATCCATTTTATGTACGCATAATACATAAAATTTGTGTAACAAAATGTACACTGTACAGAGTAACTAATAAATATAAGCATGCTATGTACCTCCTTTATTTGCGTTTTTGTAGTAAAGTGTATTTTAGAAGAGCAAAACCGAAGTGAAATGTTCTGAACGTCTCACTCCACGTGTCCCGCCATCTTTTTGTCCGTGTCTTTTCTTTCCTGGAGTCTGAGAGAAGGCACGTTGCCCTTCTTCATGGCCCGGGTTGGTGGCTCCCGAAGTATCATTCTGCCTCAGATATGTTTCCATAGCCTCCATTTACAATCAACTTGTGCTTGTTCTGAAGCCTTCTCCAATATCTCTACAATGAGCCACTACATTTTAAATAATTAATAGGATAGATATAAAAGTAGTTTTAAGATTATATGGGACTATATTAATATATGCCAGCCTCCACTTTCTCCTTCCCTTGTTATGTCAGAGGGCCTGGGCAAATTTTCAAAGCCTTGTGGTATTAGCTTCCTCATGTGAAATGTGATGTTGCTCTGCTCCCCCTGGACATATGTCTGTGAGAATTCGGTTATGGTATGCATGTAATGCCTCTTACGGTACCTGGGATATAGCAGGTACTTAATAAATGATCGTTTTCACAGAGAATATAAGAATGTTGGGATGCAATCACTTGTATTGGCATGTTCTTCTAAAACTTCAATAAGAAAAACACATAAGCCTGTACAGAAATTTAAAAAGAGGATTGTATATTAAAATACTTATCTAAATTCATTCTGAATGATTCTCCAGGAAATAGCAGGAGAAGAAGCCCACGTCAACCGCAGGTTGTTGCAAAAACAAGTTTACAATCAGAAATAAGATGCACAGGAAAAAAAATCAATGTCCCCTGTGTTCAATATTAATCTGCCATCAATAAAGACCCTTATCTTCCACTCTTTAGAGTAACTGCCCCAGCCATCTGCTTAAAGTGCTTACAGTGCTCGGATGGGCCTGCTGATAGCATCTTATCACGCATGGCTCAGGACAGCAGTGTCAGGGAGCACCCAGAACAGCAATGTCAGGGAGCACCCAGGAGCTGTGGCTGGTTCTGCCAGATGAGTTGCTTCATCTGACAAAGGGTTTTGGGGTGCTGCACACTTGAGACTATTAGCCAGTGGCTTTGCCTCTGCCTCTCACTTCCCTCCCTGCTACCTGGAGGAGTAACCATCTTTCCCTTCCTTCTCCAACTTCAAGGAAACAGGCCTGGGCCAAACCATCTCTGAAGCCAGTGAATTTCATTGTAGGGACTCCACAAAGTTTTTAACTTTAAACAAATTACTCAGCTGGATGCAAAAAAAGTCTCCTCCTCAGAAGCCCATTAATGTATACAGGAAGAGCTGACTGGCAATGAGAACTGCTGTCCCAAACGTCCAGTGTTTCACAGAAATTTTACTTCCATAAATGAGCTGCACTGTTCTGGATACTAATATCAAGCTTGGGAATTTATCAATTCACTGTTAGTAGGTTAAAATTGGTCCGAGGTTCTTTGCTGACCTGGCTGGGGAGATAACTAAGTAGTTAAAGGTGCTAGCTGCCAAACCTGCAGGCTTGGGTTTGATTCTCCCAGTACTCATGGAAAGCCAGACATACAGCAAGGTCCGTAGATCTGGAGTTTGTTTGCAGTGACAAGATATTGTACACACCCACTCATTATCTCTCTCAAATAAATAATAAAAAATTAACAATTTTTTAAAAAAGATTCTTTGAAGAGCCTTGAGAAGCTAGTGGTCCCTTGTGCTTCCCTCTCTTCCTCTGCAGCCCACTCACTCTCCTCTCACACCTCACACCCTCCAAGTGGGATCCACCCACTCTCCTCTCACACCTCACACCCTCCAAGTGGGATCCACCCGCTCTCCTCTCACACCTCACACCCTCCAAGTGGGAACCACCCGCTCTCCTCTCACACCTCACACCCTCCAAGTGGAACCCAATCACTCTCCTCTCACACCTGACACCCTCCAAGTGTAACCCACCCACTCTCCTCTCACACCTGACACCCTCCAAGTGTAACCCACCCACTCTCCTCTCACACCTGACACCCTCCAAGTGGGATCCACCCACTCTCCTCTCACACCTCACACCCTCCAAGTGGGATCCACCCACTCTCTTCTCACACCTCACTCCCTCCAAGTGGGATCCACCCACTGTCCTCTCACACCTCACACACTCCAAGTGGGATCCACCCACTGTCCTCTCACACCTCACACCCTCCAAGTGGGATCCACCCACTCTCCTCTCACACCTCACACCCTCCAAGTGGGACCCACTCACTCTCCTCTCACACCTCACACCCTCCAAGTGTAACCCACCCACTCTCCTCTCACACCTCACACCCTCCAAGTGGAACCCACTCACTCTCTTCTCACACCTCACACCCTCCAAGTGGAACCCACTCACTCTCCTCTCACACCTCACACCCTCCAAGTGGGACCCACTCACTCTCCTCTCACACCTCACACCCTCCAAGTGGGATCCACCCACTCTCCTCCACACCCCACACCCTCCAAGTGGGATCCACCCACTCTCCTCTCATACCTCACACCCTCCAAGTGAAACCCACCCACTCTCCTCTCATACCTCACACCCTCCAAGTGGAACCCACTCACTGTCCTCTCACACCTCACACCCTCCAAGTTTAACCCACCCACTCTCCTCTCACACCTCACACCCTCCAAGTGGAACCCACTCACTCTCCTCTCACACCTCACAACCTCCAAGTGGGACCCACTCACTCTCCTCTCACACCTCACACCCTCCAAGTGGGACCCACTCACTCTCCTCTCACACCTCACACCCTCCAAGTGGGACCCACTCACTCTCCTCTCACACCTCACACCCTCCAAGTGTAACCCACCCACTCTCCTCTCACACCTCACACCCTCCAAGTGGGACCCACTCACTCTCCTCTCACACCTCACACCCTCCAAGTGGGATCCACCCACTCTCCTCTCACACCTCACACCCTCCAAGTGGGATCCACCCACTCTCCTCTCACACCTCACACCCTCCAAGTGGGACCCACTCACTCTCCTCTCACACCTCACACCCTCCAAGTGGGACCCACTCACTCTCCTCTCACACCTCACACCCTCCAAGTGTAACCCACCCACTCTCCTCTCACACCTCACACCCTCCAAGTGGGACCCACTCACTCTCCTCTCATACCTCACACCCTCCAAGTGGGATCCACCCACTCTCCTCTCACACCTCACACCCTCCAAGTGGGATCCACCCACTCTCCTCTCACACCTCACACCCTCCAAGTGGGATCCACCCATTCTCCTCTCACACCTCACACCCTCCAAGTGGAACCCACACACTCTCCTCTCATACCTCACACCCTCCAAGTGGAACCCACTCACTCTCCTCTCACACCTCACACCCTCCAAGTGGAACCCACTCACTCTCCTCTCACACCTCACAACCTCCAAGTCTCTCCTCTCACACCCCACACCTCCAAGTGGAACCCACTCACTCTCTTCTCACACTCACACCCTCCAAGTGGGATCCACCCACTCTCCTCTCACACCCCACACACCTCCAAGTGGGACCCACCCACTCTCCTCTCATACCTCACACCCTCCAAGTGGAACCCACACCTCACACACCTCCAAGTGAAACCCACACTCTCCTCTCACACCTCACACCCTCCAAGTGAAACCCACACACTCTCTTCTCACACCTCACACCCTCCAAGTGGGATCCACCCACTCTCCTCTCACACCCCACACCCTCCAAGTGGGACCCACCCACTCTCCTCTCATACCTCACACCCTCCAAGTGGAACCCACTCACTGTCCTCTCACACCTCACACCCTCCAAGTGAAACCCACCCACTCTCCTCTCACACCTCACACCCTCCAAGTGAAACCCACACACTCTCTTCTCACACCTCACACCCTCCAAGTGGGATCCACCCACTCTCCTCTCACACCCCACACCCTCCAAGTGGGATCCACCCACTCTCCTCTCACACCCCACACCCTCCAAGTGGGACCCACCCACTCTCCTCTCATACCTCACACCCTCCAAGTGGAACCCACTCACTGTCCTCTCACACCTCACACCCTCCAAGTGAAACCCACCCACTCTCCTCTCACACCTCACACCCTCCAAGTGAAACCCACCCACTCTCTTCTCACACCTCACACCCTCCAAGTGGGATCCACCCACTCTCCTCTCACACCCCACACCCTCCAAGTGGGATCCACCCACTCTCCTCTCACACCCCACACCCTCCAAGTGGGACCCACCCACTCTCCTCTCATACCTCACACCCTCCAAGTGGAACCCACTCACTGTCCTCTCACACCTCACACCCTCCAAGTGAAACCCACCCACTCTCCTCTCACACCTCACACCCTCCAAGTGAAACCCACCCACTCTCCTCTCACACCTCACACCCTCCAAGTGGGACCCACCCACTCTCCTCTCACACCTCACACCCTCCAAGTGGGACCCACTCACTCTCCTCTCACACCTCACACCCTCCAAGTGGGATCCACCCACTCTCCTCTCACACCTCACACCCTCCAAGTGGGATCCACCCACTCTCCTCTCACACCTCACACCCTCCAAGTGGGATCCACCCACTCTCCTCTCACACCTCACACCCTCCAAGTGGGACCCACCCACTCTCCTCTCACACCTCACACCCTCCAAGTGGGACCCACTCACTCTCCTCTCACACCTCACACCCTCCAAGTGGGATCCACCCACCTCCTCTCACACCCACCCTCCAAGTGGGATCCACCCACTCTCCTCTCACACCTCACACCCTCCAAGTGGGACCCACTCACTCTCCTCTCACACCTCACACCTCCAAGTGGGACACTCTCCTCTCACACCTCACACCCTCCAAGTGGAACCCACCCACTCTCCTCTCACACCTCACACCCTCCAAGTGGGACCCACTCACTCTCCTCTCACACCTCACACCCTCCAAGTGGAACCCACCCACTCTCCTCTCACACCTCACACCCTCCAAGTGTAACCCACCCACTCTCCTCTCACACCTCACACACTCCAAGTGGGACCCACTCACTCTCCTCTCACACCTCACACCCTCCAAGTGTAACCCACCCACTCTCCTCTCACACCTCACACCCTCCAAGTGTAACCCACCCACTCTCCTCTCACACCTCACACCCTCCAAGTGTAACCCACTCACTCTCCTCTCACACCTCACACCCTCCAAGTGGGACCCACTCACTTTCCTCTCATACCTCACACCCTCCAAGTGGGATCCACCCACTCTCCTCTCATACCTCACACCCTCCAAGTGTAACCCACCCACTCTCCTCTCACACCTCACACCCTCCAAGTGGGACCCACTCACTTTCCTCTCACACCTCACACCCTCCAAGTGGAACCCACTCACTCTCCTCTCACACCTCACACCCTCCAAGTGTAACCCACCCACTCTCCTCTCACACCTCACACCCTCCAAGTGGGACCCACTCACTCTCCTCTCACACCTCACACCCTCCAAGTGGGACCCACTCACTCTCCTCTCACACCTCACACCCTCCAAGTGGAACCCACCCACTCTCCTGTCATACCTCACACCCTCCAAGTGGGACCCACTCACTTTCCTCTCATACCTCACACCCTCCAAGTGGGATCCACCCACTCTCCTCTCACACCTCACACCCTCCAAGTGTAACCCACCCACTCTCCTCTCACACCTCACACCCTCCAAGTGGGACCCACTCACTTTCCTCTCATACCTCACACCCTCCAAGTGGGACCCACTCACTCTCCTCTCATACCTCACACCCTCCAAGTGGGATCCACCCACTCTCCTCTCACACCCCACACCCTCCAAGTGGGACCCACTCACTCTCCTCTCACACCTCACACCCTCCAAGTGTAACCCACCCACTCTCCTCTCACACCTCACACCCTCCAAGTGTAACCCACCCACTCTCCTCTCACACCTCACACCCTCCAAGTGGGACCCACTCACTCTCCTCTCACACCCCACACCCTCCAAGTGGGATCCACCCACTCTCCTCTCACACCTCACACCCTCCAAGTGGGATCCACCCACTCTCCTCTCACACCTCAAACCCTCCAAGTGGAACCCACACACTCTCCTCTCACACCTCACACCCTCCAAGTGTAACCCACCCACTCTCCTCTCACACCTCACACCCTCCAAGTGTAATCCACCCACTCTCCTCTCACACCTCACACCCTCCAAGTGAAACCCACCCCACTCAACCTCCAAGTCCAGCCCACCTTCTCCCTCTCCAAGATGTGACAGTTCTGTGGCACACTGCAAGTGCTTAGTGCTTCTGCTAATGTGAAAACATTTTTTTATTATTATTTTTGGTTTTTCGAGGTAGTGTCTCACTGTAGCCCACGCTGACCTGGAACTCACTATGTAATCTCAGGGTGGCCTTGAGCTCACAGGGATCCTCGAGTGCGGGGATTAAAGGTGTGCACCACCACACCTGGCAAAACACAATTATTTTGAAGTTGAGAACTCATCGGATGTGTTTGTAATTGAATAGAGACGCCTCCACATTTACCATGTATGTGTGTGTATGTGCACATGCCCCCACACCCTGAAAGAGTTCATTGCCCTGTGCTCTTCCTCATTCTCTCAGTTGGGCTTCAGATGGACAGAATATTTGAGATCTTTACAGAAGAGCCCCATCACTTTCTATATGGTCGTATTCTACTTCACTCAACTCCATCCTTCTTCATATTTTACCCTCAGCTTTGCAAGTGGCACATGCTGTTTGAAATCATAATGACATACATCACTTTGATCTTACTTTTTATTCTTAACTTAGCCATCATTCACAGCCCCTTCATCTTCAATTGAACAAGGCACTTAAAAAGAGAAGATATTATATAAATTAAATTTTCATTGCTCTGTAACATATCAAAAGATTGCAGTATTTCTGATTTACAGTTAGGATTGGAAATTAACTTCAAAAGGCAAGAAATGGGAAAGTGGAGGCATATTCTTTCATGGCTTTTTACTAAAAATGGGAGAAGTGATAAAATGATAAGAGTAAGGTTTCTCTTCTTGAACAAAAAGAAGGAATATCTATTTCCATAGACCTGTGTGTTTCTATCCATTTATAATGTTTGTCTAGCTCTTAACCCTTTGTTACCCATATTTATTATGCAACCAGTTCCTACATTGTCATCAATATGTAGCTGAGCTAGAAGCTTAGAGGAACATAAAGTCAAGCTTGAAGCTATATCCAAGAATCAAAAATATCCAGCCAATTGCTTTCAGAAAAATATAGTATTAACAGAACTATTTCTAGACCTGGCTCATTTCAATTTATCTAATCAGTTTATACCTAGTTCATGGTAAAAGGAATTGGGAGCTGAGTCACCTTTCAGTTTAATTCTCTTCCCAGTGCTATCCAAGGACCTGGTTTTGCAATATTAGTGTAGGAATCCTCATTGGTTGCAATTTTTATTTTTATTTGTTTGTTGCTGTGAGAAAATGTCTGTCAGGAGCAACTTAAGGGAGGAAGGAATTGTCTCTGCTCACGGGTCAGGAGTATCAGCTCATTCTATCGGGGAAGGCATGACTGCTTGGAGGCTCCATCTGTGGACAGGAGCTTCTTCAGTGGGGAAGGAATGTTTTGCTTCATAGTTCAGCCAAGGAAGGCATGGCTGCTGGGATGCTCTGTCTCTGGAAAAGCTTGCTCACATCTTTGTGGATAAGATACAAAGAAATGGAATGGGGTTCTGAGGAGGGATGGACTCTGTCCCTCAAAGGCCGTTAGTAAAGTGCCTCTACCAATCAGGTTCCAAACCTCTCAAAGCAGCTTCACTATTTGAGAACTAATTATTCAAACACATTGAGGACGTATTTAACATGCAAATCAAAACATTGGGAATACTTGATTTGATGCTCTTAAATTTTTGAAACTGCCCCCCACCCCCTGCAGATTTCTTAATCATTGACTCCTACCCACATGGCTTTATTCAATTGTGTAATCAAGAAACATTTCTCAGTTTCCCAGATCTTGCATTTGAGACTCCCCATTTCTAACCATAACCAGTTTATCACCCCACACCTCCATTTATCTGTACTGATTAACCATTTTTTTTTGCTTCTAATCCACTCTTTACTCTTTTAATCCTTTCCTTTTACTTAGATCTCTCTTTCTTGAAATGCACACAGTTAACCATTTGTGTAATATCCATTCTAAAATTCGAGAATCCTTCCTCTTCTTTTCTTCTGTGTACTGTTTTGATTCTCCTATCACCTTGGGCACTGGCTTTGTCATCTGTCGCTCTAAGAACACATGTCCTTATCATATTCATGAGGTCCAGGCACTTTTGTCTTCATGGGTAACTTCTAGTATTAAATGACGACTTTGGTGTAAAGATGAATGTTCATTCTCTCCCTTCTGAATTCAAACCTTTCTCTGGACCTCTCAAATTATATATTGCAGGCCTAGGATCTGTGATTCCTCTTCCTGACAGAGAAGTTGACACTGAGGTCAAATCATGAAAAGATTGATCCTGGTCAGAATTAATCATGTGAGGAGGTCAAGGTTATCTGTTGCTTATTTCTAATTTCTTCTTTGCCCTACCCCTAAGTGTTTTTATTGGTTGTGTGTGTGTGCGTGCGTGCGTGCGCGCATGCGTGCACGTGTGTGTGTGATATGTCTGGTGTATGCTAATGCCCACATATGTGCTTGAGGGCTATGGTCAGAGAGGAGTGTCTGGTGTCGGGCTCCACTGTTTTGCTGCCCATTCTATTTGAGCTGGACTCTCTCGCTGATCCTTGAAGAGATTCTGGTTACTGAAATTTGTAGCTATGACTGTTTATGTGGGTCCTGGGGAATCAAACTCAAGCTGTATTTCAGGCCTCCTCAGGACCTCATGTTTGCACAGAAAGAGCTCTTAAGTGCCATGCCATCTCTCCAGGTCTGGTTTGCTTCAGACATAGGCTTGACATAGGTTCTTGCCGTGTAGGCCAGGCTAGCCTCAAACTTGGTTCCTCTGCCTCAGCCTCCTGAGTGCTAGGATTTGGGGTCTGCGACAACATACCTAGCAACCTAAACACACACACACACACACACAACCTTATTTTCCTCTTGTTTTGCTAAGGAGGCAGTAGAACATAAAGTCCCTGAAATATTTATTTCTTTTTTTTTTTTTTTTTTTTTTTTTTTTTGGTTTTTTGAGGTAGGGTCTCACTCTGGCCCAGGCTGACCTGGAACTAACTATGTAATCTCAGGGTGGCCTCGAACTCTCGGCGATCCTCCTACCTCTGCCTCCCGAGGAAATATTTATTTCTAAGTTAGTCTCATTACTGTGCCTGTATTTCTTTGGTCCTGGTCCACAACATGCATCTTTTCTCTTCAGTCTCTTGGTTTTGCCTCCTCTCATTCTACCCTCAAACCATTCTAGATCTTTCTATGCCAAGGATTTGTCTGTGAACCTTCTCTTTCCTGATTTGTTCATAGCTAAACTTCTGCGTTATTTCCTTGACTTCATGGATGTCAACAAATTGATTTAAAAAAATTATTACACATATGTGTGTTATCAAAGAAAGTATAGCAAAGGAAGCATGGTTTCCCCAACATTTCATCACTTCTGTCCTTTTAGACTCTGGCAACTTGGTTTCATTTCATATCACTCTATTTGTAAATATGTGTGTGTGTGTGTGTGTTTCAAGGCAGGTCTCGCTCTAGCCCAGGTCAGCCTGGAATTCACTCTGTAGTCTCAGGATGGCCTTAAACTCATGGTGATCCTCCTACCTCTGCCTCCCGAGTGCTGGGATTAAAGGCGAGTGTAAATATTTTCAAAGCTGCCATTGACTGCTAGGCTGTAAGGTTGTAGCTGCCATCCATTTTGGGCTAATCAGGGTGTTTTTGTTTTGACTGCAGGCATTGATTTTTTAAAAAAAAATAAACTAGAAGCAGATTGGAAAGCCTAGAGGGGCTAAGAGAAGTTCAATTTCCATTTCATTGATTTATTAAAGTTTTCTATAAAATGTGGTTGTCCGTGCCTTACCTTCCTTGTTTACTACGTTCTGTCTTTCTTTTCTCTGACAAGAGCAGTCTCATCATGACTTCTCACTATGGCTGTCCACTAGTGCCCGTGCTTTCTCTGGCCTTCTTTCTCTGGATGGGAGTGGCTAGAGACGGTTAAGTCACCACGTGACCTTGGGTTTCCCTTCACCCAAGGGACTGCCCCAGACTCGGGCTTCGGGACTCTCTCATTCCCTCTTTATAGTTTTTCAATACAGACTTATTTTGACATCCAACTTTATGCTTTCTATAGAGCGTAGTTTTCTCAGTAATGAGGAATAACTTTGAATAACTATCATTCTCCAAGGGCTCAGACTCGAAGCTCGGGAGTGACCTTAGTTAATTCCTTTTTTGTTTCCTCCACAAAGCCTGAGAAATGCCTGGGACTCCTTAGCAGTGTCCCAGGCACTTCTCACATAAACAAAGCAATGCCTTCACACAGTTCTCTGAGTGACAGGAGGAGGGGAGGAGTCCAGCATTAAACATACTGTATTTCCTGTACTTGGAGAGTGAATGTTATCAGATTCTTTGTGGCTCAGGGTCAATAATATATTAACATATAATAGCTACTTGTATGAAAATATTTTGTTTCTTATTTCAGTCCTAAATTTTCTATTGGCTACCTGGGCAACTTTGGGGAGGTCCCCATCTCTACTGGATCTCAGTTTTATGATCTACAGAATGAGCTCTAAAGTACCCTATTTTTTTAAAAGATGACTATCAAGCAATATAATCATAAGATCACCAACATTACTTGATGGAATGATTATAACAAATTGGTGAGTGTTTTTAAGTTGTCAAGAGATTATCCCTTGAAAATTTCTCATTTCCATATTATGTCATCTATGGAACTAATTGTAATTATAGTTCTAATATGATTGTTTAAGTATATATACACACAAAATATGTACCTATATAGTTTATAGAGACAATTCTTGTGATGTGGCATACATTAACTTTTTTTTTTTTTTTTTTTTTTTTTTTTTTGGTTTTTGGTTTTTCGAGGCAGAGTTTCACACTAGCCAAGGCTGACCTGGAATTCACTATGTAGTCTCAGGGTGGCCTCGAACTCACGGTGATCCTCCTACATCTGCCTCCCGAGTGCTGGGATTAAAGGCGTGCGCCACCATGCCTGGCTATATATATTAACTTTTGAACCACTATATTTTTTACATCATTAAAATGTATTAAACATGACAAATAGTGGATAGAGTGTGAGTTTGCAGCTGTTGAAAAATGTAATAGTTACCAAAATCTTGGGTAAATTATAATAATGTATAATATACACTTGCATGACAATTTTAAAAAAGTAATTTCTAACATGCTCATATTCTTGAATAGTTTCAATTGCTTACATATATTGATTTTTCAACTTACCCATTGTGTTATGCATCTCTCCATTGCTATGAAAAATATCAGAGAGAATCAACTTCTGAAGAAGAAAGATTTATTTTGGCTCACAGCATTGGAGGTTTCAAGCCATGGTAGTTTTGACTCCACTGGTTTATGGTCTGGGATGCTGCATGTGTGATAGTAGGGGTGTAAGGTTAATTAAGTAAAACTGCTTATGTCTGGGAGCCAAGAAGCAAAAGGAGTAGGGAAGAGGTGGGGTTCAAGATACATCCCCATCAAGATCACACCCGGATCATCTACAGTACTTTTCACAGTTCCACCTTCTAAAAGTTCTGCTCCATTGCAATAATGCCATAGGCTAGTGATCAAGCCTTTAGCATATAGGTCTTTGGTGGCAGTTTGGGTCCAAACCATAACACCTATGTTCTTTCAACATTGACAACTACCAAATTCCAAATGTTTCAGATGATATTTTAATTCGATAGAAGGTAAAGGATACTTGTTTTGGTTTCACTTATTTGTAAGTATTGATAGAGGTTGATCTTTTTAATGAAAAATTTCTAAGATATTTATGGCCTATAAGAAAGGTATAGAACATATTTTTTAACCATCAAGGTTTTTGATTTTGTGTAGTAGACTCTGAATTGACTCTAGGCAGTGGAACTTAGATTTCTAAATAATAATTTTATCTATCAATCAGTCTATCAATATCTATCTATCATCTATTTATCATCTATCATCATTTATCTGCATGTCTTACCTAATTTATTTGCCTCAAACTATTGGAAAACATTGTCACTTCAATTACAATTTTTTGTAGTACTTTCATATAAAGTATTTTCATATGAAGAATTTTTCTTCTACAAAGACCATAAATAGATGTTAATTTTAACTAGGTCCTTTTTTGTTTAGCATTCTTCACATTAAATGTTAAGTAAAAAGTGGCAAGAGCACAAAATTATAATAAAATGGCTAGTCAGAATCGGGGAGATGTTTCCACAAACTGGCTGGCCCAAGTTCAAATACCCAGCATCCATGTAAAGCTAGATGCATCTATCTATATCAAAAGACAGCCACGGCACTAAGAGGTGGAGACAGGAGAATTCCTAAATTCATGAGCCAGGTAGTCTGGCCTTCCAAGTGGCAAAACATGAACAAGAGACTCCTTTTCTCAAACAAGGAGGAAGAGGAGGGCCAGTACGCCAGGGCTGTCCTCTGACCTGCACATATATGCTACAGCATGTGTGAGTTCATACACATACATGCATCAAACATGAGTATAGAGACACACACACACACACACACACACACATGAAACCCAAATTGAGAAAACAATGGAGCTGGAGAGATGGCTCAGCAGTTAAGGCACTTGACTGCAAAGTCTAGCATCTAAAGTTTGATTCCCCAGTATCCACCTAAAGCCACAAAGTGGCCAATGTGTTTGAAGTTTGTTTGCAGCAGCTGGGGGCCCTGATACACATATTCTCTCTCTCTGTGTGCCTGGTGTGGTGGCACACACATTTAATCCCAGCACTCAGGAGGCACAGGTAGGAGGATCACTGTGAGTTTGAGGCCAGCCTCAGAACACGTAATGAATCCCAGGTCAGCCTGGGCTACAGTAGGACCCTACCTTGAACAGAAAAAAAAAAAAAAAAAAAAAAAAAAAAGCAAAAGCAAAAGAAATACATGTGATATGGCTATTGGATATTTTTATTTTTGTGTCTATGTTTATGTTTTATATAACTATTAAGAATTATCCTAGTTATACCACTTTGGCAAAGACTTTAGCCATTACTATAGGAATACTTGCTCATCCATGTTTATTGTTATTCTCTTCACAATAGCTAGAAAATGGAACCAGCCTAGATGCTCTTTAACTGATGTATGGATAGTGAAGATGTGGTATATATTTTTAAATTTATTGTTATTTTTTTATTTGAGAGAGAAAGAGGGAGAGAGAGAGAGGGAGAGAGAGAGAGAGAGAATGGGCACACCAGGGCCTCTAGCCACTGCAAACGAAGTCCAGATGCATGTGCCCCCTTGTACATCTGGCTTAGTTGGGGCCTGGAGAATCGAACCTTGGTTCTTAGGCTTTACAGGCAGGTGTTTACCTGCTAAGCCATCTCTCCAGCCCAAGATGTGATATATTTACCCATTGGAGTTTTATTCAGCTATACAAAAAAGTGAAATTGGGAAATTTATAGGAAAATGGATGGATCTGGAAAAGATTATATTACGTGAGGTAACACAGACTCAGAAAGTCAAATATCACATCTTCTCTCTCTTGTATGGATCATAGCTTCAAATGTTTAGATCTGTCAGTGAGTTGGAATAAAAGTCCGTAGTAGAGACCAAGAAGCTAGAACAGGGCTATGAGGGAGGGAAGAGAGGGGAGAGCTTGCAGAGGGGCAAAATCCTAGGCTGGGGGAATGGCCTCAGGGGAGGGGATGGAGGAAGGGAGGGAGTGGGAAGAGGGTCAATACAATTTAAGATTTATGTATAAGCTATATGGAAACCTACTCCTTTGCTAGCTAATAATATATGTTACAAAAGAGTTTGGGCAGAAGTATCTTGTGGCAGTAGTTAAACTGTGCCCAGAAGCCATATATTGTTATTATAAAAATTTTAGGGCCAGGGGTGGGATACTTTCTAGCAAGTTTTTGGCCAGATGCCACCAAAACATTACAGGCTATTGCCAAGGCTCGCTAAATACTTATTTTTATGCTCATGTATTAATGCTACTCTCACTTTTGACTAGAGAAGGTTTTATTGTTTTTTTTTAATTTTTAATTTTTATTTATTTGAAAGAGAGAAAGAGAGAGAGAGAGAGAGAGAGAGAGAATGAGAGAGGAAGAATTGGTATGCCAGAGCCTCCAGCTGCTTCAAACGAACTCAGACACATGAGACACCTTGTGTATCTGGCTTACATGGGTCCTTGGGAATCAAACCTGACTCCTTTGGCTTTGCTGGCAAGTTCCTTAACCACTAAGCAATTCTTACAGCCCTAGAGAAGCTTCTCTTTTAAGATGGCAAAGGTCACTGTGATGACTCAAAATTCACCTCAGGGGCTGGAGAGATGGCTAAGCAGTTCAGGCACTTGTCTGTGAAGGCTAAGGACCCATGTTTGATTCCCCAGGACCCACATAAGCCAGATGCACAAGATGGCACATGGGTCTGGAGTTCATTTGCAGTGCCTGGAGGCCCTGGTCCCACCCAATTCTCTTTCTACCTGTTTCTCTCTCTCTCAAATAAATAAAATAAAATTAATAAAAACTTCAACAAAGTGCTGAGAAGTGGCAGTGGAGTGTTCAGCATTGTCATAGCCTTCAAAGCTCAGAAACTTTTGTAGAAGAGGTAGTGGTAAGATTGTAAGAGCCAAAGGAAGGGCAGGCTTCCTTACCATACTGTCTTCCAGATACAAAGAGGCCTTAATATTCATGACCTCACTGTCCATGATGCTATAAGACCTGCATAGAAGGAAGGAAAAAATGATAACATCAAAACAGAAGAGTTACTAGTTGGAAAGAAGGGATTCAGTGGAGGGAAGATTTGAGAAGGGGGAATGCGAGAATGGTGAAGGGGATTGTTATCATGGTATATTGTTTATATTTATAGAAGTGTTCAATAAAACTTTTTTTTTTTTTTAAAATTTTTTGTTTTTCGAGGTAGGGTCTCACTCTGGCCCAGGCTGACCTGGAATTCACTATGTAGTCTCAGGGTGGCCTCGAACTCATGGTGATCCTCCTACCTCTGCCTTCCAAGTGCTGGGATTAAAGGCATGCGCCACCACACCTGGCTCAATAAAACTATTTTTTAAAAAAGAATTATGTTAGCATGAAAATGTATCACAAACATTTATTGCATTCTAAGTGTTCTTTAAATGAAACATTTATCAATGTGATTCGGTTTTATGTGTTAGAAGAAATTGCCTACTAATGAATATTTAGGTTTTTTCTAAGTATGTTTAAAGTTGCAGTGAACAACCTTATATATGAAGATTTATGGACAGTGCTGATTCTTTCCTTAGGATACATTCTCAGAAAGATTTTACTAGGGAAAAGTATATAAATCTTTCAAGACTGACCAGATACATTTGCCAAAACCCCTTCAAGAAATGCTATAAATTTACATTCCTACCAGTAGTGTACAAAGATATCTACTCCATTTTACCTTGGCCAACATAAAAATTCAATATATATGCATATATTGAATTAAGTAAAATATATATGCACATATTCCTCTAACTTACAGAATCTAATGTGTGAAAATTATTTTCTGTAATTATTTGGCTCCTCATTCATATTTTGTGAGATTGGTCATTTTCTTTTGTTTATTGATCACTGACCTTTTATTCAACATTGTCTAAGCATATTCTTTGTTTACTTTCATTGTTGACAATTTATTTCCCACCATGTTCTTCCTATCCCTTCATGTTTTTGCTTATTGCATTTGTATCTTTCAATGAGGGGTTGTTATTTTCTCAGTAAAAATGAAAAGACTCGCCTGAAGAAGAAGGGGCATAAATGAAAGCAACATGTGAATATGCAAGGATCTGGCTACACAAAAGAAGGTTACATGACATACAGAGGTAACTCCTGATAAAGAGAAAGGAGAGGAAACTATAAAAGTTCATAGTTACTGAGGACGAGGGCAAGATTTTTCAAGACCTTTCTTTTTTTAAATTGTGATATTTTTCATGATTGTGTATGTAGTATGAGTGATGTGTTGTATACAATCTCTCTCTCTCTCTTTCTGGTGTATGCATATGTGTAGACAGACATGCTTCCCCTGGGCACATGCATCTGGACTCAGAGGAGAACATCCACGTTTTCCCTTGAGATGGAATCTTTCACCGATTCTGGAGCTTGCCTCTTTTTACTAGCCCCAATACTTCTCTAGTCTCCCCACAAGGCTGGGGTTACACAGCAGAACTCAGATATTCTCAGGCTCTCGTGCCTGTGCAGAAACCACTGAGCTATCTCCCAAGACCCCACTTTTGTTTGATCTTAGTAGGTTTTTCTAGTGAGATTCTGAGCTATATATCCAATGGCATATCTGTGATATCCACGTAGCTGAATCACCTTGTGCTTATTTCACTCTACTTAAATTTATACTCTTACTCGCCCTCACATGACCGGAAGAGAGCACCTGCCCTCACCTTCCCCTTCCCCTCCTTCTTCTCCAACCTACTGTTCAAATATCACTGCTAATGGTTTTCAGTTACCGCCTAAGCCAAATACTGTCTGATGTCTTCCCTAAGCAGCCCAGGCTAGTCACAAGATTCTGCCAGTCCCATGTCGTCAGAAGCTCTGCACGTATACGTTTGTCACCATGGTCACCCACCCCACCTAAAGACCAGAGAGCTATGCTAATACACATGAGTTTCCTGTCATAGATGCCGCCAGTTACCCTGTGATTGGTCTTACTCTTTCTTGAGACAGTCATCTCAAAGCAGCTGTATTTCATTTCAGGCATGGAAAACTGACCACTGTTTATGTTCTCTAGTTGCTTCCATGTCCCTGGGGAAAATATCAGGTCTTGGGCTGGAGGGATGGCTTAGTGGCTAAGGCGCTTGCCTGCAAAGCCAAAGGACCCAGGTTCGATTCCCCAATACCCATGTAAGCCAGATGCACAAGGGGGCACATGCATCTGGAGTTCGTTTGCAATGGTTGGAGGCCCTGGCATGCCCATTCTCTCTTTCTCTCTTCCTGCCTATTTCTGTATCTCTCTCTCGAATAAATAAATAATAAAAAATATTTTTAAAAATCAGGTCTTTTATGGTCAAATTTAAGATAGTCATGTCCTTAAGTTAACTTCCTCATGCTACCTCTTCTACATGATCTTCTTGGCTTTTTGTAAACATAACTTTTGGATTCCTTTTCTAAAACGTGGAGGTCATGAAGCTAGAAGTCAGTTTCTCCCTATTACCTGGCATGTAGAGGCTCATAAATATTGGTTGAGTGGTTTGAGTACACTGGGCCATTCCCGGTACTTACAGTTCTTAGAATTTGCTTCTGTTCCTGTTTCCTCTGACTTCAGATTATGCATTATTCTTTTAATTTAGTAAATTATAATTGCACTGTCAGGGCTCAGCTTTGAAAAGATATTTTTATTTATTTACTTGCAAGGAGAGAGAAAGAGACAGGGAATGTCAGGGCCTCCTGCCATTGCATGTGTCGCTTTATGCATCTGGCTCTATCTGGGAACTAAGGACTTAAACTCAGGTCATCAGGCTTTGAAAGGCAGTGCATTCACCTGCTGAGCTGTCTCTTCAGCCCAGGACTCAGCTTTGCGGTTACTGGGCTCCTTGTTCTGATCATCAGTGTGTCTCCTATTAGACAGTCCCTTCTCTTATTCTGGCATTGACCAGCCTATGTTATAATTGCCCACTTCCTCTTGGTTTCCTAATGTTGAGGGTAGGCTGAGGACAAGATTTATATACTTTTTTATTTATTATTGTTATTATTATTACTGTACTCTTTTTAGGACATAGCAATGTGTTTGGCTCAACATAGGTGTTTAAAACATACTTATTTGAGAAGTAAATTATAATATAGATTTTTATGTTATGATTTATAAAGATATGTAGACTAGTTAGAATATTACCCAGGCATCTATTAGAAGCAATTGAAACAGAAATAGTTAAAAGTACAGATCTAAAAAATTATAAAATATGAAATGCAAATAATGCTTCAAATGTAACTGAAGAGAATACCAAAGAGTTGTAAAGTGCTGGACTTCCACTACCTAAAAATTTTAATAATGTTGACAAGGTAACTGTTTATGTGATATAATTCATGGGGTTACTGTCTTCCTTCTGTTGACTCACTTTTCTATTTTCCCTTAAAAACAAGTAAAACAAAGATTTGTGTGTGTGTGTGTGTGTGTGTGTGTGTGTGTGTGGATATAAAAAAAGGCTTTATCTGAAAAGTACATAAGTATTGGGAAATTTTTATTTTATTTATTTATTTAGAGAGAGACAGAGAGACAGAGAGAGAGAGAGGGAGAGGAATACAGGTAGAGATGGGCGCGCCAGCAGCCTCTCAGCTGCTGCGAATGAAATCCAGATGTGTGCGCCCCCTTGTGGTCAAGTGTGGCATTGCGTCCTTGTGTCACTGCATCTGGCTAAACATGGGACCTGGAGATTGGAACCACTGGAGATTGGAACCAGCAGTCTTAGGCTTAGGAGGCAGACGCCTTAACTGCTAAGCCATCTCTCCAGCCCTGGGAAATTTTTATTTTGTAAAATATTTTATTTATTTATTTATTTATTTGTGTGTGAGAGAAAGAACGAGGCAGAGAGAGAGAGAGAAGGAGGGAGGGAGAGAGAGCGAATGGACATGCTAGGGCCTCTAGCGACTGCAAAGGAACCCCAGGCTCATGCTCCACTTTGTGCATCTGCCTTTATGTGGGTACTAGATCCTTAGGCTTCTCAGACAAGTGCCTTAACTGCTAAGCCATCTCTACAGCCTGCAGAAAGATTTTCTTATTGCTAATATTCTGGTGAAAGTGGTTTTATGCATTTGGGAATTTAGTTATTTTTGCAATTTAGGTACAACTCTTTCTAGGTCAGGGTCTTGGTTTGGAAACCTACTTGAAATCTGCTTGGTGAAATTCAGGGATTTTTTTCCAACCAGTGAAGTAAATCACATTTGTATTTTTCAGCTTCATTTGAGTTCTGCGTTATGTTGGTCAGTCAAACCTTTCTTTGGGAGGCAGGCAAACTTGAATTTCATGTTGATCTAACCATTTGGAATTACCACGGTAGAGCAGGAAATGATGGAACACTCACCTGTACATAATGAAGCCTGTGACCACAGAGACAGGGGTTATCTCACAGCAATCACTGACACAGCTCATAAAACCGTATCCACTGACTTCTAAATTTTTTTAAGATACATAAAAATTCCCAAACAAGCATACACTCCTGAATTTCTTGGAGAAGAAGTTGTCAACAACTGGTACAAGCTGAAAATCTTAGATTATTTGCTTAGAATATTTAATTTGTCTTTTATTTCAACAAAGCAGAATGCCCTTTTCCAGTCGACGTTTAGTTATTGCTAATATACTTATAGAAAAAACCCCCACAAATGCTACTTTTTTGTGGCTTCTCATTTGATTTAAGAAGAAATATCTGGAAAGAAGATAGACAAATAGATTTATGCCACCTTTTTAAAACAATAATTGCAGTTATCAACCTTAATATAGTTTGACAAGTTGGTGTATTAACGGCTGTTTAAAAATAGCTGTTTAGCTGTAGGGAACGTCCTCGAATCCAAAGATATGTGTTGGGTGTTGCTACGTATTCAGTGATCAATCACAGACAGAAAAGACCTTGAATTTCAGCTGGAAGTTTTTATTTTTATCCTTTTCCTTACTCCTGCTCTTTAAACCTGCTCTGAGGAGAGCAGTACACGCCAGGCTAGCGCTCATCAAAAGCGGGCAATCACAGCTAAATCAGCATGCAAAATGCCACTCAACCTTGGGCCTTTATTAAAATTTGCTGGGACTCAATTTGAGATAGCGATCATTCTTATTAAAAAGCAAAATGTAAGATAGTTTTTTTATATAAATC